>OZ018413.1:15913477-17113477 GCA_963969595.1 Neckera pumila | reverse complement strand
ATGTTTGTAAGAAGAGAATTAGAATTGTTGGCTAGCAAGTTTGAGGAGGCGGCTTCTAAAAAGCAAGGGAAGTAAGTTTTCTATTTTAAAAAACTATTTTCAAAATTGGACTTGAATTTTTACATTGGCTGAGCTTGTATTACCAGTATTCTATTTATTAGAAGATTACTTTGACCATCTCCAGTGTAATGGGTGCATGGTGTCAAGAAAGTGATCATGTTTGTCAAGAAAATGCTATATTCCAGAGCACCAAAAAATTTGACATTCAATTGGGGGACATTAAATCCATCCCACGAAGTGGATTCAAGCAGGGTGGATTTATTCCAAAGAAAAACGCAGGAACATTTTGCCACACAAAATTTTCTGACAAATTTTGAATTCATATTTGCAATCAGAGCCAAATTAGCTAGGAGAGGTCTATAGCATACCCTAGACACAACACAAAATAGGAGGCTGTTTTTTTACTTTAACCCCAGAAAACACAAAACTTATCCTGCTGCTTCCACTTCGTGAGATGGATTTAACGTCCTACCATTCAATTGCACAAAGCTGTTAGTGATACTTAGAAAATAGGACAGATATTGATCCCAGGATCCAGACAGTTGATTAGAAATATATCTCTAGTTTTTTTAAACTTTGTCATTTTAATTAACAAATATAGCATTCTATGTTGTAGATGCCCTCAGAATAGAAGACGTGGAACCATCCCATATGTACAAGTTCAAGGCAGGGATCAACAATCAGATAATACACACTCCGTTGTCGTGTCGAAAGAGTTTGCCTTGGGAAATCACAGAGATTTTGGCTGCAATTTGAAATGGTTTAGGACTAGGGTGTGTAACGATCGCGTCAAATTTTGTACCTCAAACCTTGAATCTTCTACTTAGAATGTCGAATCTTCAACTTCACTTTGAAACTGCTCCTGGTTGGCCTATCCTGAGGCTGGCTCTAAACGGGTCAGGGTTCGGTCAAGTAGGTGATAAGAAACCATAGTCCTCGGATAGGTAAAATGGGACAGCATAACACAATATGCCGTCCGGATGATGGGCTCCTAAACTTTTAAACTCCCGGTGACCAGCTTTAAGAATCAAGCTTCACCGTGAGAACAAGCAAGTCTCGACCATGTAGGCAATTAACCCCACTTCGTCACCCATGACACAAAATGAGGCTAGCAATGGTGTAAACCAAGCCGCCCGCAACAACAAAGTTTACAAAACCACAAGCCCCCCCCCCCCACCACCACCACCACCACCACCACCACCACCGCCACCCCCACCACCACCCCCACCACCACCACCACCACCACCACCACCCCCACCACCACCACCACCACCACCACCACCACCCCCACCACCACCACCACCACCACCACCACCACCACCACCACCACCACCACCACCACCACCACCACCACCACCCCCACCACCACCACCACCACCACCACCACCAGACCCTCTTTCACTTCTTCACTCACAACTCACTCATACAAACTCCAAATAGAACGAGTGATAGCTTTATAAATATCTAACACAATTTTCTACAATTTCTCCAAATCTTAAACATTTCTAAAACTCTATTCAATATCTATGGCCATCCAAAGTTTCGGCCTTGAGAGAAAAAGGGCAACAAACCCTCCTTCACTTCTACACTCACAACTCACTCATAAAAACTCCAAATAGAACAAATGATAGCTTTATGAAAAGCTAACACAATTTTCTACACTTCTTTCAAATTTCATTGTAAATCAAAAACCTTTCCGTCTTTTATGGCTGATCGAAGTCTCTGCCTTTTAGTTTCAAAGGCAACAAAATCCCCTCCACTCAAACTAGCACAACTTTTGATTCACAACTCCAAATCAAGCAAATGAGATCAATTTAAAAAATACACACCATGATACACAACTCCTTCAAATTTCATTTCAAAACTCTTCAAACTCCCAACAAAATAGCCCTCCAAACATTTGGGGTCCTCTCTAAATTCACAATGAGAGAGAAGATCCACAGTATCCCCTTTTTCCTCACCCTATCTTCATTCTAACCACACAAACAAGTGGGGTCCGCTCCTAACTCACTCTTCAAGGCTACAACAAAAATAATTGAGCACTCACTTGGCCCACAACTATTTCTTTATCTTTAACTTAGAAGAAAATTCATTCAAGTTCACCGAGAAGGCAAACTATTTGAATAATTTCCTCATACTACTTTACAAATACAAAACTAATGCAAGAAATCACTCCAACTATGGAATGAAGAACTCAAACTCAACACACGTCTAGTAGAGGTAAAAAGACTAGAGTTCCAATCAAAATATCACTCCATCTGCAGGAATTTGAGAAAATTCAAACTCACACTCCGGTTGAGATTCTTCATCTTGAAACTCAAAAAAACCCCTCCAGTTTGACATTTTAAACCTAAAGTAGAAAACAACTACCATTTATGGAATTTGATGAAACACTTAGGCAGATCTGTCTTCTTATATAGATGTCATGCACCTCAACAAGAAGGCATCACCTTGAAGCTACTCAATAAAACATATAATATATATTTTTACACTATGTACAAAATGTACAATACGACACCGTATTTAGTGGTTTACACTTACATGTGTGAAAAAGACCAAGTTACCGAGATGCCAACACCCTTCAATTAAGTGGGTGATCAATTGCACACCTGAGATAAACTAAGATTGTCCAAGTCCCTAAACAATATATATTCTGCTGAAAGTAACATGGATAAGCAAAATAACCTACACTAAATAGGGAAATTAGGTTGCCACAGTAATATCTCAACATTCTACACTATCAGTATCATAGTTATTGTAGAAGGATGCAGTGATGTGGGAAACATGTGTGCTACATAGGTTGGTATACTTATTTATGGCTCGGAATCAGAGAATGACTTGTGCCTCCATCTGGACATGTTAAGAATTATTAACACATGACTTGGCATGGCCTAATGATCTAGAACTCATAGATAAAGGTGCTTGTGAGGGGTTGAGCTCAAACTTGTCTGTGAAAATTCTAGTGAACGATAAAGAACCAAAGGCTTGGTGTTTGGTAGATAAGGCATTAGGCATTGCCATGTTTATTTGTTGCAATATCCCATTCATTTCGTTCATCAATGATCTTGCCTTTGGAGTGGGAAGGCAAAACAAGAGGCCCAAATAAAGGAGATTTACAACCATAGTTTTATAGACTTCAACATCAATATCTACAATTATTGACATGTCTTTGTTGTTAGGGTAACTTCGTCAAAGTCCAAAGGTAGGTAAGCCGAACGTCTTCTTGCATATGTGACCTCACCCTCTTGATGACAAATAGAAATCACCGAGCACTGATCATCTTCTCAAAAACCCGAAATCTTGTGTAATTTAGGATACGTCCAACCCTTGCTCAGAGTATCGTAAGAACACGTCCACAATAATGTTGACTTCAAGGCAGGTGTGCAAAACCCTCTCGTTGTCGACAAAATGTACGTCCACTTTGACTTCCCCAAAACTCAAAAACCTCTCAAAAGTCAGGTTCAGCATACAAGCAATTCTGGTGAGATTAGCAGTCGTGTGAGGAGGTGTAGCAAGCTTTTTTTTTTTTTTTTTTTAAAACTATAGCAGGCTTATTTATACAAGAAGGTCATTGTTGACTGACAACCATAGAGGCTTGGAAAAAGCAAATCAAATTGCAGCTGTGTTGTCATTTATATTACTCCATATACAACAGGCAGATCACCAATTGCAGCAGCAGCACTTAGAGCAACCTCACAGTAGGGCACTAAAGGCACTCAACACGGGCAATGGGTGGGCAGTGGCTTATAAATTGGCCCACGGCATGTACTCCAAGTGAAAAAACATGCCCGGCCATGGCCAAAATTGAAGGGTACAAATAAATGGAAGACTCTAGGACGTTGGCTCACTAAGCTTTACAAAAATCCTTTTGAAAATACCTTGTGAAAAGCTTCTCTTGAAAATTTGAATAGATTCTCTTCATAATTCATAATAATAAAATAAGGACTATTAGTGGATATTTGATCACTTGGTGAGTCTTCGCATGGGGCCATGACTCTTCAATTAATATGTCCGTATGCCAAACATTGAAGTTTGCCCATTTGGCGCCCCCTTTTCCGCAAGCTAGTTGTGAGGTTGGCCTTAGGAATAGTAATTTGGGATTTGGTAATTGAACTGAGTGGTAAAATCAAAATTGCATGAAGAGCAATTCATACTACAATACAGTCCTCTACCAAAAGTTTACGTGATTGCAATTTGGATCATTCACTTTCCTTTGCACAATGTAGAACGCACTTGATACTTTTTGTTTCCCACAATCACCATTCATATCTTACGCAATCCCAATCAAGCATATCAAATTTTAGTTTCAAAGAAACCCAAATTCCATTTTTGTTGAATTTTTTCATTTAATTTTCATGATTTTATATGATAATCTATAGAAAAATATTGTTGACAAATTTTTTTAATTTAGTTGTAGAGATATGTAGGAAACATTCATACCAACATTTTTTTTCAACAAGCATCTCCAAAAAAGTTTCACAATTCCCTCTTTAGAAATTTTAGTATTGGTGTGACACTACCCTAAATTTGAAAAATAGATATCTTTTTATTGTGATTAGAATTTTTTGCTTTGTCCTTTACATTGTTACTGATTTTGTGCATTTGAATGTGATGGTGTAGTTACTTTGCCAATCTAATTACAATAAAAGAATATTTGTTTTCCAAAATTAGGGCATTGTCACTTTAACATTGAAATTTCTATAGAAAGAATATTGAATTTTTTTTGGAGATGCTTGTTGAAGGAAAGATGTGTGTATAGATGTTTTCTATATTATCCGCAAGAAAATTTAAAAAATTCGTCACTGATAATTTTCAGTGAATTATCATGTAAAACCATGGAAATTAAATGAAAAAATTCACCAAAATAGAGTTTTGGATTTTTTGAAACTAAAACTTGCTATACTTGATGGGAAATGCGTAGATGTGATTGTTGATTGTGCAAACCAAAATTGCCAAGTGCATTCTACATTGTGCCAAGAAAACGAAATGGTTTGAATTGCAATTACGGAAACTTTTGGTAGGGGATTGTATAGTCCACCCGGGGTATCTGTTACCCCATATATATGTGTTAAAATTGCCTGAGAGCATCCACACTAGAGCTCAAGGAGCAGCGTAGACTCAGTAAGTTGCCGAGCCAGGGCAAGTGAAGTATTTCACGACAGGTACGGGGAGGAGAAAAAAGTGGTTGGTCACAGCCAAATTTGGAGAGCAGACTGCCAAATCAAGGAGCTTGCTCATGGTCTAGTATCAGCTCTTTTTGTCATTTCAATGCAATAATTAAAGGTATGGTTTGAATGTTGAATGTTGAGAGGTGTGGAAGTGTGAATGGAGGGAGATGAGAGGTCTTGGACTTCGTACATAACATCTCGTGCCTCCACCCCATGTCCCCATCTGGTGCTGCGGTAGGGTGCATGCGGTAGACACGGGCCAGGTGCATAGGTGCTCGCCAAGTAGCCATTGGCCGTGCCTCCTTGGCAAGCAAGCTGTGGGGATGCTCTAAGTGTTTTAATTAGGACTCATGAATCTCCATGTGTACAAATGTAAATATTTGTTGACTTTGATGATTTGTAAAGTAACTTTCTTAAGGTAAGGCAAACTACTTATTCCACTACAAGAAAAAGAGGTGTTTTAAGTATAGTCCTAGTAGTATTGTCTTTTAAATGATGACTTTTAAGTAAGTTTTTTAATAAAATTTCACTGAAAAGACTGTCTATTCACTAAAATTTTACTAAAAACCTTACTTAACCCTGTAACACCGCCAGCGCCATTTTGTACCATTTGGATGAGAAATTAGGCCCTGGACGAAAAAATTCATCATTTTGGCATTCTTTGATTTTTTGGGCTTGTAGTTGGCTGGCTTGTGATTCTTTGGGACGTGAGAGCGCAGTCATGCAGCCCTGTACGACGAAGTAAAATGAATGAAGGCAATAAAAACAGTAAGGTATTCAGGCAAATGGCGGTCTAGGTCTCTGACCAAGTACACAGTGGTGAGTGAGGTGAAATTTTTTTCTAGAATACAAGAAGTAGCCTGAGACAGAAAACTTCATATGAATATCCAAGAATTTAGTTGCGGGCATATTGCCAAGTCACTGTCCGGACAGTTCTCGGTGGTAGGACAAGCCGTTTTTTCCTATTGACAGTTGAGCATTGTTCCTACTGAAAGTCACTGGAACAATGCCGAAACCAAGACAGAAGAGAGAATACAATAGACTTCCATATCCTCCTCCACCACCAAAGTGGTGTGCTTTTGAAGCAAGGATCATAGCTACGCATTTAGTGAGAAAACACAGAGCTCGAAAATGGCAAATAGAGTATTTGCTGTGAAAGCTAGACGAGGAGTACTTGATCATTCTACCTAAATTGAAGAGAGACAGCACTAAGGAGTACAACAGATCTCCACAGCACTTACGTTGGCTCTGGTGTTCATGGGCCTCCAAACTTCTTGGATGGACTTCTAAAAGGCTATAGGGCCATCTGCGAGGTTTTTCCACAGAAGTACACAGAGCGCTTAGAGAGCTGATTTTTCCTTGCTCCAAACTTGAACACCATGACGATGAAATTGAAGATGCAAGCACGGAGCGCAGCCCGGCGCAAGAGCAACGACAGAATGATGGAGTCTCACGGAATTCAGGAGAAAAGAAGGTCACCCTCTTACTTGATAGCCGAAACTGCTGCCGGATTAGAACCGCCAAACTACCAAACATCGATAGTTCAGACGCGCAGAGTAGCAGCAGAGGAGCGGTCGCAGCCAACTTTTGTGGTAGCTACAGTGCCAGAGGAGCGGTCGTTGCTAGACGCAGCAGGCAGATCAGCACCACCCACACCTGCACAGATACAGACAACAACAACCCGCCCGGTTCAGAAGGTGAAAAACACAACTTCCCAAACTTTGGTCATGGAGCGCAATAGCTTAGAAGGGACAGCGGTCACTGGTGAGGTGGTCAAAATCCAAAGACAGCTTCAACTTGACGACATACATAACCCTTCTGAAGACATGGAGCACTGGAGTGAAGCTATCGTGATTGAAGAAAGAATAGACCCTTGTAAAAAACAGAAATTTCTACGGGTGAGATTTGGAAATGGGGAAGAGCACAAAGTTTGTGAGGGCGTAGTGGACAGACCGCAGCAAAGGCGTTCTCATGTGAAACAACATCAAAATGACGACGGAAGGCTACAAAGAAGGCGTCGGATTATTATACCAGGCCACATTGTCCGAGAACAACTTCACTATGAAGTGACTATGAAGTGTACGACGGAAATCCTTCCTCAGTAGAAGGTTTCTTCTGCAATAGTTCCTCAAATGCACTTACGCCGCTCTCATCAAACGAAGACACTGAGGAGGAGATCAGGAAGGGATTGACTGCAGCTGCAAGTTCTAGCAATCCGCTAAGGAGGGAGCAATGTGACTCGGAATCAACGCTATTGGAGGGAGAATTTGAAAGGGCCGGGAGACCACGCCCCAAACTAATCACGGAGCAGCAAGCAGCAGGTCACGCAGGATGCGGTGGTGAGAGAAGAGGTTGGGGTTGCAATGTTGTTGGTGGAAGTCGGGGACGGGGCGCTGCAAACGGAACCACACATCTAAATACAGGCAGCCTAGATGGAGTGGAGGAGAACCTAAATGGAGGCGACCAAAACCTAAATGGAGGCAAATTTCAAATCGATAGGGGGCGTGGCAGAAGCAGAGGAACTGTCACGCGGAAAGGAAGGGCCAGATGTAGGAAGATGAATGCAGCGCCAGCATCTGAGGCATTTGCGGAAATGAATGCGGCCAGTGGGAGCAACGGCAAGAAATCTTCACCTAAGGATTCCCAGGAAGGCAGTGGTAGTAGTGACGATTTGTGGTATCGGCCTGCCCAAAAAAAAATACAGAAACGGAAAGTCAAGAGAAGTTAGAAGGGCAAAGCTGTTGTGAAAGACCCTCCTCTTAGTTGCTTTAGTGAGGACTCTTGGAATTCAAATTCTCCGCATTACAGGAATCCCCAGTTCCTTTCAATGGACCCAGCTCAGGTTGTACACATCCATATGGCCACCTTCCATCAGTACTAGGATTATTTGAGAAGTTTTGGCCTTTGAAATTGCAGAGGCAAATTGTAAGGGAGACTAATGACTTTGCTTCAAAAGTATTTTATGATGACGGAGGAACAAGAGGTGGACTGGATTGGACACCATAGGGCCTAGCGGAGTTCCAAGCATATCTTGCCATATGTCTATACATGGGCATTAAAAAATTGCCCAACCAACGATTGTACTAGTCTAAAGAAGAACCACTTTACCATTGCCACGTTATCTCTCAAATATTGAGGAGAGATAGGTTTGAATGCATCACTAGGTGCTTGCATGTGATCAATGCTGAAGACAATGTGAAGGATTGCAAAAGCCCTACATATGACAAGCTACATAAACTGAGGTAGATGATTGGTGAGGTCTGTGACAACTTCAAACGAATGTGGTCCCCCATTCAGTAGTTAACGGTAGACGAAAGCATGGTCATGTACAAGGGAAAATACTGTCCCATTCGACAGTATATGCCGAACAAGCCCGTTCGTTTTGGTATAAAAGTATGGGCGGCGGCCGATGCGTTGTCAAAGTACGTGTGGAACTTTCAAATCTACTGCGGTAAAGATGGAAATCCACATGATGAACATTCAGAGGGTGATGGCAGTAGTGACAAAAACGACATCGTGGAAGATGAACCTCTACACAGTGGCAAAGGCAAAGGGCTACAAGGATGCCATGCTGTGAAGCTTCTTTTGAAGGTTTTTGGGTGGAAGGGCCACATAGTGACAACGGATAATTTCTTCACATCTGTCCCGTTATTTTTAGTTTTACTGGAGGACGGAATAATGGCCACGGGGACTTTCAAAGCCAACCGCAAGTATGTACCACGGGCATTGTACGCTAAAGCGGTAACTAAAAAAAGGACTACGGGTGGATTGATTACCAAATGCATGAAGAGGAGAACATATGTTGTGCTGTGTGGAAAGACAAGAAAGCGGTCATTCTGTTGTCCACACATGCCGAACCAACATCACCACCGGAACCAAGGCAGTTTGTATACCGTACCAATAGAGGGAAGAAGAAGAAAGTTCAAATAGGTCCATGGTTTTGCAGTATACAAGAAACATGAGGGGTGTTGATACTTCCGATCAACTAAGAGGGGTCTATTCTTGTTTGACACGAAGCAACAAGTGGTGGCATCGTGTGTTCTGTTACTTACTTGATACTACTATGTGCAATGCTTGGATAATTCACAGTGACATTAGTTTTAGATTTTTGGAGGAACCTATGACTCACCTTTCTTTCCAAATGCAATTGGCGAAGGAACTGACTGCTAAATGGACTGGTTGCACTAAAGGATATTCGACAATGTCACCCCATCTAGCATCAGCACATGGCGTAAGGAGTATGGGGAGGAAAAGGGCGAATTGCTTCATATGTGGGAGGTGGACGAATCAAATGTGTCTAGGTTGCCAGGGACATATTTGCAAGGGAGCGTGCTACTGGAAAAATCATTGGTGATTGTAAATGTAGAACTTTTGTTTTGTTTATATGAGTTCTTGAATTTCCATTTCTGTGCTAGTAGTAAATGTATAAGTAAAAAAACCTTACTCCCGGTTCTCTATATTTCCTCTTGGAAGGTAATAGTGAATATATTTGTAAATATTATGCGGTTTCCTTTTTTGTTTTTTTCTTTGTTTTGGTGGAGGGAGGAAATACCTAGAAGGACATTTCATCAGATTCTGAAGTACAGGTAAACTTCTCAATGAAGGAAGATAGAGCCAGAACTTTTACTGTGAACTGAACTTGGAAGAATCGAAGGTATGAGATGGGGGTCCCTGGAGTCCCTGGACTATGAACTACATGCCGGCAGTTGGGAGGTTGGCCACGTGGCTCGGTGGGCAGCCTTCAGTTTTGGTCGCCACGGGCAGGGCAGTGAAGGGGGCGCAGAGAATTTTCGACCGGGTCTGCAGCCCAAACTCAGCCTTTGCGAATGACGGAGGGCCATTAGATTGCCCGCCAATACCTTCCCCCGATTCCTGCTCTTCCATCCTCTGGCTTCGTGCTTGTTGTTTTGTCTGTCGATTTCTTGTCATGCTGCTTTGCAGTTGATCCACTTGGCTTTGTTTGGTGAGGAGAAAGTCAGAAATCAAGGGAATGCATGTGGAATCATGAGAACTACCTACTGTTCCTTTTTTTTTCCAGAACTCAGCAAATGAAATGCAAGGTGCATATTCTCGAAATTCCGACAGATGTGCTAATTCTAAACCAAAACTAGTTTATGGAATATGCTACCTTCAAGATAAACAGGCATCAACTTTGGCTACCTTGAGAGTGAGTGGCAATTTAAAAAAAATAGAAAAGAACGAATTTTGCAAGTTGTAAAGGATGATTGGGAATACTATAACCCAAAGTTGACTAAGTAGATGCTAATTCCAATGTGGAGGAAGTAACAAAATAACTATCAAATTCTATTGGTTGTTGAAGTCTTGGCTAAAATCTAATTTTCTCAAGGATTTTCTCCAATGTACATTTAGCTACTGAAAATTTTAAGTAGCAATGGAGCAAATTTTAGCCAGTTCTTTGAACGTTGCTCCATGCTTGTGCTCATCATCTCCTCCTGCTCTGTGTGTGTGCTCTAGACCTCCTGTCATCTGCCTCATCGTTGTTTGTGCAGCACATTTAGGTTCGTCCCCTTGTTTAGGCCTTCCCTGTGCTTGCTTGTTCATTGTGTGTGTTTGGTTCCTTCCTGTTGCACTGCAATTGTTGGGAAAAAGACAACCAATGCAATGTATGTTTTAGCACATGCTATACTAGATGAACCCCGGTTGCCTTTTTGCATTCCATGCGAGGCACAGTGAGGAGATAAGACTGCATCGATCAAAGATAACTTACGCACGTCCAATTCATTTCATGGGCGAATAATATTGCAGTGGGATAAATAAGTTGGAGCCGCCTAGCTTTGGCCTCTCACTAAGATTGTAATTGTTGAATGGAACTAAACCTTCTTTGAGACTATCGATGGTCAACTGACTCACAATGGACTGGAATTGAAAATCCATATATAAACATTGTACAGTAGAACCGCTCTAAACTAATCAATCCCAGACCAGTTTCAAATGGTCTGACAAGATTACATTAGGGAGGTTAATTAGCTTATGGAGGGTAATTTTTAGTCATAACCTTTGTTATGGGGACAAGTCCGGGACCGGTTTGATAAAATTACCTTACAAAGGTTTATTAGCTTATGGAGGATCAACTTAGGGAGGTTCTACTGTAAATAAATGGCAACCGCCATGCCACGCACAGTTGCCATTTTGAATTTGTAGATTTCTTTTGAACTCTAAGATTCTTCAAAACACACAAGGTAATAGGTCTAAAAATCGCCCATTTAAGAGCTAAAAAGTGAATTTTGGGGAGGCAAAGCTTTTTGAAATAATTTTCAGTAAATATTTCTTGAAAGATAAGAAGAATTCACTAGAAGAAAACTGTATTAAATTCCCTGAAAACATGTCAGTTTGTTTTCGTTGAGTTCCCGTTTCAAAACACAGGAAAAACACAGTCAAAATGCAAAAAATGCAAGAAAACACAGAAAACTACGTTTTTTTGGCTTTTCTACTTTGTTTTGAAACACAAACTCAACGAAAACAAGGTGACGCGTTTTCAGGGAATGTAATGCAGTTTTCTTCTAGTGATTGGTATCAAACCCAAATAGTTTCATGTTTTTTGGAGCTTTCTAGAATTAGTTATGAAATTTTGAAGTTGAGTGGCATAGGCTCTAGAATCGCCCACCCCCTAAAATGTACACTGCTTGTATATTGCTGAAGGCTATAAAAAAGCAACATGTACAAGCTGTGTACATTTGAGTAGGGTAGGCAATTTTAGAGCCTGTGTCCTTACAAATGACAAGGCAACGAGAATGAATCACTCTACATTTATATACTAGTACATCCATTAGAATAATCAAGAATTCATTTCTTTTGAAGTGAAATTAATCAAATTATAAACAAAAGTCATTAACACTTTGTATATGTCAATTCTTAAGTTGATTGATGTTCTTCAATGTAAAGTGTCCCACTTTTTAAAATGGTACATCCTTCTTGGCCTCTCTTGTGAAAGCCTATTTTTCATTTTGTAAGCTCTTGATTTATTTGTCTTCAATTGTTCTAAGCTTTTTGCAGCACTAACTTCTACAATTTCAATCATTATCAAAAGATGGACTTTATTTATCTTTGTTTTCAACAACTATTTTTGAAACAAAGGACATAGTTGTCTCAATATCATTCCATGTGATCTTAAGACTTTAAGAAGGTTGTTTTGCTCTTTGTGCCAAAAATAATATACTAATTAAAAATATAAAAAATATAAATATATATTCCAAAATAGTTAAATAATATTATTCAATAGACTAGTTTTTAAAATATTTAAAATATTTAAAAATAATACTCACTTTAACTAATAATAATAAAAATATTTTTTAATAAAAATATTTTTTAATAAAAATATTTTTTAATAAAAATATTTTTTAATAAAAATATTTTTTAATAAAAATTTAATGAAAAATTAATATCTCATATGACATGGTCAAGTGACAGCCAATGACATCAAATCCGTGTCGAGTTCAGTATTAAATATTATGGATATTTTTTTAAAAAAATTTTAATTTTTTTTTCAATTTTTATAATTTTTTTGAAATAATAAGCCACAAACATGTTCAGGACAGATATTTCCCCTAATAGTGCATTTTCTCTCAATTTAATGAATACTAGTGTGCCTTGTGTTGTTGCCATAGTCAAAATAAAACATTATGTGGGCCTTGGAGGGCTATTTCAGGCCGGGTTGAAAATTTGGCCAGATTCAATGAACAGTGATATGGGCGTGAAATAGTGAATTTTTTTAAAAATAAAAATAAAATTATTTATTTTTGACCAAAATACCATTTTAAGCAATTTTTTTTTCTTTCAAAAATGATATGGTAATCACTGTGCCACATCAACTAGCTGTTGCAGCTGCATTCCCATAGTTTGGAAACGCAAAGACACTTGCAATCCTTCAAGATCCCCAAATCCCCTCTAATGATAAAACTAATTTTCTATTTTTTAACCCATAAATTTTTTGAAATTCAATAATTTTCATATCGTGAGGCAGAACGTCAAGTAACAAAGCCTATGCATTCTTCCTTGTCCAGATCTCACTGTAACAAACAAACAAAACAAAAATACAAAAATTAACAAACAGCATGTCTTCAGGGATTGATGGCCTTCTTCAACAATTCTTCAATCAAAGATGACATCACATGACATCACATGAGACCACCGTGTGCATCATACAAGAATTGTATTAACCCTTAACTGCCTGAGCGACCAAATATGGTTGGTCCAAAATTTTAGGCTTGTTTCAAGGTGGGTAGTTAAATTCTTTTGACCGGTTTAAAATTTATTATGGGCAGTTTTAAAGGTTAACTATTGAAAACTTTTATTTTTCACTGAAAAAGGTAAATATTTGATTTTTGAGAGGTCCTCAAAAGCATATATGTCTCATTGAGGAAGAGTAAAGCTTACAAATTTTACTTGATTTTTTGGCTTTAAGCAAAGTTTGCCAATTTTACTTGAATTGAGATCTAAAAAGTTGTACTTATTCATTTGCTTTCAAAATGGTCCCAATGGAAAGAATAAAGTATTTTCATGATTTTCACTGTTTATAATTTAAATATGCAAGTTTTGATTTGGAGTTATTTGCAATTTCTACTTATAAAAAAAAATTGCATTTCAACAATTGCTAGGTGGATTGTGTAATGAGTTTGATAGTTTTCTATGTGAAATTAAGTTTTTTGAAAGAGTATTTTAGTGAGCTAACATAATTTGTAGTTGTTTGTATTACCTCCAATCCCTCCAAAAATTTATATGCAAATTTCTCAAACATTGTGGGGAGGGGCAGCATACTAAAAATAGAAAACATACATTTTGCTTGTTATGATCTCACAACTCCTATGCAATTTTGCATTCAAAATTGGTATACATACTAATAAGCTAGCTCTTTAAACATCTATAAGGTTAGATTTTGAAAAAAAACACAATTTGCATCATTGGGGATAAGTACAAGTCCATGCTCTTTTTTCACAGGAAGAACACACTTGGAAAGGCTTAGGCACTTAGGGGTTAATTATCTGAGCATGAAGCCATGAACTCACTTTGCATGGTCACTGAAATTTATTTTATTTTAATTTTTTGACATGCGGAAGAACCAAAATCATGAAATTGACAAACCCTAAGGTCACCACGTCACGTCTGAAGTCATGGATTTAAAAAGGTTACCCAGGTTCAGCATTCCTGAAAAGCAAGCTTTAGTTAACATAGAGTAAGCTTAGAAAGTCAATCAGAATGGATAGTGAGCCCAAGCAAGACCGGACGGGCGGTGCAAATTTAATAATGTGCAGGAGTTCACGTGTGTCATGGCATGTCTTCGCACTGTGGTTCTAAAATATCACATTGAAATTCAAATATGCTTTAAAAAGGCTAAAATTAGCTCAAAAAGAAGTTTGACCATTAAGAAGTGGCAATGGTATTGGTCTAAGTTAATACAGTAACTAGGATCTATGCAATGAACAGTCAAATACGTGGGTTGAATTTTTTATCTCTAATTGATTACTACTGGCTTCTTTTTGGGGGGGAGAAACAGTGCCAAATTGCACCCCAAAAAAAGTCATTTGGCTTAAAAGTGACAACAAATCGTGAAGTTTTTTGCCAAAATACTTCAAATTGAAGAAAGATCTTTGATGAAGTAGCCAAATCGTGGATGAAAACAAATGAAAAGATACGTGACATGTGCTAATTATGTGATATTTTCTATCCAATATGTGATGAATGTTGAAATTTGGAGTATCACTATAGCATTTTCTATCGTCACTTTGGCGCTTCATAAAAAATGAAAAAAATCCCTAAAACCCCCTTGGTGTGCACCTATAATAGTCCCAATTTGCAACTAAGCGTAATTTATATTGCATGGAAATAATTATTTTTATTGAGTTTTACTTGCAAATGTTAGAGGATTGCAATGCACATTAGTATGCATCATTTGGACGCCATGTAAACAGCTTTTCAATGGGTTTTTTAAGTGTTGAACATATGCACACTATAAATCAACACCAAAATGTAGGGTTATATTGTTGTGCATTTCTAGAAATTGACATCTTCATTTATATACATCTTACAATATTCACATCTAGTTTTGTTATTATTTTGAATTCAATATTATTGAAAAATAATAAACTTCATCCAAATGTTGGTGAATCTCATATTCCTTAGAAATAGTTTTGTTCTTTTCTTCTCTTTCTTCTTGGTGTAAATGGAGTGAGCTGCCACAAAGACTGATCAAGACTCTCATAAAGCCCTGGAGAGGCGCCCCTCATTCATTTGGGGGTCCTCTCACTTATGGGAGATCACCCCTGTCATAGGGTGACCTCACAGGGGCGACCTCACAAGGCTAACCCTGTGAGGTCAGCCCTATGAGACGCCTCTCACGAGCTTTACGTCGGAGAAAGCCCTCCCAGGAGGGCCTCCTGGAATAGGTCGCCTGGCAGTAGATCGGGCTACATCGGGCTACATCCTCCCTCCTGGCGGGCGCCGTATTCAGGGAGGCCCTTCTCCTGGGGCTTTCTACATAACCTACGGCTAGCAGTGCTTGTTCACCGTGAATTGTATGAAGCTTGTATATGTCAGGATGCCATGGATCCATGAAACCTCTGAAAGCTTTGCTCTTCATTCTAGTAACGAGGAGCTTCTTCGCAAAATTTCAATTTCTTTGACACTAAGAATTGAAGCTAGCAGTCCATAGACGTACTTGCACAGAATCAGATTTCTATTGAAATTGTGTGCATTTGTGCATTGGGGTTCCAGAGCAGGATAGAATAGAATGAACCTTACCTGTTTTCTCCTGTTTGTGTTTCTTCACTCAGTTGCCAGTCAAGACACGCCACTCGACTTTCGTTCCTTCTCCACAAAGGATGATAACTTCATAACTCTCAGAGATGCTGCACACAATGGCAACAATCGGTCCTTCACCGTCAACGGACGCGCCACGCAGTCGCGAGGGACTTGTGGAGCGCTGGTGTATGGGAAGAAGGTGCGCATTCGCGATGTCGCAACTGGGGAATTTTCTTCGTTCAGCACGTCTTTCTCATTCACATTCGACACTCTGGACTTACCTGCGGATAACAGCAGATCTCCCAGGGACAAGGAGGAGAACTCAATGGCCTTCGCTTTCGTCAGGGACACGATGCTTTCTAAGCTGCAAGGCCTTATATCCGAAATAGGAAGCTCCGGTCCATGCAAGAGCCCTACCCATCCAAGTGATTCAAACCATAGATACAGTCGTCCAGGCTTCGTTATTGCTTTTGTCATGGGGAAGTACGACCTGAAATCCGAAGACCCCAGCAACTGCTACATCAGGGTCGCAAAAACCCATGACTACGAGTATGACATCGGAGCATACACGCACAACCTCTGTGGCAACGACACCTACTGCTCGTACTTCTCCGACGGTAAAATTTTCACTGCTTGGATTGATTTCAATAGCTCAGCTCGGACTCTCGAAGTGCGGCTTGTGAATGGGTCCAACCGCAGCGTGAAGAAGCCCCGGCAACCTCTTTTGCGCATTCCCAACTATACATTGGCCGAGCTGTTTGGAGACCATGTGTACCTCTCGTTTTGGGGAAGCTCCGACGTCCAACGCGTCGAAGGGCATGAGCTCTTGTCCTGGAGATTCTTCAGTACTGAGATTTCAGAAGTCCCATCCTCTCAAACCCCAAATCCTTTTTGGCAAGCCAGAACGTGGGCTGGCATCAGCACAGGAGTTCTGGGAATGGTTGTGGCTGTCGCCGTCGTGATTCTCTGGTCCATCTCTCGACTTGGGAGCCCATCCACAAGTTACCGCTATACACCACTGGAGCTTAGCGCACGTCCACATGTGTTCTCGTATGCAGAGCTCCGGAAAGCCACCCACAACTTTGATGAAAAAAATTTGCTCGGCATCGGTGGATCGGGATCTGTCTACAAAGGATCCTTCCAAATTCCGGGTGGTGTCCATTTTGTTGCCGTGAAACAAATCAATTTCTCGGAGCCCAAGCAGGCGGAGTCTGTCTTTCAAGCCGAAGTGGCCAGCCTCGGTCGAATTCGGCACCGGAATGTGGTGCAGTTGCAGGGCTGGTGCCAAGAGAAACGTCGCCTGCTCTTGGTTTACGACTTCATGCCCAACGGAGGCCTCAACGAATGGCTTCACAAAAGTGCCAGGCAAGACTTGGGTCTCCCTTTGAAAATGCGGCAGTCCATTCTGGAGGGGGTGGGTTCAGCTCTGGAATATTTGCATGAGGATTGCTCAAGTTGCGTCTTGCATCGAGACATCAAGTCCAGCAATGTGTTGTTGGATGCGGATTTCAAAGCCCATTTGGGAGACTTTGGTCTTGCCCGCTTGATGGATCACCACAATTTAGATAAAACCACTTTGGCAGCAGGGACTCTTGGGTACATGGCTCCCGAGTTGCCTTACACGGGCAAAGCAACCAAGCAATCAGATGTTTATAGTTTTGGCATTTTGGTGCTTGAAGTTGTGTGTGGAAGGCGTCCCTTGGATATGCAAGCATTAGAAACGGAGGATCTTATGTTGTTACACACCGTTTGGCGAGCTTATGAAGGTGGGTCACTTCTCAATGTAGTAGATCCAAGATTATTTCAAACTCTTCAACCTCTAAGGTTTGTACGTCATCAAAAGGATGAGGTGAGAGATGCAACAAGGCTTCCTTCATTCCCTTTAGAATCTAGCATAGGTAGTGGCAACAATGTGCTAGGGACTTCAAAGATGGAAGATATAGATATTGAAATCTATACAACTATGGTTGTAGATTTGCTTCGTTTGGGCCTCTTGTGTTGCCTTCCCAATCCGAAAGCCCGACCATCCATGGGACATGTGAACAAAATATTGCAACAAATAAGAGACATGGAGAATAGATGTTCCATCTATAATATAGCAATGCCGTTCCTACCAACCACTAAACCTTTGGGACTCTACCATTCATTAGAATTTTCACAAACTTCTCTTAATTTGAGCTTTAGTAGCCCTCCACCTGTCTAACAAGCTCTATTCAAGTTGCTTGTGGATAATTCTACATTTGATCAAGTTTTGGGCTATTTTAATAAAGATGTTTAATCCTAGCAGTTCTTGCATATCTCTTTTGTTTTTAATGGTATGAAATGGTCAGTAAGGGCTTAGAAATATGAAACAAGCAATCTAGTTATATGTTGATGGGTTATGTTTTCATTTTCCAACGCAATCTTGATGGTCACATACTTGCATGGAAAAGAATTTCTTCTAAGAACAACATACTCATTAGTTTTGGGCCCAAATTATTGCAATTTAGACTCAAACTTCAACTCTAATTCTTTAAGTGGCGAATAATTAAAAATCTAAATAAATTGGTCTTAGACTTTAGTATATAGATCTTTGGACCAATCAAATTGGAATGGAGGAAAATGGTCATTATTATCTATAGTTGAGATCATTTGGCATTCTTTCTTTATATATAATAAAGAAGTCTTTTGAAGGCACTTGGGCTTAACCCCGAAAGGATCAGGGGGCGTCCAAATTTCCAAATTGTAAAGATCTATTATAAAATGCAACTTAGAACAATATTCCCGACAATATTTAAATAATGCCTCTCAAACAAATGTTCTTAAATACAATAATAGATCACATCCATATGGTTGGATCAACAAAAACACAAATCACTTTTTTTCAATAAAATTTGGAACCAAAAATTAAAAAGTCCTTCTAAAATCGATTGTAGATTGAATATTTATGATTTTTACAAGATTTTTTTCCCTATAAGTTTAAACTGTTGAGTTCTCATCATAATTATTTTTGAAGATTTTTACTTTATTTTTTGACTCAAGTTGATTTTGAAGGATCATTTTTTGCGTTGAAAAAGTTATTTTTTGAGGCCAAACCTACCAATACCTTATGAATTATAGAATATTTGCAAAGCAAAGTCTTTATAATCCACACCATATAGATGCTAAAGAACTAAATTAAGAATCTCCAAACAAAATTGATGGATCAAAAAATGCAATTCTATGAGTTTGGGATGTATTTCCAATCATTCATTGTTTAAAATTTGTACTCATGGTCCTTTAGGGGATTTTCTTATTTCATACGGTCTCGCATGTGGTTGACTCCAAATAGAAAATAGTTGTAAACTAATTTCAATATTAAATAAGTAATTGCATTAAATAGTATACTGAATTTTGCAAGTACTCCATGCATATTGAATCAAGGAAGGAGAATACTTCTAATGTCATCTTTAACCACTAAATGACTTGGGGTCTCTTTCATGAAAAATTGTCAAAAACTGCCAATTTCTGGTATATCGGCTAAAATTGAAAATATAAAGTTTTCTTTGAACTTCAAACATTCAAAAGTATAGTAAAATATCACAAAAATGTGTGGAGAACATTTCAACCCATTTTAGTAAATGGATTGAAAAATTATTATTAGTTTGAAGAGTGAAAAAAAACTTCACTTCATTCACAATGGACTTTGAGCCTTTGTAGAGTAAAATTTTTGTTCTATATATAATTGAGCCTTCATACCAATGAGTGATGCTTCTTGTTAGGTACACTTATGCAAAATTTTATGATTAAAAAAAGGGTCTACTTTACTCTAAATGGCTCTACAATACAATGAGGTATAGGATATTGGCAATATACTAGTCTTTTTGGTTGATTTCTTTGTGCAAAGAGAAACATTTGTTTGAAATTTAATTGTTGAAAACTTGAAGTCAAACATTTGAAATGTGAAAAAAAAAATTTAAGAATTTTGAAAGAGCAAATTTCAAGATAGTAGCATTTAAGATTAGCCAAAAACAAATTGAATTTGTTGGGTAAAGTTAGTAGAGTTATGACTCCTCTTGCAATGAGATATTTGCACTCAAAATAGTAGTTTTTTTACAATTGCATGTTATATGATGTTAGTTATATACATACCAAATGTCAAAAGTAGATGAGGAATTTAATGAAAGATTGCCCAAATTGTCCAAAATGCCTAAATATTTCTCAGAATCAAATTGGCATAAATTTTGATCTACGCATCCAATTGGAGTTTTTTGAATTCCCATAAAGGGGTTATTGTATCCATCTTGAGTCAAAAATTTAGAAATATGGATCATTTTTGATTTTGTAGTCACCTACCCAAATTTCCAATGTTTTTTGAATGGACACTTGGTCATTCAAGGGTTTAAGAGAACAAGTATGATGTTTACTTAATTCTTCATCACCTGAAGTCAAAAAGCTTTTTGGAGACGCCCACAAGTGCAGTGAGTATAAATTGCTCATTCCATCAATTTTGGAGGTTTTGGAGAACTTCATTGTTGAAAGTGAAAGTTCACTCCGTTGCGCTCCTAGAAGTCGCCTCCGATGAACATTTGGTGCAATCAATCTTCCGTTTATAATGTTTGATTATATGCTATTTTTCAGCGCTAACTCCGTTTTGCATGGCGGTCTTCTACAATTAAGCAAAATTTCACAAAGAAAACTTTGAAGTACTTGCCAAAACTTTGCGGGGAGGGTGGAATGATTGAACTTGAAGTCTACAACAAATTTCACAGGACCACTTCAAACAACAAGCTCGCAATTTGGCATTGAGCATCGGGGGTAGTTGTGGCCAGAAATTAGATGACCTGCTCTTCGGCTTTGTAGCAGTGGGTCATAGCAGGTCTGCGTTTGTGTCACAAGTAGGTGGCATTTGGCATTTGGAAAGGTTGCAGCAGTTCTACCACTGCGTGATTCATAGGTTGGCCCTTAATTGGTTGCATGCAATAGTGGACAAGAGACTGCAATTCATATTTGAAGGCACAATAACAACAAGAACACGACAAATGCTGCAAGTTCGTTGAAAAAAAAGTTTGAGTAAAAAATGATGTTGTCATTACAGTACAACTTTTGTTCTTCAATGCTCAAGCAAATGCTTGCCACTACAACTGCAAGCACCGTCTACATCTATTGGAGGTTTCAAAGCAAGTGCAGAGCTGCCGCTAAGCAATTGCAACACATACGCTCTCTGCTCTAGTTTTGCCAAAATCAAGAAACAATCCCTCAAACCATTGCCCAAAACTTAAAGTGGAGCTCTCTATTCTTTGTCGTAGCTAGTCGCCTCTCCTTGCGACTACCTAATTTCCTATTGGCCAACAAAGTCTAGCCGCTACGGTACAAATCCCGTGTCAACATTAATAGTCCGGGCCAACCTCCGCACTTGTCAACTTTCAACGCTGCAACTGATACTGCTTGATGAGCGAGTCTTCTCATTTGCTAGCAGTCATGCTACAAAATGCACAAACGTACATAAGACATCAAATCTTGAACTCATGCACTCACGTGCAAAGCCCACATCTTGTTGTCGTGAATCTTGCCAAAGCAAGACTCTGCACACATGAAGAAGGAACCACATGCTACGCAAATTCGAGATTGCTTGCGCTTGCAGCATTGACACCTTCTACAGAGTCTGGTTGGGTGCCGACTGCTGACATGCACTACATGGGGTTGTTGATTATGAACCGTGCATGTACTAGCTGCATTTAGAATGGGAGCAACCAATTGCTTTACCACATCAAAGTAGAAATTACTTTGCCGCACAATCTTGCCTTCAACACCTTCACGGTCATGACGGTACAACACCCAAGCATTTTGTAAAGACAAGTCTAGGCTAAAGAAAAATAGCTTGTGCCACCACTTCTTGGAGTGAAATTGACTGTATAGTCTCTTTGCATCTAATCAATTAGATCTACCCCCCACATAAAATTTTGATAGTCCTCTTGTTGTGGTGTTGAGTTCACTTTGTCACGCACCCCTTGGGACCACCGCATGGCAATTGCTTCACCAACAAGATCGGCACTTGTGCTCAAGAACAACACAATGCAGGAGTCGTATAACATTGTAGTGGCCATTTGTTTGCTCCTATGCATTTGCCAGAATAGGCTGGACTTGGAGTGAGCATCTTTTGCCATTCTAGTTAGCACCGTTGGAAAACCAACTCTAAGGCCTTTCACGGGTCCAATAGCATATATTTTGCAATCAAGCAAACTATAGAATAAGGAAGGGGAGGTGAAAAAATTATCGCACACTATAGTATGGCCCTTGTGTTCCAAATCACTTGTCAATTGATGAACCATTGTTTCTCCTTGACTAGGCTCTGATTTCCCACCGCACTTCCCCAAGTATGGCAAGACATTATAGATCGTTACAAGAAATATTTGTCCTTTTTGGTGTCCCCTTGGCCTTGGACATGTACATTTTTGCTCATAATTTTTGTGTCGTATTTCTTTTATTCATGAAATTTGAAATGAAGATACATATGGTAGTTTCAAATATTGTGTGATTTTTTTCAATTATTTTCAATTAATTTATTATTTTTAAGCTGCACCCAATTGGATGTCTACCTTGACCATTTTGGGTTTTTTTAGTACTATATCCAACTCAAAAATGCAAATTTGAAGGTAAAAATTGGTATGCAAGGAGTTCTACTAAAGTTACACAAGCCTATGAAGAAGTTTTCTAAAAATAATAGAATGTCCACCTTCCGCATGTGCTCAAAGTACACTACTTTTGTGCACGTGCAGAGAATTAAATTTTTTTTCCAAAGTTGCAAATGGTTGAGGAGAAGCACCTTCAAAACAAGAAAAGTGAATTTATTTTTTGAACTTTTTGATGTTTTTACTATTTAAAAAATATCAAATCCCAAAATGTGTATTTTCTTGCAGTTTCCATCACTCTTTGAATGTGCATAACTATTAGCGATAAATTTTTTTAGGTCTGAATTTTTTCATACATACTATTTTGAATGCTTTAAAAATTATCCATATTTTATTTTATTTTTAAATTTTTTATTCCGGAAGCCACAGTACTCTAGTATTGAGGCCATTTTTAGCCAAAATCGGCAAGTGTTTCTTGCAACTATCTTTATACATATATGTGGATGGCTTGGATACGAGCACTTGATGCCGTATTGTATAGGCTTTGATTTCATATACTGCCAAATTGGTGAATACCAGCCTCAGTAGGCAATCATAACCTCGTCCGTTGTAACAAGTTTCTTTGGATTGAAGAGAGCACGGGACCTTTCAACGAAGTGCTCTAATTCCTCTAAACTCTAGCGCACCTTTACAATTTTTGTCAACCTTGGGTTGAATTGTCAACACAATGCAGACAATAGAGGAGTGCTTCAAATCAATCCTTGGACATCACCCTGGGAATCACACACACAACACCAAAAAATGTTAGTCCTCCAGTAGTCATGTAGCTGAGGTGTGAATTTTAGCCCCATCAAGATGACCACACCAAAAAATGCTTGCATTTCTATTACATCCGTATCCCTCCATGTTGGTCCTCTATTTGAACCTGCCAGGTGTCTTCTTCTAGGTGGATCATTTTGGACGGTACAAGGTTGCCTAACATAGCAATTTATTTGAACCACAAGCTGAGAAACAATGTTAGCATCGCGGAAAAGATTAAAAAAACAATTAGGATCGGGATGCTTTTGAGGTCGGCGGGAGGTGGGGCCTAGAATCGAGCCTACAAAGGATTGACAATCACCCTACAAATGTGGACCAAAGTGACCCCAATTTGAATCACCATACAATTGCCTAATTTTTTCCACTTGAGCCTTTTTGCCCCTATAAATGTATGAAAACTTGATATATTTTGTGATCAAAACTGAAATTTCTTGTCAATACATCATCTGGCTCATCAAGTTCCCAGTTGGAGTTTGTGTCATTAGAATGATTACCTATGAAGTCACAAATTTAGCCATCCATGAGGCATCTTCAGAATCTGGTCACGTCCATCTGTCGTAGCGTGATAGGGCATTGTAGTTTTCCACCAACAAAGCTCGTTTAATCACCATAAGAAATCCATGTTTTAGGTGACGAGCCCTAATTTTTTATGACGGATTTTAGGTAATGTCAGTGTTGACAAACCCAAAATTTTTATATCAACAAAAATGTCCAACGTAACATCAGTGTTGACATAAAAACATTGAATTGTCAATATTGATGTTACATTGTACATTTTTATTGACATAAAATTTTTGGGTTGTCAACATTGACATGACCTAAAACTCGTCATAGAAAATTAGGGCTTGTCATCTAAAACGGGGGTTTCTTATAGTGAATCAATCTGCCAGCTCGTAGAGGCATTTGAGAAAGTGCCGCACTTGGTGATGCAACTGGACTGTGCTGGTTCTTAGTGATGTCCGGTGTAGCAATGATGCCCTCAAGAAGCCCCGTAAGTTGGATCTACATACAATTGACAAAGGTCGCTTGGTGTAGCGTTCCACGCTCGCTAGTTCAAGCAGCGACAATCAACAACACAAACATAATGCCAACCAATTGGACCACCTACTTCAACACCAAAATATTATGTATCCCTTTTCCACCACAACTGGTCGACATCACCGTAAAAGTCTTGCAAATTACTCCATTGCACAGGATCGTAGCCTAAGACTTTGAGAGGGGCCCAAACACCTTTAGGTAACATTTGTTTTGTTATTGTTTAGACCACTTTGTTGTCACAGCAGCATTTGTCATGTTGTTGGAGTGAAGCTTCAAATTTTGAAGTTGTGAGTATTGTCTGGGCCTATCGTTGGTCCACATTCAGCTACTTGCGGGGTTTTCAACGTTCTTTGAACACTTCCCACCGGATTTGGAGCCACTACTTTTGGTCGTTTGATAGTGACCATTGCTTGCAACCGTTGGGTGTGGGATGTACATTGCATCCCCTGCATGTCTCCATCCCGAACACCAATGGACCTCTTTCGCAGCACAAAGAGGCTGCGGACTGTGGATTGAATTGCAGGCGGGATCCATGCCTGCGGTTGCTCCGGGCTTGTTGATCTGGAGCAACGGCTCCAAAATTATTGCCTTTAAGGACCCTCAACGGGGACCAATCTTCCCCTTAGTCCACCTCGTTGAGCCACACTTCCGCGGGCTCTACGTTTGCCACCTTGAACCCTGCATGCATGTCTGTACTTCCCGTCATTTTGACGTAGTTGCTGTGCTGAGATTTCCTCCGCACGCTGCTAGAAGAGGGGCTCCATCAAATCCACTTGCGTTGGAATGAGTGGCAATTCCCAAGCTCTGTTCACAATCCCTCCTTGACTTTTTAGCATTGCTCATGTGCAGATTTGCCGAATTCTTGTGCGCTCATTTCGCGGCCTCTCTTGCAACTGCTCTCTCGCCATATTGTGCGCTTGAGACTTCATGGTATTCATCAAGCCAGAGCTTCTCTCAAATGAAGGTGTAGATTGGAGCGGAAATCCCTTGTAGATTGCCCTCAACCACTCGTGACGTCCACTTGAGGAGCTTTGCAATGCTCCGATGGTACACGTACCTCCACGTTCAATTTGTGGCACCAATCTCCAATTGCCTCCAGAGTGTGGAATCTCCTATTTCTATCAAGTACCAATGTACCACTTGTGGAGGCAATTTGCAATAGATTGGGCGACAACCTCACTACCACTTTCTGATTTGTCCAACTGAAAAGCAAGTATTGAATGCTCTGAAGCTCCTGAATGGATGTTCTCCTTGTTCGCAAGCAAGTTGCCATTTTATCAGCAAGTAACGCAATACAGGCGTGTTCTTTGAGCCAAGTCGCCAAATTGAAGAAGTGGTGTGTCCACAATTGAATGAGATGTATACAACGGAGTGGAGCTCCCATCACTAGCATTGAAGCATTTGTAGTGTAGAAGAAACAGTCGCAAAAATCATGAGCCCACTCCGCAGCGCCACTACTTGCAATGATAAGCGATGAACAAGGACAATTGACAACGGCCATCCTTCTCAAATCCGTGCACAGTGACAACTCCGCAAGGATGTGAAAGCAACGGAAAAGCAATGAACCGCAAACCACTTTGATTTGCCTGAGCCACATGGGAGCAAGGAATTCAAAGCAAGCTAGGTGCCAACGGTAAAGAACCGGCATCTACTGGTCAATTTCAACAATACCGGACAAACTGTTGACAATCTGTACTAGCAAAAGTGGGAGGTGCAGCCAATCAAATGACAAAATCATGAAATTCTGCACGATTTTTGATCATTAGTATAGATTTCGTGGTAAAGAACCCGCCCACCTATCGAATTGCAAATTTGAATAAGGGAATCCGAGGCATCTGCAAAATCGACAAACAGTTTTTCAATTTGCAACGGACTTTTTTGTCCCCTCAGGCAATGAAAGATTAATGTATGCTCCATTGCCATTCATGTGCCTTTCCACCCAATGAAAATTTGAACTATGCAATGTCATCTTAAGCTTTCAGAGGTATGTTCTAAAAAGAAGTTTTTTTCTAGCTTTAAATGTTATTATGTTCAAACATCCAACCTTCAAATGTATTTTATTATGCTTTTGCAATGTCATCTTAAGGATTTGAAGCATCATTTCTATGTACTAGTAACTAAAAAAAGGCCTTCCATGTATAGCAATATCTAACTTAAACCTCAAATTGATCATGAACAACTTCAAATAAATGAATGAAGAATTTCATCAACAAATGAAAACATTGAATGTCCAATAACTTAGACAAAGTGACAAACATATGTAATGCCCATCCAAATTTATGTCTATAATTGTCTTGGAGATTGTATAAGAAGTATTGTGGCAATGATTTACACAAATGCAAACTTCAATACAACAATCTTTTATATCCTTTGTGAAGATATATATAATTTGTATAATACTCAATAGATGCAAGTTTGCATCTTCTGGGTACATAGTGACAAAGGGGAATTTCTTGAAAAGTATATATTAAAAGAAACGGGGAATACTCATGTGTGAGCTCCCAATTCGTCACTTGGGACTCATAGTTTGTTTGTTTTAAAAACATTGCAATTTAAGCCCAGGGTAATCATTATTCGTTTTAAACTACATGAGTTAAACAATAGGGTCCATTTAATTCAAAGCAGAGAAATTCTATATAGTATGTAGGGCTACTATAGGGTCCATGAAAGTCTATATATTGTATTATATATAAATTAGGGTATAGAAAAACATCATGTAGTAGAAGTTTTTATTAATAAATTAGTCTTAATAAATAGATGTTGTGCAAATTTTTTCATAGAACGATGAGTATAGATGTGGATAGATAATTTCATATAGATGATTGAAAATCTACAATGAAGGGTGGTTGATTGAAATTGTGCCACAATACTAGTAGTGTATATATCAAACAAATTAAGTGTAAACGTAAAGGACTGACCATAAATACCAGAAAATGTCACATTGCATGAATAGGGAGGTCTACCTAAGTACCTTGGTGGGTTCAACAAACTTGTAAATGTACAATATAAAGATAGAAATTTGTTTAACTTCATTCTTTGAAGCCATAAATGTTAAACACAGTCATATTGAATAGAATGTTTACGAAATAGTCTCAATGGGGATTTTGAAGTGTTCAATGATAAACTTGTTATTAACACCGAAAGGTCGGAGGGGTTTTGGGAAGAAGAAAAGTCTAAAACTAGCCATTTTTTATGCATTTTTCAAAATTAAATATTTATTTATTTTTTTGAATTTCAACCATACAAAAAATGTATTAAACAAATAAGACAATATGTGGAAAAAATTTCATCCCATTTGACCACATAGATTGAAAGATTATAATGTTTGAAGTGAGAATTTTTTTTATTTCTATAAAATACGGCCAATAGACTTCAAGCCTTTCTAGAGTAAAATTTCTACTCTAACAAAGATGACAATTTGGGCCATTCATACATATATGATGTTAGGTTAGGTATAATTCTTCATACTCATGAAAAATTTTAGAAGCAAATATGGAGTCTAACTAACTCTAAATCAACCTGCAAGGCTACAATGTAAGGAAGTTAAGTGCCTTGGCAATATACTAATCATTTTTTGGTGATTTCTTGTGCAATGAAGAAATTTTTTATTTCAAATCCAAATAGTAAAAGTTAGAGACAAAAATTTGGAATATGATATGCCGAAAATTTTTAAGAACTTTGACTTCTCACATTGCAAGATAATAGAGCTTTGAAGTAGAGAAAAATGTTTATTCTTGAAGCCATCCCAACATAGCTAATAAAATTTGACTCCTCTTAGTTTATGATATGAGAACTAATTTTTTTTTAATAATTGTATTCCGTATTTTGTTAGTTACATAAATGCCAAATTTCAAAAGTTGATGAGAATTTTTGTAAAAGATTCACAAAAGATGTCCAAACTAGTTAGGTTGCCAAAAAAATTCAAGGCAACATAACTTTTGTTTCGCATACTCAATTAGGAAAAAATATATTCTCATTAATGGGTGTCGCAGCACAGGGCAAGCAAATTCCCAGTTATACTACCAAAAACCACTCTAAAGTATAACAAAGTGACTCTAAAGATCGAACCCGCGAGATTCTGTGAAGTATCTAGCTTTATTTGGTCTCTAAGCTCAATCAGTATCCATATTTCCTCTTACGGTCCCAACACCACAATCGGAAAACACCACAACCGGAAACACCACAACACCGAAAACTATAATCAGACCCTCTTCTCTTTTCCCAATCCGGCTAACTATCCAATCCGGTCTGATCGATTCCTATTCACTCCTACTCTCACCTGGTTTAGTTTTACCTCTATTTCACCATCAGAGGGTTCGCCGCTTGCTTTTGAGAGTGGCAGGCCCACCACTCCTTCCGTGATTTATAATGGCTGAAGACCCATTTCTCTATTTTCCAATCTCCTATACTAATCCAAATCTCGTTTGATCCTTCACAACAATCCAAAGAACTCTCTGGATCACCGATCACACAAAGACCCCCCGTACGATCCTCATTCTACAACGACCTTATCGCCAAGTTCCGTCTGTACAAAGTTAGGCCGTTGCAAGCGAACCCGTCCGTTCCAACATCACTAAAGTTCTTCCGTTTGCCAACTAGGGCAGCAAGATCTCTCAAGAGATTGGACACTCAACCAGATTTCCCACCCAGGAATTCTAGCGCGATTAAGGAATCCCTCCCTATCCGCCTAGCCTAACAACGGCTGTCTCGCCCGGAATCCTAAACCTTAGAAGTGCTGAGGAACTGAAATTCACTCCCAACTCTTTCACAACCCGCTCTCTTGCACATAAGATCAAAACAAGAACACCAAAGGGAGAAATTACACCCGAACCAGCATACACCTTCCTAATTCCTTACCACACAACCCTGCCGCGCACGGGAGAGACACACAACAAAAAGCCAAGAGAAGACACAAACAAAATTTGGACGAAAAGACTCGCAACTCCCAAGCAGGGGCTGACTCATATACAACTTGATTACAAAGGCAAAAAGGCCCCAGGAAATCCGAGCAGAACATCCGGGTCCGATCCTAACTGGCCAGGCCAGGTCAACATCCGATCCGATCCTAACTATCTTACAAAAATTACACTCCTACCTATCTACCTACTCTCCAACTCCTCCACCCAGCGTAGGACTCTTGGGTTACGCAGGTAGTTGGTTGAAGACTTTGATTAGGTTCCTGCTCCGCTCCCCGGCAGCAGGATCCAGAAGATCTGATCCTGGCGATGAATCCAAATGAATTGATTGTCCAGGCCCAGTCCTTTGGTTACTTTTCTTTGACTCAAGAGTCTGATCCTTGAGCTCCCTCGGATTTGATCCTCCGGTTGCGAACAAATCCGGTAGCAAGAGGTCCGAAAGTTGGATCTTCCGGGAGTACATGGACCCATTCAGCTTTTAGCTGCTGATGTCCATCCGGTTGGCTGCCTCCTTGGCCGCCACCATTGACGCTTCCACCCGATTGGTGAAATCGGTCAGGATCCGAACTATCCGGAAACCGGATACCTTCTTCTCCTCATGTATCCCTTTATCAAATAATTCCGCTTTGACAGCGGCGAATCCGGACTCTTCGAGGGTGGCCTTCACCGACTCGGCAACCTTCTGGGTTGCTTCCACCATTTCCCGAACTGCGGCTTTGTCCTCTCTAAAGGCAACCATCTTGGCCTTCAGAGTGTCAACTTCCTCCTGAAGTCGACAAATCTTTGCCTCCTGCTTCCGGTGCTCATTTGGATTAGAGATGTACCGTGCCACCTTATTCGGTAGCTTGCTATCTCCTGGCGCACCCACCAGCTCCCCGATACTCGTGAGGGCTCTCCTCTTGACCTCCCAATCCGCTTGTATTCCGCACAGGATAACGGTCAGCTGATTGAATGGATCATTCGGGTCCTCGGCTTTCGGTATCTCCATTTCCGGTCCCTATTTTGGAGTCGACCGGTTGGTAGGAGAGGATCCTCTCTTGTGAAGAGGCGTCGTCTTCATCCGCTTCCTCGTCCAGAAGTTCTCCTCCTCGTCTTCCTCTTATGTCTTGGGTTCGGATCCAGTTGTGTCCTCCGACTCGTCATCTGAGCTCAACTCCCCATATTTTAGGATAGATTCCTGAATGTTCTACGTTTTCTCCTCTATCTCCGTGAGGAGTTGGTTGCGATGGTAGAGGTGAAAGAGATAGGGACTCAAAGGAGTGGCCCAATTCTTCCCAACCCTGTCACAAGCTGGGACACCAGATTGCAAAAGATCCGGGCCTAGTATACCTTCCTTTTCCTGCTCAGGGAACCGAAAATCGTGTTGCCAATGGTCATCGTCACCCTCGTCGGCTTCTCCGGGTGGATGATCGGAACCAAGAACTGGAGAAGATAGAGGTGCTGGACGCTTTTGCAATCCGCTACCACGTATCCGTATTTGTTGCTCGGCTCTCCATGAAACTTGTCATGGATGAACTCTGGCCTTCGTCCTGCCATGCCGGAACCTCCCATCCGGAAGTTGTAGACTTCCCTCCACCTCTCTTCTTTCCACTCAGTCGAGCGGCCCCGGACAGTGTTGTTGAACTAATTCGACATCTTGCACTTAAGCTCTCTCACCATCCGCTCCTCTCTAAATTCCCAAGGTTTATCCATCAACACTAGATAGTCCATCATGTTGAGATCCTCCATGAGCTCAATCCTCGCCGGTTCCGCAGTAGGGATGACCGGAACTACTTTCCGGAGCTTGATCTCGGAAGAGGAACTGGGCGCTCCCGGTCTGTTCTTACAAAGCTAAGGCATGGACACGGATGGCTAACTGGACCCTTCCCGGTCGCTACCTTACTCTCTCCTAGCTGCACGTCCCGTTCCTCACTTCCTCTCGTCTAATCTCAATCGGAAGGCAACACAAAACCTGCAACCCACACAATCTCGACCTCTCCTACACTCTGACGTATTTGGCCTGAAGTTCACACACACACAACGGCTTTGGTGCAGACAAAGGAGTTAAAGCGCTCAAGGTCAGCTCCAGAAGTCGAGGGAAGTAAAGGAATGAAAATGGGGATGACCAACCTTTACATAGTCCCAGGACCCCTGACTAATCATCATGACCTTTTTTGGTCTGGTCCACAATAATTCGGTTTAATCCTAATTCAATCCGAGATAAGTTCCGGATGCGATTCTGCTCCTGAGTACTAACATTCTGACCGGTTCAGATCTAGTTTTCTCCTTACTGGATTAGCATTGTCTATCTTCAGTTTTCTTCTACCTCCTAGCAGGATCCGGATCCTAATTACCCGTTTCCATTCCAACTTTTAGGTAAACAAAGGAAAACCAAAAATTCTGGTTACGACAACGGATATGCAGTCGCGGATTGCGTAGACAACTGACACCTCCTCCTTCTCCATTTCCTGATTCCGATCGTCCACCTGGAGAAGCCGACGAGGGTGACGATGACCATTGGCAATACAATTTTTGGGGTCCTGAGCGGAGAACGAAAAGTAAACTGGACTCAGATCTTTTACAATCTGGTGTCCCAGCTTGTTACAAGAGTTGGAAAGAGTAGGGCCACTCCTTTGAGTCCCTACCTCTTTCACCTCTACCAGGGCAATCAACTCCTCATTGACACGGAGGAGAAGACATGGAAGATTCAAGAATCCATCCTGAAGTATGGGGAGTCGCGTTCGGATGACAATCCAGAGGAATTATCCGGATCCAAACCAAAGACGGAAGAAGAAGATGAGGAAGAGCACCTCAGAACAAAGAAGCAAATGAAGACGACGCCTCCTTATAAAAGAGAAATCCCTCCTACCAATCGGTCTACTCCAGAACAGGGACCAAAAGTGGAGATGCCGGATCTCGAAGACCCGACTGATTCATTCAATCAATTGACCCACATCCTCTGTGGAATACGAGCGGATTGGGAGGTCAAGAGAAGGACCCTCTCTAGTATCGGAGATTTGGTGGATGCACCGGTAAACAGCAAGCTACCAGCTAAGGTAGCACTACACATCACCAATCCGGACAAACATAAAAAGCAAGAGGCAGAGATTTGTCGGCTTCAGGAGGAGGGCGATACATTGAGGGCAGAGATGGTTGCCTTCAAAGAAGATAAGACCTCCATCCGAGATATGACAGACGCAACATGGAAGGTGGCGGAGACAGTGAAGGCCACTCTCGGAGCTTCCGGATTCGTCGCTATTAAGGCGGAGTTGTTTGACAAGGGAGTACACGAGGAAAAGAAAGTATCCAATTCCCGAATAGTTTGGATCCCTGACCAATTTTACCGATTGGATAGAAGCAGCAATGGTGGCGGCACAAGAAGCAGCCGATCGGATGGACATTAGCAGCCAGAAGCTGAACGGATCCATGTACTTTAGAGAGATCCATCTTTCAGACCTCTTGCAACCAGATTCGTTTGCAATAGAAGTATCAAATCCGAAGGAGCCTAAGGATTGGACTTCCAAGTCAAAGAAGAGTCAACAAAGGAATGGACCTACATCTAGACAAACAATTCATCTGGATTCATCGCTAGGATCAGATCTTCCGGATCCTACAGTCGGGGAGCGGAGCAGGAATTTGGTGGACATCTTCAACTAGTTATCCGCAAAACCCAAAAGTCCTACACTGGGTGAGGGAGTTGCAGAGTAGGTAGGAATGAATTTTGTATAAGATATTTTGGACCGGATCGGATGTTGATCTGGTCTGGCCGATTAGAATCGGACTCGAAAGTTCCGCGCGGATTTTGGGGGGGGCTTTTTGCTTTTGTAAATCAGTTGTATATAAAGCCAGTCCTTGCTTGAGAGCTGAAAGTCTTTTCGCCTAAATTTTGCTTGTACCTTCTATTGGCTTCTTGTTGCATGTCTCTCCCATGTGTGGCAAGGCTGTATGGTGAGGAGTTAGGAAGGTGCTCGTTGGTTTGGGGATAATTTCTCTCTTTGGTGTTCTTGTTTTGATCTTATGTGCAAGTGAGTGGGTAATAAAAGAGTTGGGAGTGGATTTCAGTTCCTCAGCACTTCTAAGGGTTAGGTTTCTGGGCAAGACAGCCATTGTTAGGCTAGGCAAATAGGGAGGTATTTCTTAGTCGCGCTAGAACTTTTGGGTGGGAAATCCGGTTGAGTGTCCAATCTCCTAAAAGATCTCGCTACCCTGATTGATAAATGGAAGAGCTTTAGTTGATGTTGGAACGGACGGATACACTTGTAACCATCGAACTTCGTAAAGATGGAACTTGGCGCCAAGATTGTTGTAGTAAGAGAGGATCATATGGGGGGGCTTTGTGTGACCTGTGATCCGGAGAAGTTCTCTGGATTACTACGACAGTGGGAATTTTTTACAGATGAGGGAATCTTAGTGAATCGATTTTGCTATTGGACTCCTGGCATGGGATTCACCCTTCAATACCATCCTTGGGTTGTAGATTCTTCCACCAACCCGTCTTGAATTTAGTGACTCCTGCATGCTAACAATTGGGATTTCCGGGAATTTGTTGATCTAATGGAGAATTCAAAACCTAACCTAGGACCCTACATATAGCTCACTGTGAATCCCTAGGACGAATCTAGACATGCATTGCCACCTTTGCAGTGGGATTTAGCCCTGTTGGGGCTATGTGACTAAAATCCTCTAAATCTTGCTATTTTGTAGTTTAAACTCTATTCCTAGGCAAGATTTGGGGATGTTTTAGGTATAAAATCAAAACTAGACCAAATACTATAATGGATATGGTACAATCCTATTTCGGTTCTACACTCTTTTTATAGCTTTTTATATAATTTTACCTATTGTAATTTGCAAATTGCAAAAAAAAGAAATCCAGAGTCCCAAGTAACAATTTGGGAGCTCACACCGGGAAATCAAGTATAATTTGTTAGCTTTACTCTTCTACAATGAGACATATATGCCTTTGAGGACCTCTCAAAAATCAAATATTCAATTTTTTAGTGAAAAATAAAAGTTTTCAATAGTTAACCTTCAAAATTGTCCATAAAATTTTTTCAAACAATCAAATGAATTTTATTGCATACACCAAAATGAGCTTGAAATTACATAGCGACCAAATATTGTCGCTCAGACATTTAGGGATTAACCCCTAAAGGACCAACATGCATTTTTTGGCCGTATAGAAATTTTGGGCAAGTACGTGTGACTAGAGATATTCATATTTGAGGCTGAAATTTTAACAGAAGGTGGGGGCAAGGAATATCTTCATATGTACCAAGTTTCATGACATTTCAAAATACGAGTCAAAACTTGTGACCTAATATGTTATTTTTTTTCGTAACTGGGCAGTTTAGGCAGATAAAAAAAAATCATTTTTTCCAGAATTTTTTTGAAATTGGTTCTTTACATTTTTACATACTTAAAAAGCTTTGAGTCATTCCATTTCAATCAATGAGTCAAAAATTATGAGGGTTTTTGGTTTGCGGGCAGTTATAGATTGTCTACTCTAAAAAACCCCTTAAAATCGTTTATTTAACTCCATTTTCAATATTTTTGGAAAAAAATAAATCCTAGGATGTAGATTGATTATTACAATACTACAACCGTTGGAATTGGCATTTTTAAATTCCATAATTACATTTTAACAATTTAGTATTTTGAATCATTTTCTACTTCTTTCTACTTACTATTTTTTTCCTATATGTTGTACAATTTCAAATGGTGTGAAATTTTTCAAGCATATAGACAATTTGTTTAGGAAACTGCATTCAATAAAGCACCACCTTTATCAGCATTTTTTCATTGAAAAGTGAGCTTGCAAAGTGCAGCTGCCCGTTTTTTCGCAGGATTGAAAAAATGGTTTTCAAGACTTTGAATGCTTATATCTTTTGATCTACACGGTGGAATTTTCTGAAATTCTTGCCACATGTTTTCAAAATATCATAATACAAGATCCCACAGTTACATGTGTCAAAAATTGTTTTTTTCCAAAAATTTGGTAGTTGTATTAGAAATGGCAGTTTTGGAGCGTTTTTGGTGATTACATAGTCATGAAACTTTAGGGGTTAAGGGCATTAGAAGAAATCTGGACCCTGCGGAGGGCCGTTGCAACTACAACAAAATGTGCATTTACAAAAAAAAAATATATTAAAAATATAAAAAAAAATTAACAAAAATAATGTGTTTTTTCCTCAAAAACGTTGTCAGGGTGTATGCCATGCTAGACTGGGACTAAAAACTTTTAATTTTAATTTTTTTCAAAGAAAACATTTATTCATTTACTTATTTATTTATTTATTTCTCTGGACTTGCACATTTGGCGACTTGTTAGATGGCCGGATGGCCATCCACAGGGCCCAAACTTTCTGTAATGGCTTAACCCCTAAAGTCCCATTGTCCCCTTGGGACAAAATGGATTTTGGGCAAGCTGCTATCGCTCCAATATTCATCATTACTTTTTGAAACTTTTTGTGAAGATAGAACAAAACATTAGCTTTATGGGATTATAATTTTTATCTCAATCAGTGCTCAGGAGCAAAAGTTGTGGCACAAAAGGTCCTTTTTTTTAGTACGGCAGGTAGAAATCTTCTCACACAAAAAAAAAATTTTAATTTTCAAATCATTCTCTTATTGATTGTATTTTTATCTATATAGGAAGCTTTGATTCATTCCATTTGAACTTGTTTTATGTAAGTTATGGACAATCTTGATTTTTGGGCAATTAGAGTATCTTCTTAAAAAAATAACTTGTAGGACTCATTTCTGAATGCAATTTTCACAATTTTTCAAAAAATTGTTTGAAAAGGTTAAGTTTATTTGCTAAAACAATCTCACCTTTGGGATTATAGTGTTTTAATCCCATCTTAGAGCTATTGACAATTTAGTTTTTTGTTCAATCTTGGACCTACTTCTACTTAACAATTTTTCAAAGAATGAAAACGAAGTGTATTTTTTTGGAATTTTTTTCCTTAGATTTTCAACTCAATTATTCAATATAAAATTTTTTTTAACTCAAAGTCTATAGTGCAAACTTTTTTTACAAATGGCGGTCAAAGTCCTCTAAAATTGCGAGTCCATGTTCAAAAAATCAAAATTTTCCAACTTTGAATGCTAATATCTTCTAATCTGTACGGTCAAACTTTATGAAAATTTTACCACATGATCTAAGATAAGTTAAGTACAAGATCCTACGGTTAGATTCTAAAAACATTGTTTTTTCTCTTTTCTTAGATGAACACAACAGAATTAATAATTTTGAGTTCATTTTCACAAAAAAATGGCCTTGGGATTTTAGGGGTAAACTCCTAAAGGACCAAATGGCATTTTTGGTAACACAGCGATTTTGGGCAGCTCACTACAGATGGAAATTTTATTTTTTTTCTTTGAAAATTTCAAACATTGTGTGCCGGAGTAGCTTTAAGGCCCAACAATTTTCAAAACTTTGATTACATAGTTAAAAAGTTATTGGATGATATGTCATTTTCAACAGTTGGTGGGCAGCTCAAAAAACTTCCAAAAAGTCACCTTTAAAAAAAATGAAAATTTGAAATTGATTCTTTAGATTTATATATACATGGAAAGCTCTGAATTATTCCATTTTGATTTATGAGATGAAAATTATGAGGTGTTCTAGTTTGCGGATAGTTATGGATTCCCTACTCTAAAATAAACTTTGAAGTCCTTAATTAAATTCTATTTTTAATATTTTTTGAAAAAATAAAAGCATTGGATGTATATTGTTTATTGCAACATTACAACCACTGAAATTGACATTTTTCAATTCCATAATTAAATTCTTAACAATTTTGTGTTTTGAATCATTCTCTACTTTTTTCTATAACCTATTTTTTTCCTATATGTTGTACAATTCCAAATAATCTGAAAATTTTCAAGCTTGTAGCCAACTTGATTTGAAGAATGAACCCAAGGAGTAACCACCATTTTGGACATTTTTTCATTTAAGTGTCACCTTGTGAAGTGCAGCTGCCCGATTTTTTGCAGGGCCCAAAAAAGGGTTTTTGACTTTTTGTCAATTCAAATGCTAATATCTTGCAATCTACAAGGTGGAAAATTCTGAAATTTTTTCTACATACTCTCAAACAAGTTTACCTCAAGATCCTATGGTCACATGTGTCCAAAAATGTTTTTCTTCTAAAATTTAATACTTGTACAAGAAATGGCAGTTTTGGAGTGTTTTTGGTGAAAACATAGTCTCTAACCTTTAGAGGTTAAACATATCATGACCACCAATTTTATATGACATAGATCATTTTAAATACCTTTACAAAGTATACCTTTTTCTATTAGTAAAGGTGTAAAATTTGGATCACCCTAAAAATAATCATGTAGAGATTAGTACTATATAATAGTATTTCAACATATACTAATTCAAATTAGCGTGACTTTAGGCATTTGGTAATGCACGCACTAATCAGGTAAATCTGTGTCGTGATGAAATTTTCAAACAATCCTCATAACATTCAGTAGCAGTCATTGTGACTGCCTTCTCCGGACGGAATGATGTGGAATATACCACATCATTTCATCTGAGGGATGAAATGGTGTGGTATATTCCACACCAAATCAGTAACTACAAGGACACTTGGCAGAACTTGTCATAACTCAACAAGGTGCTTGAGTCAGTTACAAGGTCGCAACTGCACATTGGGGTTAACGGCAAATTAAGTACTTTGAAATAAAATTGTGAATTAAATAGCAAACTTATTCAAAATAGCAATCATTTTATAAATACCAATTATCTCAATGCTTGAATTACATCACTTTGAATGTGATTGTCATTCACGTTTTGTGTTTCTAAGTGAAAAGACAACTCTATATATACACATGGGGTGGTAGGAGGTAGAAGTAGAACCGTAGAACAACCCATGTGGGATAACTAAATTTGAATTTGTAGTTTCTCAAGCACTCATAGTTAAGTCACAAACAAAGAATTGTGTTAAAAGTAGAATTTTAGACCTCATTTAGGCATAGTAAAATAACTTTTCTCAAAAAACTTTGAACTAAAAAAGTTGATAAATAAAGATAAGTTTCACCTCCAAAAATCCGTTTCACATTTTGAATCTCTAATAAAAAGTTATGGACAAATTTCAAAGAGGGGTTGGAAAAATGTTAAAGAAAATGTCCATTCCAACCCCTCTCTCAAATTTGTCCAAAACTTTTGATTGGAGATTCAAAATGCCAAACGGATTTTTGGAAGTGAAAATTGTTTTCATTTACCAACTTCTTTTAGTTCAAAGTTTTTTGAGAAAAATTATTTTATTATGCCTAAATGAGGTCTGAAATTCTACTTTTAATACAATTCTTTGTTTGTGACTTAACTATGAGTGCTTGAGAAACTACAAATTCGAATTATTTATCGCACATTGGTTGTTCTACCTCCTACCACCCCATGTGTATATATAAAGTTGTCTTTTCACTTGAAAACACAAAACATGTTCTTGATGACAAATGATTGTAATTCATTATTTATTGGATGCCTAATCAACATCTTTTCTACAAATACTTGTTGATTTGTATGTCTGGTCCTAAAGTTAACAAAGAAAAAGAAACAAATTATAATGTATTGCCACTGTCTTGGTACCTAAGCTTACATTAATTATTAGAGGATGAATTTTGTGGATGAGGACTCTAGGGAGGGAAAGGCAGCCTCTTTGAAGGCTACTGAATGTAATGCTGATGAAAGATCTTCACCCAAAAATCAATAACAAAATTAAGAATCCATCATTGTATTGATGATCTAGCCGCTCTTGTATGTATTAGAATTGTAGTAATGAATTCTACAGTCAAGTTCATTGCCCCTCCCGTTCAGGGGTTTTTTTTCTGGCGATTTGGGGCAAAATAGCACCAAAAAATTATGCCTAGCATCAAGCCTATACAAAAATTTAAGGGAAAATGGGGTCTTAATTGCCCTGGACAATGTGCGGTATTAGGTCCCGACGCTATTTCCGCGCAGAACGGGCGTATTGGGAAGGTCATATCGCCAGTCGATTTCGCACTCGTGCGCTGTCTTCTCGGTCGTTGAAGCCCACTCCGATATGACCTCCACCTCTGCGGCACCATCTCCTCTCCATCAGCATTGTCTTCTCCAGCTCTGCAGCGCCACTTCCTCTCTGCATTGATGTTAGTTACAGCCACATTCACGTCCCTCTTCATTTCCATGTAGCCCACTCCCCAATGCACCAGCCTAGTTGTGAGCCAGGGATTGATGTAATCCATAGCTTTAATCGCCACCTTGCAACATGTACAATTTGTTTTCACTAGTGTGTCGCCACATTGATTTCCACTTTCTCTTGGGTTTATTCTGCATTGGGAGGTTTGTAATTAGAATTATGGCCTGCTTTCATGTTCACAATCGTAGAAGGGGTAGGGTTTTGGATATGTACTAGAAATTATGGAAGCGTTTACGTTTACTTGGCGACATTGGCGTAGCCCATTGCATTGAAGAAATGCACTTGCAATTTAGTGTAAAACAGTATCCTTTTTTTCATTTCATACCATTGTTTTCAGTACGCGTTGTTCTTGAATTGCTTTTTGGCAATTTGGATTTTTGAGGTTGTGGCTGTTTTAGTCGAATTGGGTTTGGGATTAGAGAGTGTGAAGGTGTCTACTTGCAAATTTAGGGTTTAGCCATGGCGGACTTTGTTTCCACCCGCGTAGACATGGGGAATTCAAGCGCTGCAAAGAACACGAATCCAACCTTGCTGTCGGAAAGGCGCTCACGTAAACTTGCCCAACTGGAGCGCGAAGCCAAAGTAGACAATCGAAAGGCACAAGCATCGAAGTGGGCGGTGGAAACGGAGGTACGAAAGCGGGCCAAGAGCTTGAAGACAATGCGGAGTTACTTCACCTCCTCTCGGAACTCCGAGAACCGTGGGCCTTTGCAGTTAGCGGTGCAAGAGGTGGAAAGCTCCGTCGAAGTTGCAGGCTCTCAATCTGTGGACACCGAGATCCTGTTGTCATGCCCCAATGTAGTACCTGTGTCCGACGAGGAGGGAGCGTCAAAGAATTCGAAGGAGGACCTTCACTTGAGCGGAGACGACATGGTCGATTCAAACGACGACACCTTCATCGATCCGCCAAGCCGCGGTGGGGGAGAAGCGGAAGAGCGGAAACGTAGGGTCCAAGAGTGGGAAGGGTGCCACAGCGTTGACTACAATCACACACAAGAAGTTGAAGAAGAATTACGATTTGCACCGGAAATCCCAATGCGATTGGGCTGCCAAGGAACCCTGGAGCCAGGCGGTGTTGGCGGAGGACGGAGTCCTGCACATGGTGCGATGCACTCCGTGTACTGTGGTGCGTGGGAAACCAGTGCAGATGGCTCCGAAATGGGACACAATCTCAAAGCATGGCAGTCGAGAAATCCACAAGAAGTGTATGGAATTGTACGCAACTCGCAGGCCTTCTACCGTGGCTGAGCAAATTCAGGGTTGTAGTACATAAGAGTCATACAAGAAACGTTTTCAATTTGCGACCTTATTCCAGCTGCTTACTTCTAGCAGGCCTAACATGGAATTTGAGTCTCGTTTTGAATTATACCAGTTTCTAAAGATTCCCGAAATGCCTCGGAAGCACTAGGGTGATGGCTCGGGGTGGATTATGGCTGAGCATATATACGACTTTGTGAAGCAGCAAATGAAAGCCATGGTATCCACTGCCATGTTCATTGTTCTCTCTGCCGATGAAACTAGTGCATGCGACAACAGCAGTTGGATTGCAATCCATGGTTACGTCATTGTCAACTGGTGTCGAGTGCCTCTCCTTCTGTCGATTCAGAAGATGGAGTTTAACGGGGCCACTGCTAACAACCTGACGCTTGTGATCACTAATGCTTTGAGTGCAAATGGTGGGATCAATGCCTCTAAGATTGCACAGAAGTTGCTCTGCTTTGGCGCTGACGGGGTGAGTTTGTTCCAAGTCTTGAAGTCCAAGGTGACGGCACAAATCAAGCAGAGGTATGCTCTGTTTGCTATAGGCATTCACTGTATGGCTCATCGGCTAAACTTAACTGCAGAGTCACTTTCTTCCCTCACGGTCATGCATTCTATAGAAGAAGTCTTGTGAACAACTCATGCGTACTTTGCTCACTCTCTGAAGAAGGCAGCTGAGTTCCGAGCTTTGTCACAGCAGCTTCAGTCTAAAGGTTTGAAGTTGCTAAAAAATGTCAAGACACGCTGGATGAGCTGCCTTGCTTCAATCTGCAAGCTTCTAGCAGAATACAAGGGGGTCATCCCCGGGGAGATCACTCCTCATAATTTAAGGTATACACCTGAGTTAAGGGGGTATTTGATGTGGGGCTATTTACCTTCATTATTGTATTTAAGGTGATCCTATTTTTACATAAAAAGCTACCAGAGGCATACTTTCAGTACCCTATGATTTTTTATAAATTCTTTCATGCCAATTTTATAATTGGGCTATTTTACATATAAAATATATGTATCCAATTTTTTCACAGATATATACAATAAACACCATAAACAAATATTTTTCATTTGTATTTAATTTTGTTGATATATGCAATGCCATGATACAAGTGTAAATTTCAGATAACAAATAAGAATGTGCAATGCAACCTTAGTTTTGTAAATTCTATGCCATGTATTCCAAACAATCTTTTATAGGGAGGAACAAGCAACATGAGCCAAACATCAAACATTCATGACATTAGAACTATGAAAAGCATCAAGTAATTCAACATGAAAAGTTGTATTCACATAAGAACATGACAAGCTAGGAGAACATATATTCAATCTGAATATATGCATTTGCAATGGTTTAGGATCCAATTTATTCATATACATGATAACTTGCATTAAAATCATAGCCTAACATAATTTTATATCCAAAATTGCTCAGCTATTCTAGATACAACATTCTATAATAATTTCCTTAAAACCTTAACTCCAATAAGCATTAAAAAAACAATTTATAATCTAATAAATAGAAAGAATAGTATAAACAACTTTTCCAATTTTCAACATACTTTATACTTGTATTTCTTTCACCCAATTTCAAGAACCTCAGTCTATACTTTAATAATAACATTATATGTTAACCTTAAAGATACAAAATAAAAATATTTGGAAATGACAATCATAAGATCAAACAATTAAAATTAATATAAAATAACCAACATTCTATTAATATGGAAGAAGAAAATTAAATAATATAAGAATCTCCTAATAGAATTTATTTTCTTGCAACAGCAAAATTGTTAAGAGAAGTTGCATCCTCTTGATCTAATGAAAAAATTTTAGAATTTGCATTATATATTAAAGTTACTGTTGAAATAATAGAATCAACATCTATCCATTTGTGGTCTGAATGGTCATATTTATATTTCAAATGTCCAGGGGCCTTGCTAAACCAATTAAGTAGTACCATAGTAGAGGGTGAAGAAATACCTTTCTTGTTCTTGGTTTGAACAGGTCGGTTCATGAGGTCAATTGGCTGTCTAGATAGGCCCCACTTTGTCCCAACTCGTCTTCTCATTTTTTGAACCCGTCCAATCCACCAAGTTCTTTCATCTACACCCTTAAGTATACTAGAAGGGGCCCTAATTTGTGCACCTTGCCCCCTTTTCCTTTTCAAAGCAAACTTTACAGTAGAAGACTTTGTTAAGGTGCTTCTTCGTAAAAAAAAAACACTGCAGTCAGAACCCAGCCCTAATAGATATGTGTTAGTAGAAGCAGCAGCTGAAACGTAATCTTCATTGTTATTGAAATAAATTGAATTACGCACCCTTGTCAACCTATCTTTGGAAAGAAAAGGATTTCCATTTAATTGTGACACTAGGGTGGACTTAAAAATTTGGCAACCTCCAAATTTAACTACAGGTACAATCTGCTCCTGGATAACCATACTAGACACTTGTACTTCTTGGGAGTCTAACATTTCATTAAAAATATTACAAGTCTCATTTTCAAGTAATGCCAAAGAATCAAGACTATCATCCACAAGTTCATCTTCTAAAACATCTTCAAGTATAGAGTTAAGGTTAGGATCTCCACCATGTTCTTCAGAATCCACAATGGGTGGCATATGTAGGGTCTCTCTAAGGACCTCCGAATCACCATCTTCATCAGCAATAGGTGATCTGCCTGGCACAAATGCTAAGTGTTTACAGTCAGCTTTTTCAAACTTCCATGGGGTCTGAAACCATTCTTTTTTTTTGGCTACATGTGAAGGGGCCATATTCAATATTTGCAAGAGTTTTTGGGCTTCTCTAAAGTCCTCTTGTAATGTTGCAATGACTTGTCCATCATCACTAATAAGACTATAGTCTCCCAAATCACAAGGAGTTTCAGCACCCTCTAAAGGGTGCAGTTTGGCCCACACATTCTCCATCTTGTTGTGCACCCGTCCAAACTTTAACCCATTGTTGCCATATTCAATACCTGCCAGTCGATTCAAGGTATTTGCAGACCCCACCAAGTCATGAAAATCATAAGCCCTTTCTAACCCTACCATGCCACCAATTTTAGAGAAAAATATTTCACAAGAATCACTACCTGTAAGATGGAGAGGTATAGACAAATGGGGATATTTGTCCTTAAAGTGAGTAACTAATAAAACCACACAATGACATGAAAGTTTTACATCAATAAAACATTGTTGAGATACAAAGTTCTCAGATGCATTAGGTTTTTGAGAATTCCCAAAAACTGAATTATCACCATGATGCAGCCAAACTGCCAAAGCTTCCAAAGGCGGAAAAAAAAAGAAACTTTTGCAGCAAGAACTAATCTAGATCTCAAATCAAGTGTGGGAGAAGCAAAAATATCTATATAATTTGCACATACTTCCAAATACATCTCTGTACCCAAAGTACGCTCTAGATGAACATCAGCTGTTGTCCTCAATTTAGCTAAGCACATCCGTGTCTTTCTTTGGCAAATACGTTGGGCAGATGCCCAATTTTGCCTATCCCTCCTATCTATATCTTCTTTCTTCAGCCCATGATCATCAAATGCAAATTTGTTATACACAAGACCTAAATGTTGAAGACAAGCAACATCACCATCTAGTTGAAGAATTCTTATAGGGGAATCCAATGGATTTACCAACTTCTTTCCGTTGTGGATGTAGTCTTGGTCATGGAGACCAAATGCATCATCCATGTTGTCTAATCCTGTTGTCAACAACCAGCCATCCCAATTCACCTTTAATCGTGCTCTAGATGTAACCTTGTAATCCTCCAACATCAATTGGCACCTTCTTAAATCACCATCACTTGCATGGCCTACAATTGGTCCAACTGATTCCTTGCACTCTTTATCCCACAATTGATTAATCAATCCCCATTGCTTTCAAACCCATGAGGAGTCAAAACAATTACACGTATTGCAAACCACCAGAACAAGTCGTGGCAATTTGTCGTGTAGTGGATTTACTACAATCACCCTAGCAAACCCTCCCACCTTGTAAGTACAAAAACTGTCAATAATCTTATTATATCCAACCTCTCCAACTCCTACAATTGGCTTAAATGATGACACACATACATGATCTGCCATCACCCTACAAAATCCAACCAAGGTATCAAATTTTGCTCCCACGTGATCCTTGATTTAACCTTTGTTTCATCTTTTGCTAGTATAACAGGTACTGGTCCTACAATCCCATGGAGGTCTTTTGCATCTTTGTATATTTCTGCCATTGAGGCAAAAATATTAGCATGCTCCCCAGAAATGAATTGCACACCCTTTTTATTTTTCCTTTTTATTGTGTTAAATGTTGGACCAGAGAAGTTCAATGAAAATAGATCCCACATCCTCCTTCCCCCATATATTTTCATAGCTTGACCAAAAGACTTTGTATTACTTGAAAACCTCTATCCCTTTTTTTCCTTATTTAGATTAGATGCAACATCCCTCATGAAATCCCAAAGAGCTGGTTTCCCTCCAAATGCCCTTGATCTATAAACAGAAATAATATCATTACAAAATTTTACCAAATTATGTTGATTAGAGGCTTCTCTTGCAGCCTCTTTTAAAGTAGGCCTTTTAACCCTCAATTGCACAATGCGTGCTTTTGCTGCCCAATGATACATTTTTTCAAGCCTTAATTTCTTTGTGATTAGCCTACTATGATTTGACAACTCATTCACTTGCAAATACCCTAATCGACGTCCCTTATCTATACCCCTAGTACCTCGCTTTTCTAAGGCTCTATCCTCACGTACTACACGCATCCTAAAATCTTGCTCCAGCCAAATTCGACTACAAAAACTACAACAGAGATTAGAGAAAGAATTGCCAAATGTACTAAACCGAGAACATTCTTTATGCATAAATGTACCCTTTATATTTATAGACTTGTTATCTACTTGAAACAATTGATGAAGATGGGGTTCAGGATACCAATTAACACCAGGATGGGGGTCATGAAGCAAACCATCCACAACATAAGTATTGCCAGCATAAACACATGTAGGTCCTCTAAAACCCCAGCACATTAATCTAAGCGAATGAGAACAATCTAATAAAGGAGATTCACCTTCTTGGCTACTATCTCCACCACTTCTGAACCATGTATGCAAATCCTTCTGATTTGAATTGATAGCACCACTTGATTTTTGAGCTGGCCTTCCCCTCTTGCTAGTGGTCAATGCTGGACACATGCTCTTAGCATTGTGAGCATCTTCTAATGCTTTCTCATGTTTTGTCCCACCAAGGTGGTTCCTGAGGTTAGCTTCAAGATTTTTTTTAGGAGGACATAACTGAAAAAAATCCCCACAGTAAGTGCACTTAACCTTAAACCAGAAGCTCTTAACCTCAATACAATCAATGTCCCCAACCACTACAAAAGGATTAGGATCAGAGGAAACACTTTGATTGACACCATCTAGAGTTTTGATACCCTCATCTACTAAAACTTTGTAATCTGCAGCAGTCAGTATAACTGTCTTTCCTTTTGGTGCAATTGATTGAGGGTGATTACAAAAATCAACACCCTTCCTTCTACACCAACTACGTATGTGTCCATTTGACATTAAATGGCTTTTGCAAAAATTTGAAAACAAATTTGAAGCAATGATTTTGGTGTGACCACCACTTCCACCCCCAATATCCTTGCAACATTCCTCACAGTAAACCTTTAAAACTCCAACCCCATCTTGATCCCAAGACTTCAATGACCAACTATGGTCTTCAAGGGAAATTGCCTTAAGTTCATTCCTCAATTTCTCCTCCCCTTTGAAATAGAATTCCAGAACTTCTTTTGGAGTTAAAAGTGATTTTAGCAATGATCTAGATTCTGAAGAACTGACCCTAGAGCAGGCTGCTGGATTTAATGAAATACCCTCTGCAATAGCATCTTGTCAAGCAACACCAACATCAACTTCTGTTGCCTCCAATGGAGTTGATTCAAAGATAAAAGACTCCTCCCCAGCACGAGGATGCTTAGAAGCATCAATAGTCTCAGACTCCACAGGAATGACATACATCTCCGACAAGATGGTGTTCAGCTTCTCAAGCTTCACGTTAATCCTCACTTTGTCTTCCACATCCCCAAATAAAAATGGCCAGTCTACCACATCAGCATCTTCCAACCTAATCCGGAGGTTGGCATAGGACTCGCCTTCCTTTGCATTGATTGGGCCAATCTTCTGTGGAATGCTCCATTCATGCTCCAAGGAGAATAGTTTAACCTTGAATGACATAATGCACGCTGAATCCTAACCACCAACATTTACAAACACTTAGTATAGCCAAATCCATTCATATAAATAGAAAATAACAAAATCAGAAAATAAGATGATATCCAAAATAATTTGCTAGAAGGTGTATTAAATTCTTACAAAATTGGAGCTACAAATCAGTAGAGATAGTTGGGTCCTAAGGTTGAAGTGCCCTTGATCTATAAGATTCTCAACCCTGCATTTTGCAAAAAAAAATAGTATTAAGATCATGTTAGACACTCATGCAAAATGCTAATCTATCACAAATTTCATGCTCATTTATATGATTTAATTGCAAATAATATTGCCATTGCAAAGCTTGTAGAATGCACAAATAGAGATTTTTACAACTTTACAAAATTAATTTGGCTTTTATTACTTTACAGTGATAATTTGAGTAGATAATTTTTAATCCTGCTGCTCAAAAGGTGATTCTATAGCTAGATAGTGATGATAAGTAATTCATTGTGCTATTCTAGTTCACCCATAGCTCAAAGAAGCATCAACCAAAACCTCAAAGCATATTCATACTACAACTGAAGCACAAAAATATATCGAGGGAACTTACTATGTGAAAATATGTCTCAAAATTCTTTGGAAGTCAAAATTGATGACAACATTTACAACCTGAATGTCTGAGCAAGACACCATCCAACCATTTCATTTCAATCATGTTAAACAAATCATTGCACCAATAGAAGAAATATGTTTGTTGCAATACTGCCCCAAGCTATTAAGGAATGATATGGTAGAAATCAACAAGTTAATGGCAAAGGAATATCGGCTCTAAGCAATCCCAATCAAATTCATGATCATGATTGGAAATATCAGAGAGAAAGATCAAAAACAAAAAGGTTCAAACACATTGAGCAAGTGATTTGTCTTCACAAAGAGAAAGTCCACAAAAAGAGAGTAAAGGGAAATGTAAGTAACAGATACCTTGTACTCGGACACAAAACCAAGTCAGCCTTTTTGGTGTGCTTTTTTGTAGCCCTCAACTCAGCAGGAAGCACTGTATCCTAACAAATAAGAAACATCAATGTTAGGTCTCCCGACAACACAACTGGTCTTTCACAGCATTAGACCTGAAATAGGTCACAAAGTACTCCAATCATTCACAAAATAAAATGGGAGCCACAAATAGCACAGGGAGCAAATGGTCTTCCCAAGAGAGTCTCTGATGTCATTAAGTTAAAACAAACTCCAAATGAATCTCAAACTTGCAAGTTAATGATGTTCTCATAATAGAGCACACCTCCCAATTCACAATGCTGTCAAGAAGCTTCCTTCCTTATTTGTGTTCTATACAATGGCACATCATGGGTTTACACAAAATAGATTTACATGAAAGTAGGACTTTAATTAAACCTACACTAACACCTAACACATGATTCAAAATGGAAGATAATAGCAGGAATCAAATCTAGGTAACTTGCACAATGGAATGGGAGCACCTGGGGGAGCATTGACCTAACATTCACCCAACTTCACCTAACATTCACTTCACCAAAAAATCTGCTCCTGATCAAACCAAATGACCAACTACATTACAATATAAGCAATCAAGCTAAAATAATTTACATTACAGTATACCACCTCTTGCACAATAACCATAAGCAATTCATGAAATAATCAATGCTCTCAAAATGTAGAAGTAGAAGCAATCGGAATCAATCCAGCCCTATTGGATTAATTTGAAATGAGATGTCTTACTCTTTGTCATAGGCGGCACAAACTTCACAAAAGCAGTTACTGTGAAGCTTTGCCCATCCTCCTTACAATCCTAGATTGTAGATGCAACCCACCTGAAAAGAGAAAAATGGCATTTCCAATTTCAGAGAGCAAATTGGCTTTATCATTGTGAACAATGACTTCAAGCAATATAAATAAAATAATACCAACTTCTAGCTGTTGCCTATCTCTGCGTTTTAGGTCCTATAAATCAACACACCAATTTGAATAATGAGTGAAAATTCTACCTGTGCAAATAGTCATCCCTAGCCATTTCTTTGCAACTATATCATCCTAAAGATACTGGAATATTTTATTTTTGAATTAGATGTATACCAATCCATAGACTTAGAAAGTACAATAGTACAAAGTACATTGCATCCCTATCAAATATTATAGAGCTGAGCAAATACCTTCTTTTTCTTCTTAAGTTTAGCTTCCTTGGCCTTAAGCTCTTTCTCCTCTCTCTTCAACTCCTGGCAAAACCAAAAAGCTGACAGAATTAGACTCAACCAATAGTACAAAGTAATACAATGACACAATAGTACAAAGTAAATTGCATCCCTATCAGATATTATAGAGCTGAGCAAATACCTTCTTTTTCTTCTTAAGTTTAGCTTCCTTGGCCTTAAGCTCTTTCTCCTCTCTCTTCAACTCCTGGCAAAACCAAAAAACTGACAGAATTAGACTCAACCAATAGTACAAAGTAATACAATGACACAATAGTACAAAGTAAATTGCATCCCTATCAGATATTATAGAGTTAATCAAATACCTTCTCTTTCTTCTTAAGCTGAGCTTCCTTGGCTGTAAGCTCTTACTCCTCTTTCTTCAACTCCTAGCAAAATCAAGAAACTGACATAATTAGAATCAAACAAAAATTAAAAACTAGATGAGCAGCACAGAAACCTGAGAGGCAACCTAGACCCTAAAGTACCAGAAAGAAAAGCCAAGAACAAGTTCTCAGAAGGCAAGAAATGATGTATTTAACTTACTGTTGCACTACCAACAATGATATCCACAACTGCAATAGTTCAAAAAAACTGGCTTGTATAGCAAAAACAAGTGAAGGAGTGACAGCGAAGGAACAAAGAAAGTGGGAGGCTGGTGCTGGGACACAGGACATGCTTGGAGGAGAGGTTGACTTGGTATGAGGAAGTCGATGCTCCAAACAGTCCTTCGTTGTTGCTCGCAAACACAACCAAATACAAGGGCTAATGCTGCAAGAACAAACATACAAACAACATCAAGCCCACAATCCGAGACTCACAAAAATAACCTAACACGTCCACTGAAAACTAACTTCGTACAAAAAATTTCTCTTCGTAGAATCCCCAAACCATACACTTAGCCCCTGAGCGCCCTGTAGAAAATGGCCGAAATACAGCTTCTCGAGACACAGGCAAGGATCAAAGCTTCCTCCAAATGCAATACTAACATCCACAGAAGGTGACCGTAGGAATTTCGAGAGGGGTGGGTCTAGAAGTGTGCTAAGATAGGGTTGACATTAGGGTTGACAGTGTACTAAGTGTGCTAAGCAGGGTTGACAGTAAGGATCAAAACATTATAGCGTTCAAAGCATCGTTGACTTCGACGGAGTCCGCAATTTTTGAGCACTTTGTGCACTTTGGAGCTTCCCTCCAGCTATGCAAAGTACTATATTGCGTTGGATTTTTTGCAGGTGGCTGGGTCTTGCTCTTACCTTGCAACATACAAAATTGGGATATTTCTGACGACCTGCAACTATAATCTCAGGCGCAGCTTGATCTCCACCACGTACTGCTTGACCAGGTGACGGTGACGGTGCCAACCAGGTGACGGTGAGGTGCCCCACTTGCTTTGTGTTTGCCCAGATGATGTCCACCACGTCCTTGCCCTGCCCGCCCTTCTTTCGACAAATTGTCAGCGCGCCCGCGGCCTGCAGCATCCGCGCCACGCTCTCCGCCTCCACCTTCACGGCCTTGCGCACCTCCTCCTTGCACAACTCCTCCAGGCAAATGGCCTTCAGAATCTTGGGAGTCGCCAAGCGAGCCTTGCCTATCGAGTTGCCAAATTGCGGAAGTAGCCCGTTTTCACCAAAACCTTAACGCCTAAATAGAACTCCAACCCCAAGCGATTGCCAAGCAACCTTGAACTCGAAACACCAAAACCTTAATGCCTAAACAGAACTCCAACCCCAAGCAATTGCCAAGCAACCTTGAACTCAAAACACCAAAACCTTAACGCCTAAACAAAACTCCAACCCCAAGCAATTGCCAAGCAACCTTGAACTCTTAACGCAAAAGAGAATTAAAAAAACCGCCAAAAACCCTATCGACCTTGCACTGGAATACAATGATGAAAAATGCGGCAAAACCTATCTGCCTCCATTGCAACAAAATACAGCAAAAGAGTGCGAGTCGACAAGGCCACAAGTCCTCAGTAACCCTAGCCGCAAGATAATAGAACCCTAAAATAACTCCTCAACGGCCGGGTCCTTAACATGTGACAACTAAAATTGTCATACAGCTTTTATTGTGGCTTCATACAGCTCAACGTTTTTCTCTTGGAACAATGGATTTGTGTATGCTCACATTATTGAGGCACTTATGAAGAGACTGGTTTAAACAGGCTAGACAGAAGCCACAAATCTCTCAGAAAAAATCTCATACATTTAATAGATTGCATTCATATTATTATATATACGTAATTATTTGTTCACATTGAAACTCATTGTAATATGAAGTTTTTTAAAGACCCCTATTAGTCAAGGCTAACTTATTAATAAAAAATTCTACTATAAGATGTTTTAATATAGCCTAATTTATATATAATAGAGTATGTAGAATTTCATGGACCCTATAGTAGCCCTACATATTATATAAAATTTGTCCCTTTTGAATTAAATGGACCCTATCTTTTAACTCACGTAGTTTTCTAAAAAATCGATAGTGATCTCCCCGGGGGGTCATCGGGATGATGCTTGCAGATAAGAGTGACCGCAAGTGGGGTCCTAAGGCACAGGTGAGTCTCCATGCCATATTTTTTCCAATTGCATTACTGTGTTGAATTGCATGTCTTCAATTTGCAGTTCTTTTCTCTTTGTTTGTTTGCCAATGGGTGCTTTCTTGGGGTTCATTGTTGTACAGCAGGTAAGATTGAAGTAGCCGCACTTATAGACCTGGTCGTTAGTGTGGACCACATGAATGAAGTGGTCAGCTTAGTTTTTTAACCCTTAATCTAAAATTGTTGCTTTGTGTCACCGCAGGCAAATCTCACTCTCCTGCTGGATCCCTACGTCCTCCTCGAAATGTTGTCCATGTTGCCAATGTTGGAGGAGGTTGACACTCTAATTCAGTGGGCCCAGAAATGGGACGCCTTTGTCTGTGATTTTGTAGAGGCACTGGGCACATGCCAAAGCAAACTGTTCGCGTTTTATCTGAATGCTGACACCACATTCCAAAAGGATGAATTCCACGCGTATAACCAGGTCCTCTAGTGCTCTCACAAACAAATCCTCATGAAGTGGGAGGCAAATTTGAACCTACCTTACGAGACTTTGACGTTTGTAGTGGGAGGAGAGACCTATCATGCCTTGCATGCTGGCGCCATGGTGAATCAGGAGGGCTATGCAACCATTGCTACCACTGTCCAAAGTGATTGCACAGGTTAGTGCCCATGTCTTTGTTCAATTCACTTCAATTCACTTCACTTGGTCACTTAATTTCTTGTATTGAATTATTTGTTTGATTGGCCATCCTGACTAACTTCTTGCTTTGTTCTTGGGAGATAGAGGCTGCAAAGAAACTCATGGACAAAATGGCCAGCAAATTCTCGGATTACGGCTTGATGGATGCTCTTGGTGTTGTCTATCCACAATATTGGCTGCAAGGGGATTGCAACATTAGCTTCCAAAAGCACATGGACATCATAAAAAATTTTTATGTAGAGCCCAAGTGCGTTGGGGAGGGTGAGAGCAGGCGTTTTGTTCCTACAATGCTTGACAAGGTTGCCCTAGAGTTGGAGCAGCCTCTCTTTAAAATTGCCATGCTCGCCAATGCACACGCCACAATGGAGCTGCCTCCACTACATGCTTTAGCACAGCAAATCGTCAATCCTTTGACGAAGTTGTGGAGGATCCTTGATGTGAATACGTCTCTTGCAAAATATTTCGGAGAGTACATCAAGCTGGCTCAGATCGCGATGGTACATGTACTTGGCAGTGTAGAGGACGAACGCACATTCTCTGCATTGACATTCCTGAAGGACAGACTCCGTAATCGACTTGACTAGCACCTTGGCGTTGTTGTTGGGATGCATTGTCAAAGTATCTATAATTTGACAAACTTCCCTTATGACGATTGCTTCAAGCAGTGGCTCCTGGCAACTGAGTGGCAGCGTTATGCCACCACTGCGTGACCTTATGTAGATGCAGGATGTACTACCGGTTGTGGAGGGTACTTTGTTGAGGTGTTTTTTCTTAGTTTATGCGATTCAGAAGGCAAGTGATAGACTTCCTATCGCACCTCATGTTTTTTCTTGCACCTCAGGTGTACTCCTCTTACTAAACACGGCTTTCATTTGGGCCTTGTTCCCTATTTGTCTTGTATGTATATGCTCATTGTCTGACTGCAGGTGGATATCGGAGTGCAGGATGGCATGAGCTTCTTCTTGCAGGTAGACAGGGCAGGACATAGACATGGAGCTTATTGTAATGCCACCCTCTCATTGCAACGCCTTAGGTGAAGTATCCTAACCATTCCTACACCTCGCTGTTGTTTTTCCAATCCGTAGGCATTAGCTTCTAGTATCGTTGTCATATGTTGGCATAGTTATTTTGATATCATGAGGTATATGTAATGTCTTTTTTAATGTTTGAAATTTTGTATTCATTGAATTCCTCTTCTAACTTAGGCATTGGAGTGTGCCACTTTGTTGGTTGTAGGTGGGTTTAGGACAAGGAGCATAGTTTGAACAAACTTTGTGACTGACAATTCCGACCTTTGTGAAAGGTTGTTATTGCTTAATTGAATTGTAGAGATGTGTCTTATAGTACTATCTTGCATTGCATACTTGATTACATTGGGGAAATCTTTTGTTCTTGACTATCTTCCTAGCATTGTACTAAATCAAGCATCGGAGTACTTGTGTTTGTTTTGCAGGTCTTGTGTTCTTAGGTAGAGAGCTAGAACAACTATGTGCATTGTTTTGAATTTGTAGTTAGGATTATAAGACTCTTTTTCCGCTAATGTTGTCTGCTCCACCGTTTCAATGAAATTGCCATTTTTGTGTTGGATGTTCGCATTGCATGGCCAATATTTCTACAGAATGGTGCCTAAACTAAAAATTAGCAGCCTAAATGAATTCAAGAAAAAATTTCAAGTAGCCCAAACTCCACTAAGCTTGGATTTTTGTTCGCCGGTTCCTCCGACGCCCAAATTTCAAAAGTAGCCCCCTCACAACATACTATACTGCAAAAGAATAATGTGTCGCCAGTACAAAAGGACACAAATGCCACATAAAATATAGAGAAAGCCACACTGCTTCGCCACTCTTAGACTCCATAGAGAAAGCAGCACCCACTCGTAAACGAAAAAAAAAACCCTGCTCCTATTAGTAAGATTTGATACTTGTGTGTGAATTAAGTGAACCATTTTATTCAAAATTTGACCCCACCACATTTCGCAATCTATACTCGGTTTCCACGAATCAACGAATCATCACCAAAAAAACAAAGGTTCACAGAAGTCTGAGCTGAAAGTTCCAAGAGATGGCAATTTGCTCAACTTTTATTTATCTTACTTTTTTCTCCAAATTAGGAACAGCGAGGACTGTACTGTACAGTTGGCTATAGCAATCTTACAAATTTTTCAAGTCAATTTTCACTAGAAAGTTCATCAACTTCAAGAAGCTCTAGCATGCTTAAAAAAATGATTCAATTTTGAAACCGCAAATTGCGTTGGAACCACAATGAAGTGCACTTCAACTTCATAACAAGTGAAAAGTGAATAATCTAAAATCATTCAACAATTTGGATGTCTTTCATACATTGTGTACCATTTCATAAAGACCTTATACACTGTGTACCATTTCATAGAGAACCTTTAGAAGGTAGTCAAAGATTTTTTGCAATGGGGAGAAGAACAAGCAAGGAATTATACAAGCAACTCAAGTGGCATGAGATCTAGTATCTCTAAAGCAATTGTGAAGGCTCATTTCTAATATGGACCATTAAATACTAGTTGTAATTTTCACAAATGGTGACAAAACTAGATGGTAGATAGTGTATAGAAAACATCAAACTTTTTGTATAATTTTCAATTACATATGTGTATTTGCAATGATAATAAAGTAGACTTGAGTGTGATTCCAATGCAATTTACGATTCAAAATCCCATTCATTTTTTAGCATACATAGGCCTCCCGAAGTTCACCAAATTTCAACAGGCTGCAAAAATTCGTAAGATTGTTGTAGCCAACTGTATAGAGGGCTACCACAAAGATACGTGATGCCAGTTTTGGCCATTCAATTTTCATTGCATAACACAAAACATGGTTACCTTTTTTTGTTTGGCACAATCAACATTGATATCTTACGCAATCCCCTTCAAGTATACCAAATTTTCAGTTTCAAAAAAACAAAACTCCATTTTTGATGAATTTTTTTTATTTTTTTTACAGTTTTACATAAAAATTCATAGGAAAACACTGGTGACGAATAATTTTAATTCATTTGCATAAATATATAGGAAATATCCTTGCGCAAATCTAATTACAATAAAGAGATATCTATTTTCAAAAATTTGGGCATTGGATATACCCCCACTAAAATCTCTTGGGAGGAAATTGTGAAACTTTTTTGGAGATGCTTGTTGAAGGAAAGATGTGCACAAGGATGTTTCCTACATACCTTTGCAAACAAATTAAAAAACTTCATCACCAATGTTTTTTTGTGAATTTTCATGTAAAACCGTGAAAAAAAAAATTTTAATTCACCAAAAATGGAGTTTTGGTTTTTTGAAACTGAAAATTCGGTATACTTGACAGGGATCGCGTAAGATATCAATGTTGATTGTGCAAACTAGAAAATGGTAACTACGTTTCACATTATATAAAGAAAACTAAATGGCCAAAACTGCCATCACGTATCTTTGTGGTAGCCCTCTGTACAATCTTCTCCCCAAGTGCACTTATGCCACATCTCTGTACTCTACCACTTCCTAAAGTGGGTATTCAATTTTCGTGGCAAGCAAGTAAAGGAATAAGTTACTGCATTTTTTTTCTCGTATTGTTGGGTTTGTTTTGTTTTTTTGAACAAATGGAAAGTACCATTGCATTAAAAAAAACCGAACAATAGCCAGACCGAGTTGGCAAATGAAGAGATAAGAGCAAAATAAAAAACAGAAAAAAGAGAAAAAGCAAAGGGAGGAACAAGAAGCAAAAGAACTAAGTGAAAGAACACATAATAGGTCTCATATTGTTTTTACTAATTAGGAACCTGATAACTTGCTGTTCAGTACACGAAGATGCATTCATATCCTGCTGACGCGAAGCTCAGCAATAATTATTAACCCTATAACGCCGAGAACGCCAATTTTTGATGTTTGGATGACAATGTAGTGACTTTGACGACAAAATAAATCAATTTTTCATCCAGAACTTCCGGCATCTTCTTCGTAGCCGCTTTGTGATTAGCTGGGGATTGAGTGCGCAGTCTTCCAACTGTTTGTGTTTAGCTAAAATTGAATCAAGCCATAAAAATGGTATGGCAGGGTTGTCACTTTCGGTCATGCAAGTTGCCAAGAAGCACTGTGCTGGTGGACCAAAAAAATCTGTCAACAGAAAGGAAGTTGCCCGAGGGTTGAATCCGTGATGAACTTTGCTAAAAAAAAAAAATACTGCCAGCTCAAGCATACGGGCAGTTCTTGGTGGTGAGAAAGGATGCAGTTGGCTGCCTTGGCAGTTGGACACTGTTCCTCATGAAACGGCGTAGTCATGAAACACAAAAACAAACTAGACCTCATAACTCCTTAAGTGGGCGCTTCAGCTGCATTGAATGAGAAAGTGACAAAAATAGGCAAAGAAAGCAAGTATGCAAGACTACTGAAATAAACTCTCGCTTGAAACAACCGCAACCGCTAAAAACAGCAAGTTCGCAAGACTAGTGAATCAAACCCTCCCTTCAAACAATCAGAACCTTTTGCATTATAAAGACAAAAGAGAAGAAGCTTGAATCATCTGCACTGCATAGAGAGAAGAGAGGAAGCGACAGCTCTATTATCAAACCCGTTCCCTGCAAAAAAACAACACCTACACTAACAATGCTGAAACAGAGACGAAAGAGAGAGTATGATAGCCTTCCTTTTCCTCCTCCCTATCCTGCCTGGTGTACCACTGATGCAGGGGTCATAGCCACACACCTAGTCACCAAGCACAAAGCTAGAAAATGGCAGATTGAATACATTCTAGGAATGCTAGATGAGAACTACTTGATGCAACTACCAAAACTGAAGAGAGACAGCAGTGAAGCAATTGATAGATCCCCCCACCGATTGCGTTCATTGTGGTGTTGGTGGACTTCAAAACTATTAGGGTGGTCTGACAAGAGGCCCGAAGGTCATTTGAGAGGGTTTTCAGTAGAGGTGTACCATGCTTTGAGAGAAGGAATTTTTCCATTTCCAAAGGTTGAGCACAGAATTGAATATGAAGCTGAAGGCTCAAGCCCGCACTCATCGTCAAGTCCAGCAGGCATTTCTGTTAGCAGGAGATTCGGCTCGCTTAACCCCTGCAGTGGTTCAACCACAATGCCCACCACAGCGACCTCCATCCGTCCCCGCAGAATCTGCTGCAGAGATCATCCGACAAGAACAGCAGACCACGGCTCTCTCCTCCTGCACACACCAGACAAGAGAAGAGATTCAGACAGACCTCTTTCGGACATCACCGCGCACCATGCCAACAAATTCGGAAGAAATGAGACAACCGCTTTTGGACATCACACAGCAACACTTGTTTTAAGCTTCACAGCAAAAGACAAGAGATCCTCACCAACAGACAAAGGGGGCGCTCTCTCTGAAAAACTCCGTGCAGTACATGCTGCAAGCACTAGCTTCAGCGGAGAAGTCCACACTTGTCAACATCGAGACTACGGCAACATCCAACGCAGAAGACCAGGACCGCGCTCGGAGACCAACAACGGGCACAACATCTCCACGAGAACCGGAATCAATAGCGCCAGATTGTGGCAGTGGGTAGGGGAGCGAACCGTGTCCTGCAGGAGAAGAGTCATGGGATGCCGCTAAAACCAAAAAGGTGAGACACTCCGCCCATACATCCTCTTTCATGCACCGCACTTCATTATAGTCGATACCCTGCACTCCAGAGGTGGTTAGAGTCCAGAGGAACCTCCTACGTGACGGAATTTCCTGTCCCCCGGAAGACCTAGACTTATGGTCCTCAGCACACATCATTGAAGAAAAAACAGACCCCAACACACTGAAGAAGTTTGTATGACTACGTTATGCGGACGGGGAAGAAGAAGATGTAGTCGAAGGGGCAGTCCATAGACCACAACGGCAGACGAACGTGACTCAAAAAGACAATACTCATGGCGAGAGTGGCGAGGAGTGCACTGATGTCAACATAGGCAATAGGAGGGATGCTGCTGATCCATTGACTGCCCACTTGCGATGGCATTTGTCAAGCGATTCCTCCAATGACTTCACTAGCAGCATTGACGAAGCAGAGGGAGAATGTGACTTGTCCTCTTCTGAGAGCACGGAGGACGAAGTGAGCAAGGGTTTAGGGCACACAGCGGAAGGAAGTCCAAAAAAGAAGTACACTGAGTACGGATCGGAGTCGACATTATCCGAGGGCAAATTTGAGCGGAGAAGGAGGCCCCGGCCATTGCCAGTTCCGGCTTGCACTAGAGGAGAAGGACACAGTGCTGCGGGACGTGACGCTGGAGGTCGCGGCAAGCGAGGAAGGCCACTGCAACGGTCCCTTGGCCGAGGACAGACGGCGGTCCGAAGTGGGTCACGCCCTGCATTGCCAATTGGAGGTGCCCAACCCCCCTTGTCATCGCCTAGCAGTAGAGAAAATGAAAACCCTAATTTCCCTCCTCAGGAATGTCAGGGATCCAGTAGCGCGTCAGACTCATGGTACTGCCCTCCAAAGTCGAAGCAGAAAAAAAAAGGAAAGCGAGGAAGCCAGGGTTGGGCGATGTTGCCGGGTCCTCCACAGCGGCATGCGGAAAAGGGAAGGGTAAAATGGAGGACCCCTTGATCAACCGTTTTGCACCCGAGACTTGGAAACGAAACATATCATCATATAAGAATGCTCCAATTTCTTTCAGTGGTCCAATACATGGGTGCACTCACCCTTATGGACATTTACCAAGCATTATGGGTTTATTTCAGAAGTTTTGGCCAGAGAAAATGCAACGGAGAATTGTCAGAGACACAAATTCATTTGCTTCTGAAGTTATTAATAAGGCTGGGGAAACACGTGGTGGACTACTTTGGACACCACTAACTCTTCTGGAGTTCAGAGCTTACATAGCTAGGTCTTTGTACATGGGCATGAAGAAGGTGCCAAACAAGCAGTTGTATTGATCACAGGAAGAGCCTTTTTTTCGTTGTAACATTATATCCCAAATCATGAGAAGGGACCGATTTGAAAGAATTACTAGGTGTCTACATGTGGGGAGTATGGAAGAAAATGTCATGGACCGTAGAAGCCCAACATATGACAAGTTGCATAAAGTTCGTTGGATGCTAGATGAGGTTTGTTCGAGATTCAAAGGAATGTGGTCACCTAACCAGAAAATGACCGTGGATGAGGGAATGGTCATGTATAAAGGCAAATATTGCCCTATTCGGCAATACATGCCAGACAAACCAATTCGCTTTAGCATTAAGGTGTGGGCAGCTGCAGATGCCTTATCAAAGTATATTTGGAATTTCCAAGTATACTGTGGAAAAGAAGGAAATGCACATGAAGAGGGTGACAAGAGCAATGTCGGTCATGAAGAGGACTTGTTCATAGAAGATATCCCCGTAGGTGGTGGGAAAGGTGATGGGCTTCAAGGGCGGCACGTTGTAAAGCATTTATTGAAGGATTTGGGTGAAAGGGGGCCACATTGTCACGACGGATAGTTTCTTCTCCTCTGTTCCTTTGTTTCTGGATTTGTTGGAGGATGGAATCATGGCTACGGGGACTCTGAAAGAAAACTGCAAATATGTACCCAGGGCAATGTTTGCAAAAGAGATAACAAAAAAGCAACAGTATGGGTGGATAGACTATCGTATGCACAAAAAAGGAAACATATGTTGTGCAATGTAGAAGGACAGAAATGCGGTCATACTTTTGTCGACACATGCAGAACCAATATCACCACCAAGACCAAGACAATACGTATATTGTAGAATAGGAAGGAAAAAGAAAAAAGTGAATACGGGTCCAATGCACTTGCAGTACACAAGAAACATGAGGAGTGTAGACACTGCCGATCAATTGAGGGGGGTCTATTCTTGTCTAACAAGAAGCCACAAGTGGTGGCATCAATTGTTCTTCTATTTGTTAGATACAACTGTTTGCAATGCTTGGATAGTCCACAACGACCTGAGTTTTAGATTCCTTGAAGAGCCTTTGACTCATCTATCTTTCCAATTGCAGTTGGTGAAGGATATGATTGCTGGTTGGGCTCCTCAAACACATGGGTATTCAACAATATCACCATATGTAGGAGCAGCGCATGGCAGCAAGAGTATGGGGACAAAAAGGGGGAATTGTGTTATATGTGGTAGGCAAACTAATCAAATGTGTCCCGGTTGCCAGGGACACATTTGCAGGGGGGCATGCTATTGGGAAAATCACAGGTGATAGTGAGTATGGGTCTATATATTGGTTTTTTTAGCTTTTCAACTTCTTCTTTGGTGCTACTATTGACTATAGTTGTAAATATACTACTTCAGCCCTTTCTATACTGTTTACCTCTGTGGGAGGGGATCGTATCAGTGAATATATTTGTAAATATACATTTGTTTGCCTTGTCTGTAATTTGTTATCCTTTGTGTGTGTGGTGAGCGATAACTTCTGGGAGGTTGCCAGTACATTTGGAATTGCAGGAGAAGTTGTAATTTCAAATGCACGGGCAACTTTGAAGGGGGAGAGGGTCGGGAATTAGACAGTTTCAGGAGCCGAAGATGTAGACGCTGGAGTCCCTGGAGCCCTGGACTCTTCAACTAGAAAGGAGACCGGCAGTTGGAGGGGCGGGGGGGGGGCACGTGGCAAGGTCTGACTCTTCCTCAGTCCGAGCCTGCAAGGGACGGGCAGGGCAGGGCAGGCGACGTGGTCGCAGAGAAACTCCGGCCCGGGTCAGCTTCACTGAGCAGCCCGAACAGTGCCATCGGGAAGGAGGCTCATGCTTACGAACTGCCCTTCAAGAAGAGCGTCGATTCCTGGTGATTCCGTCTTCTAGCTTGGCGGTGCTTGTTTTTTTGCCAGTAATCTTGTCAAGTATTTTTGCACTGCATCACCATTGCATCGTCATTTGAGTGAGAAGTCAAAAATCAAGGAGAACAAGGCAGAATCGCAAGTGTTAGCAACTGTTCACTTTTTTGAGTTCAACCTCTGCAAACGGAATGCAAGGTAGACTTCGGCATAATTCTCCTCCAAATGGTTCATCTTCTTTCATGAAACTACTGATTTGCTGTCGACCTTTCTAAATTGCTGTTCTGAAATCCCGTGCCATTCAAAGATATTTTTTTTTGACGATTCTTGTGAACCTGCCCTGCTTCAAAAATACTGGTGCCTTCTCTGGAATTCCGCCACCATTTGATGAGATTGCAACACTTTCATCATTTCTCATGGTTTTGGCATCTCAGGATACGTGATTTTGTAAGAGCACACTTCGTTAGTCTTACTGTTGCGCTGAACACTTTAGGAATTCGATTATCTCCTACCCCACGGCTTTAGGTCAGTTCTGCACTGTCTCTACACGGTTACCAGTCCGTCATTACTCGGTTAAGCGGCCAAATTTACACATTATTCTAGCATAGCAAGAATGGCTTAAGGTTATTACTAATACTGTCCATAGGACAGCCGCGATCAGCCGCATTCTGGTCTCCAGTACCTGAGCAGATCCAAAGTTACCCAACAATTGTAAACGTGTAAACACGCCCCTAATTCTCCATCTCATAGTCTCATACCATCACGAAGATCTTTAGCCGCTAATTTACAGCATATACTTGTGGAGCTTCACCGGATCGGTTCAAACTGTGTACAACGAGCAAGAAACATGCGCAGCAAGTCACAAATCGACTGACGGACGCTGCTCACCAAAGAGCAATGGTGGAGACGAAATTTGGAGACCGATTCGCAATTAACACCGAAAAATTATAAGCACACGCTCGGAGCTTCCAAATCAAAATCCACAAATCACGTGCTTCGGTATTTTTTTTCTTATCACGTGTAGCTCCGGCCATTTGTGTGCATTTCGTTACAGGGGAAATATCTCTCACCTTTATATATGACAACAATTCGTCGATGCGCAGGGTCAATTAAAGACAAAATGTTCGATCACTCTCCCACGTAACTTATTCGCCACATTGCCAGGCAGCTGGTAAATGCCACAAACACAAGAATTAAAATTAAGTTATAGCCAACGTGACTGATACGCACAGCGTGCGGAAGCAAATAATGCGGCCCGGACATATATCAACTGCCAAAGCTCATTCGCAGCAAGTGCGGCTCAGTGCACAAGTGGCTGCCGCACTCCGTCCCCCGCGCGTGAAGAGTACAGAGAATTTATTTCTGTCAACAAACACTTACAAACCTAAAAAAATGGTACACGGAAGTGAAAAAAACAATGGACGCGTCAGGAGGATTGATTTTCCCACGAGACTAACTAACATATCACTGGATACTGGATAAGTTAGAAACATACTGTACACAAAACAGTGAAATTAGGTTGCCCCACACTATGGTTGACCATGTCTGAAAGTGTTAGATATGAGAAATTAATGTGGGGCAACCTAATTTCACTATTTTGTGTACAAGCGCAATTTAGCCTGCTTGACTCTCGAGCACCGCATTCAATTCGACAAAGAATCTGCGCAGTCACCATTGACTCCTAGACCCGCCATACCCGGAGAGACGATCAAACGATCCCCCCAAATGATGATGCCCGCTCTAATTTTATGCAGGTATCGACGCCTGGGTACAGCCGCCACAACTATGTGGCCCATGATATACCCGGTTGACACCCTGAGAGATTCCCCTGCAGTACAGTAGGTATCTTCAGCCGTGTACAGTTGCAACTGCCGGGACAATAATATCGGTACAGGCTTTGTATCCTATGAAATAGGGTTTGAGGATAAGTCTTGCAAAGAGATCCTGGCCATTGGGTCTTTGTTTTGGAGGACTAAGATTCCAGGCCTTTGAGATTGGATTCTTCCAGAAATGCACAAGCAAGTGACAAGGTGAAAGCAGAATCATTCTGTGAAATGATGGCGGGCGATGGATGGGGCTAAAGCCTACATTAAAATACGGTAGTGGACTGACTGATGCTTTCTTTTTCTCTTGTGTGAGAATCTGTCGAACTTGACCGGTTGGCCGTGCCGCCGGGTGCTGATTGAATGGTAAAGTGTTGCTATCCGCATATGAGGTAGGAGACTAGGAGGTGCAAAAACTGCTGATTTAACCCCTAAAGTCCTAAGGCATTTTTCTGTCAAAAACGACTCAAAATTGCCAGTTCTACTGCATTCATATAAGAAAAGAGAAAAAGTGATTTTTTTTAGAATCTAACCATAGAGTCTTGTACTTAACTTATTTCAGATCATGTGGTCAAAATTTCATAAAGTTTGACCGTATAGATTAGAAGATATGAGTGTTCAAAGTTGGAAAATTTTGATTTTTTTAACACTGACTTGCAATTTCAAATGACTTTGACCACCATTTGTAAAACAAATTGCACTATAGACTTTTAATTTAATTTTTTTTTATGTTGAATAATTGAGTTGAGAATCTAGGATAAAAAAAATTAAAAAAAAATACACTTGATTTTCATTCTTTAAAAACTTATTAAGTAGAAATAGGTCCAAGATTGAAAGAAAAACTAAATCGTCAATACGTCTAAGATGGGATTAAAACACTATAATCCCAATGGTGAGATTGTTTTAGCAAGCAAACTCAGCCTTGTCAAACAATTTTTTTCGAAAAATTGTAAAAATTGCATTCAGAAATGAGTCCTACAAGTTATTTTTTCAAGAAGATGTTCTAATTGCCCAAAAAATAAGATTGTCCATAACTTTCACATAACGAATCTAAAAGGAATGAATCAAAGCTTCCCATATAGATAAAAATACAATCTATAAGAAAATAATTTTTAATTTTTCTTTAAATTTTTTTGTGTGAGAAGATTTTTGCCCACTGGACCGAAAAAAAAGGACCTTTTGTGCCATAACTTTTGCTCCCGGACACCAATTGAAATAAAAATTATATTCCCATAAAGCTAATGTATAATTCTATCTTCACAAAAAAATTTCAAAAAATAATGATGAGTATTGAAGCCGTAATAGCCTGCTCAAAATCCATTTTGTCTCCCTAGAGGACAATGGGATATTAGGGGTTAAGAGCATTTTGGCTTAGGGTGTCTTCTATGTTGATCAAAGCATTTTCTAACAAATTTTTTGAGAGAAAGAAGAGAGGGTGAAATACATCCATCACAATTTGATTCATAATTTTTAGAGTTATTTGAGTCTATAGGTACAACCATGACTGAATGTCAGAACACTTGTCCTTCAATGGTGCAAATGGAGTCCAAAAATGAAGGTGTGCTAACCTTAAATTGTTACAACATGGTGCATGTAATTGCTTAGGATGACACAAAGTCTCCCAACACTTATAACTCCACATTATATACACTAAAATTTTGTCTACTTCCAAATCAAACTCAATCTCCAACCACTCCTAAAATTGAACAATGGAAATTCCAAATTGGCACCAATTCATCAGTAAGCCATTTTTCATTCCTATAGTGACGATTCATGGTATAATTCTAGGAGCAATTCTTAGAGCATAGGCAGAACATACACTTCCTATTTTACTTGTATAAAACAAACCTTGATTCACTAAGGGTTAATGGCTACAAGTCTACAACTTTGCTTTTTAGTAATCCATACCTTTAAGATAGGTTGTTAGTTTTGTTTGTTTGTTCTATTGAAATCTCCTGGACTGTACGTCCCCCAAAAACTTCCTTGGTACCGTCAGAATGCTCGTCGAGAGCTTTGATTCGTGACGTTTGAACCTACAGTGTGAAAGTTATGTTATTTTGGATTATTTTATGCAAAAGTTATTGAATTTCAAAGTTTTTTTTTAATTGAAAAGATTAGAAAATTGCTTTTACTGTTATTTTGACTATGGCAACGGCATAGGGTACACTAAGGTAACTGCACCTATATCCAACCAGGGTCTGAAACCTGACCTATAGCATGCATGTATTTGCAACCAAAGCTGGAAAAGGCTTACAACCAAAGCCGGATAGGAATGCATTTTTTTCTCCTTTTCAATTTTGGAACTAAGAATGTTATGACACATGTCCTAAAGTGTTATAAAGTATGTGGAAAGTAGTGAGTGGAAAAGTAGTCTCTTGATTGATCGGAAGTGAAAGACTCTAAACAATGGGTATGGGTTTGGCCTACTTTTTGGCTTCTAAAAATCACAGTAATTTCAGTTATGGGAATAAAATTACCAAAAAATTACAATCTCCATATTTCCTATCTTCCTACTTGGGAAAAATTTGCATTGCTTCATACTCCCTCCGTCCCAAAATGATCTTCTTGTTTGACAAAATGTCCCGGATTAAGAGTAAAAATCAATATTTTTAAATTCCGTTTTGAGGTATAAATAAAACTCGATGATCTCTTATTGTCCTATAAATTTGAGTTTTGAATTAATTTTTAACTTAAAGTTATAGGACATTAAAAAGAGGAATTTTGGAGGCATTCTGAGGGAACACCGCTAACCACCGATTTGCAATACAAATTCCATGCATCACCACAAGATTTCATACAGTCATTGATGGTTCTGCAATATCTGATGGGCTTATCTGTACACCCATAAACTTTGGAAATCAAGCATGTCTTGATTTGATGTAATTGGTCCAAGTCTTAGGCGCCTATTGCTAAGAAGAAGCTAGGAAGGTCACATCTTACCATTTTCAGATGGTTAGCCACATTGTTTTTGGAGTGTGCTTTCAATAAATAGCATGTACAGCATAAAATCAAGCAGATTGCGGATTGTTGTTAATATTAGCAAACAATTCAAAATTAGTTTATGGAACATGCAACAGGAAGATCATTTTGGGACAAAATATTAAGGGGAACCGGAAGATCATTTTGGGACGGAGGGAGTACTGTTTATGATTTGTTTCAAAATCGCTTGAATGATCGGGTATGGGTGCAGTTACCTTCCAGTGGTTCCGATCTAAATTAGGATGGACCTTCAATAGTCGGTCCGTACCTCTTATCTCCTGGGATGCGTCAGTAGCGTGGGCCAGTACCACTTCCCACTAGACAACTACAGTAGCCAATCGGACACCGTATCCGTTGACATACCATACTCGTTATTATTCAACGCAGTACTGAAGTATATACGAATGTCGTAGTGGAGATCCAACCCATGTGATGAGTCGGACTTGGTTTGGCATTTTTTTTTTTTAAAATTTTAACAAATGGAAAGTACCATTGCATTAAAAAAACCAGAGAACAACAGCCAAGCCGAGGCTGGCAAATGAAGAGATAAGAGCAGAACAGAAAAAAAAAAAAAAAAAAAAAAGGAAAAACAAATGAAGGAACAAGAACCAAAAGAGCTAAGTGAAAGAACAAATGATAGGTCCCTTCCTACTCCAAACAATGGTCGATCCACTCCAAAAAGCTAACACAAGATATTGGAGCCAAATACTATCAAACTTGGACCAAATGATATCGTGTTGTTAAGGGTGTTGCCGGGAATTAATTTGGGCCTTGAGTTGAGCTGCCCTGCCTGAATCCAGAAGGACATTCCATAATTTATTTTGTAGTAGACTTGGGGGCCAGGTGCTCCTTGAGAAGACAGTGTTGTTGCAGGCAATCCAAATGAGCCATAAAGAGGAGCCTCTAAGTAAAGACCAAATAGTTCGGAAACTAGTGAATCGGTCTGGATTCGTAGAACCAAAGATACATTGAATGGCATCAAATCCAATGTGAGGCCCCAAGGTAGATTGAGAACCTGATATATGGTGGATAATCGACTGAGCATAGTTCCATAGTATGGTTTGGCACTTTCATACCCATGTTTGGTAACAAATCATTTATTTATTTCCGTGACATACCACGTGTCATCTTCATATTGGCTGATAATAAGACCTAGGCTTGCCCAAACGGTCCAAGGTATCGTGGGCGTAGGTATTGAAAGGCGAATACTGTATATGCTACTAATCCAGTCAAACTGACAGGAGTCGGTCTGGATTCCCGGGATACGGTCCATCTCCATCGCACTAACTTGACTGCGTGACGCGTGGTCGGTGAAAGGACACGGCGCTGCCTTGGCCTTCACCAGGACAGAGACCACTCCGGCAGCGTACCCGGAAGCTTCATCCCTAGGGGAAAAAAAGGTTCAGTTAGTAATTACACAATAGTGAAATTAGGTTGCCCAACCACCTTACCTCAGATAAATCACCTCATAAATCAATGCTTGTCCACATAGAGGTGCATGCAACTCTTTGAACTGGGCGTTGAACTCGTGCACCAATCTAAGGTAGGAGGTTTCAGAAATGGAGCATCTAAGGGCTGGTCTGCCTTTTTCATGTATTTCCTTGGATGGGAATATTTTTAGCTCATTTTTCAGACAAAGAGAAATTGATGAGGAAACTAACACAAGTGGTTTTGTATTTTTTGGAGCATTTTTGAATTACTTATGACTTTTCAAACAAGTTGGGTTGTAGGTCCCTATTTGTGAGCCTAGGTCTTTTGTAAACAATTCACTTGCAATTCTAAATTAAAATGGGGAAAGCAAATAGAATATTGGCTCTTGCAATTAATAATAGTTTTTTCCTTAATTCATTCAATGACTATACTAGTCAAATTCAGAACCAGCTCATGTCCATTTCACAGCCATTTATAGGGTCCATTCTTAATGCATGCTCAGTTTTACAGCCTCCTACGTTATGTCATACACATGACTCTCAATTGAATACATCATTGGATAGTACTAGTAAATATGTATATAATGTGGATTGACGAGAAATTAGTTTGGGACAACTACCAAAAGAGGACTGAACCCCCTCTGTTACCCCGTCAAAGGGTAAATGAAAAAAACTACCCCCTATTTTGTGCCGCTTAAATTTTATATTTCTTCATGCCTCCTAACTAATTCGGGGTCTCTGGTTGCAAATATGAATTCAAAAACTGCAAATTTTATCAAATGTGACAAATACAGAATTTCAGTGTTTTCTGCAAGGGTAAAACTCGGGGCAATACAGGGGTCAGTTCTCCCTGGCCGGCACAACCTAATTTCACTGTTTTGTGTAGAGACCTCATTACTGATTTCATCGGATGAGCTTGCTCACTCTACCTTGAGTCACTACGCTGAGTCACCACTGACACTCCCATGACTCAATTTCGTTGTCAGTCAGCGAGGGCAGTCTTGAATTTACTTGCGGGGTGCTGGGTAAGTTAAGTTACTGTGGGTTTGTGACATTACCGAACCGAAATGATTAGGAGTTATACCAGAAGTGACAGAGTCAGTGTACTTGTAAGGCACGGTCACCATTACCCAAAAAGCATCTCAGCATGATTCTAACTAGGCCACTAGGGACGTCTTACACCTGCAAGCTGCCCAATTTGTCAAGGAAGAGGTCCATAATCTTCACTTGTGATTGGAGAAAAAGTTAAATTGTGTAATTGAGAACTTCAAGGAGAATTGGCATGGCTTCTATGCAAAATTATTGTGAAATTAGGTTGCCGCTCACTAATTTCTCAACATTCTATACTATATAAATATTTCTTGTTTCTCCACAAGAATACACTACATTTGTATTAAGTATTGTTGTAATTGGGACTCATGCACCTCTATGTGTACAAGTGGAAGTGTTAATTTTGTAGAAATATTGGTTGATTTGGATGGCTGCTAGAATAACTTTTTTAGAATAAGGCAACCTAATTTCACTATTTTGGACAGATGTAAAGCGTCCTTTAATAATATGCCAAACGAGAGCAAGTGTACAGTGAATGGATGGATGATGAATATTTTAAAGAGTTCTTGATTCTTGAAATTGAATGAAATGGGATGAAGTACATCCAAGTGAAGTGAATTTTCTAAAAGGACTTCTTCCAGTGTTGTCATTGTTCTTGGAGACATTCATAATGCACACAACATATATCAAGACTCTCAAGGATTAACCAACTATTTTGGTTGATTTCATATAAGGATTTTAGCAACTCTTATTTATTATTTTAAATCCAAACATTTAATTTTCACATGAATTTCAAAAAAAACTCAAAATTATAATTTATTTATTTTTCAAATTTGTGATTTCAATTTGTCAATAAGTGAAAAATAGCTCAAGTTATAATTTGATGGTTTAAGGACAATTTACAGAATTAAAAAAAAGGCTTGGAGTGTTTTTTAGGCTATAGGAAGCTATGAACCACCCATTCAGGTTTTTTTACATGATTTTTTGCCAATTGTCTACAACAAAAGACGTTGGCTATTCTGTGTGAAAGAAATTTTCATTTTTTTGGGTCAAAATAGCTACACAAATAGTGAAATGAAGTTGCCTTGACAATTAGGTTGCTTTATCCCCAAAAAGTTACTTCATGACTCATAGCTTGTCCAAATGGAGGCATAAACTATTTTCTAATCCCAAGCCACAAATCAATACACCAACCCATGCAACACACATGTTTCCCACATCACTGCATCCTTCTACAATAGTTGTAATATTGATATTGTGTAGAATGTCAAGAAATTAGTGTGGGCAATCTAATTTCCCTATTCAGTGTAGTTTTTTAAGACCAATAGCTACATTTCACATAGGTATTACCTAATTTTGATATAGATCTCACGAAGTATGACGCAAGTACCACATGAGTATAGAAGAAATAACTGGCTATTGCTTCTCCCAAATGATCCAAACAATTCACTGGAACCACTACTGTACAGTGGCCTACCACAAAGATACTTGATTTCACCTTCAGCTTTGAAGAGAAATACCTCATTATTGAAATTAGGTTTTTGCAAACAAATTGTACCATCACGCTTTCAGCTACCAAGGCAGGTATATCAAGAAGGGAAATTGAAAAAATCTAATTACAATAAAGAGTTATTTGTTTTCAAACTAGGGGCAAAATTTTGCCAAAACGGAAATCTTTTTAGAGGGAGTTGTGAATTTTTTTTTGGAGATGCTTGTTGAAGAAAAGATGTGCGTATGGAGGTTTCCCGCATATCTCCGCAATTGATGTAAAAAAATTCATCACCAATATTCTTCAATGAATTTTCATGTAAAACAACAAAAATCAATTTAAAAATTCACCAAAAATGGAGTTTTAGTTTTTCAAAACTGAAATTTGGTATGGTTGATTGGGATTGCAGAAGATATCAAAGTTAATTATGCAAAACAAAAAATGTCAATTTTGTTTTACATTATGCAAAGAAAACTGATTTTCCAAACTGCCATCACTATCTTTTGGGTAGGCCACTGTAGTGTACTGTCGGAGTTTCTGGGCGGTGCTGCTGGTTAAGTAAATTTGCCGCCAGCTCCCACGGATCTCCTTCGTTGAAGTTGTCCACCGCGCTTGGCGGTTACTCTGGTTCTTTTAATACAATGGTCTCCATTTGTTATAAAAAAGAAAAAGAAAAGAAGTAGTCCACCGCCTCCCTCGGAGCATTCAATAACTGTAACTCCAGTTGCCTCAGTCATGGCTTGAGCCTGTAGCACGCGAAGTCCAGAAAGTTCCTCCAAACGTTAAAAGTTAAACCCCAACCCCACTTGAGCGGGGGTAGGCACGCTGGGTTTGATGGCGACCATGCATGCTGGAGTGTAATGGCTTCTTCCTAGTGCTAGCTGAGGAAAATTTAGTGTAAACTTAATTTGTTCTGGACCCAGGCCGTAATTGGCGAGGTTGGGCTGTCTTATATATTTAACATTGTTTACCAATGAGGCAGGGGTCCCAATTTGCAGCTTACAAAACATTTCAGGAAATTTGGACCCTATGGAGGGCCATTTGACTTTTGGCAAATGTGCAATTCTAGGGATTTTATTTTTTTATTTTCATATTAAGAAAATCGGAAGTTGGACGGGGCATACACGATGGCTGCTCACCTTACAAATTCTTGACTGCTTTTTGGGCATATTTCTTCTCTTATTGCACATTGCCACAAATGCTTGGAGGCCCTCCCGTGGGTTGAAATTTTCTCTAATGAGAACCCCTTCTTGTGAAAAAAATTGTCTTATATGACTCCTCAGCCAACTCCAATTTAGTTGTTGCTTTTTCATTTATTTCAGGCAGTGTAGAAAGGGATCATTAATGGAGAAACAAAGCTACTTATATCCATAACAATGGATGAAGCTTGCAATGTATGGATGAAAAACTGTCTTGTAGGATTCCTCAGCCAACTCCAATTGAATGTGTGTTTTTCCTTTATTTTGGACAATGCAGAAAGAAATCTTTACTAGAATGACAAAGCTATTTATATCCATGGAAATGGGTGAAACTTGCAATGGATGGATGGAGAGCCATTTATTCATTGAAAGAGTATATATTCATCCAAAATAGAGCAATTCCATTCCAAGATTTGGTAGAAAATTAGAAATTTCATCCATTGAAGAAGAAGAATATATCGCAAAATATTCCCTCCTCCCAAAAAAATTATTGTTTTTTAACAAAAAATTGTTCAAAAAAAATCATAGACTGAATCCTTGAATTAACTAATAAATCCCTCCCAGGTATCCAACAAAGCATGATATCTTCTCAACATGGGGAAGACCATTATCTGGTTATACAATATTATGCATCCCTCTCTCTGCAAAAAAAGTGAGTGATTCTTTAACCCTTGATCCCTTAGCGCTCCAGCATTCTATTTTTTAACAATGAATAGAAAGGTTCTAAATAGTTATTTTTTTACCACAAAACATTTCATTCATCCAAATCAATGCTTGACTTTTTAGAAACCACAAATTTTGTATGATGAATTTGATGAAATTGAGGTAAATAATGTATATTTATAAAGAGGTAAGCAAAAACATGTAAAAATTCAAAAAATGATTTAGGTGCTAAAGGATTAAAGGTTTGAGAAGCCCAATTTGGATTGCAACATTACATTTTTGTATTAGATACACAAGATGCATAAATTGATGTATACAACACTAATAAAAGTTTATATTCATGATGAGCCAAATCCAATGACATCAACACTTCTAATTTTAGATAATTATTGCACCTTCTAAATGTTTGAAAATTGCAAAATAACCACATACTTATTCTATATGTTCAATGCAATATTTGAACATGGCAAGGTTTAGAAATTAAAATGACCCCTAAATGAAAGATGTTAGTTGTTGAATTTTCAATCCAATAATACATTTTTTGCCATATTATAGTATATAATTTGTATTCTAAGAATAAAATACAAATTTGAATACATGGTCTCCACCATATCTATGAGGGTTAAAACATCTATGAAAATTTTGGCCCATGTCATCAAATGACATGTGAGTATCTTGTGGGAGTTAAATGATGGATGTCATGCCTCCCAATTGCTGTACAAAAAACAACCAAATTTACTTTTTAACGATACTCTAATTGCTTCTCTCTTCTAAATAAAATAGCCAAGGCATATGGTAGTTTTTGAGAATATGCTAGAGATTGTTGGACAACAAAGAGAGCTAGGCTTGACCCAAATCTAGTCATTTTTTATTGATATTTTATTTTTTATATGGTTGCTCCAAAAGTTTATTTATAGTAAATAATTCTAGTGAAGTTATATGATACTATCTCGTATTTTTAACAATTTTTATCAAAATTGTTATGAAATTATTTAAGCAATTCTATTTTGCCTATATTGCTTTAGAAAGATTGTAGCTAGATAAAGATATTTGTTAAATTTTAGTTGTGTTTCATCTAGAAAAGAATGATTGCTTAATATAAAAACAAGTACTTTCTATTTTTCATTGTATCAACCTTTCAAATCACTTTCTAATACTATACTTAGTTGGATTCTTTTACATGATTATGCATATAATGGATTTATGTCCAACATTCTAAATAAGACGTTTTATGAATTGTAATTAGACCATTAGCTATAAATTTACTTGACATATATAGTAAATGAGCTTGGATCTGCTAAAAAATGGGAAGTGTGGATGAAACCGTATATTGAAGTGTAATTATAGAAAGTCCCATTAAAGATGTATTAATGCTCAATCTTACAAGACCAACAATTACATTGAAGCTAAGAAAAAAGAACAAATGTGCCATAGATTTCCAAATATTCTATAGATTTTTTACTACAATAGAATTAATCGCAAAGTTCTCCCAAATTTGTACTAGGGGTGTTAGAGGAAGGTTTAACTAAGAATAGTACAAAAGAAATACAACACCAAATTCCATAACATTGTTAACCAACGTTAGAGGGGTCTTGTTTGCTCCCCCCCAATGCAAGAACCCTCAATATCGAAACTGCCATTCTTACATCTTACCATTAATTATAATAGTCTGCCATGCTTTTGACTTTGAGTGGTGGGGGATGGGCTAGCTCATATGTGCAATTAAATTTATGAAACAATTGATGTCAATGCGACCAGTCACATCTATGTGATTATAACTGAGCTCTCTCCCAAGGTATCTACGAGTGAACTAACCCCTAAAGTTCCATGATTATGTTCTCACCGAAACGCTCAAAAACTGCCATTTTTAGTAGAAGTACCTTTTTTTTTACACATGTAACTGTAGGATCTTGTAGTATGGTGACTTGAGAACATATGATAAAAATTTCAGGAATTTCCATCGCATGGATTGCAAGATATATGCATTCAAATTCACTGAAACCATTTTTTTGGCCCTGCAGAAAACAGGGCAGCAGCACTTCACAAGCTCACTTTTCAATGAAAAAATTTCCAAAGTGATGGTGCTTCTTTGGATTCTTTTTCCTAGACAAATTGGCTACATGCTTGAAAATTTTCACTTCATTTGGAATTGTACAACATATAGGAAAAAATTAGCAACTAGATAGTAGTAGAGAATGATTTAATATACAAAATTGTCAAGAATTTAATTATAGTATTGAAGAATGCTAATTCCAATGGTGGAAATGTTGTGTAATAAAGAATCTACATCCTAGGATTTTATTTTTTTCAAAAAATATTGAAAATTGAGTAAGATAAAGGACTTCAAAGTTTATTTTAGAGTAGAGAATCTATAACTGCCCGCAAACTTAAAATCTTCATAACTTTTGACTCATTGATCACAATGGGATGATTTTAAGCTTTTTACCTATATATAACTCTAGAAAACCAATTTCAAATTTTTGTTTTCAAAAAAAGTGATCTTTTCTTATCTGCCCGGACTGCCCAGTTATGAAAAAAAGTAACATATTAGGCCATAACTTTTGACTCGTATTTCCAAATGTCATGAAATTTGGTGCATATGAAAGATATTCCTTGCCCCCACCTTCTATTAAAATTTCAGCCAAAAATATGGAAATCTCTAGTTGTATGTACCTGCCCAAAAATTCTATACGGACAAAAAACGCACGTTGGTTCTTTAGGGATTATACCTCAAGATGGGGGTTCAGGATTCAAGTGGTTAGCATGCTATGCCCATCCTCTTTTGTAGCTAGAGAATGCAAGCATTGACTTGATGAGGTTAATGAATTTTCCTTTTTCCTTCAATAAGTTTAAAACGGCTATGCTAGGAGGCTGGGCAATGAAGAGATAACTAACTAAAAAACAAAAAAGAAAGAGACAAAAAAAAGGCTCAACAAATAAACAAATGGAAGGGGCCCTCCTTATTCCAGCTAATTTGGTTGCCAATACGAGTAGCAAGGACTGGTGACTGTGCCTATACGCAGTCAAATTTGAGTCACACCTAGTTTTGGTGCTTCAAAAAATTTTGTCCTCTATTTTTCTCAAACTCCGACTCCTGGTCCCTCATTATATGGTATCCTAAACACGCTATATGATTACCTCTAATGAAATCTACAAAATTGGAAGAACTCTATAGTGAGTATCAAGATCCTCCATCATTCAGTTTGATCAAATTTGTCATCCTCATCCCTGCACTGTCTGTATTCTGTAAATCAATCGAAGTAATCCACATTATTATTCGTACTTAACTGAACCTTTATTAAGCGTACCTGAATTTAGAAAATTCCTGATCATGTCTGGCAACTGTCTGTAAAAAATAATTATGCAGACTGATTAGTGTTCTTGGAACCCCCGCCTTTTACGTTTCCCAATCACTAATCCCAACAACCTGTCTCCGACTGGAACAAGCTCCCACGAGAACAATAAGCCTAAGGAAGGAAATTCTGTAAGCAAATCAGTGTCAAGTACTGTTGTACCAACGTCTGTATTTGCAACGGCATAAATTAGAGCATCAATTCCCCAAAAAAAAGAAAAAGAAAAAAAGAAGAGAAAAGAGAATAAATAAATAAATAAATAAATAAATAAAAGGAGTAAAAATACCCAAAAGCTGACAAAGAGGCCCTAAAGACGTCAAAGAAATGAGTGGCTCCATGTCAGTGGAAACGTGTTATCAAAAGATCCTATGACAGGCTGGCTACTCCTTAGCTTCGTAGGTAGGTACCTCCCTGGAGGTTGGTTGGCAGGTACCTACTTCCCAGCTAGGTCGGTAGACCCGGTCGCTGCTGTCAGCGCGTTAGCTTCTTACCCCGTCCCTGTGGGGAGCCTATATTGCCCTTCCCCTCTTTCGCCATTTGCCACAATGAGCTCTGCTCGATCAGTAGCTGGACCGGGAATTTCATGGTAGACTTGGAAAATTCTCTCGAGGAGTGGAGTGTTGCGTAAGCTTGAGTGGGCCAGTGCGACTTTAGGCCAGAATTTTGGATTCTGAAGGTGTTTTCTAGTGGAAGTTAGCCAGCGCTGAAGAAGGTGGTGGCGTGTTGGTGTTGATTGTGGTGTGATAATTTTGAAGTTGGAGAAGAATTTGGTGGAATTTCTCTAGTTTGGTGAAGAGAATTTGGTTGTAGAGGACTTTTTGTCGTGATTCTTGATTGATCTGCCGCCCGTGGGGTCCAGAAAAGAATTTTGTTCGTTTGAGAGGGAGGATCACCTTTTTGTTTCGAGTGTTTGTACGTTGACGTACGAGGAAGCGCAAATTTCTTTGTGTTTTTGCAAGAAAGTACTGTCGTGGTGGAAATTGTGTGTAAGTACGTAGCTGTGTTGTGTTGAATTGTTGGAATGGCGGCTACAAGCATGCTGGTTGCGGCGTTCTTGATGTTCTTCGTTTTCTCCGTGTCGGCGAGGAGTACTCCTTTGTTCTCTATTGTCGAGTCGCCAATTGAGCCCGATGGTGTTGTTAAGAGCCCGATGTTCTCCATTCTGGACGTTCCGGAGATTGAGACGGGAGTCGACGACGCGGCATCGGTGCGCGAGACTTTTGACTTACGTTACCACAGCGGGCCGTTGCTAACCGGCCCGTCGAGCTTGAATGTGTACCTCATCTGGTACGGGAGCTTCAGCAGCGGCCAGCGGTCGACAATTTTGGATTTCTTTGAGTCTTTCCAAGACTCCGACGCCGTCGCGCCGTCAGTGCGCTCTTGGTGGAAAACGACAGCCGCATACAAGGATTTCGCCAATATGGGAGTGGCACCGAGTGTCAAATTGGCGGGGGAGATGCCGAAAATCGACTACACACTCGGCTCGAAGCTGTCCCGGTGGGAAATTGAGTTCCTCGTCCTCGATTCGGTGAACTCCTTCCCTGCGGACTCCAAGGCGATCTACCTTGTGCTCACAGCGGACGATGTGCGCGTCGACGGCTTCTGCATGAGCACCTGCGCATCGCACTCGTTCCTCCTCTCCCAAGGGAAGCAGCTTCCTTATGCTTGGGTAGGAAACGCAGAGACGCAATGCCCTGGCAAGTGTGCATGGCCATTTGCTCTCCCTCATTTCGGTCCCCTGGGAGCTTCGCCTCTAGTGGCGCCTAATGGTGACATCGGTGCGGACGGGATGGTCATCAACATTGCTAACATGCTGGCCGGCACTGCCACGGACCCCTACATCAATGCATGGTACCAAGGTGACGCTGGTGCGCCTCTGGAAGCTGCCACGGCGTGTGCGGGGATCTATGGCGAAGGGGCCTACCCTGGCCATGCTGGGAAATTGCTTACGGAGCCTGTTTCCGGTGCTAGTTACAATGTGGGAGGTCACAATGGACGCAAGTTTTTGTTGCCTGCACTCTGGGACCCTGTCTCTCGGACATGTGCTCCACCTTCTTAGCTTTACTTTAGACAAATATGTTTCTTGTATATAGGTAGTCGTATGGGCGGCTGTGAATCTCGAAATTTTGGCCTTTCTTGTATAGCCTCTGATACATATTTGAGTCTTATTCACAGCGGCGGACATCTTTAGGAAGTGTAAAGTAATGACACATATAAATGAAAGTGACCTATAGCAAAGCTACTGGTGCTATCCTGTACAATTTCGTCTATTCATGTGTGCTGTAATCACTCTTTTTTTCAGCATTTTAGTCTTACTTTCAATTGTTTTGCGTTTAGGATGTTCATTGAAATTTGGATGCATCATATCTCATCGTTCTTGTATACTGTCTTACAGGTGGCTGCGTATTTCACACATGTCTTGAGGCTTGCTATTATAGTGGAGAGCTCTACTTAGGAAGTGTAAAGGATTGTCATACGAAAGAAGCCTACTGCTAAGCGACTGGCGCACATTCAATAGTGCAATTTGATTTTCGCTTTTGATTATCGATTGAAGCTCTAACAGGCTTCCCTCTCGTGTTGCATTGTTTTGTGATTTTGTCCTTAAGTTATATTCAAGCAATCGTGTTGCTGTCTTGTTGAAGTCATGTGCTTTTTTCCAACTAAGTACTTGAGACGGAGGGTGTGCATTTTTCTGCTGGAAGTGCTTTTACAAATTGTACTGTATGTGGTTTGCAGATGTGCTTTGTCTGATTTCGCCAACATTACATGAGCCTGAAAGGACAAGCAATTCTGTTAAACCCAAGAAGGACAGGCTGGTCACTGTGGAAATCATCCTTTTGGGTACTGCGGGAGTCATTTGCTTAAAGAAGCCATGAGCACTCATACTAGACTGGAACCTCTCTAAAGAAATAGAGCTTGGACCGGTCTGGCACATTGCATTAGAGAGGTCATTATATTAGGGAAGGTCATGATGTTTGTTTGTGGTTCATATAGTTCAGGTGGGCTTGACAATCAATACTTCCTGGCAACACATTATTGGATTAGAGAGTATTGAATTAGGGAGGCTCTATTGTAGAAGGGTTCTCTATCATGCACTAGGCACTTTTTAGGTCATCGCATTCTAACAAGTGAGGTCCATGAATTGAACCATTTTTGAGTGACTACCTTGGTTATAGGCCGGTGTCCTTCTATTGAAAGACGCATGTTGAGGTTGAAAAGTGGTTGAAGGATGATTTCATTGTTCACTGTAAATACAAAGAGTACACCTATTAATCCAATAATCGAAACAATATTGGTGACTACCTTGGTTATGGGGGCCACATCTTTTAAAAATTACCGTTGTAAGGATGGGCTAGTCTCCGTCAAAATCCTCCTTTCCAATACCGTGGGGAATCAATAGCTTAAACAAATGGAAAAGCACTCATTGGAAGTCAAACTACTGTTGAAGATCTTCTTTTTTCACAACAAAATTATGAGGATAAATAGTTGCCAACTTTTGTCCTATACAGAAGGATTCTTTGTCATCCATTGGACACTTAGTATCCACGGGAGGCTTATAGGATTAAGGTCCATAAATTGGATCATTTGTGAATGACTACCTTGGTCATAGGCTAGCATCCTTCCACAATTTACCCTAGAAGAATCCCACCCTATCACCAAGCTAGTTAGACCAAAAGACTTCAGATTCATGGATGAATACCATAGGTGCATTCTTCATCTCTACCAGTTAGAAAGCTGCAAAGCAGTATTGTCACATGGATTGAGAGTTAAGTAAGACTTCGATCTTCACAGTTACTCCCCATCATGCATGCACGCACGCGCGCGCCCACCTCCATCAATTTACAAATTGCACAGAACTGCTTTCTGAAATTCCTCAACACAAATGTTTGTGACTGTCTGTCCGCATTTTCAAGTTTCTGCAGAAAGCTGTGGCACTCGGGGGAAAAGGAACCACAACATGTGCAGACATGCTTTTCCAGTGCGGATGTTGCCTGTTGATTGCCCCGTCTCAAAACGCGGTCCATTCTTGTTCCAATGTATCTAAACGTACCCGCAGGCACCTGCAGTCCGCGTCTTGTTCTTTGTGCAACGTATAAAAAATTGGACCTTAACTAATTAGAGCTTCCAAACTGATTCCTTAACACAAAATGCTTGCCGCGCGTCATTTGGGTCTCTGCAGTTTTCAAGTTTCTGCTGAAAGCTGTGGCAATGGGATGGAAAGAAACGACGGGCATGTGCAGACATGATTTTCCAGTGCGGACGTTGCCTGTTGATTGCTCCGTCTCAGCCACTTGTCTCGAACCAAAGAAAACGTGCTCCCTTCTTGTTCCATGTGTCTAAACCCACAGGCCGGGCACCTAGCCTGCAGTGCATTCGTCTTGTTCATTGTGCATCGTATAATTGGACCTTAGACTGATGGAGCTTTCCAAAGTGCGGTCTGGTGAGTTACAACAATGCGCGCACAGGGCGCAGGTTCTAATGATACCAGTTGACGACGGAGCTACGTACTGTTGTCAGATTTGCACTGAAACTGGAGGCTGGTACGTACTAAAGAGTCAGGCAAGGCAGGGCTGTAAGGGAAGCTTCACTGGAAACTGTAAAACTGCTGCTGCTGCCGCATGTAAGCTTATGATATCCTTCCTCCATGCACTTGCTTCTGCAGGCAAGTTTTGAATTGGTGCCATGAACTTACTTCTGAAGCTTGAGCTAGCTTGGCAATTGCATGTGCAATGCATGCATGGAGACGGTGCAAGGCTTGACACTGAAGTCTGACACACTGAGCAACAAACTGACCAAAAGTAAGTATCCAGCGAAGTGTTTTTGTTTTTCTTGAAAAAAGCGGTGACCATTAAATTAAGAGGGAAAAAAAATAAAATCCAGCGGGAAAAAACAATCAGTCCGGTTCTCTAGGTCGGCTGGATCAGTCTGGGAGGCAGACTGAGAGAGATGCCACTCGGGCCTGTGGAAAGTTCCAAAGCAGAACACATTGTTTTTGCATCAGGTGTCCTTCAAGTCCTGTCTAAGAGTGTTTTGTCTGTCCTTAGTACACTTATGATAAAACAAAAGGATTCCTCTGAGCCATGCCCGCAAGCACACATTGTTCTTGCACCAGGTGTCCTTAAAGTCTTGTCTAAGAGTGTTTTGTCTGTCCTTAGTACACTTATGATAAAACGAAAGGATTCCTCTGAGCCATGCCCGCAAGTACACATTGTTCTTGCACCAGGTGTCCTTAAAGTCTTGTCTAAGAGTGTTTTGTCTGTCCTTAGTACACTTATGATAAAACAAAAGGATTCCTTTGAGCCATGAGGGCAAGCACAATGTCTCTCCAGGCAAGGTTACAAATCTGGGTAAAGGTAATCAAATTATCCTCTAAAAGGATTAAGCGTACGCAAGAAATCTCAGGGGGGGTGCTCACAAAGTATATTCTGGTCAAATGTTCACAAAATTTTGATACAAGGTGTAAACACATATCCCTAAACAGGAATATTAGTTTCTGTCCAATTGGGTGCCTGGATCAAAAGTTATACTAACCTGAACTTTTCAGGCAGCTTAGGTAGCTTCGAGCAACATGTGCAAAACTTGTCCTCTACTTTTAAAATTTGGTAGGTATATAACTAATATGATATAGGATACAACTGCCTTAACCCCTAAAAGCCCGTTGTCCCTTCAGGGGACAAATGCATTTTTGGGTAGGTACCTACGGGCTGAAATTTTCTCCTAATTTTTTGAAACTTTTTTGGAGGTAGAAAATCTGATTAGCTTCATGGGAATATAATTTTTTTCACAATCGGTGCCCGGAAATAAAATTTATGACCAAATAAGCTCAAAACAGGGGATGGCGGGTAGTAAAAAAAATTTGCGCCTTTTTTTTTTTCTAGTATTTTTTTCTCATAGATTATATTTTTGTCTATCTAAAAAGCTTTGATCCATTTCATTTGGATTTGTTATGAGAAAGCTATGGACATTCTTGTTTTTCGGGCAGTTAGAGCATCTTTTTGAAAAAAATAACTTGTAGGATTCATTTCTGAATGCAATTTTTCAAATTTTTCAAATTTCTTTTTCTTGCATAGTTAAGTTTACTTGCTAGAACAATCTGACCATTAGAATTAGTGCATTTTAATTCCATCTAAAATATATGAATATTTTAGATTTTCCTTCTATCTCGTACCTACTTCTACTTAACAATTTTTTCAATAAATGAAAATTAATTTTTTTTGAATTTTTTTTTTGGGTAGATTGTCATCTCAATTTTCCACTATAAACATTTAAAGCTCAAAACTCTGAAGTGTAAAAATTTTAAGTTAAAAATGTTCAAAGTCAGAAAATCCAATCCCACAATGTGCTGAAAAATTTGTTTTTTTCACTTTAAACGTAGATATCTTGCAATCTGTGCAGTCAAAAATTCTGAAATTTTTTCCTCACATTCTCATACTAGTTGGATGTAAGATCCTACAGTTAGATGTGCAAAAAAAACACGTTTTAATTTTTTTTCACTCTTTGCTAAAACAAATGGCAGTTTTGGGTGTTTTTTGGCAGAAAAAAGGTCTTAGGCCTTTAGCGGTTAAAAAATCCATCTGTAGTGCAAAAATCTCACTTCAAGAATTATTAAGGTTTGTTAACTTTGTCGAGTAAGGTTAGAAAAAAAAACTTTTTCTTCTAACTTCAAGCATTATAATTAATCTTTAAATTTTGTTTGTGTGCTCAAAGTTTCTTAAATTTTTTCAACAAATTTCTATATAGGCTAGTATAAATTTGACCATCTGAATTTTTTTTAAACTTTTTTTTTTCATTTTTTTCTCACTGCCCTAAAAAATGATAGTTTTTGACAATTCTTGCCCAAAATGTGCCTCAATCCTTTAGGGGTTAATATGTGCATTTTGTACATTATAGGTAAAAACAATGAATTTTTAAAGTGCTAATTACAAGCATATTCAAAATAAATTCTAACTTCTCTTGGACATTCTATGCAAGAGTCTAGACTTCTCTAGGACATTCAACATATTTTTGATCAAATGTACTTCCCTTGGACCTATTAGGTGAAGAATGATCTGTCTCTTAATTCACATCTATTCGCTTAGAAAAAGGAACCAGAGTGTGTTTTCTTAAATTTTCAAGTAATAATGGCAACCAACTCTTGCTAAATTCCATTTGCTTTGGACTAATGTTCCATAGTTATATAGTTCTTGAAAAAGAAATTCTTGAAAACCCTCATTTTTTAGTTTTATAGATTCAGTTTTGTGAATCTTTCTATGTGCACCCCTCTTAACCTAAAGGACTAAGGCACATTTTAGACAAAAATTGTCAAGAATTGGCGCTTTCTTTAGGGCAATGACAAAAAAAAAAAAAAAAAAAAAAAAGTTTTAACTCTATAAAAAATTCAACCATGCAAATTTGTACTAGATTACTATGAAAATGTGAAGAAAACATTTCAGAACCTTTAAGTCCACAAATTGAAAAATTGTAATATTTGAATTTAGAAGGAAAACTTTCTTTCTGGCCTTGTCCAATTGGACTAGCAGAATTTAACTTCTCCTATAGTGAGATTTTTACACTACGCATTGATATGTTCTTAAAGTTGCATCCTACATCATATTAGTTATAAACCTACCAAATTTCAAAAGTATTGGAGGAATTTTGCATGTGTTGCCCACAACTATCCAAGCTATCCAAAAGTTTAGGGCAACATAATTTTTGATCCGGATACCCAATCAGAGAAATTTTTTATTCCCACCAAGGGTGTATTACATGTTTATACCTTATGGCAAAATTTTGCAAACATCCAACCCAAATTGACTTTATGCATAATTACTTGAGGTTACTTGAGGGTTTTTTGCATGCATTGAACCGTGACTTGGTCCTTTAGGGATTAATCCCGTAAGAACTTTGCGGATCTAAAGGGTGTGATCAATGACTTCACGAGTTAGTTATAGAAATAAAAAATGTACCTATTGGTCCAATAATCGAAGTGCTTTGGTTACTACCTTCCAAGGTTAAGGACTATTTGGTGGCATCAACCATAATCTTATTGGTCCAATGAGATAAGATTAAAATAATGATAGCTAATCACTAACAAAACGTACTTGTATCTTAATGTGTAAATATTCTAAAATTAGGAAATTTGAAGGGTCAATTTGTACTTGAATTTCTTTACACACTTTGTGTCATCTTCACATTTGTTAGATTTATTAAAAAATTAAATTTAATACAACACCCCAAAAAATATTCACATTCTAGAATGGAGGGCCCTCTATAGTACACTTCAAATGATGTTGTTGTTACCATACATGAAGGTCAAATTCAATAGAGAATTTCCAAAATGGAACTTCCACGTCAGATTTTGACAAGTCCACATCACATTGCACCAATCACTACATGCCATGTGGCATTTTTTTTTCTTTCTTTCCCCTTTTATAAAAAAAATATGTTTACAAAAACGACATAATTTATGTCGAATCTGACCTTCACGGAGAGTAGTTGAATTTTGCAGCTGGCTACCTCCATATGAAATGAAGCTCCCTCCCTCGTGGCACCCAGTTGGCCATGCATGCCATGCCAAGTGCAATTCCACTGACAGTGAGACTTCCTGAAGTGATTTCATGCATCAAACACGTGAAATGTGACTGAAGCGGTTCCCAAATTTCTTGCCATTGAAAGTACTCTCCAACACTTGAATGCGTAGCCCATGTGACTCATATCCAAGAATTAGTCAGGACCCTCATGTGATCAAGCTTATGCTTCTTCAATTACCTTGATTTTTTGTTGCCAAACTCTCAAGTTTTCATGTTAGATACTTGTCAACAATTCATTCCATTATTTACTGTCGGTTTTGATAAGTAGACACCCAACAAACACTCACAAATGAAGTTAAACTGGTGAGACAAAGTTCAACTTTATTGGACTTTTATTCCAATTTGATCATCTTATATTGATCCTGGAATAATCCATGATCTCGGTGTGGTAGTATTAATTTTTCTCAACTTCAGGTCAGATAATAACTATAAGTCTGTTGACAATCTAAGGTAAGTACCTGAGTGTGTGTGTGTGTGTCCCTTCTTTCATTGAAATGATGAATCCTTCTGGGGGCAATTTGCGAGGGACTGGTGGAACTTGTGGCTCCCAAGCTCTTTGACAATTCACATTGGAAGTTGGAAGTACATTCCGGTGCATGCAAACACGGATGTACTAACAGTACTCTAGTTGAAAACAAGATCGATGTGACTTGCCCGCCCGCCCGCGGCGCCTTTGAAAATATTCTTGGATTTCGTATTTGTTAGAAACTAATGATAATTCCTACAAGCAAAAGAAACTGACAACTGATGAACTGAACCTTCTGGATTTCTCTAATGATGCATTCCTTCTTGAAAATCATGTTTTCCAGCTTGCACAATATAAAATAAATGAATGCACCCAGCTCAAAATTCAATCTGTAATCTTGCTATTAGATCATCTGCAATGCTGTCACGGTACATGGCCCAGTATCGGTATAGCTAACTTTTGAATGTTAGACAATTAGAATTTGAAAATTGTCTTCTTGGAAGCGCAACGGAAAGAACATGGAGAAGGAACAAAAAAAATTCAAACTAGACATTGGACAAGTACTTCAAAAGCAAGGTACAAATCTGAAGTTATAGAGGTCTTAGCAAATCACGGTTACCAAAGCAACATTTGGTCATTGACCCTCTAAAAATCATCAAATGTAGAAGGTCAATGGCCAAATGTTGCTTTGGTAACCGTGATTTGCTAAGACCTCTATAACTTCAGATTTGTACCTCGCTTTTGAAGTACTTGTCCAATGTCTAGTTTGAATTTTTTTTTGTTCCTTCTCCATGTTCTTTCTGATGCGCTTCTAATAAGACAATTTTCAAATTCTAATTGTTTAGCATTCAAAATTTAGCTATACCAATACTGGGCCATGTACCGTGATTGCATTGCAGATGGTCTTACAACTTTAGTTATGTTTGCACTTGGTGTTAACCCCTAAGTGGTTTGGGGTGTCTTTCAATGCATATGTACATACGGTAAGTGCAATGTACAGAGCCTTGCATGTGAATGGTTTACTATCCATTTAATTTTTATTTATTTTTTATTGAATGCGCATTGCAGTCTTCTATCAAACTACACACTTTCTAGTTACATCGGACATGTTACTAATTTTGTAAATATTGTGAAGTTATATCTCTTGTACACGTATTTCTCTAGAAATACACACTTTTGCGTGTTCGACAACATCTTATTTCAACAACAAGCATTGCAATATTTTTCTAAAAACATATGAAAATCAATGACTATTGCACCTTCGATTTTGTAGTTTACATTTTTGGTCAATACTTTGTGGAATTTGGCGAATAGAGGTCGTATATGAATCCAGAGGACACAATGTGTCCTGGAAACCACTTAGGGGTTAAGATTGTTATAATTGAAGATCTTAGAAATGGATTTAAACATACTTTTGGATCAGATTCACATTGCAAACATCACCCCTAAAACCAAGTGCAAACATATATACCTTATGAGCATTTCTATTCAAATATGGTGATAAAAAATTCTATGAGTGCAAGACTGGTTTCAGACCATCTGCTTCATCATGTTATATGAAAGTAGTTTTGTTACTTATAAAGCTCTATATAACCATTTTTGGGTTACTTCATATGTATTGTATAAGGTCCAAGAGCATGTGCAAAATACTTCAGTAAGGTGACTACACCTAAAATTGTCCAAATAAGCTCTATCACTAATGGCGGAACCAATATGATCTAGAAAATGAACAACAATTTTTTGCATATTGGTGAAGGACTATGAATCAAATTGTGATTGGTTCTACACGTTTTAGAAATATTGTGAATTAGTTACAAGTTTACAAAGATGCAAAGTGTAGGAAGCTATAGGTGTCATGAAAGTGATGCCAAAATTCATTTGATGCACACTAAGAAATGACATTAGTAGTATCAAAACATGTCATGAAAAGAAGTTAAAATGAAAGAAGGTGTACCCAAAATCGACCACTTGTAAGGTTGTCACCTCTACAGCACCATAAATGGAACCATCCACTACCTAAAATGACCCCCATTTCTACCTTACACTTGTCCTCATGTTGTGCAAAAGCAAATGAATATTCATCATTTATTATACTATAGCTCAATTTGTAGAAGGAAAAATTGTATTTTGTAGATTTCATATAATCTTAGCAAAAATCCCAATTTTGCTATGCGGAATCTTTTGAAAGTACCAAGCATTGATTGCACATTTTTAATCCAAAAAATGACATTGTTTTGTTGAACTATAGAGTATACTATGAAGGCAATGCTCTTATGGTGGAGATCATTCTTTCTTTTGCACTCTAACAACCTTGCTATTGGTTGGAAGTTAATCCTTAAAGGATGTACATTTCATGTGTAGGCTTGTTCAAAAAAATTCAAAAGTAGCGTACTTATAGCTTTCAAGATGCAATCTTCAAAATTTCACAAGAACGCAATGTTTCTTAAGAGGTAATATAGTAGATATCTTTGAGTTAACCCCTAAAGTCTCATTGTCCCCTTGGGAGACAAATCAGACTTCAAGCAGATACCTACGAGCTCATTTTTTAGTGAATTTTTTTGAAAATTTCCCATAATGTAGAAAAACTGATTAGCTTCATGGGAATATAATTTTTATTTCAATTGGTGCCCAGGAAAAAAAGTTATACCACAAAAAGCCTCAAACTGAACTTGGCGGGCAACACAAATTTTTTTGCAAAAAGTCAAAATAAATTTTAGTTTTTTTTTCCTATGAAATTTTATATTTTTGTCTACATGTGAAGCTTTGATTCATTTTATTTGGACTAATAATGAGCAAGTTATGGACAATCTTGTTTTTTGGGCAATCTAAGCATCTTTTTGACAAAATAACTTATAGGATTCATTTCTGAATGCAATTTTCACAATTTTTTAATTTTTTTTCTTAAAATGTTGTATTTGCTTGATAAAACAATCTCACCATTAGGATTATTGTATTGCAATCCCATCTAAGAGCTATTAATGATTTAGTTTTTTTTTCAATCTTGGACCTACTTCTACTTAACAATTTTTTAAAGAATGAAAATCAAGTGTGTTTCTTTTGAATTTTTTTTTGTAGAATTTCAACTTACATCTTCAGCATAAATTTTTTTTAAATCAAAGTCTATAGTGCAAAATATTTCCACAAATGGCGGTCAAAGTCATCTGAAATTGCAAGTTAGTGTTCACAATTTTTTTCTTTTTCAACTTTGAATGCTAATATCTTCCAATCTATACGATCAAACTTCATGAAAATTTTACCACATGATCTTTGACAAGTGAAGTAGAAGATCCTACGGTTAGATTCTAAAAAAATATTTCTTTTGGTGTTCTTGGGTGAACGCAGCCAAAATGGCAATTTTGAGTGGTTTTTGACAGAAAAATGGCCTTGGGACTTCAGAGGTTAATATCTTTGAACACATAACATTCATTAGCCTTCAGAGAGGTTGCCTTTCCCTCCTTGAGGCCGCATCCACGAAAACTCATCAATGCTGTCATGTGGTGTCATTGTTAGTTGACAGATGTTCTTTAGCTAAATATGGTGTGGAATATTCCACACCATTTTGTCAGGGAGAAGGCAGATGTACATTCTCTTAAAAATTAACTTGATGTTTTAACGCAATGACCTTCAACCACTAATTGGAGATGCTCTTAAGGCTTGACTCCTTAACCCCTAAAATATTGAGGCCCTTTTTCTGCTAAAAAACACTCAAAACTGCCATTTCTATAGCAAAAAGTTAAAAAAATTGAAAAATGTTTTTTTTTCACATCTAATCGTAATATCTTACACCTAACTAGTTTGGAAGTGTGTGGAAAAAATTTCAGAATTTTTGACTGCACAGATTGCAAGATATCTGCATTTAAATTGTAAAAAACAAAATTTTCAACACATTGCGGGACTAGATTTTCTGACTTTGAACATTTTTAACTTAAAATTTTTGCACTACAGGGTTTTAAGCTTTAAATCTTTGTAGTGGAGAATTGAATTGAGAGTCTAGGAAAAAAAATAAAAATAAAAATAAACTTAATTATTGTTCTTTAAAAAATTGTTAAGTAGAAGTAGTTACAAGATAGAAGGAAAATCTAAAATATTCATATATTTTATATGAAATTAAAATTCACTAATCCCAATGGTGAGATTGTTCTATCAAGTAATATAAACCAAGGAAAAAAAAATCTGAAAAATTTGAAAAATTGCATTCAGAAATGCATCCTAGAAGTTATTTTTTTCAAAAAAATGCTCTAACTGCCCAAAAAACAAGAATGTCCATAACTTTCTCATAACAAATCCAAATGAAATGAATCAAAACTTTCCAAATAGATAAAAATATAATATATGAGAAAAAAAAATATTAAAAAAAATATTCAAATTTTTGTCCTTTTTTTTTGTTGCCAACCGTCCCCTGTTTTGAGCTTATTTGGTCATAACTTTTTTCCCTGGGCACCAATTGTGAAAAAAATTATATTCCCACAAAACTTATCACTTTTTCTATCTTCAAAAAATTTCAAAAAATCATGACAAAATTTCAACTAGTAGGTACCTGCCCAAAATCCCAAATGTCTGCCGAACCGACAATGATCCTTTAGGGATTAATGTCTAGATATTCAAGTTCAAACAATGAGTGAATGCAAACACATATCAAGCACACCAAATTGTGATTTTTCATCTATTTCAATTTCATTTTTAGATTCTTGTAATAGATATGAAATAATGTTTTTATTGTATAGATTTTGAAGACTTTATTTTGTAGATATTCTATTATTCAAAGTATACTAGTATGTTTCACCTCAAAAGTAACTTTTCCAATTCAAAAAATGACTCTTCAAAAATGACTTCAATGAATAAGTAAAATAAAAAAATCACCATAATTAAAGCTAAAAATTTTGAACTCAGATAAAAATATTCATGTACAAATTACAAAATACCAAAACTAAAATAAATTTTGAATTTTGAACTTTTTGCTTTGAATTTAATTAATAATTATGGTTAGTGCAATAGTAGAGGCAATTTTTTGGATATGATCTATAAATCATGTTTTATAATTTTTGTTTAAAACTCTTTATTAACCCGTAAAGTTCCAAGACCTTATTCTATCTATGAAAACTACCATTTCTATTGTAAAGTGCAAAAAAATTTAAAACTTGTTTTTTTGCATATCTAACCGTAGGGTCTTACTCTAGCTAATACATGTATGTGTGGAAGACATGTCAAAAACTTTGACCCCATAAATTGCAATATATTTGCATTGAAAGTGACCAAAGAACTCTTTTTTTCCACCTTGCTTGACAAGATTTTTGGCTTTGAATCATGGCTTAATTCCTAAATGCCCAAGGCCTTTTTTGAGCTTCTAGGAGTTTGTTCTAAACTGAACAAAAAGACAAAAACTTGATATCATTTTTTTGGATTGTAACCGTACAAATTCAATCTAAACATGTTAGAGATCATATAGGATAAGAAAACACAACAATATCACTTATGAATTGAAAGATTATAATGTTTGAACATGAAGGTGTTAAAACTGCGGAAAATGACTGGAAGTCTTTCAACCCTCTTTTCACATGCCAAATCTATAAAGTTGGTCACCAAAAAAATATGAGGTTAAAGGACCTACCGTGTATAATGCCTATCAATTTACAGCTTCTCAAAATCTACACTATAATTTTTTTAAATGAATTTCTAGGGTGATTTTTTCTCCAAGATCTAGTGTATTTGAAGCTCATTTCCAAGAATCTTCAATACTAACGGAAAGCCAGGATTGCAGTGGACACCCTTGCACAAAATCTTGAATAGAAAAATCATAATCAATCATTTTCAAAATCGGATTTTTGACTCTATAACTAGACTTCAAAAACTTAAGAATTTTTCAAAATAAAAAAATTCTAAAAATAGCAACTTGGTTAGGTTTTTATTTAACTTCAAAATATTGTCAACACCAAAATTTGGTGCCTCGAGCATTTAGGGGTTAATTGGCTAAATTTTTGCACTGCTGATTTTGAATTTCTAATTTTTTATGTTGAAAAATTGAGTTGATAATCTAGGATTTTTTAATTTTAAAAATAATTAATTCTCATTCATTAAAAATAATTATGTAGAAGTAGGTTCAAAATTGAAGGAAGATCTAAGTTGTTAATAGCTCTAAGATGGAATAGGAACACACTAATCTCAATGGTGAGATTGTACTAGCAAGAGATCTTATCCTTGTGAAATTTTTAATTTTTAATTTTTAATTGTGAAAATTGTGAAAATTGAATTCAAATATGAATCCTACAAGTTTATTTTTCACTTGTTTTTTCAAGAAGATGCTTTAAGATTGTCCATAGCTTTCATATAACAAATCCAAATGAAATGAATCAAAGTTTCCCATGCCGGTAAAATTATAATCTATGAGAATGTTTTTAGTTTAATTTTTTTAATATGGGGAGGTTATGGCACAAAATGCCTATAATTTTTATTTTTAGGCACCGGTTGAAATAATAATTATATTTCCTTGAAACCTAATGTATTTTTCTATCTTTACAAAAAAGTTTCAAAAAATCATGATGAATATTGAGACTACAGGAGCCTACCCATATCCCATTTTGTCCCTCGAAGGAACAATGAGACTTCAAGGGCTAAATCATTATTCTAAGTTGCATTATGTAATACATCTTCACAATTTTGAAAATTTGGACTACTCCTTAGTCCTTGTGGGGTAATTCTAGAAGGACAACAAGGACATTTTGTATCTTGTGGATGGTCAAACAAGCTTTGTGCATATTAAAGAATGCATAATTTTCATTTGATTTTTGTGTGTAACTTCCTCGATGCTGTATCCACATCATTGATTTATGTTCAAGACTTTTAAGTTTAAAAAAAAATTTATATGGGGTAGGTTATCAAATAAATGGTACACTATATAGTGTATTTCAATATTTGAGTATTTTTCCCTGGATTTTGGCATTCAGAATGATTTCTTTTGCTTTTCACAAAAACTAACAAATTGAAGCTTCTAAAATACAGTGTCGATGATTCGGAAATTTTGAAAATTCCTAAAAATAAGCATTTCATTGAAATTTGAAGTTGGGGATCTATAACTTATCATGTTTCTAAATATGAAGTGACATGGAAATTTTCTTTAAACTAAAATATTCTACACTATAACGTATATCTATTCTAAATAATTTGAAAATTTCACAAAAAAATTTGAAAATTTTAAGACAAATATTAGACATATGATTTCATCTTCAAAAAAAATCCCCAAAAATTCACTCATAAATAGCAATGAAATGGAGGATATAGAGTAAGGGACTTTTGAATTTGACTAAGGTATGTGCATCTAATAGATACACATTTCTAATTGTGACACTTATTTATAGGTGTCCAATTATCCAAGCTTAAAATTTAGATAGCTGTACACTGAATAGGGGTGGTATTAAGGGGACCAAAAAATTAGAGGAACTTATGTTAGAAAACTATAGATGTTTGAATCATGATGTACACTTCGATAACTATTGATGTACAACAAAGATAGATATTTATGTAGTGTAAAATGTCAATTAATTGGTACGGGTCCCCTTAACCCCTAAAGGACCATGAGTGCAGATTTTGAACAATAAATGATCAGAAACACATCCTAAACTCACCAAAATGCATTTTTTCATCCATCAATTTTGTTTGAAGATTCTTATATTAGTTCTTTAACATTTGTACGTTTTTGACTATGAAGATTTTGCTCTGCAAATATTCTATAATTCAAAAGGTATCAAGAGGTCTAGCCTCAAAAAGTAACTTTTTCAGTTCAAAAAATGACCCTTTGAAAATGACATGAATAAAAAAATCAAATAAAAATCTTCAAAAATCACTACAATTAGAACTCAATATTTTGAACTGATAGAAAAAAAAAATCTTTTAACCCCTAAAGGACCAAATGGCATTTTTTGGCAACATAGCGATTTTGGGCAGCTTACTACAAATGGAAATTTTATTTTTATTCTTTGTAAATTTCACAAAACATGTGCTCGAGGAATAGCTTTAAGGCCCAACAATTTTCAAAACTTTTGACTACATGATTAAAAAGTTATTGGATGATATGTCATTTTCAATGGTCGGCGGGCAGCTCAAAAAAATTCTGAAAAGTCACTTTTTAAGAAATTAAAAATTTGAAATTGGTTCTTCAGATTTATATATACGTGCAAAGCTTTGAATTATTCCAATTTGATTTATGAGATGAAAATTATGAGGTGTTCTAGTTTGCTGGCAGGTATGGATTCCTTACTCTAAAATAAACTTTGAAGTCCTTTATTTAACTCAATTTGCAATATTTTTTGAAAAAAATAAAAGCATAGGATGCATATTGTTTATTGCAACATTACAACCGTTGGGATTGACGTTTTGCAATTCCAAAATTAAATTCTTAACAATTTTGTGTTTTGAATCATTCTCTACTTCTTTCTACAACATATTTTTTTCCTATATGTTGTACAATTTCAAATGATCTGAAATTTTTTAAGCATGTAGCCAACTTGCTTTGAAGAATGAATCCAAAGAGTAACCACCATTTTGGACATTTTTCATTTAAATTTGACCTTGTGAAGTGCAGTTGCCCGATTTTTTGCAGGGCCAAAAAAAGTGTTTTTGTCAATTCAAATGCTAATATCTTGCAATCTACATGGTGGAAAATTCTGAAATTTTTCTATATACTCTCAAACAAGTTTACTACAAGATCCCTATGGTTACATGTGTCCAAAAATGTTTTTTTTCTAAAATTTGATACTTATACCAAAAATGGCAATTTTGGAGTATTTTTGGTGAAAACATAGTCTTCGACCTTTAGGGGTTAAAAATCATAAATATTCAATCTATAATTGATTTTAGAAGGAATTTCCAATTTCTGGCTTCAAATTTTATTGAAAAATATTGGTATGTATTTTTGTTGATTTAATCGTATGGATGTGATCTATAAATAGCATTTTACAACTATTGTTTGAGAGTCATTATTAAAATATTTTTCTAAGTTGCATTTTATAATAGATCTTCACAATTTCGAAAATCTGGTCCTTTAGGGGTTAAACCTCTTCAGTGTAGAGAAGTGCCACAATTAGGAGAGTGTCTCTTTTAGGTGCATATACCTTACGCGGTCATAGGCTCCGTCCTTTTTGGTGGGCGCGGAACAGCAGAGATCTTCTCAATGCAAGAGGTGTGAACGAGGCGTCCCCTGTCTCCAGGCGTCTGTCACTGGAGGTGCGAGAGAGACGAGTTTCCCTGTGGCCGTAGCTGCCTTACCTCGTGAGCTTCAGCATTTGCTACTACGATATCCGAAACGATCATCACCTTCGCATTGCAGAGACGACACGCTGATATCATTGAATTCCAATGACTAAAATTCTAGGTCAAGGCACTTCCGAATGGCGATGGAATTAAGACGAATGGAGGTCACTGGAGTGAGCCGCATCTTCAAGGCCAGAGTTCCACGCTCGATGAATGCATTAGGACGTCTTTGATTTTGGGTAAGGGAGCATGAGTCCCAGGCTCGGAATGGGGGAGAGTGGCGAGCGTGGGGCCATGAGTTTGAGGCAACCCAAATGGGCGCAGAACCTGCTCTCACAGCAGCAGCAGGCCTTGTCGAAGAATGCTTCGGGAGGCGACGGCGGCAACGAGGGCCGGGAACAGTCGTCGTCGTCGTCGTCGTTGTTGGCGTCATCGCCCGTGATGGAGCTCGTCATGGCGCTCTCGGATCAGCGCGTGTACCGGGAAGTCGTTTGGTCGCTTAAGCGCGGGCTGCACGATGCGCGATCGGAGTTTTCGTTTGTGCGAGTGCGCGGATTGAATGCTCTTGCCAAGCTCTTGGAGTCGACCGCGAGCTCGGAGAAGGCTATGGAGCTTTTTCGGGACAGCCAGAGCTACCGAGAGCTTCAAGGTTTGTGCTTCTTTCTCTCTTTCTTTCTTCGATGCCGTATCTTATTCTTTGTTTGCTTGCTTGCTTGTTTGGCGTCGGTGTTTAGGGCTTTGTGGAATTATTTTCGTTGCAAAATTTGAATAAATTTAGGACACCGGTGGAACTTCTGTCGTGTAAGTCATCTTTGCTTCTGGGGAGACCGTTCGGATATTCTATCATGGCTCTGAGTATGTATAATATTATTTTGAAGATTGAGGTTTTTAAGTGTTATTGTGAACGAAACAAAGAAGATTTCAACGCCCCAGAAAATGCATTATTTGGATACCATGTGCAAAAGTTATTAGGGTTCAAAGTTGATGTCCTCAAATTGAGATGAGTTCTGATGTTGAGGTGTTTTACATTCTCAAAATCAATATGATCCCATTGTGCAGGAGTCTGGTGTGTCATATTTATCTAGGTATCGTAATAAGGTTCCCCTCGCTTACAGTGTATTCTAAAACCCTACACGTCTCCGAGTACTGAGAAGAACAAATTTCTCAGCGATGCTTGCAACCTTAGGTACTTGGTCAAGGTAACTGGACCTGGTGACGGTTTTGGTTTAAATGCATCGTTGCAGTGCTATGTGATATTTTGGAGATAATAGGAAGCTCAACTATGATCAATGCCTTGCCTTGTTAATTTTGTCAGTTGTTCCGGTGCTCTTTGATTACACACTGGCTCCACGGAAGCGAGTAGCCAAGAACCTCGACACTCTTGTGGCTGCTGAAGCCGGTTTGGATATGGAGAATTCTCCTACTACGGTGGAGGTGGCTATTGCGCTTCGTGTGTTGGAGGGGTGCTGTCTGCTTTCTAGTGGTTGTCGAACCACTGCATCTGAGCACTCAGCTGTTTCGGTAATCTTTACAGTCCAAATTTCAATTGACTGTTTTACATTAATGAAGCGTATTCTCTGGTTAGAGTGTCCCTCAGTGTAAAAGAATATTCTACTAGAAGCTGAGAGAGTCACATTTTTCTATGCACCTTCTCATTACTATGTTGATTGAAAGCAGGAACTTATTGATTTCTTCTTAGCTGGAAGGCCATCAGTGCAGAGCGTCTGTTTGGATGGATTGCTTGCTGTCATGCTAGATTCGCCACCCAACCAGAAGGTAAGCCTGTCTATTGTTTTACCCCGGAGAACAGGATGAGCTTCATTAAACGGCAAATTTTGATTGATTCGGGTCTCCTGGTGCATTTTCTTAGAAGGCTTCATAGGACTAGTGAAGTCAGGATTACATTATAGAAAATTACCCTGTGTTGCTTGATGCTTTCCAATGTTTGCTTTTCTCAATGAAGTGTATGCTGTTACAGGAGTTTGAACGGGTGCATGGCCTGCGGAAAATTGCTGAGATGTTCAGAAACAATCATTTGGATAACGACATTTTGTGAGTGAATGAATTATTGTTTATTAGGGCTTTTTTCTTTAAAACACCGTAGCATGTTCCTCTCTGCTTCCCCGTCTATTCTATTTTTTATTGACTCTGGACCGAAGTGGAGGAGGTTTTGTATTGACAGAAGTTATCGTTAGGAAGTTTGAGTAGCTACCTTACTCGAAAAGCGAGCCAGTGGGGACAGAGGCTCTCGTAATGTAGCTGTTTGTTGTATTTAGTGTCGCGATGTAACCAAGTTGCTTAGGCTCGTTTTTACTCAATTTTTTGTATTTTCATATTGGCATAGTCATGTCGAAGGGGTCTACAAACTAAGCTTCTAATTAAAACATACATCTCTGGTATAAAGCGGTTGCCTGAAGTGATTTTGTTTAGGTAATAAACGATGTAGTTGATATTTTGCTTTTATTCCTGAACTCCATCCGTGTTTTAACTTCCTGACAACTGCATACCAGATTGAAGATTGCGGAGTTCATCGTGATCCTGATTAGCAAAGTCCTTCCAAACGCAAGCTCAAGCTTCGGTGTAGGAGAAGGTCCAAAACCAGCATGGATGACCAAATGGGCGCAACAAGAGCTTGTTGAGATTCTGGGTGAAGAAAGCAGTGCAGTGGTAGACAGCATCATTGATGCAGGTCGCCAAACATTCTCCGATCAAGAAAACCAGCAATCAGCGATGCTTGGCTATGCTGAAGAGCTTTTGCATTTGGCTAGGTGATGTTAGGCTGAAGATCCACTCATGAATTTAAATATAGTCTGTTTTTTGTATTTTACGACAACGGATTCAGTACCGAACCGATAGCTTTCTTGCCAACGCACACCAAGGAAGAGATTATTGATATTCTTGGCTTGGTTTTCGTTCTTATTTTCAAAAGTAGTGCGCTATTCTAGATCGCCAAGAGCAATTGTTGACAATTCGCGGATGCCAAACAGCCTGTCCTTGGTTCTTTTTTATTGCCGTACTCTTTTGCTGTTGTGTTCAGAAAGTCTTTGACCAGCTCGCACTTACAGTCGTGTGTAGCTACATAAAGGTACATTCTCACCTAAAGTTTGCTAATTGCTAATTCTAAGTTTTAAAAGATAATACCTTCATGAAACATGGAAAGATTTAGTTTTGACCCTTTAGTGCTGGAATCTTTTCTTGAATTTTTGCATATTTTTGCTTATATTTTTATAAATATATACGGAGTATTATTTACCTTAATTTCATCAAATTCATCATACAGAAAGTTTTTTTTTTTTAAAGTTCAGCATTGGTTTGGATGAATGCGAAGCCCCTCAAAACTCTCTGTTCATTGTGCAGATTTTGGTCGGGGTTGATGGTAGGTTAAAATTGTGCTTGGACTAACTTAAGTTATCTGTTTTTCACACATGGGATTTCCAGTGCTAGAGCTACACAAGAAGCTGGGAGCTAAGCTGGCACTAGAATTTGGGCTTTCAAAGCAGAATCTAGATTGAAACCAACAATCTTTTATGATGCGCAAAGCACAACAAAAACTTTCTTTTACAAGTTTGCAACTAACCAATCCCTCTTACAAGATTGCCAGTTCAGGAGATTCAAATCTTTTCAGAAATTGTTGGATTGCTTGAATCTTTGGTATACCTGGCTACAAACAATTTGCTGCCCGGAGCCCCGGATTGCTTGAAAAATATTGTGTAAGGAAAGATGCAAATGACTTAGTACAAACTACTACAATCCTAGTCCTAAGGTCCTTGTAATTAAAGTGCTAATCTTTTCAGCTTTGAAGATTCTTTTCGTTCGGTAGTTCTTCCTCTGTTGTTGATGTTTTTATTCATCCGTCTGCACAGTTCCCGTTGCCGAACATCTATTCTTGAGGTCAGAAAAGGCCGAAATTCTAGTCTTCCAGTTATCCTGACTATTTGCAGTTGTGTGGGTTCACTGGGTAGGATGACGTTTCTTCTGACTGGACAAAGTAACTACATTGAATAGTGCAATTAGGTTGCCCCAGACTATATGTTGACCATGCTTGAATTTCACATGGTTTACAACTTGAAGGTTGTTAATTTATTTTCTGGCAGCTTTGTAATGGTTACAAGGCCTTTTAAATATGTATTTTTTGCAATAATTAGTGATGAAAATCTTTTTTACAACAGTAAAAGTGTAAGATATGAGAAATTAGTGTGGGGCAACCTAATTGCTCTATTTGGTGTACATAAAATAGTGAAATTAGGTTGCCCCACATTATTTCTTGACATTTGACACTATATAAATATTTTCAGATATTGCATAAGAATGCACTACTTTTTAATTAGGTATTGCTATAATTGGAACTAATGAACCTCCATGTGTACAAATGGAAATATTTTTAGAAATATTTGTTGACTTTGATGGCTTGTAAAGTAACTTTTTTGATGTAAGGTAATCTAATTGTCAAGGCAATCTAATTTCACTATTTTGTCTAATTTGAATGATTTTGCTCAAATCAAAATGAATAATTAAACTGGCCAATTGAAACTGAATTAAATTTTAGTCTCTTTGTATTGGGTGTAGATGGTTTACTTTGGGTATTTACTATGAGGTGGCAAGATGGCATTAGTGAAGTCAAGCTCATCCAGCTTTGCAAATGCTAAGCCATCCAAGCCATCCAAGCTAGAACTTAGAGACTAGCACACTAACCTTGGTGTTTAGATATTGGAGCAATTTTCTTCAACATCTAATGCATTGGCATATTTATAAGCAAATGACCTTTCGACATTATCTTTGCACTCTTTCTATCTCGGTTAGATAGTGTCAACTTTCTCACGTCCGATCTTAATACATAAAACCATACTTAATTTAAGTTGTATGCATTAATTAAATACAACTTAATTAAGTATGATTTTGAGAAAAAACATTTAAACTAAAATATATTCTTTCATATCGAAACCGTACTTAATTCAAGTTGTAGCTTTTCCTTTTCCAAATGAAGTTTAAACGGAAATTCGAATGCATGCACTTTCCGATTGCTTTGCAATCGTGGATTGTGTCGCATTTGTTTCCTGTGTTGTATTGAGAAGGTTTTCTATTTTATTGTTTAAAATTTTTAAAGCTTTTGTTGTCTTCTATCCTTAATCAACACTTTTAAAATGGCATCAAGGAACAATGTAGGTCCTGCAAGACAAGATGTCATGGGATTTAGACTCAATGCCATCCAGATATGGGAGTACATATTAAAATATTTATCAGGTAGTGATGTCGTCAGCATCCTTTCAAAGAGCTTTGTGTCCGGATTCTTAAGGATATGTTGACTACCTAATACAAATGATAATTCTTTAGAGAGCTAACAGACCTCCAAGAGGATAAAAGATGCCCGATCATAAATGTTGACATCTATTATAGTCTTTGGAGTGATGCCAACATCTATGATCAGCCATCTCTTATCCTCATGGAGGTTTATAGCTCTCAGTCTAAGGAATACCATTTGCATTAGGTGGTCAACCTGGTATGGTAATCTAGAGTTAAAGCTCTCCGAGAGGATGCTAACAACACTCCTACTTGACTTATGTTTCAATAGGTACTCTTACAATTAAATGGCAATCAACTTAAACACCACAACCTCTTGTCTTGCATGACCTGTACTATTCCTCAACGTCATTCTAAAAGCGTAGACTAAGGATAGAAGACAATGAAAGCTTTAAAAATTTTGAGCAATATATATATAAACCTATCAACACAACATAGGAGACACACTCAACACAACCCATGACTACAAAAGCTTATTGTTACAAACTTCCTACAATGAACTTTAATTAAGAACACATAAATATACCTATTAACAAGAATGCTTTACAAAGAGCTCAAACCAATTGACCATAGAGAGAGATTCATCTTCAAATAGAGTTTTCAACACCTCCAAGCTCTGTCTTTTATAATAAAGATTATCATGTAGACTATTAGTCTTTACGATAGACTAGGACTTCTTTTCTACCTTTAGCATTCTAATATTGGTTCAATCTAGAACTGTCTATTAAAATAAAAGTCCTAGTTATACTTGTCCAAATCATATCTTACCCAAAACTTAATCTTCTAATTGGAGTTATCTAATTGACTGATATTGAGATGACTGAAAATAACTCGCGAACACCTTGACCATGGAACAATTAATAAAGCCACCCTCACATAGCTACAGATCTAAAACAAGCTTCACAAGGAGAAGTAGAGAGTACAGGAATGATTATACATGACTTGGTGAAACCGTGTTTCATGGAGGGATTTTTGCTTAATACATTCAGTGCCTCCCTATACTTCATATGGCAAACCCATTTTACATGTATTATGCATTGCCAAGCAGCTATAGCTTGTTTCATTAGGTCCATCTTGTTGATATGTGCATGCACAGCTGCAAAAAATTTCTTCTTCGGTTGTGTTTACAGTATAATTTGAGCTAGTCTTGCCACAACAAGAAATTATAACACAACATCATTCTATTGTAGTGCCTCAAGGCTTTCGTGCATTTTTATTTGCAGTAGGACCATTAGTGAAGTGAACATGTTGTCTGATGATGTTATTGTCAATATCCATTTGTAAGAAAGTAAAGAAGAGCAAATCTATCGCATTCTGAAAACAGAATTTGATGCAAGTTTAACCCCTAAACGTCTCAATCCTTTTCTGAATTTTTGCGCATTTTTGCTTATATCTTTGTGCAGAAATATCATTTACCAGAATTTGGTCATTAAGGAAGGTTGTCTTTTCTAGATTCAAGTATTACATTGAATGAATGAGAAGTTACATTGAATGAATGAGAAGTTAGTTGCACAAAACAGTGCCTTGAAGCCCTCTGTTCATCATCCAAAATATGGAGGTCGGCATGCTTCAGAGTTAAAGAACATCTTCTCCAACATCAGCATGGAATGTCTACTTGAATTGTGGAACGTCTACATAATTTTTCCACTTATGAAGCAGAGGAGTTCACCTGTGATTTCAGCAATGTCAATTTTCAGAAGGTAGCTGAGACTACAAAGCAGTTGTATAACTACCCTTGCAGGAGGTAGCAGGCTGTTTTAGAGGACTATTTTCAAGATGATATTCAACTCCCAGACACTGAGATCCAGGACCTGAAGGTCTCCAGCATCATCACCTAGGACCTAAAATTCCTGTCCGGAAGAAATTCAAGTCGATAATTTTGTGAAAGCTGCACAACTTCTCTCGAGACATTGAAAAGCAACAACTCTGTCATTTCATACATGCTTGCAAGTTGATGCCGTAAACCTACAGCTAGAAAAAAGTTACAACGTACTCCACAATTGATCCTGAAGACGTTAAATAAGTCACTTTAAAGTTGAAAGAGAACAATGGCCACATGCATTGTTCTATAACTTGACAGTTTGGAGCATATGAAGAAGATTACTAAACCGTTTTTCAAGAAGCTAGTTATCATTGATCTCTAATGTTTGTAGTCTGTCCGACACAATGCAGGGCTTGCAAGTTGTGAGTGAGACTTTTGCATGGTCTCTGTGTCATAGTAGCAATAAGGTAGAAGCACCAGTTGTCTACCACGCCCAGTACCCAACCTGTAGGATGCGCTTTTTCCAACCTTAGGTTGGAAATCAAGCTTGAGTGTTGTTTTTCTGTCCTTTTCAAGGTTGGGACTAATATGGTTATGACACATGTCCCAAAGTAGTGAGCATCCTTGACGATCGGAACTGGAAGACTCTAGACATTGTCTACTAGTAAAATGCACTTTTTGGCTCCCAAAATTCACTGTAATTTTAATTTTGGGAATTAAATTCTGAAAATTTTGGAATCTCCATATTTCCTATCTTCCTACATGGGAAAAAATTTTGTTACCTCATACTGCGCACAATCTGCTCCAAAGCTCCTTAAATGATCGACTACTGGTGCTTCTACCTTAGTAGTGTCACTGAGAAATTTCTTTTGTGATGTATGTGTGCAAGTGTAATATGCATCTATCACACTAGTACGTAGTTCACTTGCTTAACGTGGGTAATGAAAGTGGCGGGGTCTTTGTCGGGGTGAGGTCTCTTGCGAATGTCACAGTAAGACTCTTGGTTAGAACAATTCCATAGATCCAGGATTGTTCACAAACATATTCTACCTTCAGTAGATACAAACTAGGTAACCTTCGAGCCAACGGAATGTGGCGAGAGGGTTATAGGGCGTAACCATCTCTGTCCCTGGATGAAAACTCATGTAATTGTTGCCTTCATGGATGAATATCATGTAATTATGAACAAACTATCGTGTTCGTGGATGAGACTCATTCGAACAGACAAATGCACACAATCAGAGATGGTTAAGTGGATAGGTTGTTCTCTTTTTGACGTGGGTGGCTTGTTGAGATGTGATGCCACAAGAGAGTAAGGTAACAGGCTCTAAAATTGCACAGGCTCTAAAATCGCCCACCCTACTCAATGTACACTGCTTGTACATGTTGCTTTTTCATAACCTTCAACAATGTATAAATAGTGTACATTTTAGGGAGTGGGCGATTTTAGAGCCCTATGCCACTTCAACTTCAAAATTTCATAACTAACTCCAGAAAGCTCCAAAAAATATGAAACGACTTGGGTTAGATGCTAATTCCTCTTGTCTTTCAAGAAAAATTTGCTGAAAATTATTTCAAGAAGTTTCACCTCCCCAAATTCACTTTCAGCTCTTGAATGGGCGATTTCTGAACCTGTTACCTTAGTAATTACAGACTTCAGCCGCTTAAATATGGTCTTCAGTTGAAGGCTTACGTAAGGAATCCATTTTGTATGTATTCTTTACTGATATTAATTCATTGAGAAATGAAGGGGTGCAGGATGTTCACAAAGGCTTGAACTTTGCATCCGATTCCAAATTGGAGGCCCCGGTCTTCAGACTCTAATCCCTGCAATTCTGTAGAGATGGACATGAGCTTGTGGCATGGCAGCAATGGCAAGTGCATGTACGTTTATGTATTAGATAACCAACGAGCCGCGGTAGCGGCGAGTAGGTTATCGGACATAACCGGTTGTTCACTTTTCAATCACAACCTTTGATCTTCATGATCCAAGGGTGTAGGAAGCAAGTTGAAAGGAGAGAGGTTATGAGTTACACCTTGTAATGGCAATGGTGATGGGTTGCCAATGGGATGGTGCCACGTGAGTGTTGAAAACTCAACAACCGGTTATAAATTGGAGTCTAACAGACGGCCAGTTCAACGGATCCATGCGCACAAGGTCTGGTTTCAGTAAACAAGAACTTTGGGATCGTGAGGCTCTGTCCACTCCAATCAAATCCTAACGACGTTGTGCAGTGTGAATGTGGTTGTCAATAAGATTTGGAAATTTGAATTCAGAATACGAGAGTCGATGAGAGTTGATGCCATAGTCTCTATCCAAAGGAGAGAGCCAACAACGTAAACAAGCGGTCCTAGATTTTGAGAACTTTGTGCATGTGCGTCAAAATTTTTGGCACCTTGGATCATGCCAATTTAATAAAAGTGTCCACTTTCAATTCACCCTTCTTCTTCCATGCCATTTTAAGGGAATTTTGGTTATGTAGTCTAAGCTCTAATTATTAAAGGTTTATTGGTTCCAATATAGGGGGCTAATTGGTTGTCTTCTTGGCGGTGGAGGTTAGTAAGATTGCTACATGACTTGATGTACACCATTCAAATATTCTTATTTTTGGCTAGAATATGAATAGTTCATTTTTTGTCTTTCAATGTCCAAGTTTTTTAGATTGGTTGAAGGATAAAGTCTTCGAATGAATTGTGTTATGATGGTTGCCTCCAAGATGATGTCAATGCCACAATTCTTGAGGATTAATGGACAATTTCAATAAAATGGTGGTATTCCAAGTGCCACTTTGACAGTGTGCCATTTTCACCATCTAAGACATATATAGATTTTAGAACGTCCGTTATGAACCATCTAGGATTCAGAATGGCCATTTTGAATTGTTTTCACGCTATTTTAAAAAAACATCACCATTTTAATGAAATTGCCCATATTAACCCCTAAAGGACCAATATGCGTTTTTTGGCCGTATAGAAATTTTGGGCAAGTACATGTGACTAGAGATATCCATATTTGAGGCTGAAATTTTAATAGAAGGTGGAGACAAGGAATATCTTCATGTGTACCAAATTTCATGACATTTCGAAATACGAGTAAAATGTAGTGACCTAATATGTTACTTTTTTTTGTAACTGGGCAGTTTGCGCAGATCAGAAAAAATCATTTTTTTTGGATTTAAAAAAAAAAATTGGTTATCTACATTTATATATACTTAAAAAGCTTAGAATCATTCCATTTCAATCAATGAGTCAAAAGTTATGAGGGTTTTTGGTTTGTGGGCAGTTATGGACTGTCTACTCTAAAAAAAACTTTAAAGTTGTTTATTTAATTAAATATTCAATATTTTTGGAAAAAAAAAATATAGGATGTAGATTGATTATTACAACATCACAACCATTGGGATTGGCATTTTTAAACTCCATAATTAAATTTTTAACAATTTAGTATTTTGAATCATTTTCTACTTCTTTCTACTTACTATTTTTTTCCTATATGTTGTACAATTCCAAATGATATAAAAAATTTCAAGCATATAGAAAACTTGTTTAGGAAACTGAATTCAAAGAAGCACCACCTTTATCAGCATTTTTTCATTGAAAAGTGAGCTTGCAAAGTGCAGCTGCTTGATTTTTCCCAGGATTGTAAAAATGGTTTTCAAGACTTTGAATGCTTATATCTTATGATCCACATGGTGGAATTTTCTGAAATTTTTATCGCATGTTTTCAAAATATCATACTACAAGATCCTACGGTTACATGTGTCAAAAATTATTTTTTTCCAAAAATTTGGTAGTTGTATTAGAAATGGCAGTTTTGGAGCGTTTTTGTGATTACACAGTCATGAAACTTTAGGGGTTAATAAAGAACAATGAACTTCACTGTATGGACTCCCTCTTCACAAACTGAAGCCCATCACATCACCAAGAAAAAATATCTCGATATTTGATGGTGCTTGAAAGTGATACTTGATTAAAAATTTAACTATTAAGTTTTTGGCATCAAATAACTTGAATGAATTTCACCATTTGACTCATTATAGGCATTTCCAGCATCATCAATTGATTTGTTTCCATCTCCCACCAGAAAATAATTTCCAAAAATATTCAACAGATTCTTCATTTTTATTTTATGTATAATGCTGACCTTGATAGCTGGGTACGACAGTGTGCAGTACTATATGGTTAAATGATTCAAATATTTTGTATTTGAATGTTCAGCAGCACATGTTTTTCTAAACAATAACTTAGATGAAGTTAGAATGTGGTCACATCCTGCTCCATTAGAGCATCCCCACTCCAGGCATGGCCAGGGAGCACTTGGAGTGTCATCTGACCAAGTCCAGCCCATGTGTCCCATGGCAACATGGGTTACGAACACGGGAAACCGGGTTTACACGGCCCCCAAGTGCTACCTCATGAATGCCTACTTGGGAAAGACATTCATTAATGAAAAGGTCTTTCGAAACTTGGGGAATAAATGATAAGGTCTTTCAAAACTTGGAAATAAAGATAAAATAACTCATACCGAGCTGCAAGCAAGACTCTTCATTTGGCCGGGTGCTCTTCAAATTTGGCCGTGCCCAGTCATTTTTGGGCCCTTGCCGTGCAAGCCGTGGGGCACTCATTGTGGCCGGGCACGGCCATTTGCCTAGTTTGAGCCACTTGTTGAGTTGGAGTCGAGATGCTCTTACACTTGCTCTAAAGGGTCCATGACGTTGAGGCAGCTGAGTTAAGTACTACAGTACCATGACAACCCCAAATGTGTTCTTGGCTACCCCACTCACACAAATTCCTCCATGGTGTCCAAAATTTGCCAATTGAAGGTAGAGTACATTCAACTTGAACTTTCTTGCAATGAATTTCTATTTGTTTTGTTTTCAAAAAAAAAAAATGAACTAAAATTGGAACCTTCACTTCATTAAGTGGGACACCAAAAATCCTACAATTCACAGTAGAGGAGTTTCGGGCCTCCTAAGAGACTGCGAGTTCCCGGACTATGGGAACTCTGCAAGAATGCTGGGACGCTGCCAAATGGCCAGGCTGACGTAGCCAAACAACACCGCGTCATTTTTGAAAAAAAAAAAAAAAAAAAATTGTTAAAATGATATTTTGATTAAAAAAAAAATCATTTATTTATTTATTTTGAATTTTTTTTTTGACACGCCCGTACCATCATTCCCTGAATCTGGGCAGACTGGAGAACAGGCCTAAAACAGTCTTCCAAGGCCCCCGAAACTCCTCTACTGTGAAGACGGTGTGTCAACCACTAACTATGCGGATACATACCAGTTCAGCAAAATAACTAAATCCCACAACATGCATGTTATATGAAATTGTTTTCCTGCTCAATACGAAGTACCAGGTGAATTATCCAAGATCATGTGGCTTTTGGTCCATTCAAAAGCGTGAAAAAGAGAAGGCCGGAGAGGACCTGAAATTAATTAATTAATTACCTTGAGCTTGATCAGACAGCCCCTGCTGTATGCATGCCCCATGTTCTCAGTCAGCGATTTTCTTCAGATCAATACATTCTTGCATTGATCAAGTTCATCTCCCTGGAATGAATTTTGAGAATCATGTCACTGCATTCCACTTTCATCACAGATAAATTGTTTAGCTTACTGATTAAGGAAGGTGCCTAAACTCCGCAGTGAACAACCAATTCTATAGTTTGCTCTGAACACTATCAATAGAGAGAGACTTTCAATATTACCATAGGTGTAGGGCAGCTTCGCCTAAAAATAATTCAAAAAAACTATGGTGAAATATTTTGGAAATTATGTTGAACAATTGGCGAAAAATAATAAAATTAGATGAAAGAAATGGCGAAATATTTAGAAATTCCATGAGCAAAAAATTAAATAAATTTAGACTTCAAAGTGCACACAAAGTCCATGTGCCATTTACCATCAAGAATTTTTTTGATGACGCTAATGTGAAGGAATTACCTCAATGACATTCTATAAGAATGAAGGGTGGAGAATTTATTTTTATAATGAAATCCATTGTCCATTATGAATCCTCAAAGGATATGGGACAAATTGAAGATGAGTGTTTGACTACTCATTGTCAAAACGCAGGAATTGTGTTCAATGTAGAACATCAGACCTTATTTAGGCATAGTTGAATAATTTTTTTCAAAAATCTTTGAACTAATAAAAGTTGCTAAATCAAGATAATTTTGATCTCCAAAAATCCTTTTGTAATTTTGAGCCTCCAGCAAAAGTTATTGGCAAATTTAGAGAGGGTGTTTGAAAATGTCAAAGAAAATGCCCTTTTCAACCCCTCCATGAATTTTGTCCATAATTTTTGATTGGAGGTTTGAAATCTCAAACGGATTTTTGGAGATGAAATTAGGCTTTATTTTTCACATTAAATTAGTTCAAAATTTTTTGAAAAAAATTATTCTACTATGCCCAAATGAAGTCTGAAATTCCACTTTGAACACAATTCCTACTTTTCACTTGACTATGAGTGGTTGAGGTCTTACTAATCCTAATTTACATATCCCACATGGGTTGTTATACCTCCTACCATCCTACTTGTATAAAGAGCTTATGTTCACAATTCCTTACACACTTTAAGTGACTTTAGAAGTTGTGCAAGAGACTCATGCATGAGGGCAAGAATTGTGTTAGGGTAGAAAAACCTAGGTTAAAAGTTGGATGAAAGGCAAAATTACAATTATTTAATTATCCAAAAAGTTGAATTTCTAAAAACTTCTTTTTGAGATGGCGAACATTAAATTTTCAAATTAATTAATTATTCGCCTTGGCAGTGGGCGAAGCTGCCCTACACCTACGGTACCTCTAACTTCCCTGTTGGATTAGAGCATCTCCTGTAGCCCTCCACCCAAATTGTTCCTTCAATCGAGATCTGTCTAATTTGAAGGGGATGGCCACTTGAATCCCCAACAGTACAATTCACTAAATATACTTCTAACCAATTACAAGTTACAGATCTTACAAAAGCAATAAGTAAGCTATGACAATTGCTAATCCCAAGAAAAAATATAGAGGAGAGGGGCCTTAAAAGTGTGCACCAAATAGGGATTATTTGGTGTGTGAAAGTAAAAATATATTGCAAAATACACTAGAATTGATTGCTTATCATCCAAAAATTAGAGGTAGAGGGGTTCTTCGGAGGGATGCAAGAGATGCTCTTAGAGCATCTCCTGCACCCCTCCAAAGAACCCCTCCCTTCTAATTTTTGGATGATACTATAAGCAATCAATTCTAGTGTATTTCACAGTATATTTTCACTTTCCCCTTCAAATAAGGCCATATTTGAAGGGGCCACTAACCCCTCTATTCGCTATATACTCTCTTGGGATTAACAAGTCGTTATAATAAATGATAGCTTACTTATTGCTTTTGCAAGTTCTATGACTTGTGATTGGTTGAAAGTATATTTTAGGGAGTTGCACTATTGGAGACATAAGTGGCCATTCCCTCTACATTAGATGGATCTGGATTGAAGGGGCCTGGCTATTTGGAGGGCTACAGGAGATGCTCTTAGGGAACTCAATTTTCCCATCGATTTGCCCAAGATGCAAGAGAGCTTAATCGAGGATATCAATTCAATTTGTTGCCATCAATACCTGCATCAATGTGTTCCTAATGGAAGTAAGGAACAGCAAGGCAATTCTAACAAAAATGATTCTTATCTGACTGACCCACTTGTCAATCAGACACATACGGCTTATACAAAATAGTGAAATTAGGTTGTACCACACTTTTTTCTCGACATTCAACACTATATAAATATCAACAATCATTGCATGTGTTTTAAATAAAAATTTGCTGAAAATCTCCTTAAAGGTCATTACTTAAAATCATGTGTCTAGGACTATACTTAAAAGCTCACTTAAAACACCTCTTTTTTTGTAGTGATATGCACTCATAAATTTAGGATTTGGATTGGGTACATTTTTGAAAAATATATAATTGTGCTTAATCACCTAATTTAGGTACATATATGGCTATGAAAAAGAAGTTGATTTAGGTTGAATTTGAGAGATGGAGAAGATGATAAGAAGATCATGAAAAGATATGTGATTCATTGGAATTTGTTTTAAAATATGATGGACATGGAAGCCACACCGTAGACATGCATGATGTGGTATCTCAAAGCCAAATAATGTTGATGCGCGCCTCATACAAAATTATGACTTTAAAGATGCATTTTTTGTAGTAGTAGCTTCTCTAAAATAATTATGTGTATTTTCATTGCAATTAAATGATTGATTACATTATTTCATATATAAACAACGGGAGATATATATTTTAAGTAATAGGCCAATAATGTAGTCAAGTCCTACTACAATATCTAAGGCATTGGTCACAAGGGTTAGTTATCCTACTACATCTTTATGAGTTGCAGAGAAATTAAATGAATGGAGAAGCGTGTGACTATCTATTGGGATGAAAAGGTGTCATGATTTTGTAATACTATCTATATACTAGATACAATAATATTATAGATTGTATTATATAAATATTTGACAAATAATGTGCCTATAGTAAATAAGTGTCACATGCACTAATAGGATAAACCTTGTGTTGGCATATTAGCCATACTATATCTATTGCAAATTTTCATGCAACGACAATTTGGAATATGATACAAATATTAGAAAAGGATACAAAACTTTATGTAATTTTGAATGAAAGCTCTGAGAATCACCCTTTCTTTAAAGTTTACTAGTGTCTCCTATGCCATTGCCAGTCGAAATAAAAATGAAAGTAATTTTCTAATTTTCAAATTCATGAAAACTTCAAAATTCAATGACTTTCATGCCATAGGTCCAAACAACACGAAACAAAGCCCGTGTACCTCTCCTCATAGAGAGCTTTCCGACAATACCAAGAACAAAACTCGGAGATGCATGGTCCAAGAGATCTCACCATAATGAACAAAACAAACAAACAAAACAATACAAACAAATAAACAATACAATACAATACAAACAAACAAAACAAAACAATACAAACAAATAAACAATACAATACAATACAATACAAACAAAACAAAACAAAACAATACAAACAAACAAAACAAACAAACAAACTTAACCTCCAAAGGACCAGCATGCATTTTTTGGCTACATGGTAATTTTGGGCAAGTACGTGTGACTGGAGATTTCTATATTTTTGGCCCAAATTTTAAGCAAAGGTGGGGATGAGGAATGTCTTTCATATGTACTAATTTTCATGACATTTGAAAAGATGAGTCAAAAGTTATGGCCTAATATGTTATTTTTTTTATAACTGGGCAGTCCAGGCAAATTTTTAAAAATCACTTTTTTCATAAACAAAAATGTGAAACTGATTTTCTAGAGTTATATATACATAGAAAGCTTTGAATAATTCCATTTTGATCAATGAGTCAAAAGTTATGAGTTTTTTTTGTTTGCGGGCAGTTATAAATTCTCTACTCTAAATAAACTTTGAAGACCTTTATCTTACTCAATTTTCAATATTTTTTGAAAAAAACTAAAATCATAGGATGTAGATTGTTTATTGCAACATTGCAACCATTTGGATTGGCAATTTTTAATTTTCCTTAATTAAACTCTAAACAATTTAGTATTTTGAATCATTCTCTACTATTATCTACTTACTATTTTTTTTCCTATATGTTGTACAATTTCAAATGATGAGAAAATTTTCAAGCATGTGGCCAACTTGTCTAGGATAAAGAATCCAAAGAAGCACCACCATTTTAGACATTTTTTCATAGAAAAGTGAGCTTGTGAAGTGCAGCTGCCTTGTTTTTCTCAGGGCCAAGAAAATAATTTCAGTGAATTGAATGCTGATATCTTGCAATCCACGTGGTGGAAATTTTTGAAATCTATACCACATTTTCTCAAGTCAGCATACTACCAGATCCTACGGTTACATGAGTCAAAATTTTTTTTTTCAAAAATTTGGTATTTGTACTAAAAATGGCAGTTTTTGAGCATTTTCGATGAAACCATATTCATAGAACTTAGAAGTTTAGGGGTTAATCCCTAAAGGAAGGACCGGAAGGGTGTCCAAATTTCCAAAATTGTGAAGATATATTATAAAATGCAATTTCAAAGAATATTTTAATGATGACTTTCAAACAATAGTTATAAAATGCTAATTATAGATCACATCCATAAGGTTAGATCAACAAAAATACATACCAATATTTTTCAATAAAATTTGAAGCCAGAAATTGGAAATTCCTTCTAAAATCAATTGTAGATTAAATATTTACGATTTCTAAAAGATTTTTTTCTTGTAAGATCAAAATATTGAATTCTAATTATAGTAATTTTTGAAGATTTTTTATTTGATTTTTTTATTCAAATAGTTATTTGAAGGGTCATTTTTTGAATTGAAAAAGTTGGAGCGTTGCTAGCACATGAGCTTAGAGCGGCGAGCGGCGAGTGGGGAGCGGGGATTGGTGAGCGGGGAGCATAGATTTTGGACGGAATAATGAAAAGTTTAATGAAAATGGAAAGAAAATAAGGATAAAAATAGACAAAAATTTGGATTAAAATATAGATTAAAGTATATTAAGAACTAGATGAAAATTTTGGATGGAAAAAAGAGTGGAGGATGAAAACATGGATGAATGTAAATAAAAAAGTGGATGGAAAAACTCAAAAATAGATGAAAGTAGATGAAAATATTGATGAAAATAGATAATCAATAGGATGAAATTTTTGGATGAAAAAAAAGTGGAAGAGGATGAAAATATATAAAAATGGATGAAAATATCTGAAAAATTGATGAAAGTAGATGAATAAAAAATGGAAGAGGATGAAAGTATATGAAAAATTGGATGAAAACATCTAAAAAATTGATGAAAGTAGATGAATAAAAAATGGAAATGGATGAAAAGAATGGATGAAGAAAGGAAGGAAAAATGGGACAAAGAAAAAAAAATTAGGAAAACTTGGGAAAAAAATGAAAAACAAAAAGGAGGACAAATTAGAATAGTAAATATAGAATCTTACAAAAAAAGGAAAAATTGAAGACTTGCATCCACTTGTCTCAATCTTTGGTAGTAAGGGACCTATGACCACAAAAATATATAATTATGCAACTATGCCACTATGGAGAAATTTGGGTTAGGGTTTTGAAGACATAATACATCAAATCTCAATTATACCTATTATTGTGAAAATTTACAAGTGTTCACATTGAAAGCCATTGTGCAGGCATAAAAATAAAACTATCACAATACTAAACCAAAATATTCTTCTTTCAGATGGTTAGGGATTATTGTTAGAAAATAAGCACAATATTAACACTTAAAAGATGGGCTAGTCACCGTGATCATTGCTTCTCTATGACCATGAAGTGTTGAAATAGAATTTTCAAGTACTTTATCTAATTTAATAGCTAATACATGCAGTTGACAACATATTTGAACAAGGGGGACCAAATAAAGACATCAGGCAGATTTTGAGGGAATGAATATCTGTACTTCAAATAGTCATAGTAGAGAGGAGAAAAGATGAAAATAAAGCATGCACTTTGCTACTTTATCACCATGTTAGAGATGGTGGACACTCTATAAATTCCATGCGGCAATTGAAAAAATTGCATGAAAAACAATTCTTTTTTGTTCTGCAAATTGTTTCAAAGTCAATCATCAGTCGGAAAACGGCCGTGGCGTCCTTCAAGGATTTATGAATGCATAGTACAAGCAAATGAAGAAGATGATGGAATCTTGATTCTAAAGCCATATGCATAATATGGGTACACTGAAAATATATTTGCTTGTAATGTTAGTGGTAAAATTAAAATGCTAATACTAGCCTTTTCAATCTCACTACAACTTTATTAATGAGTACAATACCTAAACAGATCCTCTTTTGTAGAAAAGAAACCTATTTTGAACTTTGAGAAAATTGATGATTAATTTCAAATTTTAGCATAATATAGACATGTTTGCTTTTAATCCTTATGAACAAGACATTGAAAATTTGTACTTCATTCAATTGTTATTTATTTATTTATATATATGACTAAATGAGTCATCTATTTACAAGCATAAGATGGTTCTTGAAGTCACTTTGACTTTGTGAACTTGAAATTAGAGGTCTTCACTATTTATACTTCTATACAAGCAATTTAATAGCAGGAAGGGTGATCATTATAATTTGAAGTCAACACTAAGTAGATGAAAAAAATGTGTCTAGCAGAGGATTTAGCTAATGGAATTAATCTTGTTCCAATTACAAAACTAATGAGTTTAAAAGGATTTCTCTCTCTATATATATAAAGGTTCAATCTTCCTAAAAGGGTTTCTGGAACCCTTTGCTTGACCTAGCTTCCGTAGGCAAGGGACAATAGAATATCCTCTAGGGGTGACCAAATATGAAAAAAAAAAAAAAATAGATTTTTTTTTTTATTTAAAAATAAATAAAATTCCATGCTTCAAACATCTGAAAGGGTCTCTTGGGGGTTGAGAGAGGCTTTTAGGGGTGACCAAGTATGAAAGAAAATAACTGTTTCTGGAACATTCCTTCTGGAGGTCGTTATTCTAATTATCACGAGTCATTTATTTTCATGTCTAAGAGTGGGATCCATTTACACAGCTTCTTGAGAAGGATCCTCATAGTCTTATTTTTTTCTTATCCAGATATTCTATATAGTCTTTTCTGTCATCAGGCGTAGAGATTTCTTACAATCATCACAATGTCACTAAAAATCATAAACATCATATTTTTTTGAGCCATTCATATGGTCCAAGCAAATATGTGCTAAAAAAGCCTTTGAAATATATCTTATTAAAACTTGGTTCTAAAAAATCACCCTATTTTTTTCCTTCAAACATGTAATATTTTAGACTAGAGTAAAAAAAAATCACAATATTTATGAAATATAAAGATAACCATAACAATCCTATGTATAAGCTCAACTTTACACCACAAAGTGTCAAAACATCCAAAGAACTTAGATTTAAAATATCATATAGAAAAGTGGAAGTAGTGACTTTTCCTAAGTCATTTTCATTATTCCAAGAGGATGTGGTCCTCACTTGTGCCCATCCCAAGAACAAAAACAATCCAATATTTTGTTAGTGAGGTGCAACGGGTGTCTACAGTCCACAACACGTATTATAGCTTTCACAAAGAACAAATCAAACAGACAAAAGCAAACAAATTCACTATGCATAAATTCCATAATGATATTCTTTTGAACTTGATTGTTGCAAGAACGCTGGATGATGCCATGAAGTATCCACCTGCCTAAGTGCCTATGAGAAAGTTGAAAACTCAAATTTTGGAACAAAGCCCAAAAGAGGTTTCTAGAGGTGACCAAGTATGAAAAAAAAAGGTGAAAAAAAAAATTATTTATTTTTTGGAAAGAAAAGTTTTGAAAATTCCATGCTTCAAATATCTCAAAGGGTCTCTCTGTACCGAAAGAGGTTTTCAGAGGTGACCAAGTATAGAAAAAAAATAGAAAAAAGAAATACAAATTTTTTTTTGGAACGGAAAGTTTTGAGAATTCCATTTTTCAAATTTTGCAAAGGGTCTCTCGGCCGAGAGAGGTTTCTAGGGTGACCAAGTATAGAAAAATAAATGAAAAAAAAAAAAATTAAATTAAATTTTTATTTTTATTTTTTTTTGAAATATAAGGTTTGAGAATTCCATTTTTCAAACACTCCAAAGGGTCTCTCAGGGCTGATAGAGGTTTCTAGGGTGACTAAGAATGGAAAAATATAAAAAATAAAAAATAAAAAATAAAAAATTTTATTTTTATTTTTTTTTGAAAAATAATGTTTGAGATTTCTATGCTTCGAACAGTTCAAAGGGTCTCTCGGGGCCAAGACAAGTTTATAGAGTGATCAAGTATGGAAGAAAATTTTTTTTTTGAAAAAAGAAACAATTGAATTTATTTTTTGGAAAAATAATGTTCGAGATTTCCATACTTTGAACACTCCATAGGGGCTCTCGGGGCTGATAGAAGTTTCTAGGGTGACCAAGTATGTAAAGTTCTTCAAATGGACAAAGGTATTGGGTTGATTTTGCTTAGGTTTGGACCCTTCAAAGGCCTCTCTGCATAGAGAGGGGTTTCCAAGAGAGGACCTTAAAGAACTTTTCAAACTTTCTCCAAATCCTATTGTTTTATTTTCCAATTTTTTTTCAAAGTAGGTTGTTCTAATTGCGGACATTGGCCGCAATAGTTGCATGGGGGAGGACCTTCCATCAGGACTCTCGGCACCAAGAGGAGTTTCCAAAGGAGGACCTTATGAAACTTTTCAAACTTTTTCCAAATCTTTTTGTTTTATTTTCCAATTTTTTTCAAAGTAGGTTGTTCTAATTACAAACTTTGGCCAGAATAGTTGCATGGGGGAGGACCTTCCATCAGGACTCTCGGCACCAAGAGGAGTTTCCAAAGGAGGACCTTATGAAACTTTTCAAACTTTCTCCAAATCTTCTTGTTTTATTTTCCAATTTTTTTTCAAAGTAGGTTGTTCCAACTGCAGATTTTGGCCGCAATAGTTGCATAGGGGAAGAACCTCCATAGGGCCTCTTGAAGTAGGTTGTTCTAATTGCAAACTTTGGCCGCAATAGTTGCATAGGGGAAGACCCTCCGTAGGGCCTCTCTCCACCAAGAGGGGTTTCCAAGGGAGGACCTTATGAAACTTTTCAAACTTTCTCCAAATCCTCTTGTTTTATTTTTCAATTTTTGTTAGGCAACTTGTTTTGATTGCAGACTTTGGTTGTAAGAGTTGCATTAGGGAAGACCTCCTAAAGGGACTCTTGACTTCGAGAGAGGGGTCCTAAAGGTGGCTTATTGAGTCTTGATACAAAATTTATTTTCATTTTGTTCAATTCAACAGTGGAGGGGTGGGTTTCACTATGAGTTCAAAATTTTTTTATCCCTAAACCTTCAAGAGCAGGTTGTTGCTTCATGGTAGGTATAGTTGCAAGACCATAGATTTTTTGCAAATCTAGGATTTTTTGTAAAGTTAGCTCTTTATACAGGTTTGCCATCCTAAATCCAAAGCCAACTTCTAGTGCCTATTTATTATATCCTTGCATTCTACAGTTCATAGATGATGATGTTGTAGAGTCTGATGGCAAGGCACAACACACTGAGGACAGCTCAACTTTTAGCATAGTCTAGCTAAAGTCCTTTCCTGCAGCATTTCCTATGCATGATGGAAATGCCATATTTGAAGTTTTTTTGTTGCATCTGTGTTAAATGTCATTGCATTTGACGCAATTTGTAGTCTTCACATCAGATTTTGTTTTTGTTAGAGATTTTGCTTGGACCACCAAAAACACCACCTGAAATATTGCAAGGAACACCATTCAATTTTTCTAGCGTTCTAGCAAAAACTGCATTTCTAGTATCCAATACTACAAATTTCTAGGAGTACTATAAGTTAGAACAATCCTAAATTGTTGATTGGAAAAGTCAACAACTAAATGTAGTACTACAAGTCTATGTAAAAAAATGACAGATTGATACAAAACATAGATACAATGAGGTATAAAAAAATTTATAAATAGAATATTATGAACCAAAAAATCTAAAAATTGGCCATTTCACTGAAAGACTTGATAGTGATCAAATTTAATAAAAAAAATGAAGCTGAAACCCTCTTCAAAGTTCAAAAGTGCTTGTGCAAGCGAGCCCTATTTGCATGGGCATGGAGGACATAAAATAATATATTTTTAGATGCTCCTTTGTAGGCACATGCCCCCTATTGCAGAAATACACCATATAGATTTCAACTCTAGATCTTTAATTTTGTATGGTCACCTTGTACAAATGAACCTGAAAATTCAAAGTGTGACAAAATGAATTTTTGAGTATAAAATGTTTGAAAAATAAAGGATTTGATTACCATTAATTTAGATTATTTCAATTAAAAATTTCAAATTCATCATATTTATTCTTCAAAATCTATAGAAGATGACAAGTGACTCACTTTCATTGTGACAAAATAAATTCGGTGTTTCTTGCAAGAATCTACTTTTGTGATAATCATCATATATTTTTTCCAACCATATGATGTATTCATCAATTACCACCTTTGAACTCCTAAACTACCTATCCTCTTGATCAGAATGTCACCATGGTGTGATGTTGTGGTATAAAGGACACAAAAATAGAAAAAGTAACACATCTATTGTAAGATTGTGCTCATATGGACATGGAGTTTATTAGTTCTATGGTAATTATAAAATAAATATGCCATTTGGTGGAGAAAATACATATTGATTATCAAGATGATGAGCTTATGCCAGACAATGACTTTGATTTTAATTATCTATGATAATCCAAGTGTTTACAATTTTTTAGGACTCAAAATAGAACCCAAAAATTGAAGTACAAGTTTTAATGTTAAATTTAGAGTGAACCAACACCACGACAACTTCCTAGCCTGCCAATGATTTGACTTCATTGGGTCCTTTGTCATTAAGCACAATGCATTCGTCATTGGCGTTGTTATCAATTCATGGAGTTAAAGATTTTTTATCCACTCTTCTTGTACCAAGCACTTATAAGGTAATTATGTATTTCTTGTGTGCATTATTATTCTATTCTTATATCTGTAGTTGAGAAGCATCTTATGCAATTGTTATGTTCAGTTCATGTGCGTCAGTAGTTGCTGTTAACTTTTCTACTTTAGAATGAAACCATTCCAGAGTTTACGGCTATAGGTCCCTTATGGATATTTGAATGTAAAATCTATAATTTGTGGGCCAAATGTAATCCACAATTTTAGATACCCGTCTTACACGGTTATAGGCTTTTGATTTATTTTTCTAAAAGTTCCAAACCGCATACTTTTCATCCTATTTTTATCTGCTACTTTCATTTTATCTTTTTTTAATTTTTCATCCTATCTTCATCCATTTTTTCATCTAGCACCATCAAATATTTTAATCCAACATCATCCAAATTTTTCATCCAAACATCATCCATTTTTTCAACCAATATCATCCACTTTTTTCATCCAACATCATCCTATTTTTTCATCCAGATTTATTTATTTTTTCATCCAAATTCATCCTCTTTTTTTCTTTTTTTGTTCCAAATCAATGCTCACCGCTCACTATTTCCCGCTCCTTGCTCGCCGCTCGCCACTCCACGCTCACGTGACAGCATTCCCCCCAAAAGTTGTATTTTGAGGCTAGACCTCCCGATACCTTTTGAATTATAGAATATTTGCAAAGCAAAATCTTCATAATCTTAATCATACAAATGTTAAAGAACTAATATACTAAGAATCCTCAAACAGAATTGATGGATGAAAAAACACATTTTGGTGAATTTTAGATGTGTTTCTGTTCATTCCATGTTCAAAATCTGCACTCACGATCTTTTAGGAATTGCCACAATATGGATGAATAAACACTGTTTGGCCTACAAGTCTCTTTCTATACATATGAATAAAAAAGAAATATGCAAATCCATCATGGATTGACTTCCCAATTACCCCCTACATTCTACATTTCAGTTCCTCAAACATAGGACAGATGTAGATAGGGACGTATTTGAGAAGAGGGTCCATCATGGATATGCCTACACTATTTAGCTACACTATTTACATTACCTTGGAAAATTGAATATAAAATCCCTGACTGGCTGATTTGACAGAGCGCTAGATGAATGTACAGTACTGTACTTAAGTAGTGAGTGGCCCAATCCATAGTTCCATACAACAATTGGCAGAATACCATCAAGAGTACTGTACTGTACCAATCCAAAGGGATTCAAACCACACTATATTTATTAAGGGCATTGAAGCCAGGGGGGCTGGGGAGCCAGTCAGAGCCCTGGTCTGGACTGAAGAATTCAACATCACTTGGACAGTAAGGAAACTTATTAGCCGCTGCTCTTAGGGCGACCATTTTAGAGCTGATTGCTGCGTTTTGGGGGGAAGCTAAACAGTCCTTGGAAACAATTTTCAATAAATTTTTGTAGGAAGAAAAATGGACTTGGCGTCAAACCCAAGTCGTTTCATGTTGTTTGGACCATTCTGGAATTAGTTATGAATTTTTGAAATTGAAACACAGTGGTCACTGAGAGCAACCACCTTTTGAAATGTACATTGCTCATACATTGAAGAAAGAAAAATGTACCTTTGTGCCATGATCGCTTTTCAAGCGAACTACTTTATATGACCTAATAAATTAACCCTCTACAATACTCCCTACCTACACTATTTACTACTCTAAGGTGGGTATGTATCCCCTAAACCGACGATTTTTGCTATTGTGCCTAATTATTATTATTACTATTATTAGATTGGTAAATTTTCATATTTTCTTGGTTTCAAGGCACTCAAGAACGCGACATTTGGATATGGTATGCAAAAGTTACTGAAGGTCAAACTTTTTTTTGGTAGAAGTTTTGGAATCATTTCTTTAGCATAAGTATATATTTCATTGATTTTAGAGATGTATATAGAGTAATGATGGTGGTTTTAGACAGGGTATTATTTGGGGTGTATCCAATTTAATCCTACCTTTAAGTTGATCTCACTCTAAGCTTTTACCACTAGCCCTATCCACACTATTTAGTAGTACCAATTCTAAATGAAACTCATTCTAAGCTCGTCACTACTAACGTTGATTTGTTCTATTAGTGACTAGGGGAGAGGATTAGTGTCACATAACAAAAGGGTGTCACTACAAAATTTAATGTTATAAGAAATTACTCAGAGTAGTATATTTCAACCTACAATAATTCAATTATTTTATACATAGTATCACTTTGATAAACTGGTGTCAATGTAATTAGGATAAATCAATGTAATCCTACACACATTATATACTAGCCCCCCCTCAAAATTATACTCAAGTGCCGTAAACACATACTTAGCAATAAATAAATGGATGTTATTAGAAACCTAATTTAATAAATTGGATTTTTAGCAATTGTATAAGAGAAGTAAGCTAAACTTCATAGTGCAGAATTTGGCCAAGTCACAAGCAAGGCTATGATAGTGATCCTATGAAAATACCTTGCAAGAATCTATAAAAATGACTTTTCAAAAAATATTCTATTGTGTGAAATATTACCACACTTCCTTGCCCATGCTACGCAAAATAGAATTGAGAGATACTTCTATAAGGTAGCTTGATTCATGAACATGTAAAAATGAAAAGTAAGTGACAACAAAAAGCGGTGGCCAAGTCACTTGACTTCCTAATGGATCTTTATAAATGACCCTTTATTCAATATAATATTGTTAACCACCTGAATCTATTCCCCTAGTTACAGGTATAATCCCAAATTAGATATCTAGAGGGAATCTAATTATAATTGCACATATGAAATTGGCTGAATTAACCCCTAAAGGACTGTTGTCCATTTGGGGGACAAATGCGCTTTTGGGCAGGTACCTACGGGCTGAAATTTTGCTGTGATTTTTGAAACTTTTTTTGAAGATAGAAAAACTAATAAGCTTTGTGTGAATATAATTTATTTTACAATCAGTACCCGGGAAAAAAAGTTATGACCAAATAAGACCAAAATAGGGGACGGCAGGCAGCCTAGGCAGCAAAAAAAAATGGACAAAAATTTGAATTTTTTTTATATATATTTTCTCATAGATTATATTTTTGTCTATTTGGAAAGCTTTGATTCATTTCATTTGGATTTGTTATGAGAAAGTTATGGACATTCTTGTTTTTCGGGCAATTAGAGCATCTTCTTGAAAAAAATAACTTCTAGGATGCATTTCCGAATGCAATTTTTCAAATTTTTTTTTTTTTTTTTTTACATGGTTTATATTACTTGCTAGAACAATCTCACCTTTGGGATTTGTGCATTTTAATTCCATCTAAAATATATGAATATTTTAGACTTTCCTTCTATCTCGTATCTACTTCTACTTAACAACTTTTTAAAGAATGATAATTAAGTTTTTTTGAATTTTCATTTTTTTCTCCTAGACTCTCAACTCAATTATTTACTACAAAGATTTAAAGCTCAAAACCTTGTAGTGCAAAAATTTAAATCAAAAATGTTCAAAGTCCAAAAATCTAGTCCTGCACTATGTTGAAAAACTTGTTTTTTTTCACTTTAAACGTAGATATCTTGCAATTTGTGTGGTCAAAAATTCTGATATTATTTCCACACACTCTCATACTAGTTAGGTGAAAGATCCTACGGTTAGATGTGAAGAAAAAAGATTTTTCAATTTTTTTTACTTTTTGCTATAGAAATGGCAGTTTTGAGTATTTTTTGGCAGAAAAAGGGCCTCAATCCTTTAGGGGTTAAGGATAATTCCTTGCTGGGTTGTTAGCACTGAGACATGTTTGGTGAGGTGGCCCATATCCAAGCACACGACAAAGTCAAGAAAGTGCTATCAATGTTGGGCACCGGAGTTGCCAGAGCCATGGTGGAATCTACAATAGGTTTTTTTGGGAACTTTCAATGTTGGATGCGCGTTGAAGTTGATGGAGCTAGTGGTGGAATCTATAACAGATTTTTCTAGAACTTTCCGTGTTGGGAGGCTTCTGGCTTTCTATAGTATCAAAAGCCCTCCCGGCTTGGTTAACAATGATATGAAACCACACACTACAATTGATTTGTCGTTATAGTGACACTAGTTTAATAAGGTCACACTAATTTTCAATTAGTGCAGATTGAAATGTTACATATGTTATACCAATTTCCACAAAAATAATTTTTTTGCAGTGACCCTAATTTTTCTAGTGAGGCTAATTCCTCATTCACTAGTAGGCAAAAACTAGTGTAGCCCTACCCATACATACTATGGAGTATTTAGTAGCCCCTCGTTGAATTTAGGCCCAATCTAATGATGAACCAAGGAAGTGACAAGGACAATGATACATGCTAAACCAAATAGAGTTGAGAGATACTTCTGTAGAGTAGCTTGATTTATGAACGTTACTTAACATGTAAGAATGAAAAGCCAGTGACAATAAAAATCGGTGGCCAAGTCACTTGACTTCCTAATGGGTCTTTATAAATGAGCCTTCGTTCAGCATAACATTGTTAACCACTTGAATATGCTCTCCCCAATTAGTAGATAATTTCTCCTAGATACCTAGGGGGAATTCAGTTATAATTGTATAGATAAAATTGGCTAGGCTGGAGATAATTCTTTGTTGGGTTGTCAATGTTAAAGGACAAGTTTGGTGAGTTGGCCTAGACACAAAACAAAGTCAAGAAAATGTTGTCAATGTTGGGCGCCGAAGTTGATGGAATTGGTGGTGGAATCTACAACAGATTTTTCTAGAACTTTCAAGTGTTGGGGGGCTTCCGCTTTCTGCGAAAGCAAAAGGCACCCTATCCCATGACAGAATCAAGAAAATATTGTCCGTGTTGGGCGCTGAAGTTGATAGAGTTGGTGGTGGAATCTACAACGGATCTTTCTGGAACTTTCAAGCATTGGGGGCCTTTTGCTTTCTGCAGAAGCAAAAGGCACCCCACCCCACGGCAAAATCAAGAAAATGTTGTCCTTGTTGGACGCTGAAGTTGATAGAATTGGTGGTGGAATCTACAATGGATCTTTCTTGGAACATTCAAGCATTGGGGGCCTTCCGCTTTCTGCGGAAGCAAAAGGCACCTCACCCTATGACAAAATCAAGAAAATGTTGTCTGTGTTCGGCACTGAAGTTGATAGAGTTGGTGGTGGAATCTACAATGGATCTTTTTGGAACTTTCAAAATTAGGTGGCTTCTACTTTCTTTGGAAGCAAAAGGCCCCTCCACCATGTTAGGTTAACAATGATATGACACCAACCACTACAATTGCTTTGTCTTTATAATGACACTAATTTACCAAGGTCACGCTGTTTTCAATTAGTGCAAATTGGAGTGTTACATTTCTTGTATTAATTTCAAAAACAATAATTCTTTTGCGGTGACCCTAATCTTTTTCTAGTGAGGCTAAGTTGCTCCTTCACTCGTAGGCAAAAATCAGTGTAGCCCAACCCATACATTCTATTTAGGCCCAATACCAAGGAAGTGACAAGGACGACGACGACGACAGCGACGACGACGGCGACGGAGAAGAACGGAAAAGACGACTGGCAGTGAGGTCGGAAGGAGGCGTCGTTGCAGAGGAATTCAAGTGGCTGCCGGTGCTTCCGAACGAAGCCAGAGTTCGGCACTGGCTTTCCCTTAGCGGCGATTGATTGGGCTTTTTGCATCCACCTTTGCTGGGGTGGGGGACGGACGGAGCGTCTTGCACGGGCATCGCCATAGCCACCATAGCTTAGCTTCCACTTAGCCTATAAACTGCGGTGCTTGCTGCTGCTACTGCTCGCTCCTCTTCTTCTGCTGTTGCTGCCGCTGCCAGTAACTTAACTCAGCAGCGACGCACTCGTTCTGGACGGATTCCTCCCATATCCTCCACATCCCCGACTCTCTCTCTGCGTTCGTCACATGCGTCTCTCTCATGCACGTTGACGGGCTGGTTGGGTGCCGCCTATCTGATTCAGTTTTCTCCGGGGCCGATGTGAGGATGCGCCGCGGAAGCCGGAGCCGCTGCGGGGAGCCCCAGGCGTTGAGAGAACGAGGAAGCGCGCATGGGGATGATGATGCAAGGTGCGTGATGCGGCGCGCTGCGGTTTCTTCTTGTTTTGGTTTCTGTTTTGGGTGTTTGGGTGTTTTGGGGTGGCGGTGTTTGGGATTCTAGTGTTTTAGGTCGATGATGGGGAGAGTGTGTGATGTTGTGATGTTTGCCTGGGAAGGTCGCCCGTGCATGGAGGGAGCCGGGGTGCTTTTGGCGTGTCGGTAGGAGATTAAGAGAGGGAGGAGCGAGGGGGAGAGAGTGAGAGCGCGAGAGTGCGAGTTTTATTACATTATTTTTTATGCGTGTGGAATTTGTTGCGCTGCGAAGGGGCAGTGGGCTGGAGGAGCCCAAAGAATGTCTATTGCGCGGATTCTGAAACCCTAATTATTAAATTTGCATTCTAGGAATGTCAGAAGGTGCTGGAGTGCGTGACTAGTTGTGGTAGACTTGCGTGCGTGTGTAATGTGGAGGATAATGGAGGATTAAGGAGGGGTGTAGCAGTTGTTCGTGCGGTGGATTTAGGGTAATTCTGATGTGAGGTTCAAACTTCGTTTTCGGATTCTAGGTCCAATCTCTTTGTTCGAAATTTTCGCGAAGAGAAGAGTTGACGTGGTAGACTGCAAGGGTTCGATTGCAAAGAAAGAGCGATCAGACAGGGGTTGTCAAGTATTGTAGGGATGATGGAGGATTACGAAGAAGTGCAGCAATCGTGAGTGCGTTGCTTTTTGAAAATTTTCCATTTTAGGTCCAAACTTCATTTTCGAATTCCTTCGCGAAGAGAAGAGCGTACTTGTTAGATGGGGGTCGGCTTATGAATAAAGCTTGATAAGACATGCTTTTGTAAGAAAATCGAGCAATTGTTTCCTTATCGTGTTATTAGCCGATTTACAACTCTAGGTTGTGGAGCGCAGGGGTGCATTGAAGCAGTAAAGGTTGCAATCGTTTTTTTGATGCGACGACAGTTGACTCTGAGTTGCCATGAGTCATGGACCACCCTTGGTTGTATCTTTGAGGGTTGATGGAGAGCTCGCATTTCACTCTGGGAAGAAGAATACAGAGGTTGAGTGGAAGACGATATCAGATTGTGAGGGCTAGGTCTACAAGTGACTTTTTACACAGGTATGGCTCCTACTGTACATTATGCAGACCCTGACGGAAGGAAAAATCGGGCTGAGTCGGGTCTCGCAAATTTACAGGAAGGGATTATGCCAGAGACAGGGGATATACAGCAGCTAGAATCGAATCTGAGGAAGGAAATTCCTGACCTTGGAACGGCATCTGAGATTCCTGGCCCGAAGGACGGAAGACGGCGAAGCTCCCGTCTTAGGGGAAAGGACGCTTTAGGAACTACAGGATCAGGTGATGGGAATCCGCCTGTTAGTAAGCAATCGTCAGGAAGCGGGAAAAGGGGTAGGCGGAAGAAGGCTCCTGTGCTTGAGAGTGTGCAAAGCATTGGAGATTCGGTTGAGGAACTGAAGAAAGAAGTAATCGTTGAGTCTATTTCTCTGGAACTGGCTACAAAATTTGCAGATTTAGGAGCTAGTCCAGACGGCGATGGTATTCTAGCACGTATCGTCTCGATCTGTGGGGAACCGACATTGCCACATGATAACGGGAAAGAGAATGCGGCCAAAGTCTTGAAACTGGAGGGCAGTGACGTCTTGGATGACTCCCCTTGTGACGATATAGAAGTTACTGGAACTGTCAGACCCCTCTTGGACTCAAGAGGAGATTTTTGTGATAGTAACATATTCGAAAATCTTCAAAATATTGTGATCCTTCATCCAGAAGAGAATGCAATTCACAACGATGTTCCGAGTACCTCTAAAAAAGAGACTGAGGAAAAGATTGAAACCCAAGTGGATGATTTAATTGAGGCTAACCTGACGAAAGAAGGGAATAGTGTAGAACATACCAGACTCATCAACGGAAGCATTGAAGGCACAGGCCCAGAGAAATCCGTTGATGAGAAACTCGTAACCCTATCGATCGTTCAAGCAAGCTGTGAAATCACTCTTCAAGCCTGCAAAACCCTGACCGGACATGAGACAGAACCTGGGGAGTCTGATCTCAAAGAGGAGGGTGCTTCGAGAGGTAGTTATAGTACCTCGAAGGTAGGGGAGGATGGACCGAAATTAAGTGGGGAGGACGGGGAGGACGGATCGAAATCGAATGGGAATGATGGGGAGGACTCGAGTTCTGTGACCTCTCGGGATGATGTTGAGCACACTACAGCTACATGCGAAGACAAAGGCTGTAAGGCCACGTCTGGTGACAACGCAGGAGGTGGTAAGCTTCAAAATGGGGTTATCCTGTATTTTGTCTTCTTTTTCTAGTGCTCGACCTGCCACTTCCGATTTTGTGTTCGTGCGCGGTGTCAAATGGCAATAATGTAAATCTGCAGAAGTTTCTGTTGTTCCTTCGCAAACTGTGCCACTGTCCATGCCAGTCGTTGCGAAGGTGCTTGATTTTCTTATACTGTTTGCAGGTGTATCAAAACTCGCACCTGAGGCGTCGTTGAATGATGTCCATATGGCTACGAACTCTGAATTGCTGGTTGAAGAGACTATTGTCGTGCAATCTAGGAAAGGGATTTCCATTCATTCTAAGAAGCCACATGAAGATGATGATCAAGTGGGAAGTAGGAGCAGTTCGGAGGCCAAATTTTCAAGGGTGTCTCCGTTCAAAAGTAGTATGTTCGCTCTCGGCTCCCAGGTGTTAGTGAATGGAAACGATGACCAGCGAAATGCGTCTTCAATCGTTATAGAGAGAACGGCGATATTGCAAACAACTTCAGAAATTGCCAGTCAGCGATCAGGTAACATATTTGCGACTAAGTCACGTGTGCTCGTAAGCTATCTGAAATATGTGTTGCTTATGATGAAATAGATTGAAGCATAGGTTTTCGAAGTGTCTTTTCAATTTGAAATGAGAGCAACCGGAAAAGTATAAATAATGAATTCAGAGGTAAGATTGAAGGGCTCGATGACTTGTACATGGTTAGTCTGGTAATGGAGGCCATGAAGGTGAAGGGGCAGGTAATTTCTGAAGTTGGCGTTGATGAGGTTAAAGTCATTGTTGGTTTTGTATATTATCAGGTGAAGGAGAAGACCCTCTGCAGCTTGGCAGAAAATCTGACTCAGTTAAATCAGTCAATCAAGAGATAAGCGTGCGTGATGGTAGTGTTCCAAGCGCCTTGAAGGTTGAAAGCAAAGCTGGTGGGTTGCTCGTTCTTTATTGACCTGTGTGATCACTGAGATGGATTTTTTTCTTAAAGTATTTAAAGTTTTATTTATTTATTATTAATTCGATAGGTCCCTTTCAAATGCTTCGATTTTTTTTCCAGAGGTTAGACGAAGTCTCTCAAGGCATGCCGTTGGTGGAGAAGACGATTCAAGTGGTGTTACCGAGGGTGATATTAATACTACCAGTGAGAAGATGGATGAGAGTGTTGGCATCAACTCAAAAGCCGGATGGGTTAAGTGCGATGACTGTAGAAAATGGCGCAGTATTCCGGTGGATCTTGCTGAGAAGATAGGGGAAACGAATGCCTACTGGTAATTTTATTTCCGCTTTCCTGAGCTGATTACAACTTGCTGCCATAGTTATGACTGATTTCTGTGTTATTTCTGAATTGTGGTGAATGAGCGGTCAAATGTTTTAGATTGGATCTAGGGCTGTACGAATGCAGGAACCAGTCTGGGTTCGAGTTGCTGACTCTCTGGAATCTATTTAGAGTAATTAATATGACATTTCCACTTGTTTTTGTTTGTAGCTTGAGTTCATTCGGTGGTCAGAATTGGTCAGGATCCTGTCCTTTGAAGGAAGGATAAGGTTATTGTTTGGCATTAAATGGCAAGTAGGTGTTGGGGAGTGTTTGTAAATTGATCTGGCCATTCACATGGGCTTTGAATAGTGGTTTTGGATATTAAAGTGGTTTTGAACTTTCCCATATCTTTAACGATTTGACTTTTGACTTGATTTATAACTACTAACCAAAGAGGAACAGCATGTTTGTATTAGATAACCGGACAAAGGCCTCTAGGCCCGAGTCGGTTATCGGACATAATCCCTTCCTTCCCACAGTCTTTGAGAGAAGGAAGGTGGTTTTAGAGGCGTAACCCTATCCTCCCCACCACCTTTGGGACAACCATAGATCTCTAAGATTTGACTTTATTGATCTAGTTTGGAGGAGAGGGTTATGAATCAAAAAGCAAGGGACCCACTTTTAAAGACCCAGATGTAGGGTAAGCCTACTTGAGTTTAAATTTTAGTCTATAAGTGAACTACCAGACCGTTTCCATGACAATTGTTGTGGACATGGTCCTCGCACATACTATGTGCTCATTGCTTGGTATGTGATATTTGAAGTTTGTCATATCAGTAGATGTTAGCGGTCAGCGTGTGCACTAAGGTCTTGAGAACAGTATCCTGGTGTCAGATTGGATAAGTCTATTGTTGGGCACGGGCTTATTGCTTTTGGCAGGTCATGTAAGGAGAATCCAAACAAAAAATTTGCAGACTGCTCTATCCCTCAGGTGAAAAGCAACGAAGAAATAAACAGAGAGCTTGGAATCTCTGAAAGTTCCTTCTGTGATGAAGATGACGATGTTGACGCAACTTGTGATTCTAGGCCTTTGTACAATGGTATACAAGGTATGAAAGAATTTGTTTTCAAAACCCAGTGTTCACACTTGTACGGTCCTTTGTAAATGTTTTATTGAATGGCTTATGATTTATAAATTTAGTTCAGATGTCTTTACTTTCATAATGATTTGGATTGTATATACATATATATGGGACATTTGAGATGGATTGTTTAGCCCTGACAGAGAATGGCCAAGCTGTGTGGACGCTGATAAAGCGAAATATTTTCAAGCATCGCAGTCAAAAACACCAGGATGCTGATGAGGTGGGTTTGAATATGAATTCATTTACAGGATTTGTTTGTCTATCTGTGGAACAGATGATGTACTTCTAGGAATGCGGGTTTCTGTGTTTGCGCTGATTAAGCCCTTCTTTTGTACTTTCTATCAGGCAATGGTATGCCAATGTGCTCCTCCTAAACTCGGAGAAGTGGGCTGCGGTGATGACTGCCTAAATCGAATGCTCAATGTTGAGTGTTTGCCACAACAATGTCCTTGTGGATCATTGTGCACAAATCAGCAGGTGATCATTCGGATCTCTTAATGACTTTGTACTTATAGATTGAGACATCCCAATAGCTTTTGCTTAAAATCTGCATTCTATCTTTTGGGTGGAAAGAATGTTTGTTATATTAAACTTGACGTGTAATATGATGCAGTTTCAAAAGCGGTGTTATGCAAATGTGGAATTATTTCGATGTGGGAAAAAAGGTCATGGGCTTCGGGCTCTGGAGAACATACCAAGGGGTTCATTTATCATAGAGTATGTTGGGGAGGTACGTCTTTTCTTCGGGCAAGTATGTTTTTTCTCTAAATTTTTCGCTTAGTCTGCATTTTACCAAGGACTTCGTTAGCTGAAGTGCCAGATAAGGTAGATCCGGATTGTTATCGAGATAAAGCCTGTTGAGTTTCTGATTTTGGTACGTCCTATCTGTGCCTGTACCTTCCACTTGGGTCTTGTCGTGCAACTAACTGGATCTTAATTGCCAACTTCTGTTGAGCTATCATGGCCGGGCTCAAGCACACCTCCTGATTTTTTTTTTCCTCCAGGTGCTGGACATGGCATCATTTGAAGACAGGCAGAAGGATTATTCTTTGAGTTCTCAAAAGCATTTTTATTTCATGACTTTGAGTGCTAATGAGGTAATTTTTTTATCTTCTTATGTAATAGCAGTCTTTGTAAACATGTAGACTATCAGCAGTATGCCCAGTTTTTTATTAATATCTTATACCCCAGTTGTCTCAAGTCAAATTAGCTCTGTCGTTGTGTTTGTCGCGTTGTCCCAAATTTAGTTTAAACTGTTCAGAAAAGAGGACTCAAAGTCTATGTGAGATTTTTGACCCACCGAGGATGCATACTATTGCATCAGAGTCTGAATTGAGACTCATTAGTGCATGAGAGGAATTGTTCTTGCAGATTATTGACGCTTGCAGCAAAGGCAACTTGGGACGTTTCATCAATCACAGTTGTGAACCCAACTGTCAGACGGAAAAGGTACCGAAGTTCATGTTGTATTATTGAGTGGTGTGACACTGCTATTACATGGTGCTGTCACTGTCGTTAATGCCTTGTTCCCTTTTCCCGGAGATTTCTTCATTGGTAATCACGAGAGTAGCCAGAAGCTTTTCTTGGTTGTATATTCTTTACGGGTCGGAAAGCACTTGGTAAGGCCAAACTTTTGCCATTCCACCAGTCGTTTATGGGCAAGTCGCATTATTATGATGTATAGTGGTCAGGTGTTGGCAGTAGCTTGTGATATATGAAACCGAGTGAGGATCTTCTTAACTGGATGTGCTGTCTTTCTCACTTGAGGTGCGATTGATTGTAGTGGATGGTGGATGGGGAAGTCTGCATTGGGCTTTTTGCTATCCGTGACTTAAAAGAGGTACATCTTGCACTGTTCTTTGTACGATTCTGGTGAAGTTTTGAGCTTGTGATCACAGCAGTCGTTTTGTTAGCATTTAAGACGCTTGACGTATTTGGCGATTGACTCATCTTTTTCATATCGTTGTTTAACAGGGAGAGGAGATCACTTTTGATTACAACTTCGTCCGTGTTGGTGGCGCCGATGCCAAGAAGTGTGAGTGTGGTGCGAATAAATGCCGGGGTTTTATTGGTGTGGATCCAGACACTCCACAGAACGTTGTGGATATTGATAGTGATGAGGGGGAAGACCCAGAGCCCATCATGTTACATGCAGAAAGCGATGAAGAACTTGATGACAAATTGAAGGAAGGGACTGTAAAAAAAGCAAGAATGATTGCAGTCGGTGACAGCAGGTATGAGAAACTCGGAGGTGTCAAACGCAAGTTCTACTCAGGACCGGCTAAAGACATGGAAAGGCCAAAGAGAAAGAGGCGAGTGAAGACTGCCGCAGGTTCTAAAATAGGCAGCCACGTGCCAGCACCGTCGAAGCTTTTTACTGGGTCTCGTTTTGGCAGCCGCAATACATACCACAGCGATGGTAGGATACTGATGGCTTTCCACATTCCTCATCACGTTCATGTTTTTCTTTGATTACTTCATGCCTTGCTTGTGACATCATGTTATTGAGGAAGTGACGATTGGTATCGTCTCCTTAAAGATTTCCTGTTACTGCCAGTTATGTATGCAGCATGTGTTACACTCAAGTGAGCTTCTGTGTACAAGCATGCCAAAGTATTTTGTCGATATTTGTTTTGTGGAGATGGATATGCACGAGCTAAATATACGAGCTATATATTCGAGCAGGTTGGCTTGGAGTGATTTAAATCAAACCTGCGGACTTGTATGGTTTTTCTTTTTTAATGTTCTGCTCTTGCTCTGCAGTCGAAGGAAAATTGGGAGAACTAACATATGAGTCTGGAGGACTTAAAAGGGTAAGTCTTCGATGTCCTCTACATCAATTCTTCATCCGTGCATCTGCTGTTAAGTTCTACGAAGAATTGAATATTAAACTGCGTGGAGTGTGCTCATTCCAGGACCTTCTTCTAACTCCTAACATGACGGAGACTTGTGGTTGCAGGATGCTGCAAAACAATACCTAAAGCTATTGGTGCTTACAGCAGCCTCGGGTGGCACTGTAAATGGGGCTGCCGCCTGCAGGTTTGTTGTCATTTACTATGCTTTTGTTAATGAGTTTGCGCGTCAATTGGAATCTATGGAGAGCAGAATAGGAACAATTCTCAAGCGTCTTTCAATGCTGCAGTGCTCGTGACCTGTCGATGCTTTTGGAGGCGCTTCTCAAGACTCAGAAGTTGAGTTTGCTGAAGGACATCATGAACAAGAATGGTATGGGTTCAAATTCCCGTTCTGTTAGTTCTTGCAATTCTATTCTGTGAATTCATTCTCATTTTCAGATTCATATAATGGTTTTGTCTTTGCAAGTTCATGCTAGGTCTGGAGTAGCATATCCTATCTATTAATTGGAGCTCTATGATCGAACTCAGATTATGCACTGTGGCGGTTTAATTTCGGATTGCTAATGACGAGGTGGAGTTGCAGGTTTACAGATGTTCCACAACTTGCTCAAGCAGTTCCGGAAGTCTTTTGAAAAGAGACCTATCCTTCGCAAGCTGTTAAAGGTGTTCAACTACACTTTGGTTATCTATTTTTCACTTGAATAAGAATTCAGATTTAGTTGCTGCAATTTCATCAGGCACTTGCGTCAATTTGTATAATTCATCTTAGATTGATTGTTCTCTGAATTTTTTTCTTACTTTCGTAGGATCTGGGAATACTCTTACTGATTTATATATAAATTCCCTGTCGACAGGTTTTGGATCATCTAGCAAAAAACAGAGTCTTGACTGTGGAACACATTTACAGTCCCCCTCGATCGGGCACAGAGTGGTAGATCACATTGTTGTTTATTTGCTGGGTTGATTATTTTTTGCTGTCTCCTGCTTTCATAAAACATTTTGCAATCGTCTGGGTTCTCAGCCTGGGGATGTCTGAATTATGGGTTCAGTGTCTATTGAAGATGTTGGACAGTACTCTGATCGTAATTTTGATATATATGCAGCTTCTCCGACACGCTCTTTGACCTTTCGAGGCATGATGATACGGAGGTACTATTCAGTCCAACTGGAGTATTTGTGCTATTTTTCAGTTCCTTTCCTCACTCTCATCGATCACAAGTGTTCAGTATGGTAAGGAACCTTGTGTGTCTAGGGGCTTGAGCATTATGTGAATGTTGCCACGAAATAGTCCTTCAGCACGACCCTTGTACTAGGAATCAAAACTGCAGCACAGTTTTCCTCTGAACATGGAAAGAGAGCTCTCTTTCTGGTGTTGTATTGATCCTCGTTCTTAATGATGCAGGTTCAGAGAATGGCCCGTGACTTTAGGAAACTGTACGTTCCACCACGCCCACATAAACCAGTCGTAAACATTGAAAGGCCGCTCGTCAAGTCACCTTTGCAGCAGGCATCTGTGACTCATTCCTCACCGTTAGTGATTGAGTCTCCTCTAGTGGGCTCAACAGCTAGTAATTCAGCAGAACAGACACCCACTTTGCAGGGAGGGGCAGTGGAAGAGAAGGCGGCAAACCCTCCTCCCGCTACTAGACGGAAACGACCCAGCCGTTGGGACACGGTTCCTGATACTGTAACTGCTGCTGTAGCCAGTGCGGCCTTCGGAATACCTAGTTCGGCGGCAGCAGCATCGCTGCACGGCTCAGTACGTCATCTTCCAGCAGTTTCAGGATCGCAACAAGTACCCGTGTCAGTTCCTTCTGACCCCTCATTAAGAGTTTCAATGTCCCCGGCACCACCAGGAATACCAGGACGACCTTCGGGTACCTTTCCACCCGTTTATCCTGGGGGCTTGAAACATCATCAAGCATTACCAGGTCACATACCGGTAGGATTACCAGGTCAAAGGCAAGCCATTCCTCCGGGTCTCATGCACTTGGGCGTGCAGAGGGTTCCCAATAGTAATGAGTTGCCTCCGGTCTCTCAGAGACCCTATGCTGGACCGCACCCTATGCAGGTTCCCTTACAAATGCAGTCAGTTGCTGTGCATCCTGTACCTTTCGCATACAATCGAGGACAGCCTGCTCCATCCATGCATGCTGTACCTCCTGGGCAATGGCCTTTGATGCACCCAATGGGTGGTCCTATGTATGCTGGGACTCAGTATGCACCTCCACCGCCACCTCTTCCCCCTTCAGTACGACCTAGTTGGGGTCATAATGGCCCCAGACAGTCGGATGGGTTTACTGGCCATGTGAAAACTGCAAGTATTGAGCCCGGAGAATCAGAGGCGGCAGGAGAGCCTCCAGTTCCAGGAATGTCGCCTGCAAGCCTCCGGGGTAGTCGCAAATCAGAAAATATCTCCAGCGGGATCCGAGAGGTTGCACCTGGCTCTGCAAGGAGCGGGACAAGAGTAGAAGCTCCTCCACGTTCTCACAGAGAAGAACACGGGACAAGAGTGGAAGCTCCTCCGCGTTCTCACAGGGATGAACACGGGACAAGAGTAGAAGCTCCTCCGCGTTCTCACAGAGATGAACACGGGACAAGAGTAGAAGCTCCTCCGCGTTCTCTCAGAGATGAAGACGGGCCAAGAGTAGAAGCTCCTCCAGTTTCTCACAGAGATGAACACGGGACAAGAGTAGAAGCTCCTCCGCGTTCTCACAGAGATGAATACGGGACAAGAGCAGAAGCTCCTCCACGTTCTCACAGAGATGAATACGGGACAAGAGTAGAAGCTCCTCCGCGTTCTCTCAGAGATGAACACGGGACAAGGATATCTGGACATGATTCAAATGTAGTAAATCGTTCCCGTAGTATGCCAGACATTAAAGAAGCTCCTCCGCGATCTCTCGGAGATGAACATGGGACAAGGGTATCTGGACATGATTCAAATGTAGTAAATCGTTCCCGTAGTATGCCAGACAGTAGAGAGTCTGCGCAACGGGCTTACTCTCATCCAGATGGCACGCAAGGGAGAAACTCTCATCCAGAAGGCAAAGGGCAGAGGGAGATGAGCTGGGAGACTCCTGAGTGTTCAAGCTTCCACCACCATGTGAGAATTCGTGCACTCTTCTTACTTTGAAACTTTTCATTTGTGTGAAGACACTGTTCATGTGTGAGAAGCTCTGTGAGTCTATCTCTAATTCTTTTCTATTCTTATGGATTATTTACAGGTTTCTGGCATGATCCGTGCTCGGGTTGAGATGAAGCACGTGGTAAGTTGAAGCTCTTTGTGATTCTGCACCGTGCTTATTTTATGTCAACGTCAGTTATAGCCTAGTCTGGTTTCTTTGTGAACCTGTTAACGACACTGCTGATTCTGCTTTCAGGTACATTATAAGGATTTGGAGAAGTTTTGCAGCAAGCTGACTGAAGTTGTCACTCGTAAGGAAATTAAGAAGTATCGGGAGAACAAAATTCAGGTGAGGGGGATACTGTTAAACGGCTTTGGGACTCCTTTGACTAGTTAATTTTTTCTAAAACCAAGTGTAGAATTTATTGTTGTCGAATAAATACTTATATTATACAGATGATATAAATTATTTGGTTGATTGCAGGGGATGACTAAAACGATTCTCAGAAGCAAACTACTGGAGAAGGTGGATGCTTACGTAGACTTGCAAATTGGGGTTTATAGTAAATTGAAGGGTGGCGAAGGGCAATCCTGAAGAGAGGTGCCAGCTCCTGGGTCAAGTTCAGTGGCATTTGTATAGTAGCCTCAAAGAAGAAGCCCCTTCCAACTTTTGCGTTGTAGCGTAGTCTTAATTCTTCAAAATAATGGCAACAAACACGGGGCACCACTTGATGTGTGTGTCCCTTCTTACAGAAATTTACATTGTTGTGGCAACCATTTACCCCAGGTTAATGGAGCAATTTTTCCTTCCAGGTTCGAGAAGTGATATAGTATGCTTGGTAGGTGGTGTATCCTGGGTTGGACTAACTACCTTCATTATTTCCCCATCTTTTAATCCTCGGCGTGCTCAGGTAATAGGTATTATGATAACCTGATATTTTATCATTTCATATTACTCCTACTGTTCCTGAATCTCCGCCGGATCAGGCGTTATTCTTTTTGATGCGTAATGCTTACATTAATGTTGATATTTCAGTTATTGCGTCCGTTATGAAAAAACATTGGAATTGGATTCAGCCCATGTCTAGCGTATGCTGAAGTTCCTCTTTTGACATGGACTTATCAATAGTGTAGCTATTGCTTTGTATTCTTTAAATGTTTCCCTTAGATTGCCTGCAATTCGACTAGCTAAGTGCTCCCTGTTCCCTTTGAATTGCCAGCAGGCTGCTTGTGGAGAAGGCCAATTTGTAGCCCATGTCCTCGGAGTTGAGGTTGGAGGATTCAGTGAACTCGTAGGGCAAAAGCCAGGGTTATTCTGACCTCCCTATCTTGGCTGACAAAGGCGAGTTAACCACCACCACCACCGTGCTATCTCACTAATTTTCATCTAATTCTTTTTTGCAAGATACAAGTCGTAAGTTATAGGCACTACTTCCTGGTACACAAATTTGAGATTTAATTGCTTTGGTAGAAGTGCATTTTTAAAAATCTTGTACTATAAAATATAATATGTAAATTTTCAATATTGTCTTTTATGGATGTTCATTACACTATTTTACTACTTTACCAGTACATGATGGTTGAATTTGTAAAGTTTTCAATAGTCTTACATGGATGTTTATATATCAATTATCCTCTAAAGTCCCAAGGCCTTTATTCTATTAGAAACGACTCAAAACTGCCAATTCTGTAGCAAAGAGCAAAAAATAAAAAATAAATGTTTTTTTTGCATATATAACCGTAGGATCTGGTACTAGACTAAAGTTTGACCTTGTAGATTGTAAGATATTTGCATTTAAAGTGAAGTAAAAAAATTTTTGCACCTTGTTGAACTACATTTTTGGCTTTGAACCTTCTTAACTTAAACTTTTTGCTCTTTGCTTAAATTCTTGCTTAAATTTTATATGATGAAAAATTGAGTTGAACATATAGGAAAAATGTTTTTAAAAAACACTTAGTTTTTTTGTTTTTTTTCCTTGAAACACATGGACAAATTCCATTGGGAGAGGAACAAGTACTGGCAAATCAAGGGAACCAGATATTCTTTTAAGATTTTCAGACATCAAACTACCAAACAATTGAAAACAAGCAAAATCCAGTTTGTGGCAATGGAGCCCACAAAAGACCACAGAGCTAAAGGTAGTTAGTTGAAAAGCCCCAAAATACACTTAATTTTCACTCATTAAAAAATTGTGAAGTAGAAATAGGTTCAAGATTGAAGGAAAAAACTAAATAGAAGTAGATTCAAGATTGAAGAAGCCAAAGGTAGTTAGTTGAAAAGCCCCAAAACACATTTAGTTTCACTCATTAAAAAATGGTGAAGTAGAAATAGGTTCAAGATTGAAGGAAAAAACTAAATAGAAGTAGATTCAAGATTGAAGGAAAAACTAGAATTTTGTTCAAATTTTTTTTGAGGATTTTTTTCTGCCTGCCAAATTAAAAAAAGGGCTTTTTGTGCCAACTTTTGCTCCCGGGCATCGATTGAAATAAAAATCATATTTTTGGAAAGCTAATGTGTTTTTCTATCTTCACTAAAAATCATGACAAATATTGAGACTGTAGGAGCTTGCCCGAAATCCATTTTGTCCCTCGGGATCACAATGAGACTTTAGGGGTTATACCAAACTATAGGATGTTTGAAGGCTCTCTCATGTTTACAAATTCATTTTCCAATATTTTGATGTTTATTCACTAGAGTATCATTAGAACTCAACAATTAGATGCACCAAGTCCTTAATTACAATTTATGGACTTGTGCTTTCTAGTTCCAATAGCAATAGTCAAATGACTTTCAAAAGTTTTGCCCACCTCAAAAATGGCCGTCACATATCGTGAGGTTGTATGAGTTATTCATCTTGTTGGAGTTAATCATATTGTATTGATTGAAGTTTTATTTTTTAACCCCTAAAGTCCCAAGGCATTTCCTAGGATTTTCTACCTCAAAAAACACTGAAAATTGCCATTTCTAATGCATTGATCAAAAAATCGTACAAGATTAATTTTTTCAAAATCTAACCGTAGGATCTTGAACTGAACTTATATGAAATGATGTAGTAAAAATTTTGTGAAATTTGACCGTACAAATTGAAAGATAATTGCATTCAAAGTTACAAGTTTTATTTTCTTGGGCCTTGCCCGAAAATTTCAGATGGCTTTGACCACCTCTAGTGGAAAACTTTTACATTATGGACTCCAATTTTAATTTTTTTCATGTTCAATATCATGTTAGGCATATTCCCACCAATTTTCAAGTCAATCCAAGATATAGAGTACATCCAAAAAAATCCTGCAATGCATCTATGTCCCAAGATTTGACAATACACTATCCAATGTTTGGATACATTTCCCCACCACATAGCTCATAAACCCACTAATCTGAACGGTGGATTGAAGTAGGTAATCATACTTGACAAGCCAAAAAAAAAATTACTGAAAAATTTGAAAATCTCGAGTTTCTATGTCAATTTCTAATGCAAAGTGAGCTCCAAGACATGGGGCAGCTGTTGAATCATGGCTTTCCCACTGCTCCCAGGATGTTCCCTTCTCATTCCCAACTGGTTCCCTTGTCCCTTGCCATTTCCAACTAGTTCCCTTGTTCCCTAAAGTCCCCTGCCGTTCCCCAAGTCCCACTGCGGTCCCCAAGCTGCCATCGCCCTTGCAAGGATAGGAACTCAGTTAGTTATGAGTTATCGAACTAGCAAATGAGGCAGTGACCTGGCTGTTTTGATCACCCTACCTGAATTATCACAGTTTGAAACAAATACAACTATAATTGTGAGAATGTGAACAGGGTTGTTTTGATAAAAAAAAATTGTTGATAGCCTATGATGTGATGGTAACATTTTGATGATCTGTGATGATAACATTTTGATGATTTGTAATTCTGATTTAGACTCACATCACATATCCCTCACTCATCCCATTTGGCCTATAACTAAATTTATAATTTGCTTTCACTAAACTCCTACTCCGCTATTTGTATTCATAATTTGTAATGTCAAACAGGGCTTTCTTTCCATTTTTTATGAAGTTTAGCGTGGCAATATTAAATGTTATAGTGGTGCTCTAAATCCAACATTCATTCACTTTTTGGATAGAATATATCACATTTGTACATATGACATACTAACTATCCATAGTTCTATTTTCATCCACAATTTCACAATTTCATCCATGTTTGTTTTTGAATTTGAAGTATTCTAGCAAAAAATTCTTGGTTTGACTTCATTTTTTAGCCAATTTATTCTTCTCTAGTGCAATTTGGTACTACAAAGTCACAAAAAATCCATTTAGAAGTGAAAGTCAATTCCTACTTCCTAATGCCTAAGTGAATGATAGGAGAATTATATTGAAGGCTTTCAAAATTCATAGTGTTCTCATTCCATATCCTAAAATTGCACTATTTGAAAATTTTGCAAATAAGTTTTCATACCTATAATATACTCTTCCAACCCTAATGACATGAACCATATTGAAATCCTCATTACCAAAATTGAATGCACGAATTTTGTGGATATACCTCTATATATACTTCTTCAAAACTTTTTGGAAAAAGTAAATGAAAGAACTTGGGATAGGGAAAAAAACTCACAGTATGAATGGATAATCATTGAAGACGTTCGTGGAAGAGACGAAAGCAACCCTTTTTCCAACACATAAATTTGTTGCCATGAGATGGACAATATGTTTTGGGCCTTGTCATTGGGCCCAGTTGGTTGTTGCAAATAACACATGGCTTCCGGAGAGTTGTGAAAACCGGATAACAAGCTCTCGTGCGCCGAGTTGGAACACTACACTCTCCTTGCTTTTTCTTCACCCAATTTACAGTTAGAGCTTTGCATAACTGAGTCCAAAACTATAAATGTGTCATTGGTCGGCGAGGTGGATCACAAGTCTTGCATTTGTCAATGTAAATAATGTACATGTTGACGATAGTTGTGTCGATGAGAAAAAAGAAAACCCAGTGCCACCATTTGTGGGACCGGATTTGACACGTGTAAGAAGCCCGCAAGTGGTCAGCTACATCTACACCACGCATGTGGATAGTATACTCTAGGTGCACTGGTGAAGTATGAATGTCATCTCGAACAAAACCATTCCACCTTGGAACCAAAGCCACAAGAAATTTACATGGAAATTGAAGAGGCTTTGCATGCGTTGAAATTATAAGGACCGGTTTTTTGTCTTTCCAAACAATGGCACTCATTTGCCGCAACTCATGCATGCGCCAATCCAAAGTCCCTTGAGGATTTCGGTTGAATTCTTTAGTATTTTTCAATACTTTGGGAAGACCTACTCGATTGCAATGTATAGTCCCCGTTGCATATGTGCCTCCAATAAATCTTTGAATAGGGCTACATTTGAAAAAAAATTGTCCATAGTACTAATGTGCCCTTTTCCTTCATTCACTCTCGACAAACGTAAAACTACGTTGTGTGCCAGCCTAGCCTCTCCACGACTTCCACCACGTGTCACATGGACCCCTTCATTGACCACGATGTCTTTTCCACAATAAACCTCAAAGTTTGAGACATACTTGAAATTTGAGTCCGCAAAACACCACACCTTTGAGCCCCACTTCTGGGGCCTTGCGGCATGTATTGCCTTGCCGGGCAATATGTGCCTTTATAGCGGATCATCATCTCATCAATGGTGACAAATTTGCCTACATTCCATAATTTCATGCAATTTTCACGAATGGCATTGATGAGTCACCGAACTTGACCCATTTTATCATACCCCGGCATGGTCTTGTCCATCTCATAGGTTGATGGATCAGTAACATATAAGCATCTAGTAAGAAGTTGAAAACAATTGCAGGACATGAGACTTGAAATTGTAGGGCAATGAAATATAGAGCCCTTCTTATGCCAATAAGTTTTGATGTTGGATTGTCACTTCATGCCCATGTACAAAACAATGGCTATAAAAATTTTCAACTCCTCCAAACAAAAAGGTTTCCATTGCGGCCCCCCATAAGTCTTCCCATCCATATTCACCGTGGTGGCATAGCGGTTTGTCTCTGCTACAATGGCCTATAAAATAGTGATGGGCCCAAAAAGAGCAAATAAATTTGCAAAAGTAGGGAAGTACCGCCAAAAAATCTTTGACTCAAAGAACCCCAAAAATTCTTGGGGCTTGGGGTCATATGTCATAATTTTTGGGACTAAGTGGAGTCCCGATAAACATACTTGATGCTATTAACATCTTCAATATCACCACCATCGTCACTAGAATCCGATGAACTATACTCCAATTCCGGTGCACTCCCATTATCGTAATTTATGGTGGTGATATGATTCATCTGCGGACGTTGATGAGGTGGTCTTGACTAGTTTGCCTCATCAACAGTGACAAAGTGTTCATCCCCAAAATTCTCGAGCCCTTGCAATATGCCTTTTCCTATTCCCTCTCCATAAGCAAAACCCTCACCCTCCTCTTCCAAATTGCCATACCAATTGCAATTCCGGGCTTTCCTGTGTAAATTTTCATTACCCTCCCATGTGCTGGGTTGCATACGGTCTAGCACAGAGGAAGAAGAGGGATAAGAGGGCTCACTTGGAGCAGTGGGTGTTCCCCGCAGGTGGTCGGAGTTCCCAGGCGTTCCCCTCCAAGTGCTCCCGTCCCTAAAGCTCCCCTCCCCGGCAGTAGGAAGTCGCAACTTGGAGCTCCCGACCATTAAAACTTGCTGGCTCCCCGCTCCTCCCACTTTGTCGCTCCTTGCTCCCGCCTCGTTGTTGCTGATCAGGTCTCCGATACTTGTCTGCGCCTCCGTCTTCATGCTTCGCCGCTTCATGCTTGTAGTCCGTTCTTGTGGTCTTTGTTCGTATTGATCAGCGTTGTGGAGGAGCTCATTAGGCCACCAGAGCTCCTCCAATGATCTAGTCTCTGGAGTGGAGTATGGACCTTCGTCAATGTCGTCTTCTTCTAGCTCCTCACAGCTAGATTGTCTTCCTTCAATTTTGTTCTCTTGACTATCCATGAAGGCTTCATCGAATTCACCAATGTGTAGAGCCTCTTCAAGCTCAAAATTGTAGGGTGTAGAGTGTGAAATTGGAGGAACATAGATAAGCGTTGGGTACTCTTCAATTTCTTCATGCGAGAGTGTTGGGCTTCCTAGTGGTGAAGGAGAAGGACTGGACAACCTCTGAGCTTCAGCTTGGAGCAAGCGGTAGCTGCGATGTACAGGCAACCCATCCCAAGCAAGCTGCGTCACAAAACAAAGAGATACATTAGAGAGGAATCTAGCAAAGTTGGAATTTGGAAGAAGTACAAGAAGAACAATGTATTACCTCAGATCGTGAGCTTCTTCATCCTCTCCGTGGCATTGCTCTTCTTCTGTATTCTCAAATCTAAAGCTCTCAATGTGCATAGACTCTAAGAAGAACCTCCTCTTCAAGTGCATACAAAAGTGAATTGTGTTTTTTTCTTCCTTCTTTTCATGTAAATGAGCAATTTCAGAACTAGGAAGTGTAGAGCGTATAACAGGAATCAATTCTTCCATGATGTGGTAGGTGGGTGTGGCATTGATGAAATTTGGTATAGATTTTGCTAAAATTGAGAGCATTGCAGAAAGTAGTGGAGACACAGTGAGAAGTCATAAAAGAGTTAGGGTAAAATGTTGAGTAATAGTACGCTAATTTTGCCAAAATTGTTGGATTTTGTGCTTGTTTATTCAATTAGGTTCTGTTAATTGAGGTACAGCCTTAATGGTGCTCAGAGAGTTTGCAAATTTCGACAATTTGAGGCTTCCAATGGACATTGTGACTGCTGTTGGAAAATGGCAAAATCAATGTGTAGTCTACTAGAATGTCCAATTTATAAGGAAGTGGGCAATTTGCAGACAACGCCCTTATTTCATATTGCACTGATTTCCAAAAAAACAAAAATTTTGACTCGGAGGTGATCAATCCCTCCAAGATTGATCTGCGCAGCTGCTCCCTACTGTTCCTTGATTTAGACTCCCATCCGTTTTCGTCCGTTCCCTTTTGTTCCCCGCAGCCGTCCACTCCAGTCTGTTCCCCGCAAAGCCCCTGCCGTTCCTTGCAGGCTTAGGAGGCTTAGGAGGCTCCCCCCCGCAAGTTCCCCCCCCCCCCCCCCCCCCCCAGCCCATCGATGCTCCCCTTCTTCCTAGCACGAACCCGTTGCCCTTGCCTTCCCGTCCTTTGCAGCCCAGAGCTTCATTTTCTGGAAGTCAATGCCAGAAGGCCTGCCCCTGCTATCCCCTCCCCCCCCCATTTTCACAAAAAAACCTCATAACTTTTGAACCAAAGGTCCGTTTTACATAAAAATTGCACATGCATGAAGCTCTTGAAAAACTACACATGTGATAAAAGTTTCAAAAATATGTAAAACAAATTGAGACTAAACAAGCCTATCCAAAATCAATTTTGTCCTCCTTAGGGACAATGGGACTTTAGAGGTTAAAATAGATTTAACTGTAGTTTAATTGGATCAAAATTGTTTTATCGATACAAGTACAGACTTCATAAGATTATCTGGAATCATATGCTAATTTTATTTGAATTTGAGGATTATGGAATTTTCATGACTTTCCAGGGCAAAGTATTAATATAGAATTTGTATTTATTGTCATTGAAGATATAAATGTCATTGTAAATTTTATTTATTGTCATTGAAGATATAAATATTTTTAGAATCATATGGTAAAAAGTTTATGAATTTTTCAAGTTTTATGAAATATTCACAATGACTATCTAGAATCATATGCTAAATGAATATTGAGTTTTATACAAATTTTGAGTTTTATAGAATTTTCATAAGGAATTTCTAGGGATTAAGGATTAAGGATAAATTTAGAATCTGTATTTACTATCATTAACACTAAATGTCCAATATGAAAATGTCAAATGTATTTGTCAAGTGTTGTAATTAGTTTTGGCTAATTCCTAAGAGTTCTTGGTAGGAAGATGGATGTAGATTAGACCTCTTTTTGCAAGAAAATTATAGAATCTAGATATTAGGTTCTCATTTTTGCAAGTTTTTCATTGCTTCCCATCCCTACATGAACTCATTGAGAACCTTGCACCATATTTATGAAGTACCAAGTGGCCATGCTAGTTTTTTTATTGAATAATATACAAAAATTGCTATTTTGATGTACTTCATCCATTTCTTTGAGTACACACATAAATTGTTGAAAACATTTATAATCCATCCAACGGATTTTGACTCTCTTTAGGTTTAATTTTGCTTAAATTGTTTAGATTGCAAAGTGTCAATATAAAGGAGTGAATTTTGATGATAACATTTTTAAAGGTATTCATGAATAATATTATTTGTACCATAATATTGAAGAAGTGGATTTAGATGACATTATTTTGGAATTATGAATAGTATTGGCATAAGGCTTATGTTTATGAAATTGTACCCTAAAACATAGAAGGTAATTGAAGTAATCAATATAATCCTTGATTGTAATTATAAAATGTCTACTTCACATGTGCTATATAATTGGCCTTAACCTCTAAATGACCAATTAACCATTTTTTGGACATTGACCAATTTCCTTCTTGAAGGCGTATAAAGCATGCACAAATTAGAATACTTATTATGTTTGTGGTTGGAATTATGGTAACTCCTGTTTGTATTCACCAATTATATCCAATGATTTGAACTTTGTCTTTTTCTCGATTTCTTGAATGTTTTAGCATTGATAACTAGTTGACTGTGTTGACATTGTGAAGTAGCTCAAGAGGCCATATATAGTTGGGTGTTCAAATTAATGTCTTTGTAATCAGGTTCTTTACTATTAGAGTCTTCAAATTCTCTGGCACAAGACAAGTCCTATGTTATAAAAAAATCAAAGTCTTGATTGTCAAAGTAGTCTTTCCTAAGGACACCTATAATCGTTGCTAGAATAATTACCAAGTCTCCAATGATTGAAGCTTTGGTGTTGATATGATTAGTGGAGCTTACAACCTTGTTGTTGCTTTGGTATGATGAGCATTAGATGGCGGTAGAGAGCAACCAGGGGCAATGGTTTCACATTCTATTGAATCCAAGGATCCTTCTTGCAACTCCTATACACACATGCTCCATCCGGTTAGGATTTTGTCTGGCAGCCTGCAACACAAATTTTTAAAAGAAGGTGAGTGTCTTACTAAAGCTATGAGAATTTTAAATGATAGTGTGAATAGAGCTTACCTCTTTTTCTCTCCATTTGTGGGATAAACAATCCATGACAATTGGTAGAGGAAGGGAGATGGATGTCAAACCAAACCACCTCCCAAATCCATTGAAGCACTTCTTTGCTAAATATTTGCCAATTTATCCAACCTAACACTTTGGCCTTGTGTATGTAAAAATGATGCATGAACGTGAGAGGCATAAGGTTTGTAGGCCACTTCTTCATCTTCAAGTTTTTGAATAGGAAGAGATGATAAGTGATCCTTGTGCAAGAGGCAAACAATAGATGTTCCTATAGCTGTGGATGCCCCGGCTTCAGAAACAATCTAAGCCTTGTAAGCGCAAGATCTACTAATTTGAGTTGTTTCTCATGGTTTATGATTTTATTACAAATTCAGTCCCTATTGAAGGCCTGTCCAATCCCAATTGGCAAGTTCAACTTGGACTTTCAAATCATAGCAACAAAAGATCTAAATTGTCTTCTCATATTCACCTAAACCCTCTTATAGCGGTCACAAGAATATCTCACTTGGTTGTTTGTAGTCTTTGCAGTTTCAAGTTCAACAACTCGGTTGTCCATCTAAACAGTTAAGGTGAAAACACCCCAAACCATCTTTGTACCCATTCATGTATCCTAGACTTCCATTAAAGTGTCCTTCAAAAACATCATTAAATCGTCCCCATACTTAACTGTGATTGGTTGATCGCTAATTTATTTAGATTTTGGTTTTAGATTACGCTATATGACGGTTTCAGTAGTCTAGGGTGCTTCCACTTTGAAAATTCATTGATATTAAATGCCATATCTAAAATATCTATTTTTGTTTTAAATTCTGATTTCAATTGCTAATACTACAAAAATTGTTTTTTCTAGAGAAAGGTGCCTCCAACCATGTTGAATTGCTTATTCGATAGTTTTAGGTGTTTCTATTTTACAACAACTGAAAATAGCTAAGAACTAATGGTGATCAATCAATAATCAAATGCACATGAACTTCAGAATGCAATTGAAGTATAATGTGGATGGCAATTTATGTGTATTGTTAAGTATAATTGAAATTGAAATTACCACATTGATTTTTTGGTGGAGGTTATTGCAATCATATTGGTGAGGGTTTTCAATTTTAACATGTAAGTGTTCATATCAATGTAGTGGGGATTGTATTTTAGGTAGACCGGAAATAGTAGTAGAGGATTTTAGTCAAGGTAGTGTTACAAATGCTTGATGTTACTTATGTGAGGGCATGACTTTGGTTAGTAATGAATGTCATTTTTTAGAAGACGGCTACAAGTTGTCCACTTGGTGAAGAATTGGTGGTTGGTGTGGTTATAAATTACCATGATGGAGTTATTGGAGACGCCTCATGTAGGGAGTTGCATCCTTGTGCCAATGCCCATGTTGCTTTTAGATTGAATTGACCTTCACAATGAATGCAAAGTGTATTCAAAGGCTTGAAATTATCTACTTGTAATAAAATAGGATTTTGTGTGAGTAAATTGAGCTATCATGGAAGTAGTTGAGGCAACCTAAATGAGGATTTGATCACAATTAGCAACGCAAGTAAGTAGATGTTATAAGAAGACCATGACCTCCACTTTGATGATTTAGTTCAATAGACAGCTTGGACAAAATTTCTTTATTAGAATAGAATGAAAGTGTAGTGTCACCTATCATAATGTAGGTTGGTTTAGGTAGTTGTGATTATGTGTGCATAATTGATAATGCAAGTGGAAGCCAATCCATATCAAAAACAAATTCCATTGAAGATGTTTTGTTTTAGCCAGATCGCTTCATATGTTTCTTATCTCTATTTTTTCCCATTGCATTATGTGCTTAGAATGATCTCAACAAGTTTCATGAAGTGTAATTCATTGTTGTAATTAGATTGTTATGAAAACTATGTACTCTCAAAATCTTTCTATGATTCTGTATATGTGAATTTTGAAATAAGAAGTCTCCAATTTAGAAAAATTGTTCCTCTTAACAGCTTGGGAGACCTTTGCGTGTCTACAAGATGAATGGAGCATCGTAGATGAGTGAACAAAGAGTCAAAGACTACTCACCAAAGTTGATTAACAATTTATTTCTCCCCACCTGATCATCCACCCATTAACCGAACCAAAGATTGAGATCATAGGAAGTGGAGGTTGGTTGTTTGCACGCAATGTCCCTCCCTCATTCCTTTAGTGACATTTAATTTGGAGAATGCCTTGGTTGATATCAAAATCATAGATGGCCCCAGATTTTATTTTAAAATCACCTAGTTCCCAAAAAAATTTGGAGAAGAAAAATGTAAGTTTTTCAATATGCTCACATGAACCCTTTTCCACGATTTTATCTCAAGTATTTACACAAAGAACACCTGCCCAAATTTTCAAAAAGTCAAAGTGGGCTCCTTGGTCTTGTCATTAGGGGAGATTTGAGGCCTTTGAAAGAATGTGAGTTCCCCTACGTTCCTAGGCTGGAACGCAAGGAAGCAAGAATGCACGAACATAGGGAAGCAGCTGGCTGATGTGATCGAAACTGTGCCACATCATTTTAGAAAAAAATAAAAATAAAAAAATTGCCAAAAACAATATTTGGGAAAAAAAAATTTGGCAGCTTGTATCGGCTGTTTACAAAATCGGGTCAAATTTGGAAACGGCCTGAAACGACCCTCCAATGCCCTCAAATCTCATCTACTGATGGGTTAAAAGTTGCAAAACAAAAGGATTAAAAAGTTGCAAAACAAAAGGGTGAAAAAATGTCAAGTACGTGCTCTTTTGGAATTTTGAAAAAATTCACAATGAAAATAATTAAACCCAATATGTATTTGTCTAAAAAGTCATCCAACGTATTTGGTGAAGTAGATTTTATCCCTAAAGAACCATTGTCCCTTTGAAGGACAAATTGGATTTTGGGCAAGTATCTATGGTCTCAATTTTTGTTATGATTTTTTGAAACATTTTTGAAGATAGAAAAATGAATTAGCTTTGTGGGAGTATAGTTTCTTTTTCAATTGGTGCTCGGGAACAAAAGTTTTGCACAAATAAGCTCAAAACAAGGGAGACCAGGAAGCAAAATAAAATTCAAATTTTATTATTATTTTTTCTCATAGATTTAATTTTTCTCTACATGAAAATCTTTGATTCATTTCATTTGGATAAGTGATGTATAAGTTATGGACAATCTTGTTTTTTGGGCAATTAGAGCATCTTGTTTGAAAAAATAACTTGTAATATTCATTTCTAACTGTAACTTTTATAATTTTTTAAGAGAAAAATTTCCACATAGTTTAGTTTTCTTGCTAGAACAATCTCACTAGTGGGATTAGTGCATTTTAATTCCATCTTAGAGAAATTAATAATTTAGAGTTTTCTTCTACATTATACCTACTTCTACTTAAATTTTTTCTTAAGAATGAAAATTAAGTTTATTTATTTATTTATTCTAGAATCTCAATTCTCTAATAGAAAGATTTAAGCCTTAAAACTTTGTAGTGCAAAAAAATTAAGTTAAGAAGGTTCAAAGTCAAATATTCTAATCATGCAAAGTCTTTACTTTAAACGCACATAAGGAGAAGAATGGGGCCTCCAAGAGACCTCCACTCATTACAAAAAATTTGAGGCCTTTGGAGGGCTGCTTTGCAGTTTTTTGAAGGCCCCAAAGCTTAGTATTTTTGAAGCTTAGGAGTTTTTTGCAATTGGCCCCTATACTCGCTTGGCTTTTGTCAGTTTGTCAAATGACTATAACCAATTTGAAATCCAAGTACAAGTATTTAATAATTAGGATTAAGGTACTCTAAATCACCTTAACCTTGATTTTTAAATAAATAAAAATTAGATGCACCTTGCACACTAAATAAGTTGTGGAAAGACAAGCAATGTCTAAAATATTCTATTGACCATCTAATTCCAATTTTTTTTTTTACACTATAAGAAACCTGGGTTTTTTTTATCCTTGGATGTGACTGGTGTCTTAAAATGTCTACGTAGACGTCCAAAATTTTGCGTTGCTTAAGACTTGGGTTTGACACAAGATTTAACGTCGGACATCAGCATGTTGGGGGATCGGACGTCCAAAAAACATGGGTCAACGGGGTCCTCAAAGGCCGCCATGTTGTTGCCACCTAAGTGCCACGCGGACACGGACAGCCATGTAGGAATTTTTTTCATCCATTTTTGGCCATGACATGGCATCTAAGGTGGCACGTGACGTGGCGGTGGAAAAAGTGACGTGGCATCCAGCAAGGATGATGTGGCATGCCACGCCAGCATATTTTTTTGTTGTCTAAAAATTTTCTTGCTGTCTTTGAAGACGTCAACATAGACATCTATACGTTTTTTGAGACATCAACTCAGACGTCCAGACGTTTTCATAGACGTATTTTGAAACATCACCTTAGACGTCCAAATTTCTTGTGACATCAATGTAAACATTCACTTTTCATCATGAATATCTCTGGCAATTTTTGGTATGATTTAGGAGAACAAAATGATGTCACATTAGATGTTCATGGAATGGAATGGACTATTTGACATGGACAATCTCACATGTCTCATATGATGTCCACATGCATGTCATAATGTCCAATATAACATGTCAGACACAGTACACCATACATAATATACCATACATCATACATTATATACCATACATAATACGCCATACAAAATACATCATAATTGGCAATTATGTCACATGGCTTCAAAAGTCACTTGATGTGAGTTTATGGAGGGGAGAAGACGGGCTCTTTATACAAGTGAAGTGGTAGAGGGGAAGACAAACTATATGGGACATTGAAAACACTGGATTTAAATTTTGGTGGAGCTGCATACAGACATTCAACAAGATGTTTTTTGCATGTCTTAAAGGCCGCTCTGATGACGTCTCTATAGATGTTATACCAACTGTGACTATGTTTCTTAAAACATCTAGAAGTCTACAAAAACGTCCAAGAAAACATCTCAATGTTTTATAAGATGTCTCTACTGACATCTCTATATCTACTTAGACATCTCCAATACAAGTGTAAGAAATGCAAAGATGGGCTATTTATACAAGTGGAGTGGTAGAGGGGAAGACAAACTATATGGGACATAGAAAACATTGGATTTAAATTTTGGTACATGGAGCAACATACAGACGTCCTGTAGGATGTTTTTTGCATGTTTCAAAGGCCGCTCTGATGATGTCTCCATAGACGTTACACCAATTGTGACTACGCTTCCTAAAACATCTAGAAGTCTACAAAAATGTCCAAGAAAACATCTCAACGTTTTATAAGATGTCTCTGCTGACATCTCTACGTCTACTTAAACATCTCCAAAATAAGTGTAGAAAACACAAAGAGACAGCCCCGCTATGTTGACGTGGCATGCCACATCAGCATAATTTTATGCCACGTCAACTAATTACACGTGGCATGCCACGTCATCTTATTTTCTCCCAAAGCTGCCCAATGGCTGCCCGACTCTTTTCTTTTTAACCTTGGACAGACTTTTATCCAAGAATAAAGTAATTTCCACAGATTTATCCTCCGTGAAATTTTTCCTTAAAGATGACATGGCAATCTATGTTTTTGCAGACGGCTCGTCGAACAACAATGAGTCCTTAAAAATGTCATCAAAAATTCCAATGTCAATGGTAGCACCAACTTGTTTTCATTCAAATTTGTCGCAGTCATTTGGAACATCCTTGGAAATCTTCTGAAATTGCAATCCTTCTCTTTAACATCTTGATGTCTCCGCAGACATAGTATGTTCGGCCTTGGACATTGGATGTTTTTGCTCTGACATAAAAAAAACCCATGGGTTTCTTATAGTGTTATGGCAATGTGAAACATTTGTTTCATAAACATTGGGTGAGATTGAAGATGAAAAAAGAAGCCCTTTGTACAAATTGAGTATTAGTAGTGAACACAATCCATGTGAAATATGTAAATTAGGCTTAACCCCTAAAGTTCCTTGATGGTATTCTCATCAAAAACGCTCCAAAACTGCCATTTCTAGGACAAGTACCAAATTTCTGAAAAATACCATTTTTTGACACATGTAACCATAGGATCTTGTAGTACTCTGGTTTGAGAATGTATGGAAAAAATTTCAGAAATTTTCATCGTGCAGATTGGAATATATTAGCATTTGAAGTGGCAAAAGTCCATTTTTTGGCCCTGCAAAAAACTGGGCAGCTGCACAAGGTCAGATTATTATGCAAAAAAATCTAAAATGGTTGTGCTTTTTTGGATTCATTCTTTTGGACAAGTTGGCTACATGCTTGAAAATTTTCAGATTATTTGGAATTGTACAACATATAGGAAAAAAAAAGTAAGTAGAAAGAAATAGAGAATGGTTCAAAACACTAAATTGTTAAGAAGTTAATTATGGAATTGAAAAATGCCAATCACAATGCTTGCAATGTTGTAATAACAAATCTACATCCTACAATTTTATTCTTTTTGAAAAACATTGAAAATTAAGTGAAATAAACGACTTCAAAGTTTATTTTAGAGTAGACAATCTATAACTGCCCACAAACTAAAAATCCTCATAACGTTTGACTCATTAATCAAGAAGGTATGATTCAAAGCTTTCCATGTATGTATAAATCTAGTAAACCAATTTCAAATTTTTATTTTTGAAAAAATTGATTTTTCTGATCTGCCCGGACTGCCCAAGTTGAGAAACAAACAACATATTAGGTCATAACTTTTTACTTGTATTTCCAAATGTCATGAAATTTGGTGTATATGAATGATATGCCTTGTTCCCATCTTCTTTAAAAATTTCAGCCCAAAATATGCAAACCTCTAGTAGTCTAGTCACACGTACCTGCCCAAAATTTCTATGTTGCCAAAAAATGCATGTTGATCCTTTAGGGGTTAATAGGAGCTCAACTACTCATAGTCAAGTCAAATGCAGGATTTGCGTTAAAAGTTGAATTTCAGACTTCATTTAGGCATAGTAGGATAATTATTTTGAAAAAACTTTGACTAAAAAAGTTGGGTAATTAAGCTAAATTTTATCTTCAAAAATCTGTTTGAAGTTTTGAGACTCCAACTAAAAGTTATGAACAAAATTCAAAGAAGGTGTTTGAAAATGTCAAAAAAATTATCTCATCCAACTCCTCTCAAAATTTTGTCTATAACTTTTAGTTGGAGTCTCAAAACCTCAAATGGTTTTTTGAAGATAAAATTTAGCTTAATCACCCAATATTTTTTTGTCAAAGTTTTTCCAGAATAATTATTCTACTATGCCTAAATGAGGTCAAAAATTTGGCTTTTAACACAATAATTCATGCAGTTGGCTCAACTATAAGCGGTTGAGTTCCTATAATCCTAATTTTTATATCACATGTACATTGCTTAACCTACTACTACCCTACTTATATAAATAGCTTCTCTTTTCACCTTCAAACACTCTAAACTAAGTGGCTTTAGAAGCTAGTTGGAAAAAATAAGACTTCTCTAATTAGTTTGGCAACTAGCTTGAAAATCCACTTCATTTTGCTTAATTTCATTGAATTTGATTATTTGCCAATTAATCATCTCGTATGTTCACGCGGTTCATTATTAAACAAACTTCTATTATATCCTCACTATTGGACTCCTGCTGTCTTTTGCAAAAATCACACTCTAACTACACATATTTTATTGGAATCCTACCGTCTTTCGCAAAAATCACACACTCTAACTACACATATCTGACAAAATTTATAGGCTTTCTAGACCTCAAAGAATAGACTGGATTGTCACTCTCTGGCAACCCGAACAAGAGATGCCTTTTTCTCTAATGTCTACACCAACAATGAAAATTGTACTAAATTAAGCAAAAGCATTAAAATAGAAAAAATAGAAAAAATGATTTCTTCATTGCAATCCGACGTGGTAGACCGTCTACCATATTGTATTTCAATTTTAAAAAACTTTAAAAAAAATTTTAACTAAATATTGAATAAACTGAAGAAGTATTTTTTGAATATTTTTTAATATTATATTCAACACTATTCAGTGCTGAATTCAGTTCTAAAAGGGAAGAGGCCTTTTTGAGGACCCATTCTTCTCCCCATGAATATCTTGCAATTTGTGCGGTCAAAAATTTTGAAATTTTTTCTACACATTTTTATTCTAATTAGGTGTAAGATTCTACAATTAGATGGGCAAAAAAACAATTTTCAGTTTTGTTTACTCTTTCCAATAGAAATGGCAATTTTGAGTGTTTTTTGGCAAAAAAGGGCCTTCCAGGTTCTTTACAGATTAAGTATATTCAAATCTACAATTGAATCAAAGAAATTTGAATTCACCTTACAATAAGTTGAAGGTGTTTTCAGCACAAACAAAGGGATCAAACCTTGCTCTCCAAGACTACACAGTTTGTCATAAGCCTATAGACTACCCGGGAGCCTTGATGCAACCATCATGATTTGAAAGCTATGCATCTTGGCAAAATAAGTGGAAGAGGTGCTTGCAATTTTGCAACAAATAGTAACTATGTGTCTATAAGTTATTTAGATTTGAAAAGTCTAGCCCTATTGAACCTTGAATGGTAAAAAAGAAGCCTTTGAAGTCACTATTGATCACTTTGACCAAAATTATAAGGTTTAATATACCTCTTCAAATCTCTAAATAAGTGCCACATCGTCATTGAAAAACTTTGATAACATCAAAATACAAATGTGGTTCTTTGGAACATTTTTTTACTCTACTTGAACATCAAGCAAGTGAAACTGTGAAAGGGTGAAATAACCTTCTGTCTATGCCTCTTATAATTTTTGGTGAAAAATATCTCCAACATATATTGAAGGTTTTACAAAAAACCTTTGAGTTTTACAAGAAACAATTTCTTGGTTAGATTTAATTTAAAAGTTTTTATTTCAAATTTAGTTTATTTGATCCAACTTTCACATAATTTATAAATTACAAGCACTAAAGACATCGCTAACAAAATGTCTTGCATGTTTGTTTGTTCTTGGGCATTTTTAAAGAGGTATATATGCCCTTTCAAAAACCGTCCTCACCAATGAAAAATTAATAGTCATTAATTGTTTTCTTGACTCTTAATTGCACATCTTGTTTAGAGATAGAAATGACATTGGGGGAATATGCAACATCATTATATAGGTATCCAAAATACACATGATATTTATTTTCAACTCCAAAATGTCTCTTTTTTCTTCAAAAAATTATAACTAATTACTATTATCAAGTAAAAAATATCAATAACTCAAAATATAAACTTTTGAAGTAGGAAAATCTATTCTATTTTTTTGGGGTTTTCTTACTTTAATTTTATGAAGTAAATTGGGGATTCAAAATTAGGACGCACGTGGATTATAAAGATACACTAAGTGACTTTCAAGCACATTTATATAAAACTTCTTTTGACAATCAAGAATGCCATTGTTGGATGAATGCAAGAAACACTTATACTATTTGTTGCGTTTTCACTATTTGATGCTTTTTTTTTGGAGTACTTTAAGCATAGAAAAATAATTTTTAATTTTTTCTTAAAATATGGCCAATTTATATACCTTTAAGATGAAGAAACTCTGGGGAAAAGCATAGAAAATTTCTCTAAGTGGGAGAACTAGAAAGTGCCAAATCTCAAGAAAATAGATACTTTGATGCTTTAATTAGTTAAAAATAGTAAAATAAATTAAACAAATTAAATAAAAAAATTGGCCATTTGTGATAACTCTATGGAGATGGTCATTCACCAAAAGAACCACCAAAATAATATTTTATATATTCTAAAATGTAAAAAGAAAGAAGCTCTATATGTGGACTTCCACACAATACAAAATTAAGTAATTTTCGAATTCCTTACCTGCAAGCTACAAGTCTACTAGAAGACCATTCCCTCCAAATTTCAGCTCCAAATTCGATTTTTTGGGTACTAAATAGTACTTAAAACCTCCAAATTGGAATTTGTGACATAAAATTAGGGGCTGTTTTTATTTAGTATAACATTTTTGAAAATTGCCAAAAAAATTAGGCAAGGTGTGTAGTGGTCATGAGCACCTTTTGTATAAATCTTAAGTCATTTGGATTCAATAGGCAAAAGTTATGCCTAAAAAACAAATCAGCATGCAAGGTGTGACAAAAAATAGTACAAGTGTTTCTTGCATTCACCCTATTATAAAATATAATGAATTTTGTTACAACATTCATATTTACTAATTGTTGATCATTTCAGTATTTTTTAAATTAATTGGTAGATACATACTGGAATTAAATTGTTCAAAATCACTTTTTACAATAGACTTTCTTCTTGAATCTCTACTTCCATCCTCAAGACCTCAACCCAACCTCTCCTCCATGGCTAGCCCTTCCTACATATGAATGGTATTGTTGGGTTTTTTTTTGTAGTAAAACAGTTGAACTTTGAAGAGTGTTTATGATATTCTTAATTGTTTTAAAAAAATGAAAGGACAAGGTTGTTAAGTGAATCTTTGTAGACTAAATATCTTACTTGGATACTTGTATACTAAAGGTCCAAGACCAATTATTATATTTTTATTTTATTGCCCACTTACAGAGTTAGAGTTGAAGTTTGAGTCTAATTTGCATTAAATTGGGCCTAAACTAATGAATACGCCATTCTTAGAAGAAATTCTTTTTTATGCAACCATCAAGATTGCATGGAGAATGAAAACTTGACACATCAACATGTTTCTTTGCTTCAAATGATATGAAATGGTCACTAAAGGTCTAGAAATGTTAAATAAACAATCTAATTAAATACAAGAAACTAGAATTAAACATCTTTATTAAAATAGTCCAAAACTTGATCCCATGTAGAATTATCTACAAGCAACTTGTTTAAAGCTTGTTAGATAGGGAGACTATCGGAACTCAAACTTAGTGAAACTTGTGAGTATTCCAATAAATCATAGAGTCCCAAAGGCTTGGTGGCCGGTAGGAAGGGCATTGCAATATTAGAGATGGAAGATAGATTCTCAATGTCTCTTATTTGTTGCAATATTTCATTCACTTGTACCATAGATGGTCGGGCTTTCGGATTGGGAAGACAACACAAGAGGCCCAAACGAAGCATATCTACAACCATAGTTGTATAGACTTCAACATCTACATCCACAATTGTTGAGGTCCCTAGCAAATTGTCAAGACGAATATTAGAGTCTAAAGGTAATGGAGGAAGTCTTGTTGCATCTCTAACCTCCTCCTCTTGATGAGGTGCAAACCTTAAAGGTTGAAGCGTTTGAAATAATCTTGGATCTACCACATTGAGAAGTGACGCACCTTCATGAGCTCGCCAAACCGTGTGCAACAACACAAGATCCTCCGGTTCTGATGCTCGCATATCCAAGGGACGCCTTCCACATACAACTTCAAGCACCAAGATGCCAAAACTATAAACATCCGTGTCCTTGGATGCTTTGCCTGTGTATGGCAACTCAGGAGCCATGTAGCCAAGAGTCCCCGCTGGAGAAGTGGTTTTGTCCAACTTGTGGTGATCCATCAAGCGAGCAAGACCAAAGTCTCCCAAATGCGCTTTGAAATCTGCATCCAACAACACATTGCTAGACTTGATGTCTCGGTGCAAAACACAACTTGAGCAATCCTCATGCAAGTACTCCAAAGCTGAACCCACTCCCTCAAGAATGGAGTGCCGCATTTTCAAAGAGAGCTCCATCTCTTTGCTGGCACTTGTGTGAAGCCATTCATTGAGGCCCCCGTTGGGCATGAAGTCGTAAACCAACAGCAGGCGACCTTTCTCTTGGCACCAGCCTTGCAACTGCACCACATTCCGGTGCCGAATTCGGCCGAGGCTGGCCACTTCGGCATGAAAGACAGACTCCGCCTGGTTGGGCTTCGAGAAATTGATCTGTTTCACGGCTACAAAATGGGTTCCACTCGGAGTTTCAAGGGATCCTTTGTAGACAGATCCCGATCCGCCTTTCCCGAGCAAATTTCTTTCATCAAAGTTGTGAGTAGCTTTCCGGAGCTCTGCATACGAGAACACAGAGCTATGGCCCAGCGGTGTATAGCGGGAACTTCTGGATGGGTTCGCAAGTCGAGAGATGGACCAGAGAATCACGACGGCAGCTGCCACAACCATTCCCAGAACTCCTGTGCTGATGCCAGCCCACGTTCTGACTTTCCAAAAAGGATTTGGGGTTTGAGAGGAAGGGACTTTTGAAATCTCAGTATTGAAGAATCTCCAGGACAAGAGCTCATGCGCTTCGACGCGGTGGACGTCGGAGCTTCCCCAAAACGAGAGGTACAAATAGTCTCCAAACAGCTCGGCCATGGTGTAGTTATGAATGCGCAGAAGAGGTTGCAGGGGCTTCTTCAGGCTGGGGTTGGACCCATTCACAAGCCGCACCTCGAGTGTCCGAGCTGAGCTATTGAAATCAACCCAAGCAGTGAAGATTTTCCCATCGGAGAAATACGAGCAGTAGGTGTCGTTGCCACAGAGGTTGTGCGAGTATGCTCCGATGTCATACTCGTAGTCACGGATTTTTGCGACCCTGATGTAGCAGTTGCTGGGGTCTTCGGAACCAGGCTCGTACTTCCCCATGCCAAAAACAATAACAAAGCCTGGACGAGTGTATCTATGGTTTGGATCACTTGGATGGAAAGGACTCCTGCATGCACCAGCACTTCCTATTTCGGATACGAGGTCTTGCAGCTTACCAAGACTCGTTGTGTCCCTGATGAAAGTGAAGGCCATTGAGTTCTCCTCCTTGTCCCTGGGAGATCTGCTGTTATCCCCAGGTAAGCCCAGAGTGTCGAATGTGAATGAGAAAGAGGTGCTAAACGATGCAACTCTCCCAGTTGCGACATCCTGAATGCGCACCTTCTTCCCATACAACAGCGCTCCACAAGTCCCTCGCGACTGCGTGGCGCGCCTGTTGACGGTGTAAGTATGATTGGCGCCATTGTGTACAGCATCTCCGAAAGTTATGAAGTCATCATCTTCAGCTGAGAAGGAATGAAAGGCGAGTCGCGTGTCTTCGCTGGCAACTGAGCGAAGAAACACAAATAGGAGAAAGCAGATGAGCTTCATTCCGCTGTTGCTCTGTGCTATACTGCTCTGCACCCCCGATGCACACATGCACACAATTTCAATAGAAAACTGATGCTGTGCAAGCATGTGTATGGACTGCTACTTAGCGTTCAATTCTTGATGCCTTCATTTGTCAAAGAAGTTGAAATTTTGCAAACAAGCTCCTCGTTACATGAATGAAGAGCAAAGCTTTCACAGAGGTTTCACGGATCCATGTCGTCCTGATATAAACAAGCTTCATACGATTCACGGTGAACAAGCACTGCTAGCTAGGTTATGAGAGTCTCAGTCCCTGTGGCAGTGACTTGAGCTTCGAGTGTGGGCTTGTATATAAACATCCTCACATTTTTTGCTTTTCTGAATGCAAGGTCAAGTTTTGTGTGCCAAACTTAGCATTTATTGTTGACGTCACATGTGGTGTGCAACATTTCCTTGATCCTATCGAGAAAAGTCAAAGACGAACGGGATTGTTCATGTATTCCCAAGTGAATCATAGACCAATTCTATTACCAATTTTTAATGGTCAAACTTCTTTTTGAACTCAATTTAGCCTTTTAAATCATATCTGAATTTCAATGCGATATTTTTGTGTTTTGAGCCCATACGTAACTACACAAAAGAGTGAAATTAGGTTGCCTTGTCAATTAGGTTGCCTTACCTGAGATACATTACCTCATGCATCAATGCTTGTTCCACATGTCACTCTTTGAACCACGCCTTGAACTGGTGCACAAATCTACACCAAACACATGGCTCTGAATTGAATGCTTCATTGTACAAAAGCAGTGAATATTTCTATAGTGTGGCCTGTCAAGAAATTTGTGTGGGGCAACTTAGTTTCACTATTTTGTGTATCTATCAATGTAAAAAATTTGTAACTTATGAAGCTTCATTTTGTAAATTGAAATATTTAGTTGAAATATAACTTAAATCTAAGTTGAAAAATGGATACTTTGAAAACTACAATCAAGTTTGAACAACGCACCTCCACTTTTTTGATACGCTCCACTTTTTGGAAATGCTGTGGGACCTTCAAACTTGGGGGTTAATTGAAGACATGCCATGAGTCCATGACACTCTTGCACATCGGAATCTCACCAGCAATTCATTGACTTTCCACTGGAAAGCTTAATTTTCACTCCAATTGCTGAACCTGGGTAAATTTTTTATATCACCATGACTTCAGACGTGGTGACCATAGGAGTTGTCAATTTCGGTGGCAGGCCGCTACTGTAAACCCAACTCACGAAGTGGAACCAGCAGGGTGAAACGCAGAAATTTTTTATTTATCACACATGAAATTTTTTGTAAATTTTGAATTCATATATGCAATCAAAGGCCCCAAAGTAGTTTGTTTATCTGTTTTGTTTTGTTTTTTTAAGGGGGGGGAGGTAGAGGAATAACACAGCATAAAACAGGGAGTTTTTTTTAAAATTTATTCTCCAAAATACAAAATTCATCCTACTGGTTTTGCATCCTGCAATTCGGTGATCATGCAAAGTGAGTTCATGCTCTGATAATTAAGGTAACTACACCTAATTTCGACCACTTTCTAAAACCACACAATCTAGATTCTTGTCTAAGGTTTTTCAATGTAATAATAGGAAGCATGATGAATTGCTTAATTAAGTGATTTTAAATGTAGTTACCTTAATTCCTAATGATCCAAAGGGGGTGTTCTTTCAAAATGGGCCAAAATTGCCAACAACTAGAGCAATTTTTTGCTCATTCTTTCTTGAGATTAGATAGAACTTAATTGAAGGATCTTGAAGTTAACATTGAAATTGAGAACCTCAAAAAATTTCAGATTATTTGACGATACAGCCTAGGAGATATTTAACTTTGAAGCTTTTCTTGGGTCAATGGAAATACAGTGTAACGCACTTTGAAGTCATAACATTATTCACCAAGCTTGGGAGGGTCCCTTTTGCTTCCACAGAAGGCGGGAGCCCCCCAACATTGTAAAAGTCAATTTGGAAGGAAGGAATGGGCCTAGAAATGGCCAGGCTGATGAAACCCACTGGCAAAACTAGCCACGTAGCAAGTGCTCAATCAATGATACATTTCACATTATAACTAAAGTCTCCTCCAGATATCTAGAGGAGATTTCTACCTCCACCTGGGGGAGGGAATTTTGTGGGCTAAGAATGTTATGAGTAGCATATCTTTGTGAGAATATTTTGAAATGATGTTTTTTTGTACTCAGTGAAAGAGAAGAGAGTTGAGAATGTACTTGTAAAATTCTATAACATTCCAAGAATTTTACAATTCATGGTCAAGCTTGCAATGCACGATAGTCAATGAAATTTGAGTAGTGTTTGCAAGAGAAAAAAGAATGGAACACTTGTCTTTTCCTTAAACTCCTTGGATCTACCCTTTTTGAGGTGGATTTGAATCTTATGAGGTGAGCAAGAAGCACATTGGTTGGCTGACTTTTTAGTCCATGCCCAAATTGAAAACAAAAAATGAGCTGTAAACTACACTTCACCCCTTAAATTTGAAAAGTTCCACAAGGTGGAGTTTAATTTGGAATTTGATGAAACCACCACTATTGGATTGTTTTTTTAGTCTGACTAGAAGTTTTCTAGAAATAAATTTTATTTTTCAAAAAATTCAAATCTGAGAACGAGCAGCTCAAAAACAGGGGCAGCGACCAAAAATGGTTGCTTGGATTATTAGGGGTTAATTCAGTTCTTGTGCAGGTTAGTGCCTACATTACTCTCATGTGAATACATGTGATGTCATCCCTTCATTGAAGAACTATTGAAGAATGTGCTTCCCTTGTGCCAAACCACTTGAGGCTGGCGTGCTTTGTATTTTGGTAGGACATTAAATCCGTCCCACGAGGTAGAACCAACAAGATGAATTCACCCTTGGAGAAAATGCAAGAATTTTTATTTGCCACATATAAAGAAATTGCAAATTTTGAATTCATATTTGCAATCAAAGACCCCTAGTTAGTTTGGAGAGGTCTACAACATGCCCTAAATACATAAAATAAAGTTTTTTCTTTTACTTTTACCCAAAATAACACAAAATTAGCCCTACTCATCCCACTTTGTGCAACGGATTTAATGTCTAGCTATATTTTGCATTTGCTATGAAATTTTATTTTATTTATTTCAGAAAAAAGAAAAGAAAAGAATTGTTGAAGAAGGTCATATTCACTAATCCCTAAAGGCCCAAGGCCTTTTTTCTGCAAGAAAAACACTCACAACTGCCATTTCTATAGCATAGAGTAAAAAAATTTGAAAATTGTTTTTTTTCCACATCTAACCATAAAATCTTAAACCTAAGTAGTATGGAAATGTGTGGAAAAAACTTCAGAATTTTTGACCACACAGATTGCAAGATATCTATGTTGAAGTGAAAAAAACAAATTTTTCAATACATTGTAGTTTTCTGACTTTGAATATTTTTTACTTTAAATTTTTACACTACAAAGTTTTGAGCTTTAAACCATTATAGTGGAGAATTGAGTTGAGAAACTAGCAAAAAAAAACTCATAAAAACTAAATTTTTTGTATTTCAAAAAATTATTGAGTAGAAGTAGGCACAAGATAGAAGGAAAATCTAAAATATTAATATCTTTTATATGGAATTAAAATGCACTAATCCCAATGGTGAAATAGTTCTAGCAAGAAGACTAAACCATGAAGAACTTTTTTTTTTGAAAAATTGTAAAAATTGCATTCAGAAATGAATCCTACAAGTTTTTTGTTTCAAGAAGAAGCTCTAAGTGTCCGAGAAATAAGATTGTACATAAATTTCTCATAACAAATTTAATAGGAATGAATCAAAGCTTTCCAGATAGATAAAATAATAATCTATGGGGATAGAAAAAATTTTAATTCAGATTTTTGCAAATGTTTTTTATTGAACCCTCTCCCCTGATTTGAACTTATTTGGGCATAACTTTTGTTCCCGAGCACCGATAAAAAAAAATTGTATTCCTATGAAGCTTATCAGTTTTTCTATCTTCCAAAAAAATTTCAAAAAATCATGACAAAAATTCAGCCCATAGGTACTGGACCAAAATCTCATTTGTCCCCCAAAGGGACAAAGGTCCTTTACGGGTTAAATTGAGAGAAAATGCATCATTAGAGAAAATATTTGGCTTGAATAAGGCCGCAATTTACTATCCTTAAAAATATTTGTAAAAGATTTATTAAACAAATGAAAAAATTAGGTTTAATATATATTTAATAAATTCATATTAAATTTAACGTTGAGTACCATGAGCACTAGAAGGGAAAGCTCTTGCATCAATTTTGGATCTTTGATCATACCATAGTTTTTTTTGTATAATTGACAAGTGTCTTTTGTGAATACTAAGCAATACTTAGTTGTACCTACTTGTACTATGTCTAAGACTAGGTTCCATTATTTCACAAAAAAAAGATATCTCAAGGTTATAATTATAATAAATCTACCATCGTGGAAAAAAAAACACTAAAAAATGGCTATTTGTGAAGACTTGATGGTGTCTAATCAAATTTCACCAAAAGAATGAGGTCAAAATCATCTTCAATGTTTAGAAATGCGACCGCCAAGAACCCTATTTGCATAAACATTGAGGCCAAAAAATAATTTATTTTTGGATTATCTTCATAAGAAATATGCCTCCCTACTATGGAAATATACCACATTTCAGCTTTAGTTTACTAATTTTGGGTGCTTGTTAGTGTTTAAAAACCTTGAACCTGAAAGTGTGATAATTTTGCAAAATTGACTCTTAGATATAAAATATTTTTTTAATTTAAAAAAAGAGATATAATTACAATAAAAACATCCATCTCCAATAAAACAAATTCAAGCTCATCAAGTTCATGCTTCAAAAGTTATAGCAAAAGACAACTCAATCTATCACGCTACTTGTGACATTAAAGACTAGCATTTTCTGCAAACACCCAAGAAAGATGAAATGCAAATCTATAACTTTAATGAATAGAGCATTGGACAACTCCGTTGATTCTAAAAGTTCAATATACTTGTAGCATACAAGCCAAACAAGGGATCTCGCCAATTGCCTCGTTTCAGGTTCCTAAAGAATTGCAGTATATTATGAAGTGGATACTTTTGAAGACTAAGTTTCTAGAGTTGATCCAAGCGCAAGGTGATCCTTGCGCTTGGATTTAAATAATGCATATATTTTACTATTCACCATTGTCGAAGCTTTGGTTGCCATCGCCACCATTGATTTCTTTTGCTCTTGGTTGCAATAAATACAAGTATGCAAACTGGTGATGCCCATTTCCAAGCCTAGCATGCACTTAATGGTTTTCATATCAGCTGCCAAGAGCCATTCTATACAAGAAACACACCTATGTTAGGTAAGGTGGAAGCACCTAAAACCGTCTATTTAATCAATTCAGTATAGTTGGAGGCTTCCTTTTTCTAGGAAAAATATTTCTGCAGTATTTGCAATCAAAGGTGGAGTCCTATTCTAGCAATTCCCATGGATACATTGCATGCTCCACGCCCTCAATGGTGTGGTCAAAAAATCTTCCATTTGCATTTTCAAGCACATCTGGCCGACAATGTGGGATGAATCTATAAAGAAGAAGAATACCTCTTGTTGTATGACCAGCATGAATGAAAAGTCTGTTGGGGATAGTTCGATGAATCTCTAAATAAACAAGTCTGTAGTGAATGAAATGCTGAGAGTTGTAAGTTTCTCTTACTAAACTTATGGCAGGACTTCATTTAACGTCATTATACTCAAGGATGAAGATCTCTCTGGAGTAATTATTATGTAATTTTGTTCCTACTAAGCTCTCCAGTTCTCTGGTGCTCATACGGGCACTGAAGTTCTTCAAAGAAAATCCAATTGAAACAGGTTCACCCGCAAAAGAGTTGTATGTAGATGTGGTAAATACAGACTGAGAAAAACTTCTTACGACATGGTCAAGAAAAACAGGCCATAAACTTGATTGGCAATGATTTTCTTTGGATGTAACTAAGGCCGTAATTCGGAGGCGTTTGATATCAATCATCTGCAGATTTCAGAACAAAAATAGAGGATTGGGGTTGCAAGTTCGTTAAGTGTCTTGGTGAACAACAAGTGACACATTACATGGTACTCCCTGATCTTTTAATTCTTGAATTACTCGCTTATGTCATTTGTATCATTAACCCTACAACGATGTTGAGGATGTTAGTGTCCAATGGATGCCTTCAATGTTAACCCCTAAAGGCCCAAGGCCTTTTCTCTGCCAAAAAACACCCAAAACTGTCATTTTTATAGCAAAGAGTAAAAAAAATTTTAAAAAAAAGGTTTTTTTTGCACATCTAGTTGTAGTATCTTACACCTAACTAGTATGAGAATGTGTGGAAAAAATTTCAGAATTTTTGACCACACAAATTGCAAGATATCTGCATTTAAAGTAAAACAAACAAGTTTTTCAGCACATTGTGGGACTAGATTTTATGACTTTGAACATTTTTAACTTAAATGTTTTGCACTACAGATTTGAGCTTTAAATCTTTATAGTGGAGAATTGAGTTGAGAGTCTACGAGAAAAAAAATCCAAAAAAATAGTTTTTGAAAATTGAAAATTATGAAAATCCAAATGAAATGAATCAAAGCTTTCTAAATAGACAAAAATATAATCTATAAGGAAAAAAAAGAATAAAAATAAAAAATAAATGGTTGTCCCTTAAACGCTGCTTTGAGCTTATTTGGGCATAACTTTTTTTCTTGGGCATCGATTGAAAAAAATTATATTCTTACAAAGCTTAGCAGTTTTTCTATCTTCAAAGTTTTTTTTGGAAAATCACAACAAAAATTCAGCTTATAGGTACCTACCCAAAATCCCATTTGTCCCCCAAAGAGACAATGGGCTTTTAGGAGGTAAATGAAGAAATAAAGAATACACCTATTAGTTAAATAAGTGAAACATTTTGGTGACTACCATAGTGTGAAATGGCTTTTGTCTCTGCAATGACAAATTTTATTTTTTTCATCCAAAGTGATTCATTTATATTTATATGAATGAAAAGATGACTTTGGTTTTGTAGTCTTGTAATTATTTCACAATTTGTCATTTCTTCATTGTGAATAAAATGTCATGTCCTTTCAAATTTAAGAGAATCATAAAAGTAGAAACAATGTAATTATGACAACAACTGCTATTGAAGAAACACAAGTTGAAGAAGAACCAAATCACCTGAAGAGACAATAGAGTAACTAATGCATTAATGTTTAACTTTCAATGAGTCTAACAAACCCATTCCTTTATCGAGAGGTCTAAGCTTAAGACAATTACTAAGGAAGAAGAAGCATTATTGAAAAGATGCCTTACCCCTAAAGGACCAAGGCCTTTTTTTGCCAATTCTCAATTGCCATTTTTAGAGCAAAGAGTAAAAAAATTTAAAAATTGTTTTTTTTGCACATCTAACCGTAGGATCTTATACCTAACTAGTATGAGAATAGAGTTATTCGTAAAGTCCCCCCCAGTTTGGAGGGGACTTTTTCACAAATTTCCTCTGACGGTTTAGGCCCCACAAGCGACCTTGATCCCGCAAGCAAAGTCCAGACGGAACTTCTTTTTGGTCAATTTGGATGCGAAAGAAAATTTGATACCCACTTTCGTATTGGATGCGGGTGACTTTTTGCCCAAAACCTGCTATTTCACAAAACTGCGGGGTTTAAACCCCAATTTTAAGTACTTTACGAATAACTCTAATGTGTGAAAAAAAATTCAAAATTTTTGACCACACAAATTGCAAAGATATCTACGTTTGAGGTGAAAAAAACAAGTTTTGAAAGACTCTATACTTACCCACAAACTTAAAATCCTCATAACTTTTGACTCATAGATCCAAATTAAATGATTCAAAGCTTCACACTTCTATATAAATCTAAAGAACCAATTTCAGATTTTTATTTCTTTTAAAAGTCATTTTTAAAGAAGTTTTTTGAGCTGCCCGGGCTGCCCGCCGACCAATGAAAATCACATATCATGCAATAACTTTTTAACTATGTAGTCAAAAGTTATGAAAATTGTTGGGCCTTAAAGCTACTCCTTGGGCACATGTTGTGTAAAATTTTCAAGTGAAAAAAATAAAAAATCCATTCGTAGTGAGCTGCCAAAAATTGCTATGTTGCCAAAAAAACGCAGCTTGGTCCTTTCGGGGTTAACCCCTTAAGGTTTTTGACTATATTTTCACCAAAAATGCTCCAAAAGTGCCATTTCTAGTTCAAATAATAAATTTTAGAAAAAAAAACATTTTGGGAAACATGTAACCAAAGGATCTTGTATCACTGGTTTGAAAAGATGTGGAAAAGATTTTAGAAATTTCTACCATATAGATTGCAAGATATTAACATTTGAATTGACAAAAATCCTTTTTTTGGCTAGGCCCGATAGTTGTAATGTTGTAATAAACAAATCGACATCCAATGTTTTTATTCTTTTTCAAAAATATTGAAAGTTGTGTTGGGCAAGTGAATGAAGACTTGTGCCAACAATGTGGGTACAGAGCTAGCAACATTTGACTTAGAAAGTGCAACCCTAATTGAAAGAGTAAGGATTCAAATTTGAAGACAAAATAATTAGGATTTTGAAAGATACAATTGCAAGCAAATACCATATTAGCAATGATTTTATCTCTCGATGTAGATGAGAACAATTGAAATCCTGCATTGAATTGAAACTTCAGAACTTTCTCCTTCTAACTGCCGTCCATGCTTTGTGTAGTCAGGTTTTATGTTACTTTTTAGCCGATTGGTTGACTAGGCTATTAACTTGTAGACTTTGTCAATTGGTAAATCAGTGTTACTGGTTAGTAGTAAAAGTTACCAATTGGGAATGGAATCAGGTGAATTGTGATCTTAAGGGTTGGACCGATTGGTAGTTATGGTGGTTTGGCTGGGTACTTAGGCTATGAATTCCGATTGGTAGTTTTAGTTGACCTTCGAGTGAAGCAGGCACTCCTTCCAAGCGTAGGGAGTAAAACAATTGTGTGAGTGATTTGTATTTTGTCTTTTGTTTTAATACAAGTGAGATGTTTTACAATTGTGTGTGTGTAATTGTGTATGTGTTATGATGTGTGTGTGTTTGACGATTGGATGTGTGTTTGAGGAAATTAAATAGAAATTGTGGAAGAGTTGGTGATTGAAACCGATTGGAGTGTTTGTGTGTAATGGAATCTACGAACAATTGGGAGCGATGTCTGTGTGCTGTGTGTGTGGAAAATTACCGATAGGGAATTTTGTTGTGAAACTGGAGTGATACAAACAGTGGTAAATTACGATTGTGTTAAGTGCCTGTGTGAGGCTAATGGAAAAATTAAGAACGATTGAACAGGAGAATCTGGAGAGACTGAGAGATATAACTTAAATTGAAAATAATGCTTGATACAATTAAATGCTTAATTTAAGAAAACATAAAAACAGTGATTAGGTAAAATGTGAGAATGAGTCCGATGGGATTAAGTATAACATAAATAAGAGAGAGATTGTCAAAGTGAAATAATTAATAATAAATATCAATTGGAAAATAAATAACGAATATGAGTGGGAGTAAATTCAGTGTGCCAAGAGATAAATGTAAGTATTGCTGTAAAACTGATTGGGGTGGAATCAAATGCACAAGTCGAATTGGTGAAGAGCAATCGAAGTTGTAGTCAAAGTACAGCAAGGAGGAGAAGAAGCAATCACTAAAGAAGGAAGCTCTGTTGGATAATAAACCAAGCTTTCCGGAGTGAAAAATAAAGACGCCAACAATTGGAAACTGATAAGTGGTTCTAAAACCGTGAACTATTGATATGATGAAAAGGGTTAATAAAACTTAGAATCATGCAATTGGGACCCTTTGGGTTTTATAGGAATTCTGATTGAAGATAATTTACTTCCTAGAATTCAAACTCTACCTTAGGAATTTATTTTGAAATAGAAATAAAAATCCTTCTACATTTTGGCGCCCATACTGGGGAGGTAAATTTTATTTTTAATTGGAAAGTTTAACTCTATAAGACTCAGCAATTAATTGGAATGGTGTTAAATTTTAGCGTGAGACAATGCTATGTGTGGTGATGAAAAACTTAAGTCTAGTATAAGTGCTTGAGAGGAAATTAGAAAAGGGCTTGCAGACGGTCACGGTATTGTTGGTGTCTCAATTGATTTGAGCCCAATTGATATAGAATCATTTCCAAGCAATACAATGGGAAGAGAAAAGTATGAATATGTATGCAATAATTATGACTATAAAATTGAAAATCTTGAACAAGAAATTGAAAATCTTGAACAAGAAATTGAAAATCTATGGGGTGAAAATGAGAACCTAAAATATAATATCATAGCTAGAATGCAAATGGATTTGCAAGACAAAAACGAAGATATATTTAAATTAAGAGAATTGAATCTAGAATATTCAAAGATTATTAGAAATAAAGAAATTGAAAAAAGAGAAGCAAAATATGATGGAGAAGTTTGGAAGAAATTCTATGAAGATATGGTGTTGGAAGAATCAAAACACAAGTTGCATAATAAATTGAATATGGAAAAGATGAAGGAGATGGAAGATCAATTAGAAAGTTTTGCAAATAAAGAAAAGAAATTTCAATCATCTTCTAAATTTCTTGAAAATTTATTATCCATGAAATCAAAAGAAAATGAAAAATTGGATATTCAAATCAAAAAGCAATCAAAAGATAATGAGGATTTGATTGGTGAATTAAAAAATTGAAATTTCATAATATAATTGATATAGCAAAGAAAGTTAGAGACATGCAAGAAGAATTTAATAAAGCCATGGTAATCAAAGAAAATCAATTTAGAGAAAAGATATTGAATTGGCAAATGAAAGAAGCTGATTTATTAAAACAAATTGATAAACTTTAAAAATGAAAATGATAAAATTGGTAAATTGTTAGCTAAAACTGAAGAGGAAAATAAAAAGTTTAAACTATCTAGAGAATTTCTAAAGCTTCAAATAAATGAATTACAACAACTTCATGAAAATACTAAATTGCAAGTTAAAGATGTAATGAATACATTAACCTTGGAGAAAGCTTCCAATCAAAAACAACTGGATGCATCCTCTTTGCAAATTATAATGTTGAATCAAAAAGTTATTGATGTTTTGAATGAAAAGAATCAATTAATTATAGAAAATAACATTTTCAAAGAGGACAATGTTTTGCAAAGAGTGTTAGTTCAAAAATATAACCAATTGGAAGATAGAAGAAGAAAACAAAATAAAAATATTATAAATCGATTATCTCATGATCAAGAAAGTTCTAATATGAATAAAATAAATTCAAGTGCTCTATTGAATTTAAATAGAAAGTTTGATGTGGCAAGTGGAAAACATGAATTTATAAGATTAAATCTACATGTATTTTATTTCAAAATCAATTATACAAATCTAAAATGTGTTGATGAAGAGTTATTATTTAATAATTTAAGGGATTTTTACATTGTTAATATGGACTTCTACCAATATATTATTTATCAGAATTTTGTTCATTATGAATTGTTTATCTTAATTTTCTATAAAAGTCTGAGGGTATGGGATCCTAGAAGATGGGTTTAGAAATTATTTTATTTACTAAAAAAAATTCTTAAAATAAATAAATAATAAATCAAAGATTTTGAAATTGATTACCTTGTCAATTGTTGCTAAAATTTATTCATTCAGATTATTTTGTCGCTTGGAGCCAAAAAGAAAATAACTCATTAAAATTCACAATCAATTTTAAAATTCAATTAAAATAACAAAATATACCAACTGGAGGATATTATCACTCAAGTGTGCTAAGGCCAATTGGGAAGAAAGGCAACATGGTGCATCACGCCTTGTTTATCAAATACCATTGCAGTAGACAGAAGGCTGTGGTCTTCTCTTAATTCCATATGCTATTTCTTTAAAAAGTGCCTAATCAATAAAGTTTGAGGTGAAGAAGTCAATTAGAACCAGTTCAAAGAAGTGATGTTTGCGGGGATGCAAACAACTGAGGTGGGGGCTATGTAGTCGGCATTTTAAATTTGGTTTAGGTGATTGGTTCTTTTTGTAGTTATATAGTATTATTTACCAATTGGTAGAGTAGTTGTAGATCATTACTATTGTTAGTTTCTAATTGGAATTGATTCTGTACATTGGTGAGATGTAAATGGGTTTTAATGACCAATTGGTAGTTATTTGTTGAGATTCTGATGGTTGTCAAGTGGCTAGCTATTTAGGCTGGGATGTTACCGTTTGGAGTTTAGTTGTCCTCGGTGAAGTAGGCGCTCCTTCTAATTGCTAGAAGTAAAGCAATTGTGTTTTTGTAACTTTGTGTCAATTTAATAGAAAGCGAAGGATTTGCAATTGTGAGTGTTTGGGTACTTGTGTGTTTGATTAGAAATGTGTGTGTATAGATGTGTATGGAACTTGAAACTGTGTATGTTATCAATTGGATTTAATAATAGAAGAATTAAAGAATAAAAAGAATTGTAATGAGTAAAACAACAAGAAGTGTAAGTTTTGATATATAAAGAACATATAAAGAAAATTTTGAGAATAAAAATGATGGAAGAATCAAAGTTGCAAATTTAAAAGAAATCAATTGGAAATTCGGGATAAATTCAAGGAGTGTATTTAATTAGTATTGGAAGACTTTGAATGATTGAATTATGGATAAATTTTACTAAAACTAAAATAAATTGATACAATAGGATGAATAGGCTGAATTTAATATCTTACAATTGAGCATTAATAGGTCATTTAGAATTCCAATTAGAAATATTCTACCTCCTAGAGTTTGAGCTTATTTTCCAATAGGTGTTTTAATCCATTCAAACAATTAATTAAAAACCTATTCACACTTTGCCTACATTACAAAAAATATGAGGCCTCAACAAGGTTGCGTGTGCTGATTTTCAGGCCCCACAGGGTGCAATTATGGAGGTTTTTTTTTTGTTTTTTTTAAAGTTTTTTTTTTGAAAATTTTTTGAAAATTTTTAAAAAATGATGTGGCACTGACGTGGCGCTGTCAGCAATGACATGGTCAAAATGTGACCACGTCACATTTTCGGTTTTCAATTTTCTTTTCTTTTTCTTTTTTCCATAATATCACCACGGGGGATCCAGGCTTAGCGACCTTGTTGAGGCCTCATATTTTTTGTAATGCTGTGCTTCTTTGGATTCTTGGCATGACCTCTATTTCTCCCAGGCATCAATTTTATCCATGAATTGATCTCAATTTTGAGTGGTATACAATTCCCTTCATTGACTTAAGAATTAAATAACAGAACACTCTGCATTAGTGATAAAGGCCTCATTACAACAAAACAAGGAGAGAAAGCAACACGCAACAAATAAGTAAGAATGAATAGTAAACATACACATTAACATATTAAACTATGCATCTTATAATCTTCCGCATACAAATAGATGTGTACAATCATTGTACATGTTAGAATCATGATGACATCTTCACCCCTAAAAGCCCAAGGGGTTTGGACAAAATACAAATGTCTTACAAAATATAAGTTCTAAAACTTTTTGAAGTTTGCATCAAAGAAGATAGTGTGAAGCACAAAAAGTGGAAAGCATCCGTATGGTCAAAATTATAAAAAAAAAATTAGATTTTTCTTAAATGAATTTTGAAGATATAACTTCAAAAACTCACCAAAAATACAATTTCTATTTTTAGCGTTTGAATTTTTTTTTGATTGGTCAAAATTGTGGTTGCTATTGATTTGTGAAAAAATGCATGAGATCTAGTAATGAGAACACCAATACTTTCTCCATATAGTAAATTTTTCAACATTAGGCAAATCTAGACACTTTGTGCTATTTCTCTTATAGTTTTTGTTTGACCGTAGTGATCTGAGTTTTGAGTATAAACATTGATAGACAACCCAATCTTTTGCAAGAAAAAAAAAAAAAAAAAAAAAAAAAAAAAATTATTTTGCCCGAAAATTTTGCTCGAAGTTGGGCAGCAACCTTAAAATGGTCGCTTGAGCACTTAGGGGTTAATGTCAACTCAAAAAAAATAACAAAATTCATATCAAATACAAAATATGTATAAAAAAATGAAAATTTCTCCATGGGTGTACGACATAGCGTACGACATCATAGTGCAAAATATTTACGATGTCATTCTAAAACTAGAAAGTCAACACTTTGGTTATTGTCCCAAAAGTTCAAATTACAATAAAATATTTAATTTTAGAAATTTTAGAAATTTTTAAATTGGAATAGAAACTACCTCAACTTGGTAAGCTTCATTTCAATACAATAGTTTGGCATAATAGGGAAGGAGGGAAATTAGCAATCACCACAAAATTTTATCTTTGTATAAATTAGTACAAAATGGTATTATTTCAACTTGCACTAATTCAAATAGTGTGACTTTGGTAAATTAATGTCACACCATTAGGACAAATGCAGGATGTTAAATCATGCACACAAAATGGGTCCCATGTTGTCAGAACAGCGAGATCGCTAGTCGAGATCGCGGATCCCGGGGCACAGTTGCAGAACGACGGGATCGCTGGTCAAGATTGCGGGTCCCAAGGCACAGTTGCAGGACCATGCCTTTGACAGAACTACAGAACTGCACCTCCTTTGGAAATGCAAGACCGTAGTAAAAATTCATTGTTTTGTGGGGTCCTTCACAAAATGGATATGACGGCGGCTTTAGGGCTTTAGGCGGCGGTTTTAGGATTTAGGGTGGTGGATTAGGGTTTAGGTGTTTTTTCTGACGTCTTGCGTGGTTGAGTCTTACTACATATTCCATATGGATTGCATTACCCCCTACCCCCTCATGTATATAAAGAATTTGTCTTCTTAATTCTAAATGCAAATCATAAATGGTTTTTGAAGAAAAATGAGAAGACTTTAAAATGGTAATTTAATGTCCTGAACAAATCAGTAGGACAAATGTCCACAGAACTTTTTCAAATTCTACTAAAACAACATTTTTCAAAGTTCTTGTAAGAAGTATAAAGTTCCACCCACATCCGTCTCCTAATCCTATTCTTTAGGGCAATTTCATTGTTCTGCGGGTCTTGCACAAAATAAACACTTAAACTATTTTGAAGTTATTAATTTTTTTTGTTTAGGAGGGTTGTGCTGCTTGTACATCCTACAAGAACTTTGAAAAACGTTGTCTCAATTGTGCCACAAATGTTTGTCTTTATAGAATTTGAAAAAGTTGTTTGGATGTTGTCCTTCTAATCTCTACAGGACGTTAAATCAACATTTTAAAGTCTTCTCTTTTTTCTTCAAAAACCATTTATGATTTGCATTTAGAATTAAGAAGACAAATTCTTTATATATATGAGGGGGTAGGGGGTAATGCAATCCATATGGGATATGTAGTAAGACTTAGCCATGTAAGACGTCAAAAAAACACCTAAACCCTAATCTGCTGCCCTAAACCCTAAAACCGCCATCATGTCCATTCTGTGAAGGACCTTGCAAAACAATGAATTTTTACTACGGTCTTGCATTTCCAAGGGAGGCGCGGTTTTGTAGTTCCATCAGAGGCGTGGTCTTGCAACTGTACCCTAGGACCTGCGATCTTGACCAGTGATCCCGTTGTTCTGCAATTGTGCCCTGGGACCCGCGATCTCGATTGGAGATCCCCGTTGTTCTGACAACGTGGGGCCCATTTTGTGTGCACAATTTAACATCCTACAGGACAAATTAGTGTAATTGGATTCAAATTCATAAAAGGTCTATCATACTACTAAAATCATAACTCCCTCTATAATATCACAAATGCTACCATTAATAATAGGGGCTCATGATTGCTATGCTATGCATTCATTGTATCACATATTAGTAAAACTTTGATATATTTGAATAGAATGCATGATAATGATTTCAATAAGTCTTTGAAATAATTAATTTTAGTATTTTTGTAAAAATGTTTTCAATCATGCATACATAAAAATAATATTTTCACACAATGTTATATTACAAAAACAGAGTAGTAGTTTGCAATGATTTGAGAAATTTATTCAATTGAAGCGATTTTGGATTTCACAACAATTAAGTTGTTCATGCAGTTTTCGAAATTTACAAGTTTTTCTTTTCAATTCACCAAGTTTTGGGATTGCCATTGTTTGTACCAATTGAGTCAACATTTGAACGCATTACAATAAATGTGTATCTTTTACAATATTCACCATTGCATATATTTCATTCATCATTCAATAAATTTCTATTGTACATTTCAATATATGCTTACTTATAAACAAAATTATACAAAGATTTTTGTAATTTTTATTTGAAGATTTATTGAAATTTTTGTTCTGCATTTTATCTAATACATAAAAATTATAATGATGAACGAGTAGCATAGCAAGCGCCAGCCGCTATCTTACAACTAAAATTCAAATGAAAAAAAGGAACAACAATCACAAAATAAATAGTGACCCATAGATTCGGCATTTTCTTGTGTAGGAAAGTCAAAAAAATATCAGTAGGAAGGACTATCCAACAACATTCACTGAAAACCAGCTCAACAAAATCCTCCCCAAAAAATTTGATGGAAACATGCCTTCCCAAAATCATCCAAAAGACACAACCCAGACGTGTTGTTGTAACCTCCAAAATCTGACATGTCATTTTTGGTCACGGAAATAGCCTTGTACAGTACTGTATTGCAAAACGCTGGATACAATCTGAGTGTCCCAAATTTTTCCTTGGCAAGTGCTTCAATCCAAACATCTCAAAACTATTTAGTATAAGTACCAGCAATCGATGCTATTTTGCACTATGTTTGAAAGAACAAAAAATGGAACAAAAGATGGAACAAAAGTTGGGAGGCAAATGATACACGTAGGACTAGAAAATAACCAGTCAATATCATAAATTGAGACGATCGTACTAAAACAAAATTACAAAAATGAGAGCCTTATTCTGGGAATGCATCCAGGACTCTTCGCGATTAATATCTCTGCAGGCAGAATAACTTCTAAAAGAGACGTATCTGGGCAAAACGGAGCCCATCAGTCATTATATTTAGAACCTATTTAGCCATGAATAAACTAAGCTGTCGGCATCAACATGCTCCCCAATAATTTTGCATCGTGGCTGCCCAATCTTGCAAGCCACTTGGAAGAAATGTCTAGAATTTCACTCACCAATAACCGGCATGTACTGCAGGTCCCTCGGTCAATAAAAACTGATACTCCGCTCTTAGCTTCGACAGTGTCACTCGCGTGAATGATACACGTCGATGGTGTATACCCAGGAGTTAACACACAGCGATTGTTGCTGAAGTTTGAAGCTGCTAATGGAGAAAAAATGTTTTGTCTTCCTACCCATGGATGAGGATAAGATCGCACTTGAAGGCTCGCATCTACCCCCAATATCTCTAAATGGCTTCTTCATAAGTAATAGCAGTAACTATCTAAATTTTGAGGACGCCAGAAGCACCCTGTGCACAGCTCAACTTTGGAAGTAACTTACAATCCCGCGGTCTTCTTCAGATGTTTCTTGAAGTCCATGATATCACCGTTCCACCTGGTGATGGTCTTCTTCTCACACACCCAAATCTCTTTAGCGACCTGGTTGATGAGTCTAAAATCGTGACTCACAAGAACAAGCCCACCGTCCCACTCATTCAAAGCCTCAGCAAGCGAATCAATGGTTTCGATATCCAAATGATTGGTTGGCTCATCCAAGAGAAGCAAATGGGGAAGCCTCCAAGCCAACCAAGCAAAAATAACACGACTTTTCTGCCCATCAGAAAGATTGCCCATCGGCATGACCTGGGCCTTCCCCGTGAGTCCAAAGCGCCCAATCGCGGATCGCATTTTCTCCTCCTCCAAGCCAGGGTACTCATTCATCATGTACTGAAGCGCTGACACGTCCAGGATCAGAGTTTCTGCGAGATGCTGGTGATATTGAGCAATGCGAAGATGATTGTGTCGACGAACCATGCCGTCCAGAGGCTCTAACTCACCGGTCATCAACTTCAGAAGCGTACTCTTTCCAGCTCCATTGGGTCCCACCAGGGCAATCCGAGAATCGAGGTCAACGCCGAAATCAACCTTCTCATAGATCAACTGCTCAGGTGTGTAGCCGAACCTCATGTCAACAAACTGGAGCACAGGTGGTGGCAGTTTTCCAACATCCGTGAACCTAAAAGTCAGGGTCTTGTCCCTCACAACCTTCTCCGCAAGTCCACCCCTTTCCATCTTCGCCAGGGTTTTCTCTTTACTTTGAGCTTGCCGGGCAAGCTTTGCAGATCCGTGACCGAATCTAGCGATGTATTCTTTCATTGCCGAAATCTGCTCCTGCTCCCACCGGTATTGCTTCATTTGATTCTCTTCCAGATCTGCCCGCGTTTGGCAAAATTGATCGTAATTTCCTGTGTAAAACTTGAGTTGCTTGTTCTGCATGTGAATTATGTTCGTGCAAACACCATTCAGAAAATCTTGAGAGTGAGATACAACCACCAAGATCCGCTCAAATTTCTTCAGTGTCTCCTCCAGCCACACACAGGCCTCCAAATCTGCAAAAATCAACGTATAGACACTCAGCATATGAAAACTTGTGAGCTGAAATTTTCAATTACCACTATCTGTACAGCAAGTCACCCAACAATAACCGATGTCAACTTTGACTAGAACAACGCACCGAGATGATTTGTAGGTTCATCCAGTAAAAGAATAGTTGGATTCATAAACAATGCACGTGCCAAAGCTATCCTCATCCTCCACCCTCCTGAGAAGTCGCGCGTCTTCTTATTTTGCATTTTCTTCGTAAAACCTAAACCATGCAAAATTTGAGCTGCTCGCATCTCTGCAGTTGCTGAGTCCATCGCCTCCAACCTCTCATAAATGCGCTCCAAAGGCTCACCACCACCGTCATCCTGTAGAGATAAAATTAAGTAAAAAATCGCCAAACATACAAGCCTAAAACCTAAAGGGCGAAACGAGAAAACAGAATATTAAATGATCGAAAAATAGGCAGCTGATTTCGCACTCACTTGCTGGGCAAGCTTCTCCGCCTCTTTTTCCAGAACCAACCTCTCCTCATCTACGTTCATGACTGCCTCAAGAGATGTCATGTCGGTGGCATCAATCTCTCTAGTCAAGTGGTAAATATCCATATGTTCTGGAATTGGTACTTCTCGAAGTCCAATCGAAGTAAGCAACGTCGACTTTCCACATCCGTTGAGACCAAGCAGACCATATCGCCTGCCAAGAGAAAAATGAGAATAAGTTGCCATATCCCAACTACTGCATTCACTTCACCAATTCCACACATGTCTACTCTTCCCTACCTCGATTGTCACAAAAGCTTAAATAGAGTCAACCATGCTTTCATAAGCAGTTGGCTCATATTAAACGCAAAAATCATATATTGCACTAATCCTGAGATTCACTCACAGAAAAGTAATCATCCGTATGGGAGTTGGAAAACAACTCCATCAACTCAAAACGAAGATGTAATTAAATGGAGTTAATTGTGAGATAAGTATTGCCAATCATCAAAAAACGGAAACTAGAAAAATTACAATCATCCCGTACCTTCCATAATTCAGTTCGAGTGTAGAGTCTGCTACCAGCTCGTGGCCATGAAATGTCACAGATAGAGATTCAATCTGCACAAACCAAAAACATTTCTTCAATCAAAACTTAAAGTCCAAACTCTTTTAGAACATACACGCCAGGAAAAGCTACCAAATTTTAATGATGTACACTATTGAGCCTGTCCACAACACTTGTCATCGTACCAACAGGTATACGACCTGCCTAACACAAATGACCCCGACACGACTCCTAAACCAGGCGATCCCCATGATTCAAGCAACAGAGCAAATTTTAGTCAAACACGTATCTTTTAACATCAACCCCAAAACTTACGTGAATATCCCTTGACTGTGCATGCGATGCTAAGACACCCGTACAAGTTCGATCTGTGATGTTGGCGGCAGCTAATTCGTCCGCCAAACTATCAGCAGCGGTTCCATTGGTCACATCTTTCAGCTTCGTTTGTGCAACCACTGCAGCTGCCTTGGATCCGCGCTTCTCCGCGGCGGCCAGCTTCTTGGAAGCGGCCTTCTTCTTGCTTGCATCAGACACCATCGTAACTTGTGCCTAAACGCACACACGAAATCTAAAATCTGCGTACACAAAAAAAAAATATCTTATCAAAACCTGAATAACGACAGCAGCCTCCAACCCTAAACACTCAACAAACCTCTCAGAAAAAAACTGAACAAAAACAAGCTCGATCGCCGTCACAAACGAATCTCATAAAAACCCGGCCGCCACACCTTACCACAACAGATCCACAACCACAGCACAAACTAAAACTCTACATGACGGTTTGCTCATGCACGTTAAAATTACTTGGAGATCGCTTAGGGTTTGCCGCCGTGGAATTTAAAACCCTAGTGAACATGCCACAAAGCGCACAAGACTCGCAATACACCGAAAAGCATTCCAAAATCTCAAGAAATTCACGAAAAATTCAAAAGTGGAAGGAAGAGGCTGACCTAACCCCAGTTCAGCAGCTTAAAATTCTGAAACGCAGAGATGCCAAGGGAGAGAGAGAGAGAGGGAGTGTATGCAAGAGTGCTGCGGCGGAGTCGCAGCCTTGCAAGTGAGCCTCCTTGTGGCGGTCCTCGGACCTAAAACGAGAGAGAGGTAGGCGGCGGCCGGTTCTCCTCCGGAACCCGACGTAACGTGCGTACTTTTCGTTCGTCCGAACGAACGTCGAAGCTTCGTTTCTCCGGTGGTTCTCCTTCGTCGAAAAGATCTCGGGCACGTGCCGAAAGCTCCGAGTGCAGTTTGAAATTAGAAGCGTTTGGGTGGCTCAGCAGCTCTGTTGACGACCTTTTTGCTGGAGGAAAGGGTGGTCCGTAGTCCTCGTTATATAGTAAGTTACGTAAACTTGCGCAAGGAACCCTAACTTACTGCCAAGAACTCTTCAAACCATTAGCACTAAAAACCTAAATTCTAAAAACCTAAATTTTAAAAACTAAATTGGACCGACTTGTTTCGGATCTCTTGATCTGGAGGGTGGAGGGCGCATAGAGAAAAAAATTATGTGCTCTTGATAGGAACTAGGTTATGAAAACCAATAAAATTGGTTTCATATTTTTCTAACTTTGTGTGAATATAATACAAATTTTTGGAAACAATTGCGCAGATGCATTTATTGTAAACACTAGACTAATGTGGGCCTGGAATCACCGAAAGCAACACAATGTAAGTTTGAATCATGCGCAAGTGATTGGCCAACGCAAGTCCCACCTTTATGATAGTGACAACTTTTGGGAATCCCACGTACCTAATACCTACTTTGAATCCACTTGCACTTGGATTTAGGTCGGTTTTTAGGTGTCAAAGAATGACTCATGTTACATTTGGGTGCTTCTACTTTAGTATGCCATGCGTTGTTGTTAAAGCCAAAATAAAAATAAAATAAAAATAAAAGTAATTTTTTAATTTTTTAAATTCAAAAAAACTTGAAAATTCAATAACTTTCACACCATCAGTCCAAACGCCACAAAACATAGCCCATGCACCCCTCTACTGAGAGCTTTTTGATGGTACTAAGAACATGACTAGGGAATCCACTGTTCCAGAGATCTCAACACAACAAACAAAGCAAATAAATAAACAACCTAATTTAAGGTACGAAAGCTTGAAAGTATCACTTTTACATATTGCACTATCTTAATGGTTGAATGATTTCTTTTTATGAGGTTATTAGCAAACTTGAGAGAAGTCTCATGGCCGCTTTACACTTAGAAGTTGGGGCAATTTTCTTTTAGGCCAATTGTGCAAAATTTCAAACCCTTTCAAATTTAAGGCAACCTTCAACTACTCATTAGAATAAGATTATAATAAGGGTTAATACTCTCATATGTAAAAGCCTTGAGGTCAAGAAGTCGGGCCGATTCAATAAAACCTAGAAAATTTTAGCTACTCTTTCTCTTTTCATTGGCATTTGGGACCCAAAAAGCCATCCAAATTCTACAAATTTGATTTGTTGAAAAAAAACAATTATTTTATAACAAAAATCTTATTGAAATATGATATTAGCTTTGAGGCCAAAATTGGCCTTCCATTCTTAGTGCACCCGATACATCAAGCTCAGGCCATAGTGGAGCATGCCCTTTTTGGATTAAAAATTCATTCTACCAAATTTGCCCCTATATTTGGTATAAAGGAATTCAGACAGATTTCAGCCTTTGTCCAATTACAAATGAAGATTTTGACCTCTTCCACAATTAATTAACCTAGCCTTTAGATATGAAGCCGCCATAAAACAAATTGTTTCATATTTTTTTGACGCTTAAGTAAAATTTTATAGGCCAAAATAACCTTAAGTTTGAGCAATGAATGAAAGGTGAATAGTCTTTTGAAGTAATCAATGAGGTTTGAATCAATTGCGGATGATAAACGAAGTGCTTTAGGCCAATGTCACCTCCAAATACTTTCTATTCATCCCAAGAAATTCTTGGTTATTTATAAGAGAACATTTCTCTATGAACTATTTGATGAAATTGAGGTAAATAACATATTTGTACAAAGTGATAGAAGCAAAAATGTGCAAAAGATTCCAAAAAAAGGTTAAGCATGAACCATAAAGGACTAGGTCTTCAAATTTTGAACAATGGATAAAAGCAAACACATCCCAAGCACACAAAAATGCATTTTCACATACTATAATTTTTTTGAAGATTCTTGCGTTGATCCTTTAACATTTCTATGGTGTAGATTTTGAAGATTTTGCTTTCTAATTATTTTAGAATTCAAAGAATATTGATGAGTCCAGACTCAAAAATTGAAAAAATATTGGTTTGGATAGGCTAGTTGATCTAACCTTATGGATCATAATTTATAGCTATTGTTTGAAAGTCATTATTAAAATATTATTCTAAGTTGCATTTTATAATACATCTTCATAGTTTTGAAAGGTTGGACTACCCTTGGTCTTTTAGGGATTAAAGGATGAAGGTGAGTTTTACTAGTGTTATATAACGTATTCTATCTTCTCAACTTTGAAAAATTATAAAGGTGTTCATTCAAGTGAGTTTTTTAAATGTTAGAAAACAAAAGTTGTCTCATTTGGATAGATTTACTCTAGTAAGGGCAAAATTTTAAAAAATAATGAAAAAAATTAAAAATTGGCAGTTGTGATAGAAATCAATTGTGAAGATTAAACCATTATATATCCAAAAGCATTAGTAGATGCCAAGTGGTAGTATAGGATGGAAGGTAGGCCCTTGGATATTTTATTTGTATTTCTCTGTCCAATGTCTTATATATACATTTTAAAGAAAAATTAATTAAATTTTTTATGAAATAAATAAAAATATTATTATTTGATATATTACAATAGTTAATATAATTTATTTAGTATCAATAAAAATCTTGTTTATTATTCTTTACCAATTGCATATAGACACTTCAACTTTTTGAATGAAGTGTTCAACTTAAATGAACAATAATGCTCATTAGTTCAAATGAGTTTTTCTTAGAATTTAATTTTAATAAAAGGCTTCAAGAAGAAGAATTTCTACTAACAATTCCTAAACTTTAGTATTGATGCCAAAAAATATGTTGATCTTAAATTTTAGGTGAAAAATTGAATAGACACAATATCTAAAATGGAGAGTGCTAGAAGGTTGCCCACAATGTAGAATTGGTGGAAATTATGATTTTGTAGAAGTGGAGGCTTTGTAAAGGGACAATATTTGGTTAAGTTCCTTTCAATTTAATGTCTTGCTTGGATGATGCTTTAATGCTATGAATATAGTTTATAAGTGTTCATTACATGGATTTGGGATTTGTGCATATAGAGGTCATATGTGTAGGCACAAATCTAATTATTTGTTGCTATTTCATCTTGCTTCAAAATTGCATGTAACCACTTGCATTTTACATCATAATCATTTATTCAATGTGAAAAATTATTCATCTTTATTTCTTGCATTTCTCTGGTTGGCGCTATATAGCTTTTAAATGATTTGAAATACAATAACATAAAATCTATATTGATTATAAACTCTACTATTTATTCTTTGATCAAGCTTGGTACTTTGCTAAAAACAAATTTATACACTATTTTTCAACAAGGTCTAACCAATATACAATAACAAGTGAATAGATTATCTAAGTTTGAATTACTTTATGTCAAATCCCAATTTGAATCATTATTGTACCTTCCACATATTTCAAAGACTTCAAAGTGTTCATGCATTTTAGATTTATGGTGTTATGTTTGAGCATGATAAAGTTTTGATCAAAATATGACATTCGTATGAAAGTTATTAATTGTTGAATTATCAATCCAATGGTTTGAAGCTATATTTTAGAATTTTGCAAATATTTGTTTATATCTTTGTAAGAATATATCATTATTCATCTCATCTCCATCAAGTTGGTTATAAATGAAGGTTATCTTTTAAAGATTCAATATGACTTTGGATAAATGACAAAGTATTTGGACCAAACATTATGCAAAAGCACTTTGTTCAAAATGCACAATATCCAAAACAGATCTTCCTATAAACACACAACATGGATTTACAAAATGTCCCTCACTAATTGAATTGAATATGGACTTTAGAGCACTTACATATCACCGTTGCAATGCTACATAGGGCCCTTTTTTGTCATTGAAATGAAGCCCTATATGATGAAAAGAAGATAAAAATACAAGCTACTTCTACAGGAGAGAGCTTACCACATTTTGAAAATCTTAGAGCATCCTCAATCCAACTAATATATTGGCCCTCCAAATTTGTTTATATCTTTTGGTTGTTGTAAAATTAGAGCTTGTAATTATTATCATAGGAAGTGCATCAAAAATCTCTATAAATGAACATATTAAAAATTTTATTTGAAAATTGCATAATTGAAGTAGAATCCATTGAAAACTAGCTAAAAGACAAAAATATATAGAAAACCTCTTTACATCAAGCTTAAGAAAAAAATCAAGGAAACGGCTTTACAAACTTATTAAAATTTAAAAAGCCCTTTGCTTTGATTTTCCTTTCTAGGTATAATTTGAAGAAGCTCCTATGATTTTTGTCTTTAGCTAGCATTCAATTGGGATTAGGTTGATGGTCTTATGTCTAAATTTCAATTTAAAAAATATCTATTCAAAGTACTTATGGATGCACCTCCAATGATAGTTACCTCATGTTATATTTATATACCAATCAAAAATTAGAAATAAATTTGGAAGGCCAATATATCAATTGCACTGAAGATGTTCTTAACCCCTAAAGTTCCATAATTATGGTTTCACAAAAAACACTAAAAAACTGCCATTTTTAGTGCAAGTACCAAATTTGGAAAAAAAAACTATTTTTTGACACATGTAACCGTAGGATCTTGTAATATGCTGATTTGAGAACATGTGGCAAAAATTTCAGAAATTTTGAACGCGTGGATTGTAAGATATAAGCATTCAAATTCACGGAAATCATTTTTTTGGCCCTATGAAAAATAGGGCAACTGCACTTTAGAACCTCACTTTTCTATGAAAAATGTCTAAACTAGTGGTGCTTTTTGGATTCATTTTCCTAGACAAGTTGGCTACATGGTTGAAAAATTTCAGATCAATTGGAGTTGTATAACATATAGGGAAAGTAGAAAGAAGTAGAGAAAGATTCAAAATATTAAGTCGTTAAGAATTTAATTATGGAATTGAAAAATGCCAATCCCAATGGTTACAAAGTTGTAATAAACAATCTATATCCTATGATTTTATTTTTTTCAAAAAATATTGAAAATTGACTTAAATTTATTTTAGAGTAGAAAATCCATAACTGCTTGCAAACTAAAATTCCTCATAACTTTCATCTCATTGATCAAAATGGAATGATTTAAAGCTTTTTATGTATGTATGAATCTAGAAAAACAATTTCAAATTTTTTTGTATGAAAAAAGTTTTTTTTTTCTGATCTACCCAGATTGCCGATTTACAAAGAAAAGTAATATATTAGGCCATAACATTTTGAATCATATTTCCAAATGTCATGAAATTTAGTGCGTATGAAAAATATTCTTTGTCTAAACCTTCTATACAAATTTTGGCCTAAAATATGCAAGCCTGTCCAAAAAATTTATACTGACAAAAATAGCATGTTGGTCCTTCACGGGTTAAACTTAATTCCAGGTATCATAAGAAAGGATGATACCATTTTCCAAGAATCCCAAAGAGGGAATAGAGTTGGTAGTTTTGCAATGTTATGTGGCATTTTTTTTTTCTTGGACCAATTATTAGGTGGGTTTTTTTCCAAGAAGGTTTTGAATTTCTTGGCTTCTTCATTCAAAGGGCTTTAAAATGAAGGAGGCGGATTTTGAGTGAGCAATTTTGGATATGCAATTTTTGTATACACTAACTTTTGCATGATTGGTGAGGTTTTGGAAACATTGTAGGGCCCTGATTATTGTTTGGCATTTTTATACACATTTACCTTTCATTTTCTCTTATAGGCTTGAAGCTGTCCTTTCTTTTTCTTTTTTTTAGGCAATTGGCCATTAAATTGCCTTAATAAAACCACTAGTACGTGGGATTCAGGGTTGTAAGAAAAATAAACCTTCCAACTTTTCATCAAACACATCACTACACAAAATAGTGAAATTAGGTTGCCCCACACGAATTTCTCAACAGTCCACACTATAGAAATATTCACTGCTTTTGTACAATGATGCCTTCATTTTAGAGCCATGTATGGCATAGATTTGTGCACGAGTTCAAGGCCTAGTTCAGAGAGTGACATGCACTTCCATGTGGAATAAGCATTGATCCATGAGGTAATTTATTTCAGGTAAGGCAACCTAATTTCACTATTTCGTGTAAATTTCTTCACGCAATGTCTTGTCCTGGTCAATGCAAAGTCGCCATTAATGGGCCAGACACCGGACATTAACTGGACGAAGAAATCAAAGTATGACATCCATGACCAGGTCAGTTCATGGACTTTCCAAAGTACACCTGGGAGCCAGGAGCAGGCTGGACCGCTGGACAGTTCATAGGAATCAGGGCGCGGAAGCGCGTGGAGGCTTGTGTACAGTACTGACCAGGCAAGCGAACTTCGCGTTGTCATTTTCTTGTGGTCGGTGATGAATTCAGAATTAAAACCAAACACTCACCATGGGTACAGCTTCTCCCAGAAAAATAAGCTACACTGAATAGTGCAATTAGTCCACCTGCACCATCACAGAACACACCCAGCACAACCAAACGCGGTACAATCACAAACAAATCAAGTATCCATCACGATTGTTTACATGCGAGTTTATTTGGTGGCAAAAGGATGCCAATAAATCACAGAATATCTGGAAAACAATAGACTTTACAAAATGATTTAAAAGCGTGACCAAATGGTCAAACAGATTCAGAAGGCCCTCCTGCACCTATCATCCTCATGTAAAAACATCTGCACTGCTGCTAATTCTGATTGGAAGCTCAAGTGCATAAAGAGCCTTAAAACGATCTTCAGAACCGGAGGACAAACTGCACCTGAGCTTGCAATCCAGAGCAGTTACTAAACGACTGAATCTGATGTACTATGAAGAACCACAACATGCACCTGGAAGCACTTCACAAACTGGTCTTCCGTATGCCAATAAAAAAGGAAAAGAATCCGGACTTCCAAAAGCTTATCTCAGAAGCCACCACCTAAAGCATGCTATGGGGATGCCAATAACAATGACGGACTAACACCTATGGATCAGAATCCGAAGTAATACTACGTGACGTCTGAATGTGCACAAGTCACCATTTTGAGCCCCACCCTAAACTGCATCACTTCAGTACATATAATCTCAAAAAGGGAACTGCACATAAAATTCACCAGCCTGGAACCTTCTCTCGCCCAGACCTTTCTGCTCCAGGCCCTTCTCAAGTTCTCACGAGAACCTTGTGTCTACTTGATGTATTGGGACATCCACTTGATGCCCTCACCGTAGCCCATCTTCCGCACAATACTGCACATGAACACCTCAATAGGTCGTATGTTTGTCTCCCCCAGATTCACCTTGCCCTTGCCTGTTGTGTAATTGCTCAGACCCAACGAATACCGCAACTCATCTTCAGATGCTGCGTAAGGGATGTCAATCTTGTTCCCCAGAATCAAGAAAGGGACCTGTGCCAGTGAGTCATCTGACAGCAGGGCATCAAGTTCTTTCTTCGCCTCTGAGAATCTCTCCTTGTCAGCAGCATCCACCAAGTAGACGATGCCGTCAACCTGTGGAGTTGAACATTGTCAGCAAACACTAGTGTGCGAGCAACACTACTACCACTGTCCAATTAGGGTTTTCATCCGTTCTGTTACGAGAGGCGATTAAAAATACAAACCCTAGATTGGACCTGATAAATAATAAGTGACAATTTTGTGCAAATAATCTCCAATCTCCAATCAAAACCTAAACAATAGGAATTCAGAAAAAGCAGACGAACACACGACAGATCAATGTAAGGCCATATATGAACAGGCCAGAGAGAACTGTGACGTCAGTAACCCTAACAAAGATGAAGTTAAACTCATGGAAACAAACTAAATCCCTCAGACAAGTCAAACATCACTGCGCTAAACCGTAGTCAAACAGATTCGTAGCACTATGATCACCTCGTTCAGGCGCTTCATTCGTAACGAGAACCAATCGGAAAACATCCACCTCAGTTTGGAACCCTAGCATACCCATTCTCACACAAACTCACCACACCCCTGCTGCTTCACCTCCTCTCCAAATTCAAAACGCAACATAATTCACCACTCCACCTCACATGCATACAACAGACAATACAAAACTAACCTTGGCATAGTAGTCCTTCCACACTCGTCTGGCGATCTGGTGACCCCCGAGATCAAACGCTTTGAACTTGATTTTCCCGATGCTCAACTCCTCCGATGTAGGGTATTGCGTCGGTTGATGTTGCGCCAACCTCTACGCTCACACACACACCAATTTCGTCAAAAAAAAAAAAAAAAAAAACTTCCTCCTCCTCATCACCAACAGATCGCCAACATCCTCCACCTTCCACCACCCTAACTCACGACAATGTCCAAACACCCAAAAAGAAACAGAAAACACAGAAACACACACACACATCACATCGCTGGATCTTGAGAACGGGCTGTTCTAGGGTAAGTTACCTCATCCTTGAGCATGTGCAGGAGAGTGGTCTTGCCGGCGTTGTCCAACCCCAGGAACAAGATTTTGGCCTCCTTCTGCCATAACCCTAGGGTCGCGAGCACGCTGTAGAACCAGTCGAACAAAAACATGATGGTGGCGCTTGGAGCGCCTCTCTTGGTGTTGCTACAACCCCGGACCCCGAAGAAACAAACCCCGTAAGGAAGCAAGTCTTGCGAGCTCTGAAGTAAAGGAAGACGACGACGACGAAGGCGAAACAGAGAGCGTGAAGTCCGAGTGAGAGAGACAAGCCTCGGTCCTTTGGCGCGTCCACTTGAAAACTTACTTTTCTTTTTTAAAATTTATGACGCAGTCCAACCTACAGGTATGTGACACGTGGTCTTGTACTTGGAATACTTACTTTAAATTTTTCTTTTAACCCTTAAATGTCCAAGACACCCAAATCTGGTGTTTGCAAAACTTTGAAGTTAAATAAAACCTAACCAAATTGCTATTTTTAGTAGTTTATATTTTTAGAAAGTTCTTCTTGAAGTCTAATTTTAGCACCAATAATCCGATCTTGAAAATAAATAATAGTGATTTTTCTATTTAAGTTTTTGTACAAGGGTACCCAATGCAATCTTGACTTCCCATAGTGTTGAGAGCTCTTGGAAATGAGCCTCAAATACACTAGATCTTAGAGAAAAAATCACATTCAAAATTCATTTAAAAAATTCGTAGAGTACATTTTAAGAAGCCATAAATTGATCGGGGTTATACAAGTTAGGCCCTTTAACCTTATATTTTTTTGGTCACCAACTTTTAGATTTGACTCGTGTAAAGAAGATTGAAAGATTTTTGCAGTTTAGCACCCTCATGGTCAAACATTATAATCTTTCACTCCATAAGTGATATTGTTGTGTTTTCTTTTCCTATGAGGTCTCTAACATGTCCAGTTTGAATTTGTACGATTACAAATCAAAAATTGATATAACTTATCAAAATGTTGGCATTTTGTTCAATTTAGAGCAAATTCCAGGAAGCCCAAAACAGGCCTTAGGCATTTAGAGGTTAAAGAGATTTTGTCCTTGAAAGGTAGTATGAGAGTTTTATGTAATGTCAATCTATTGCTATTTAGTAGAAGCCGCTAAGTTAGAATCTTTCAATGTCCAGTTTCAAAGTCCGTTACAATGTTTAGTATAAAACGACTTACAATAAGATTTGGTGAAAGTCTTTTTTGTCTACTGGACAAGGTTCATTATAAATTAAAAATAGTATGATAATAGGATTTATATGCTAAAATGTGTAATGTATGACTACGTAGGTTAAGATTTAGTGAATTTTCTCATGATTTTTTGAATCTTTTTTAAGATGTAGAAAAATTGATTAGCTTCAAAGGAATATAGTTTTTTTCACAATCGGTGCCCAGGAACAAAAATTATGATCAAATAACCTCAAAACAGGGGACGGCGGGCAACAAAAAAATTTGCAATTTTTTTTTGTTTTCTTTTAGTATTTTTTTTTGTCATAGATTATATTTTTGTCTATCTAAAGAGCTTTGATTCATTTCATTTGGATTTGTTATGAGAAAGTTATGGACATTCTTGTTTTTCGGGCAGTTAGAGCATCTTTTTGAAAAAAAGAACTTGTAGGGTTCATTTCTGAATGCAATTTTTCAAATATTTTTCAATTTTCTTTTTTGCATGGTTAAGTTTACTTGCTAGAACAATCTGACCATTGGGATTGGTGCATTTTAATTCCATCTAAAATATATGAATATTTTAAGTTTTCCTTCTATCTCGTATCTATTTCTATTTAACAACATTTTCAATAACAAAAATTAGTTTTTTTGAGTTTTTTTTTTGAGTAGATTGTCAACTCAATTCTCCACTATAAACATTTAAAGCTCAAAACTCTGTAGTGTAAAAATTTAAAGTTAAAAATGTTCAAAGTCAAAAAATCCAGTCCCACAATGTGATGAAAAATTTATTTTTTTCACTTTAAACGTAGATATCTTGCAATCCATGCGGTCAAAAATTCTGAAATTTTTTCTACACATTCTCATACTACACTAAAACTATTTTTAGTGTTGGATTGTATTTAGTGTAATTACCAGCCTACTCCTTCCATCATTTTCCTTGTCTTCAATCTTTTCCTTTGCAAATTCATCTTTTCAATATGTTCTAACACTAAATGTAAACATTTTCGGATTTCAGATTTACCATAGAGTATATTTAGTATTAGAAATTACATTTAATGTTACTTACTTTAGTAGGCTTAATGATATTTAGTGTCATGGTTCGTAAGTAGTGTTGCTAACACTAAATATAGTTTTTAGTGTAGTTAGTTGTAAGATCCTACGGTTAGATGTGCAAAAAAACATTTTTAAATTTTTTTCACTCTTCGCTAAAAAAATGGCAATTTTGGGTGTTTTTTGGCAAAAAAAAAGCCTTGGGCCTGTAGGGATGAAAAGTAGTGTAATAATAGGAATCAATATATGCAAATGTCTGTTTGAATGCTTTGAAGGCAGGTTCGTTATATCTGTCGCATTCTCTTCGTTGTAGTTCAATCAATAGTTATGTGACACGTGGTATCCTTTTTCAAGTTTTGCCTTCAAAAGTGGAAGTATCTAAAGCAATTCATCTCTTCTATCTCTACCAATGGCATTGTGGATTCTCTTCAACTTTACATATTAGCGGTGCATCTTTACTTTATGCATTTTTTATACTATCCAATCTATTGTTATGTAACATGTGGTCTCTTGTTTGAAAAATTATTCTTTAAGAGATATAGCCTATGCTAGTATGAAAATGTTTATATAATGTCAATCTATTTTGATTTAAAAGTCTACAAATCCTTCAATGTCTGCCCTAAAGGCCCATTGTCCCCTCGGGGGACAAAATGGATTTGGGCAGGCTCCTACGGTCTCAATATTTGATGTAATTTTCTGAATTTCTTGTGTGAAGATAGAGAATCACATTAGCTTTCCAAAAATGTAATTTTTATTTCAATCGGTGCCCGGTAGCAAAAGTTATGACAGAAAAACTCCAAATTTTAGTTCGACGGGCAGAAAAATTCCCTCACAAAAACTTTAAATTAAATTTTTTTTTAATTTTTTTCATATAGATCTTATTTTCATCTACATGGAAAGCTTTGATTCATTCCATTTGGATTTGTTATGCAAAAGTTATGAACAATCTTATTTTTTGGGCAATTAGAGCATCTTCTTGAAAAAATAACTTGTAGGATTCATTTCTGAGCTCAATCTTGACAATTTAAAAAAAAAAAAAAATTTGCACAAAGTTAAGATTTCTTGCTAGAACAATCTCCATTGAGATTAGTATATTTCAACTCTATCTTAGAGTTATTAATGATTTCATTTTTCCTTCAATTTTAAACCTACTTCTACTTAACAAATTTTTAATGAATGAACACTAAGTGATTCTTTTTTGAATTTTTTTTCCTAGATTCTCAACTCAATTTTTCATCATATAAAATTAGAAATTCTAAATCATTAGAGCAAAAATTTTAAGTTAAAAAGGTTCAAAGCCAAAAAATGTAGTTGAACAAGGTGCAAAAGAACTTGATTCCTTCACTTTAAATGCAAATATCTTGCAATCTACACGGTCAAAGTTTCTAAAATTTCTTCCACACATCCTTAAACTACACTAAAATTGGTAAATAGTGTTGGGTAATCATTAGTGCTGTTCCCTATTTTTTTGAAATGTTGAATTGTTGAAATGTAATTCACATTTCATTATTTATTTTAGCATTTCAACATTTTAACATTTCAATATTTAGTGTTGTTCCTTGAAATGACCAAATTTTACTATAGAGGTAAAATAGTGTTAGAATGGATAAATAATGTTCTAACATTAACCTTGCAAATCACAATTAGTATTAGGTGGAACAATTAGGTTGCTAACACTATTTACCAATTTTAGTGTAGTGTAGTGTAGTACAAGATCCTATGGTTAAATATGTTAAAACTTTTTTTTTTGCTCTTTGCTATAGAAATGGCAGTTTTGAGTGGTTTTTGATGGAAAAAGGGCCTTTGGCCCTCAGGGGTTAAGTGTTTGTATACTTGATTTGAATGTCCAATAAGTACACGCTCAAATGCGTTGAAAATCTTTTCTATTGCCAATAAAAAAAGTGTCATCATAAAAATTAAAATTAATATAATAATAAAAATAATGTCCAAACGCTTGCATTGTAGTCACTAAATAACCCAATTGTGGCCCAAATTTACTATATTTATTTAAGAATAGTAGCTTTAAATTGAATGCTAGACTAAATTGAAGCCATTGTAAAAGTATTTTCACTAGGCAAAGTGCTTTTAATGGGATAGTTTACCTTACTTTGAAACAAGTTTGATATGTCAACATGCTTGATTGTTGGAATCATTATTTCACATGACCAAATTTGGAAATAAAAAAGGATCCTTGTGACTTTATTTCAAAAGTATAAATACAAGTGTGAAAAGAAGAAAAAAACAATTTAATATGCACATGCTTCTATATTGTAGTACTTTTTGTTTAAATTGGAACATTATGTACAGGAGAGTGGTCTTGCTGGCATTGTCCAACCCCAGGAACAAGATTTTGGCCTCCTTCTGCCATAATCCTAGGGTGGCGAGCACGTTGTAGAACCAATTGAACAAAAACATGATGGTGGCGCTTGGAGCGCCTTTCCCTTGGTGTTGCTACTACCTCCAAACCCTAAAGAAACAGTAGAGTAAGGTAAGGAAGCAAGCCTTGGTGTAGCGAGCTCTGAAGAAAAGGAACAATGGCAATGACAACAACAACAACAAAGGCAAAACAGAGAGCGTGAGAAAATGAATGTGAAGTCTGAGTGAGAGAGACAAGCCTCGGTTGTCTTTGGCGCATCCACTTGAAATTTTACTTTACTTTTTTAAATTTGTGATGTAGTCCAACCTACTAGTGTGTGCATGCAGCCTTTGTACCTAAAAGAATAACTTTTAAAGAAATTTTGCCCTTGGTGGTATGAAAGTTTTATGTAATATCAATCTGTTGTGATTTAGTAGATGCCGCTACAATCTTTCAATGCCCGGTTTCAAGTCCATTTACTATGTTTAGTGTATTATGATGAAGTAGGTTAAGATTTGCTGAAAGTCTTTTTTATTTGCCAACCAAGGTTCATCATAAATTAAAAATAGTATAACGATGGAAATTCTATGCTAAAATGTCTACTATATGACAATGTAGGTTAGGATTTAGTAAAAGTCTTTTTTATTTGTTGTCTAACTAAGATTCATCATGAATTAAAAGTAGTATAATAATAGGAATTATATGTAGATGTCTATTTGGATGCTATGAAGGCACTTTCATAGTATGATTGTATTTGTTGCATTCTTCTCTTTGTTTGATAATAACATGATTCAATCAATAGCTATGTGATACATAGTGCCTTTTTTCAAATTTCGCCTTCAAAGGTGGAAGTATCTAAAACTCTTCATCACTTCTATCTCTACCAATGGCATTGTCAATTCTCTTCAACTTTATATATGGTGCATCTCTATTTTATGCATTGATTGTCTAATCTATTGTTATGTAACATCTGGTCTCTTGCTTGAAAAGTTGTTCTTTTAGTTTTCATCTTTAAACAATATAGCCCTTGTTAGTATGAGACTGAGTGTTATGCAATGTCAATCTATTTTGATTTAGAAGTCTACAAATCCTTCAATTAATGTCCAACTTAAGTGTCTATGTAATTGATTTGAATGTCCAAAAAGTACATGCTAAGATGTGGTGAAAATCTTTTTCAACTGCCAACCAAAAAAATTCATCATAAAATTAAAAATAGTATAATAATTATATGTGTGTCCAATTATATGTTCAATTTCTTCTGTGAGTTTAAATCCTAACAAATTTTTGTTTAATTGTAATAAATGGTAATTATAGGTATTCATATCATAATTTGTCTTTGAGTTTCAGAAAATTGAAACCCCCTTATTGATGAATTTTATATGACAAATTGAGTTGTGGCTTGGAGCGCCTCTCTCTTGGTGTTGCTACTACCCCCGGACCCCGAAGAAACAATAGAGTAAGGTAAGGAAGCAAGCCTTGGTGTTGCGAGCTCTGAAGAAAAGGAACAATGGCAACGACGACAACGACGAAGGCGAAACTGAGAGCGTGAGAAAATGAATGTGAAGTTTGAATAAGAGATGAGCCTCGGTCGTCTTTGGCACGTCCACATGAAAATTTACTTTACTTTTTTAAATTTGTGACGTAGACCAACCTATTGGTATGTGACACGTGGCCTTGTGCCTAAAATAGTAACTTTTAAAGAGATTTTGCCCTTGGTGGTATGAGAATTTTATGTAATGCCAATCTATTGTGATTTAGTAGAAGCCGCTACAATCTTTCAAAGTCCGGTTTCAAAGTCCGTTTACAATGTTTAGTGTATCATGACGACGTAGATTTAGGGTTGTCACATTGGGCGTTCTAGGGTCACTAGACATCCCAGACGGACGGGCAAACCAGACCGAACGGGCGGACGGTCCAGACAAGTTTGCACAGAAATCGAAACCATGGAGCTTCGAATTTTGCCAAGTAAAAAAAATTACCATTGATTGGGCGGGGACTTAAGGGACTGGGCAGGGACTTAAGGTGTGTCCAAGGTAACTCCACGTTGACTTTTTTTTAACTTCACATAAAGTCAACTATATGTTGACTACATCGGACAAGCGGGATCTCAATCGGACGGGCAAACTGGACGGGTAGGCAAGCGAGCGGCTTGTCCAGTATGACAACTTGCGCGGTAGGTTAAGATTTGCTTAAAGTCTTTTTTGTTTGCCGACTAAGGTTCATCATAAATTAAAAATAGTATAATGGTAGGAATTATATGCTAAAATGTCTAATGCATGACAACGTAGTTTAAGATTTAGTGAATTGAAAATCTTTCTCATTTGTTGACCAAAACTCATCATAAATTACTAATAGGAATCCATGTATGCAAATGTTTGTTTGGATGCTTTGAAGGCAAGTTCATTGTATTTGTCACATTCTCTTTATAGTAACATAGGTCAATCCATAGTTATATGACATTTGGTATCTTTCTTCAAATTTCGCCTTCAAAAGTGGAAGTATCTACAACTATTCACCTCCTTTATCTTTATCAATGGCATTATTGATTCTCTTCAACTTTACATATTAATGGTGCATCTTTATTTTATCCATTGACTATCCAATCTATTGTTATATAACATGCGGTTTCTTGCTTGAAAAGTTATTCTTTTAGTTTTCCTCTTTAAAAGATATAATCCTTGTTAGTATGAGAAGGATTATTTAATTGCCAATCAAAAAAATTCATCATAAAAATAGTATGATAATAAAAAAAATGTCCAAACGCTTGCATTGTAGTAACTAAATAACCCAATTGTGGCCCAAATCTTACTTACTTATTGAAGAATGATAGCTTTAAATTCAATGCAAGACTATATTGAAGAATCATAGCTTTAAATTCAATGCAAGACTATATTGAAGCCATTTTAAAAGTGTTCTCACTAGGCAAAGTGTTTGTAATGGCTAAGTTTACCTTACTTTGAAGCAAGCTTGATATGTTGATATGCTTGATTGTTGAAGTCATTATTACACACGTTCAGATTTGGAACAAAAAAGGAGCCTTTGTGACTTTATTTCAAAAAGTGTGAAAAGAAGAAAAAAACAATCCAATATGCACATGTTTGTATATGGCACTACTTTTTATTTAAATTGTGCTCATTATCTAATAATTTGCCATTAGTAACATTACTATTAATTATAGTGATAAATATTAATGAGTTTTTGAAGTAGATATCTTAGTCTTTATTTTTTAATTGAATTGACTTCTACAATACTTTTCCTTTTATTTAAAATGAAAAATCAATCTTTTTTTTGTTGAAATTCTAACAAATTTTTGTTTAATTTCAATAAATGGTGCATTAGAAAAAAATTTAGGCCTCCAAAAGGCTATTCCACAGTCCTCCAAAGCACCCTGAAATTTGATTTTTCGAGGTTGAAAAATTCATTTTTTCCCTATTTCCGTGCAACAAAAATAGTGGTGACAATGGCGCAAGAATTGAGTTTTACAAGTTAAAATTTTATTAAACAAAATACAAGCGAAATCTGATTGTTTTGGCAAGCACTTAGCCAAGTTGACTGTTCGACAGGGGACTTTTTTAGATTGACAGGCCAAGCTTGGTGAAATAGCTTGGCATGTCAATCTAGAGCAGCCCTCCAAAGGGCTGCTATTTTCTCTAATGACTATGGGTACTCATACCTTTATTTATCTTTGAAATTGTGATTTGTAATCCCCTTGCCAATGATTTTTATATGACAAATTGAAATTGAAATTTGAAATTAGATGTCATTTTGTTCAATTATATTCCATAAATCCAATCTACTGTGACCTATGTAACAGAAATTGAAAAATTATGCTAAATATTGAGATCCGAGGTACCAACCCAAATTTCAATTAGTGCTTGGGAGTAAAACTATGGTACTCAAATTAAAAATACCAAGCCTAAATAACAAACATTACTCACAAACACTCAATTTTTTTTTCAAAATTAATTTCTCATAGAATATATTTTTATCTATATGAGAAGCTTTTGTTCACTCCATTTGTATGATTACAATGTGAAAATCATGAAGATCTTGTTTTATAAGCAATCATAATATCTTCTTGAAAGAATTTTGTAATATAGTCGTTTATAATTCAGTTTTCACAATTTTCAAAGAAGATCTAAAAGGTTTAAATTACTTACTAGAACAATCTCACCATTATGATTGATGTGTTTTAATTTCATCTTTGAGTTATTAATGATTTAGGTTTCTTTCCATCTTGTATCTATTTTTGTTTAACAAATTTTCAAGAAAAAAAAACAAGTTTCTTTTTTTGAGTTTTTTTCCCATGACCTTCAATCCAGTTTTGCACCTTACAAAAAAATTCCTCAAAATTTTACAATGCAAAGTTTCAAAGTCCTAGAACCTTATATAGAAAAGAACGAAAACATTTCACTAATGTAATGTCTTGCAAGCTATATGGTCAAAGATTTAAAATTTCTTCCACATATTCTCATACTAGTCAAGTTAACCCTAGAGCTCTCCGCCATCCATATTTTGGGCAAAGAACAAATGGCTTCAAGGCACTGTTTCATCCAACTAAGTTCTTATTCATCCAATGTAATACTTGAATCTAGAAAAGACAAATTTATGAAATTCCTTCTTTTATGATCAAATTCATGAAATTCCGGTAAATGATGTTTTATACAAAGCTATAAGGAAAAAATGTGCAAAAATTCAAAAAAAGATAAAGACCTTTAGGAGTTAACCTTGGAAAGATGTTTAGGCCAAAAATTGGTGATGGATGACTTTCTAGATTACTTTAAAAATTAAAAAATCACCTATTGGTTCAAAATGAAATCATATTGGGCAAAGAGTGCCCAGGTGATAGGTCATCCCCTTTTAAGGTTGGATATGCCAAAAAACAAATGTTTGGATTTTGGCTTGTTGCACTAAAAATGATACAATTTTGGAGTGGATCTTGATAAAGCATAGTTACAGTAGAATTTTAGCATTTACTTTCTTTGAATATGTAAATCCAGAGTTGATTGTAGACACACCTATAATTGACACTTTGAAAATTTATAGTTTATGTATACAATGTCTATAAATTACACGCTACAAGAATTTGAAATATTTTTTGAATTCCCAATTAATAGAATCTAATATTATGTAAATATCAAAGAACATATTTAGATGCTTCTACGATCAATTCAAACTTAGATATAAGGTTGATGTATCTAGAATTGTTTGCTTCTAAATTCTATCCTAATTTTGAAGTGTTACCAATATTACCTTAAACTGTCACTAAGGTATGAATACTTTAATCAATAGTGCCAAAATTGCAACACCTACATTTAGGCCAAAATGTCACTTCTCGGGTAGATATTGATTAGACAAGGTGCATATATTGAGCATTACTTGCAATACCTGGCACTGCAAGATTGATTTTCCACTGCTATGGAACAATTTCTCTATGGCTCTCCAATACTTAACGTAGTGGGAGGCTTTTGAGGGGAGGCCTCCCACAATACAATTTGAAAATGAAAGACTACAAGAGTCTAGTTTTGTTTTTTAATACATCCGGAATCAATATTTTGAAAATTCATAACTCAGTCATACAATGTTCAACTAATGCATTCTAAAGTGTAATGGAATCTACTTTCAATTGCCAATTCAATAAAGTCCAATAATAATAATAAAATATATTTTAAAATATTAACTACGCTCAATTGTAATTGGGGCTATTATAGGTGCACATACCTTATAAATGTCTTCATCTTCATACATAGTGCAACATTGCTGTAAAGTGAACATCTATTGTGAATGTTTCTACATTCCATTCAATGATGCAACTACATGATACTTCAAGGATTTTTCAACTCTTGGTTCAAAAATTCACAGAACATACAAGAATTCTTATAGAACATAATCTTTTGAAAAAATTATAATTTCTATTACTTTATAAATAAAATAAAATAATTACTTAGTTTGATTTTGACTCGATCTATTTTCCAAAATGATTTTGAATGAAACAAATTATTTTAGATAGCCTCTAAGAAAATCAACATCTATGATTAATATTTTCAAGAATAACTATTAGTGGAGCTATAAAATATAGAAGAAGTTTATGCAACTGTGCTGAAAAAGCTATTTTTGACTTCATGATTTTTCTACAACATTCTAAACCACTACAAGGTAGAGATTGAAAGAAAAAAAGAACTTGCAAAAATGAAGGTCTTATATTTGAATTCTTCTCAAACTACAATTGATTTTTCCTCAAGACTTCTAAGAAACAATGCCAATATGTGAATACAGAGACGTAAGCCTACAAATTTTGAACCTACTTGTACATATGACCCTACAACCATTTGAAGGTGTTTATAATATATTTACCTATAATATAGATATACTGTAACATAAAAATAATATATAATATAGATATCTATAATTTAACCATAGAAAGTGTTTACATTGTAGATTCCTAGGCTCATAGGCTCCCAAATTCTATGCTCACATGCTAGCACTCTTTAAATTCTTACCTACAATATACAAACTCTATTCATGAATTACACAAAAAATACACCTATTTTCATAATTCAAAATTCATTAACATAAACATACGGTATCAAAAAACTACATTACAAAAGAATTCGAAATCTCCTTTTGACTTAGTTCCCTAAAATCACCCAACAAAAGTTCTCCAAAGTCTAATAGTACTAACCATGCTCCAATCCTTAATTGAATGCCTTTACATGTTGTAAGGGAAGGCTTCATCTAAAATAGAACAAATAAGCAATTCATCATAGTTTTTATTACAATATTCAATTTTGTTTAGGTGGAGTCTTACTGGTAGTCAAAAGGGGATTCTAGATTCTATTAGAAGTCACTTTTTGGACAATGTATATAAAAAACTATGCATTTTTAAAATACAAACCGATTTAGACTATCATATATTAATAGTGAGGGTATATTTTAGGCAACAATCTATAAGTGTTGGTTTTAGAAAGGAGTTGAAATTAGGTGTTGTTACCTTAACTTTCAAGCCATATACATTTCAAAAAGTGTCTGATGGATGATTTTATGGATTACTATAGTGATGAAGAATGCCCATATGGGGCCATAAATCAAATGATTTTTGGCAAACTACGTTGGTGATAGGTCTTGTCCTTTCAAGATTAATTTTATAGAATTGAAATTGTAAAGACATCAAGGATCTAAAAGGTCACATGGCTGGCCTTACTATTAACTATAGAAACAAAAAATGTTCCAATAACCACAATGCTCCTCACTATAATGTACTTCAATTTTGAAAACTTTAGATTTTTTTATCATGATTTGTATTTGATATGAAATTTTTTCATTTTCTACTTCAAAAATCTACGGTAATTTGAAATTTTCACAACTTTTTTTGAAATATTACAAAATTTGTTAGACATGCAATTCCATCTCTAAAAAAGAAAAAACAAAATTTTTACTCATAAATAGCAAAGAAATGGAGGATACAATGTGAAGGACTTTAAGTTTGACTAACTTAACATTAGAAAAAATTTGGAGCCTCCGGAGGGCTGCTTCAAAGTGACCAAACTACTCTATTAGAAGGTGGGGACTGACATTCAGGAAAGTGGCCACAACAAGTAGTCAAACCAGCTGACTTCGCGAAAATAGTCAGGCCATGACTATTTTTGCAAACAAAAAATGATCCACATTTCTTTTTAAAAACACATGGACCATTGTATCTGCAATTTTTAATGTTATAAACAATGTTTAACTTAAATTTTTTCAATTAAGTCAAATTAAATTCAATCAAGCCACAAAATTTTGGATTAATTGGATTAATTTGACTTCATTGAAAAAAAATGGTTTCAAATAATCCAAATTAAGTGGCTGTTGAAGCTAGTGCTTAATTTGGCTTATTTGAAACAAAAGGCAACTAGCTTCAATAGCCACTTAACCCTTAAAGGACCAAGGTGATTTTCCTATCAAAAACCATACAAAACTGTCATTTCTATTGCAAAGAGAAAAGAACTTAAATTTTTTTTTTTTGGCATATCCAACAGTAAGGTCTTATATTTGACTAGTATATGAATACGTGGAAGAAATTTCAAAAACTTTGACGTTGTAGATTGTAAGATATATGCATTTAAAGTAAAGAAAACAAGTTTTTTTGCACCATGTTTGACTAGATATTTTGGCTTTGAATATTTTTAGTTCAAATTTTTTGCACTACTGATTTTGATTTTCTACTTATTTATGTTAAGTTTTTGAGTTGAGAATCTCCAAAAAAAATTTAGGAAAAATATCACTTACTTTTCACTCATTAAAAAACTGTTAAGTAGAGGTGGGTTCAAGATTGAAGAAAAAACTAAATTGTTAATAGCTTTTAGATGGAATTGAATCACAATAATTCCAACGGTGAGATTGTACTAGCAAGAAAATTTGACCATATCTAACAATTTTTTTTGAAAAATTCTAAAAATTGCATTCAAAATTGCATTCTACAAGTTAATTTTTCAAGAAGATGTTTAGATAGCCCAAAAAATTAAGATTGTTCATAACTTTCTCATAATTAGTCCAAATTGAATGAAACAAAGCTTCATATGTAGATGAAAATATAATCTTTGAGAAAAAAATTTGATTTTTTTTCTTGACCTTTTGTGATTTTTTTTGTGTTACTCACCAAACTCCATTTTTGCTTATTGTGCCATAACTTTTGCACCTGGGCATCAATAAAAATAAAAATTATATATTCACAAAGCTCTTGCAAAAATACACAACCTCAAAAAATCCCAAAAAATATCACTAAAAATTGAGACTGTAGGAACCTGCCTGGACCCAAATTGTCCCCGGAGAGGACAAAATGGTCCTTTAGGGGTTAATTTGAAACAAAAATGAACTTAATTTGTGAGTAATAAGATGAAAAGTGGAGTTCTTTATGGAATTGGGGTTGTGGTAGTGTTCACAACCCATGTGGGATATGTGTCTTCACTTATTTGACCCTGTGGATTGATTTACGGGACCCCTTTTGTGCAAATTTTAGAATGAATAAAAAAATATTTTTTCTTCAAAAAATATTTTTTTTGGAAAAATATTATTAAAAAATAAAAATCTGATGTGGCACTACTAGTGCTGCATCAACATCCAAATTTTAAAAAATTAAAAATTAAAAAAGAATAATAATAATTTTTGATTTTGATTTTTTCCATAACTGCATCGGGCGGGTGCAGAACTTGAGGCCATGTGGAGGATTGAAATTTTTCCTAATGTGAATGGTTTATGAAAGGCCTAGGGTCATAAAGAGGCACCTCGATTGATACAACTCGTTTGAAAATTCATAACTAATTCAATAATGCTTCGAAAAATATGAAACCATTTGTGATAGATTCCTCATCTATTTCTCTATCTCCAAAAAGAAATATGAGTTAAAAGTATTCCCATTCAAGTAAATACATGAAAAAGGGAGACCAGCCCTTAGATGAGCGGTTTCTGAGCCTGTTACATTACCCCGGTCATAGGCTTCGACCTGCAAGGGTTAACCCTTAAACGCCGGGCTGGTGGCCGTGGAAATCACCCTTTTGCAAAACCATGGGAACAATTGGCTTAAAAAAATGAAAAAGTATTCATTGGAAGTCAAACTACTGTAAAGGACCTTCCTTTTCACAACAAAATTTGGAGGATGAATAGTTGCGTTTCTGTCCTACACAGGAGATTCTCTTGTCATTCATCGGACGCAGAACGTCCGCCTCGACGTTCAAGGGTTAAGGTAACCCATCTGAGCACAACTCCACATGCACCCGTCCCCCCCCACCCCACCCCTCTCCTCGCCCGCCACTTGTCACTCACTCAACCTCCCTACCCCCAACCTCTCCACCTGGACCCTGCCCCGCCAACCCTTCCACTTTGCACCGTTCAAACCCCTTCTCGCTCCAACAATCCTCTTCACTGACGACAACGAGTCTCGATTCCCGCAACCCACTAACTTATCACCAAGTTTATTTGTTGCGAAGCTCACAGACCCAATTCCGGAAGAATTGGCGATCGATTTCACCACGAAATTGCGACCCATTCTCGAATTTCGGGGAAACATTTCGCAACATTGTCAGCTCCAGGTTCCCGAACCTCTCGAATTTCGGTGAATTTCGGTAAATTTTGGTGAATTTCGTGGAGGTGATGGCGCAACCCAAAGCGCAGGCGCCCTTCATTCCGGGACAGAAGGAGGCCGCCGACCTGCTGCCGGATGAGCAAGAGCGCGAGCTTCTGTCAAGTACTTACTACAGCATTTTTCTTTTTGTAATTGAAATTGCTTATGATCTTTGAGGTCGTCGTTGCTGCAAACGTACTCACTGGGAGCTCATCTATTGATGTAAAGCCTCTCTTCTTCGGTTGAGAATCTCTTCTTCGGTTGAGAGTCAATAACGGGTCACGCTTTTGTCCTTAGTATTGCTAGTAATGCATTAGTGGAAACATGGTTGCATAGACTAAAGGACGATCAGGGAAACGATCCACGAGAAGACCTCTTGATTAAAGAGAATAATTTTGGGTCTTCTTGTTGGTAATTTTCCTTGTCTGCATTGACCATTTTTGTGAAACAGCATTGCATGAGAGTGACCAGGGATGTGATCTCTATAATGAGGTTGTTCTTTCAGTTTAGTGAACATGACCTCAATTGTTGGATCTTGTTCAACCTTGTTCCATATGAAGGGTTTTAAAACGAGAAGATTACCACAAGCAATGCTAGAGATGGCTAGGGTTGTGAGATATTACTGTGTTCCATTTACAATACATAAATGCTACCTCTTAAAAAATGAGTTCCATTGAGGTTTAGGTGATAGTTAAGACAACACTTGGAGTGCTAAAATTGTGACACAAAAGGAATGAGAACTTTGCAATAGGATGTGCATTGGTTTGAGGTTTTAGTTGGTTCAAGGATTGAAATTGTGGCAATTTTAACGAAGGTGAGGCTGAATGCAACTTCAATTACTGCAAAATCTAAGATGAAATTAACAATCTTTGATGAGATGTGTAACGATCTCTTCAACTTTCTAGGAGAAGAATATTGGGTTTCAGAGTACAGTGTTACATGTGATTCAACAATCTTGCTTACAGAAAATTGTACCTTTTGTTGTTGAATTTTTTGACTCAAGAGAGTATGTTGTATCGCATTCTTCAATGTGTTGTGCAACACACTTATATTATGGATACTATTGAGTTTCCCTACACCTGTTGTTCCTAAATTTGGAAGCACTCTTGAATTTCAAATCCAACTCTAGCAAACTAAAGAAAATATTAGGTTTCTTATGTTGTTGCAGTTGTTGTGCTACTATGGTAGTGTGAAATTGCAAAATCAAAATTACAAAATTATTTCATTGTCAAATCATAAATTTTGTAGCCATTGGTTTGCAGAGACAGAGACTGATGAGCATGAGCAAAGAGGAGAGGCCAGTGGGACACTGGTGAGCGGGCCAGGCTTGGTGGAGGCAGGAAAAGGGATGGCCATGGAGGTGATGGAGAAGTTGGGAGCATTGCACTTGCCGCCTGACTCATTGAACGCAATGAAACAAACAATGGAGACTAGCCTCAAGGGTGCCTTTACCACTACTAAAGATGCCGTCCAACGAACAAAGCAGAATCTCTCGGACATCTTGCCTTCGTCTCTTTCCTCATCCAATGCCGCGCAAGCACGCCAAGTGAGTTTGTGGACATTAGTCTCAAAATTATTCCATGTGTTGATTGTTTTTTTACGAATAGTACAAAAGTTCTCCCCTTGCATAAGAAACATAGCATTTTCTTTTGTTTATTGGAACTGGATTTCAAACTCAAGAGTGTTTCTTAGTTTTGAATGAACATGTGTAAGAATGGATACGTGACCATCCAACTGGGTGAAATTATGACAACAAGATCCTGGCAGTGCGCATTTTATATACAAGAATAGATGGATGAGATAACCTTTGAGATCCGGGGTGTTAGAGAACTCAAGGTTATTGGACATAATAAATGCTAAATTGTATTTATAATCCAGAACATTCTAGAGTAAATTTTTTCCTTCCTTAGAGGGTTAACATTGAATGCTATATTCTAAGTTGTCACTCTCTCTCCATGGAAGAAAACTTTGACACTTTTACATTATGATTAGACCACTTGTTTACTCAACTAATCATTGTCTGTAGTAATGAATTATACATTTGCTTGGACATGATTGTGTGGTAGCACTAGCTCATTGAATCCATGTGCATGATTTTAGATTACATTATGGTTTGTGGTAGCTAGTTTGCTGGTAGAGGGCCGTAAACTGGAACATATGTTATACCATGATTGATTCTTTTGAGTGTCATTCATAAGTTTGTGCTTCACCAAACTGACTTATCATACAGTAATTGAAATTATGGCAAATAGTGTACTTGGTTTAACTTTGAGATCACCATCAAAAGTGAGAAAAAAATCTTTGTTTAAGTGGATAGCTAGTCAATTAGTGAGTGGCTTCGGAGCTTGAGATACTATGAAACCTTTCAATCCTTTCCAAAGACACACAAATAGACTACTTGTTTGAGTCAGGCAGTAAATCTACGAAGTAGTGTATCGTCAGTTGATAACACTACTGTGAACCCCGTCGCTTTTCATTTCCTGAAATAGTTACAAAACATGGGGTGAGTGAAAAATTCACAAACGACAAAACATGAGGTTGACTTGGCCATTAACATTAGATCATTTTCAGCCTTCAATGAATGAGAAGTGATAAAGAGGTTCGGATTTTGGAATGAAAAAGAACAGGGTTGGCCATATAATAAACAATGGACATAATTGTTTATGGTATTCTAAGCTTTGGAATAACTTAAACCCAACTTGTCATGCTTGCAGGTTGTTGAGGACATGGAGAAGGACATGTTGGCAAATTCAGAAGGGAGCGGTGAAGACCGATCAAAAATCCAAAGTGAAGCAACTGAGACTGCTCCTCATTTCATGCGTGCAAAGTTGTGAATTTCTCTTGAGTGGTAGAGTTTTTTTTCAGTGATAAACCCTTGAGTGGTAGAGTTTTTTTTAAATATATGAAAAGCCGTGTCAAGGGGGTTGTGTCTGTCTAAGGATTAATTGCCCAAGTTCTGTAGTTTATTGGCACCGATATGTATATTCCATGTTCGAATCAAAAGTTGAATTGCATCTTCAATTACAAATTTTTGCCATCACAAGCACGGCCAATTGCACATGGATAATCCTCCCCACTGCCAATCTTCTAGCTTGTAGTAGAGATTGTAGAAATAGGGAGTTGATTGTTTTGAGTACAGTGAGAGAAGCCACAACAATGTTACTCTGTAATTTGATGATAACAGGCCTCTTTTTGCGACATTTGTGTAGAGAGGTGCATTTTGTGCATTACAAGAAATTGTACCTTTTATTTAGCTTCAGTAGAGTCTTATTGTCCTTTTGTTGAGGTAGGGGTGAGAGCATTTGTGTTGAGCATTGCTGAGTTTTGCATGTGTCCTTATTTATGAATGTCCTTATGTCAATGTTTTCAATACCTTCTAGGCTTCATTAGAGAGTTTTTATAATGTATGCGGAGGTCTCTTCAGTAACAATGCATTAAACCTCTTTGTAATCACTAAACTTTGCCACAAATTCAATTCTTTTGGTAAAACTAATCAATCTTGAATTATTGAAAATTAACTTACTTAGGATTCCGGTTGGGCTTGAACACATACAAGTCTACAAGTCAACATGGTCAAAGTCAAGGATGCTTCCATCAACTTAATTTTATGGGCTACAATATGATTGTAGTCAACCAAATCAACATGTTCAAATCAACAGGTCAACAAGCCAACATGGTCGAAGTCATGGATGTTTCCTACAACTTCATTTTATGGATTACAACATGGTCAAGTCAGCAAGTCAACAAGCCAATATGGTTAGAATTATGGATGCTTCCAACAACTTCATTTTATGGGCTATAACATAATAAGTCAACATGGTTGTAGTCACTAATGCTTCTAGCAACTTCATTTTCTAACTACGATTTAATCAACTAATTCCACTTCTCCAACCAATGGCATTTCATTCTATTCCATGAATAAAGGGAGAAAGTAAATCTAATTCTCTTCTATGATAAAGCATGTACCTAACTATGCTTGTATCATACATACCACCCACCAACATGACCCTCTCTTGACATTTTCATTGCCACATAATGCAAAGCAATTGTAAACATGCATGGAAGTTGGTTGAGTAATAATTCATCACTCTCCACACTCTAGAGGGCTTATAAGGTAGTGGAACCCAAAACCTCCTCTCCAAACAAGCATCTTCTATCTAACTGATTAACTCAAAACTCTTCCACTTCCAAATCCTCGAAAAGCCCCCAAACCCTTTGATGCACACTTCAAAAAACTTAGGGAACTTATATTTTACAACACATTTGTGTTCTATCCAAAACCCTTGAGACTCTTAGTGGACTTCCCTTCAATTTTACCAATCAACGAACCCGACTCCTAAAACAAACAGGAGACCCAATCCCTTGCGGAGGAAATAGCCACAGCACTGCAAATGTGAGCCCTGGTGCAAACCTTTGAGTCTGGAATAAACGTAAGAGTGATGAGAGTGAATCAAGCAATGCGCAGAGACAACCATGGCGGGGTGCAACCTGAGAAGGACCCATTACTTTTGTAAATGTTGATTGAATCCTACACTAAGCCAAAAGATGTTATCATAGATTGTACTGTACTGTACTGTACACAAGAACATCTAATCTCTAATCCCTAAAGACTACACTCTTTGTGTAATTCATTTCCTTCCTACCATTGTGATTTACTTTGAAGATTTGGTTCAAGTGAGTTTCCAAATTAAATAATGTATCAGCCCCTAAAAACGATAAAGAGTATCGTCCAAAAATCTAATTTGCGTAAAAGAGCTTCTAAAATCTTTCATTTTACATTAAACAGGAACATCCAGCATACCCCTCTTTTGCAGAGATCTGCAATGCGGGCAATACCATTTGCCCTTGAACCGAGTCTCGGAACTCAATCCTACACATTGGTAGTGAAACCATTCTCCACCTTCACACTGCATAATTCCCACATCACCAATTTAGTTTACACTTGTTGGATTAACGAAATTCGTCAAAAGGAAAACAACAATAATCAAGAAACTCCAATAGTGATATCGGTAGGGGATGGTCTTATTCAATCAGACATGGGAGGATGTTGGATAAACTCACCTTCTCATTATCACAGGCAATCATGTCTCCAAACGAAACCTGTAAGAAGTATCAGCAATCAGAACATGAGACTTGTTTCCCGGAAAGCAGGATCGGAACTTAACGTTCACATAAAATCCAGCCTAAATTTTAGGTTGGTTGTAAATTTTGGGTCACGGATGTAAAGAAGGCCCCAATAATATGAGCCAACAAAGTGTCCAAAAGGGCAAAAGTAGCTTCCAAGTCTATATGAGTTGAAGTTCCAAAGAAGTTCCAAAATGTACTCATAGAAAGAAGAAACCATACACTACAATTTTGGAAGGTCCTAAAATCAAGCATTAGCTTCCAAATTGGATTTCGTATTCGAAGCTTGGGAACATAGAGGTTCCTCAACGAGGCAATATAAATACTCGCCAAAAGTCACCACAAACAAGGCAGGAGCAGTAGAATTAATTTAACAATGCAAACCTGGCCACAAGTGCAGTACGTAGGTTCGTTAGGATCAATGGGCTGATCCACGTCTGTTGGAGCAGGGAGACTCTTCTTCTTTTGACTCCCAGGTGGTGGCATCAACTCGCTATCCCTATCCCGGTCTCGGTCCCTCTCCCTATCCCGAAGACTTTCAAGCCCCCTGTCCCTGTCCAGTTTGGTATCCAGACGCTTGCCAAGTGGAGTAAGAAACTGCAGCTTTCGTTTCTCGTCCTTGGGAGTCATAGGCGAAACATAGGGGTCATCATTTAATACTTTCCCCTCTGTGATCAAGTAAGATAAACCGGATTAGTAAGCTCCCTGACGGATGATATAACCTGAGTAAGTTCTTCCTAAAGATGATTGGCATCCAAAATATTAAAAGGAATGCCACATTTGAACAAGTAACCCCTCAGTGACCTACCAATAGAAAGTACACTTCAAGCCTCAATATCTATTGATAGAAACTTTATAATTACATCCAATGTTGAAGGACAGCTTTTCTTTCCATTAGTACACTAATTGTCCCTTACAAGAAGCGTCCTAAGTGCTAAGTGCCCAAATGGCGCAAATGTCCATTTCCATATCCATAGGAGTGGAAATAAATCATTGAGGAAGCTGCAAGGAAGATAACAAAATGAACCAATAAAAGAAGAAATCACGCCATTCCATTTTGAATTATACAAATATTTCTTGGAAGTTACTGAACTCCACTCTTAGCTTCCGAAGTGGATTTTCTATTTTCAGTTTCGGCACTCAAAGGTTAAAGGTGTCTGAGTATCCACGAAAAAAGGAAGAACTGATTTTCAAATTGGTACACAGAAAGTCCACATTCTTGCCACAGAAAGATGCTCTTCTATGAAGCTCTCTAATAAGAGTTTTAATTAAAGGAAATTGCTACTACCTTGCTTCAAGTCCTCTGCGAAGCTGTTCAGGTCCTCATCAAGACGCTTCATGTGGGTTTCAATCTGCGATGTTTGATTGCATAAAAATGAGAGGCAGGACAGATCACAACCACGTCAAGGATCACCAGAATTCAAAAAATGTCAGACCATTCCTTACAAGTCAAAAAACTCACAGCCAGAACATAAGAGCAACCTCTATACACAGTAGCTGACTGCCAATTTACTGCTGGAGACAAATTGAGAATGTAGTTGCCACCCAACCATGTAAAAGAGATACTCAGCAATTTGCTCAAGTGTATCTCTTTCATTTACTGAGCTAAAAATATACTATCTACGTGTATTTCTGCATACTATAGAAGTTTTAAGGACTTCCTCAGCTCATAGTAAACCTACTATTGATTTAGCCCTTTGGTCTTATGGCTACCATGGTCTTGATGTCCCATGGTGCTCCCAACTACCTTAAGAGTTCATAGGCTCTTGGTTAATCAAATTCCGATGGTGTACCTTAATTCCAACATTTACAAAGCACAGGCACGTTATAGATAAAAACTTCGGCTTGCCCATACTACTTCATTGGCTTTCCAACCAGAATTCACAAAGGACAAACCTTTCATTAACACTGAGTTCATCTACTCATAGAGATTCGGATATGGACCAAGTAGCAGTAATAGCTACTCACTAAACGAATGAAAGCAATGTCGTACAGTCAATGTGTTTCGCTTCTTTAAAAGCTCAAATGGAGTTAACTTTAGAGATTGGCAGCTGAGAATATTTCTCTTGAATGCAAAAGATACAAGAACATGAAACAACAGACAAGTACGACAGAACCTTAATCTTGTTCTGCAAGTACCCAGAACCTTAACATGTGGGATACAGGGCTTTTTTGGGGGGTTTTGAAAAAGTGCCAGGATGGCGATTACTTAAAATTTGGTGAAGCATTTTATTTCTTCGTACATCCATCTTTTGTACCATAAAACACTTTTCAATCAAATTCATACACTTTTTCATCCAAATTTGACAATTTCATCCATATTTTAAATTGGATTGAAACTTTTCTGGCGAAAAAAAGATTTTCACTATGAAATGATGCTTTCTGGCTCCATTTCGCCCAAAAAGAAGGGGCTGGTGGGATACGAAACTGAATATAAGACTCTGTTAACTAAACGAACTAGCACAGAACAAGATTATGTAAATTATGCTAGAACATACCAGGTCATAAGCCTGCTGTGCAAGCAGCACTTTTTCGGTGCACAGCTTCAGCGTGTTTGTTTGGTTGTTTTCGATCTGTTGCCTTTGCATGTCCAATGCGGAATCTGAGTCGGAACCATCCCTCTTCTTCATTAAACAGGCCCTAACTTGCTCCCTTGTCTGCACCATCATATCTGCACCCAAAACTAAATTAGAAAAACATAAACATGTAAATAATCAATGATCTAAGTACATTTTGCTACTTACCCCCTAAAGGCCCCAAAGGCCCAAATTGGGAATCCTATTATACTAGCAGACCTATCAGCACAAACAATGTCCGTCACTCATTCTAGTGATTTAATATTCAACCCCATCTGATCTCTATTATTATCACAATAAGGACCAATAAAGTTGGTTATTTAAAACCACGAATTCTAGATGAAAAAATAATCCAACGCTGCAATTCAAGACTAAATTCGACCGTCTGACAGCACCTTGAGGAATCATCTCCCTGTTTTGTTTTAATACCAATCACAACACTCAATTACATGCACATAGAGTGGAAGAAAAACAGAAAGGTTCTCATTGTACAATACTGACGACTAGCATGGAGATGCCTAATTTACCCAATTCCAACATAAAGGAATTTCACGAGAAATTAAGGAACAGGGAACGCACTCTGAGATCGGTCATCAAGTTCCCGCATTGTGGACAGTAGTCTCTGCAGCTCTGACGGTAGCGAACTGCAAACTGTACACACACACACCAAACGCAAGAGCGAAATTCATGAAACCCTAAATCATGAAACCCTAAAAAAAATCATCGAGACCCGAAGCCCCTTGAAGTCGCTCAAACTCGTCCTCACCGAAAATAAGGCTCCAGAAACACAAAACATGGTCACCAATGCTAAAAAAATGTGCAATTGAATATGAAAATCATAAGAAAATTGAAAAATTGCGTACATTCAAGGTAGTCGTCCACGTAAACCCCCGTTCTCGTCATGATCGTCCACAGATCGACGAGGCGACTAGAAACGCATTTGGAATCGCAGCTGCAATTGTGAGAACGGCCACGAACGACCAATTGTTGGCGAATTGTGGGTTTGCGAAATTGTTGGCAAAATTTGGCTCGCGATGATCGGTCGCAACGCCTTTGATAACGCGATCGACGACGGGAAAACCTAACTGCGAAGAAGGCAGTAATCCAAGGAAAAAGTAGATTTTGATTTCATAGATTTCAGGAGTCCACTGCTCTTACATCTGAAATTTTCTTTTGTTATTTCAGTTGGTACGAAAGGTCTCTGAAAACCCTGTTTATGTTTATTGCTTATTTTAGAAAGCATTTGAGTTATATCCAATTTGAACTTATTTGGAATTCCAATAAGGTAGTCCCTTGTCCCAAATGATCTTCTCAAAATTATCTTCCTGGTAGACAAAATGTTCCAGATTAAGGTTGAAAATAACATTTTTTAATCCCATTCTAAACTTTAAGTAGAATTCGATGCTCTCCTATTGTCCTAGAAATTTCAGTTCTTAATTAGTTTTCAAAATGTAGTTGTGGAGCAGTAAAAAAGAGTGAGATTTTTTGGCCATTTTGAAGAAACACCGGTAAGCAATGGTTCTTGAGTTCCTTTTGTCTTCTTGCACTGTGATTTGTCATTTTTATGCTGGCTCTCCCGACAACTCACCTTACCAAATCAACTAGCTCAAAAAGTCAAGGTGAAGCACATGATTCCTGTTTCATTTGTTTAACCCCTAAAGTTCCATGACTATGTTTTCACCAAAAACGCTCAAAAATTGCCATTTTTAATATAAGTGTCCAATTTTTGAGAAAAAACTTTTTTTGACATATGTAAGCGTAGGATCTTATAGTATAGTGACTTGAGAACATATTTTAAAAATTTCACGAATTTCCACAGCGTGGATTGCAAGTTATAAGCATTCAAATTCACTAAAACCATTTGGTTGGCCCTGCAAAAAACAGGGGAGCAGCACTTCACAAGCTCACTCTTTGATAAAAAAAAATGTCCAAAATGATGGTGCTTCTTTGGATTCTATTTCCTAAACAAGTTGGCTATATGCTTGAAAATTTTCGCTTCATTTAGAATTGTGCAACACATAGGCAAAAAATAGTAAGTAGATAGTAGTAGAGAATGATTCAAAATACAAAATTGTCAAGAATTTATTTATGGAATTGAAAAATGCTAATTCCAATGGTGGAAATGTTGTAATAAATAATCTACATCTTAGGGTTTTATCTTTTTTCAAAATATATTGAGAATTGAGTAAGATAAAGGACTTCAAAGTTTATTTTAGAGTAGTGAATCCGTAACTACCCGCAAACTTCAAATCTTCATAACTTTTGACTCATTGATCAAAATGGGATGATTCAAAGCTTTTTACCTATATATAACTCTAAAAAAACAGTTTCAAGTTTTTGTTTTCAAAAAAAGTGATTTTTTTTTATCTTCCCGGATTGCCCAGTTACAAAAAAATGTAACATAAAATGTAACATAATGTAACATAAATGTAACATAGGCCATAACTTTTGACTTGTATTTCCAAATGTCATGAAATTTGGTCTATATGAAAGATATTCCTTGCCCCCACCTTTGATTAATATTTCAGCCAAAAATATAGAAATCTCTAGTCGTACATACATGCCCAAAAATTCTATACGGCCAAAAGACGCATGTTGGTCCTTTAGGGGTTAAAAAACAAACCAAAAAGATTGGCCCGACTAGCTTGATTGGTGCAAACAAGTGAGCAATGAATAGAAGATAGTAGTTTCTCCTTAATTTTTCAACATTATTATTCTTTTCACATTTAGAGAACGTGCAAAGGTTTCATTCTTGGGCCATCCCTCTAAATCACAACAAGAAGATCAATTTGGAACAGAAAATAGAGGCCAACAAGAAGATCATTTTGGAAAGAAGGGAATATGACTTATGCCACTTCACTTTTTTTGGAATGAAGCAACAAATCATGGTTGTACTCAAACTAATTAGACACATAGATTTTGTCTTCTTTATAAATGGAGGTTTAGGGTCCATTTTTGGAAAAAGAAGGAACCAAACTCAATATGTTTAATTTTTTTCAAGTATTTTCAAACCATTCTACAATATTTTGACTTGAATTGCTCAAATTATTAGATACAATCACTCATTTTTTTCTTAAAAATATGAAAGACAAAACAACCATTGCTTTTGAAAAGGGTGATAAAAGAACTATTTTTTGTAGTTTAGCAAATCAATTTGCATTGGGTGGTGGTTTTCATTCTAAAATTTAAAAGACTTGAGCTGAAGTTCTCTAAAAGATCAAGACATACATTTGGACTTATCAATGAAAAATGAAAGGGGATAATTTTAATCAGTTTTGAATCTCAAAATACAACAAGATTTTAGTGTTATTTAAATTGTATAATACCATCAATTTAACAAAATTTACCTAAAAAATACAAATCTATGTTAGTCAATCAATTTTGAAGACTTCTAAACATTTGAACGTAAAACGCACCAGATTTAATAACAAATTTGACAATCAACATAGTTATCAATCTTTGGGTTAATTTAGGGAGATGAAACATTCCATAAACCCTATAAACAATTTCATATTGGTGAAGATAGGAACAATATAAATTGTTGTAGCAATTTATTGCCAAAAATATTTCTAGTCCAACTGTTAGTGACAGAAGTATGGATTCTTAAGGATTTTGGGATAGTATTTTGCCAATTCCATTCAGCACAAAGTTAAGGATTCACCAAGTCTTTTTATTATAATAAACTATGTAATTCAAATGAATCAATATAGTTCAAAATAGCACAATAAGCATCTTCATCTTAGGGTTGATTGCTATATAAGCTATCTATAAATATCCAAAAAAATTACTATGGATAGGAGTGAAATGGGTCAATGATGTCAATGTCCTGTTTGATCATTTGTCATAGTCATCGTAGTAGAGCTAAATTGGCAAATGAATTGTTTTCCCTTTCTTTTTTTAGTAGGAGGCAATGCTTTGTAGAAATTAGAGTGGAAGCTGCGGATGTGAGTTCAATTAATTAACAAAAACTTTGCATGGCTAGTGCTAAAATAAACCACCTCATTCTAGGCAAAAGATACCATTAGAGACACCTAAAGTAGCTGACCCAACCCCCCTCTGATTTCCAACCTATAGACTACTTCCTCTATGACCATAGATTATTCAGTTGAGGCGCACTTCAAGGAGCAGTTGTGGCGCATTATGATTTGATATGAGTCTCTCAATATTATAACTAGCCCTTGGTCAATTTTGCAATCAGCCTATAGTCAGAAATAGAAAGGTCTATATCACCATTTTAGGTCAAAGAGAATCTTTCACTGAAAAATTCATAGGAATTATGTTTTTTGTAATAAAATTTTAAAAAAACATGAAATCCTTCCAAACTCTGTTTCCGTACACAGGAAAAAATTTGCACTCAAAAAACTTGCTCTCCAAATATGCGTAATTGCTTACCCCTGAAAGACCAACATGCATTTTTTGGCTACATACTGTAGGAATTTTGGGCAGGTACGTGTGACTAGAGATTTCCATATTTTCAGCCCAAATTTTAATAAAAGGTGAGGGCATGGAATATCTTTCATATGCACCAAATTTCATGACATTTAGAAATCTGAGTCAAAAGTTATGGCCTAATATGTTACTTTTTTTTGTAACTGGTCCATCCAGGCAGATAAGAAAGAAGAAAAATTTGAAATTGGTTTTCTAGAGTTAAATATACATGGAAAGCTTTGAATCATTCCATTTTTATTAATGAGGAGTTTTTGTTTGTGGCAATTATAGAATCTCTACTCTAAAATAAACTTTAAAGTCCTTTATTTAACTCAATTTTCAATATTTTCTGAAAAGAATAAAATCATAGGAGGTAGATGGTCTATTACAACATTTCAAACATTGGATTTGTCATTTTTCGATTCTGTAATTAAATTCTTAACAACTTAGTATTTTGAATCATTCTCTACTATTGTCTATTTACTTTTTTTTTCCTTATGTTTTACGATTCCAAATGATGTGAAATTTTTCAAGCATATACACAACTTGCCTTGAGTAATGAATCCAAGTAGTTACCCACCATTTTGAACATTTTCTTAATACAAATGTGACCTTGTGAAGTGCAGTTGCTCGTTTTTTTGCAAGGACAAAAATGGATTTTTGTCAATTCAAATGCTAATATCTTGCAATCCACATGTTGGAAAGTTTTGAAATTTTCTTGACATCTTCACAAACTAGTTTAATACAAGATCCTATGGTTACATGAGTCAAAAAAAGTTTTATTTTAAAAAATTGGTACTTGTTCTAAAAATGGTAATTTTTAAGCGTTTTCGGTGAAAGCATAGTCATAGAACTTTAAGAGTTAAGTGGTTGGAATTGGGTCGGCTACCTTATTATAAAGAATGACCCATCAAAGTCTTGCATATATTGATCAATGACCAAAAAAATTCAATAAATGAGATTTATATTAACCCCTAAAGGCTCAAGTGTCTATTCAACGGACACGTGGGATTTCAGGCAGGTACCTACGGGCTAAAATTTTGTCCTGATTTTTTGAAACTTTTTAAGAAGATAGAAAAACTGATAAGCTTTGTGGGAGTATAATTTTTTTTCCAATCGGTGCCTGGGAAAAAAAGTTATGCCCAAATAAGCTAAAAACAGGGGAGAGTGGGCAGCAAAAAAAATTTTGCAAAAAATAATTTCTTTTTTTTTGAATTTTTTTTCCCATAGATTATGTTTTTGTCTATCTGAAAAGCTTTGATTCATTTCATTTGGATTTGTTATGAGAAAGTTATGGACATTCTTGTTTTTCGGGCAGTTAGAGCATCTTTTTGAAAAAAATAACTTGTAGGACTCATTTTTTAATGCAATTTTTCAAATGTTTCATTTTTTTTTTGGCATGGTTTAGTTTACTTGCTAGAACAATCTCACCATTGGAATTAGTGCATTTTAATTCCATCTAAAATATATGAATATTTTAGATTTTCCTTCTATCTCGTACCTAATTCTACTTAACAATTGTTTTAATAATGAAAATTAAGTTTTTTTGAATTTTTTTTTTTTTGGTATATTGTCAACTCAATTCTACACTATAAACATCTAAAGCTCAAAACTTTGTAGTCCAAAATTTTAACCTAAAAATGTTCAAAGTCAAAAAATCCAATCCCACAATGTGCTGAAAACCTTGTTTTTTTCACTTTAAACGTAGATATCTTGCAATCTATGCGGTCAAAAATTCTGAAATTTTTTCCACACATTCTTATACTAGTTAGGTGTAAGATCCTACGGTTACATGTGCAAAGAAACCATTTTTAATTTTTTCTTCACTCTTTGCTAAAAAATGGCAGTTTTGGGTGTTTTTTGGCAGAAAAAAGGCTTTGGGCCTTTAGGGGTTAAGTTGAATTGAATTATTTAGTAGTTGCAATCATGTGTTACGTGATGGTGATGGAGTGATTAGTGACCACAATAGCAACTTCCACCTTTTGAATATAAATCACATTTGGAAGTGATTTTTTTCGTCGTTTCATGTTGTGGAACCTGATATTAGAAAATATTGTGACCTTTTTAAGTGAGTAAGATGGCCATTTGTGGATACACTTTTTGTTGGTTTGGGCCCTTTGGAGGTAGTTGAGAGACTTTTGGGGGGCCAATTGGGCAACACACTTCAAACTTTATAATAAATTCATACTTTGTTGAATAAATATAATTTTCACTGCTCATATTTCTCACAATCCTTGTCTTTGTGTGAAAAAAAAATTCAAAATTTGATAAATGCCTGAGGTTTTAGATCTAAGGTTCAATTAAAATACCTAAGCCACATAGCATGCGCGCACTCTACTAGCTGAAATTTAATAAATTGCCATTGTACTTAACCCTGAAGCATTCCACAAAGTCCAATTTCTAGACGATGAACAGATTGATCTTCTTGTTTTTTTTCACACTGCTTAGATGAAAATCATCCTAATTTGTGGAGATACTTTATCAAATTGTTGTCCTATCTAATGATTAACTTTGGTTATTACTAGAGTATATATTTTTCTAAAATTACAAATGTGGAAGTGTTTGACCAAGCCAAAATTGCATTGACTCTAATTCAAAATTGAATTTGCAAAAATGAGGTTATAGATTTAAAGAATAGAAAAAATTCAAAAAATCTCCATGTAAAGAGAACCTCATTTTAAATCCACTCCAAAAAATTTTACTCAAAAAATGATAATATTTTGCTTGTAATTAAATATTAAAAAAATTATGAAATTTTCCTTTCAATATTTATAGAAAAATATTGGTGATAGAATCAGTGAATCTAACTATACAAATGGAATCTAAAACTCAAAGTCTACAACTTTTATTTCTATATCACTTCCAAAATATTCTTCTACATAGCACATTAAAATGATTTTTCTCAAATCATGAATTCTAAAGAAGGCTCTGGACATTTGACCCCTAAATGCCCAAGGTACCAAATTTTAATGTTGCCAAAACTTTGAAGTTAAATAAGACCTAGCTAAACTTCTATTTTTAGTAGTTATATTTTTGACAAACTCTTTTTGAAGTCTAGTTTTAGTGTCAAAAATCCATATTTGAAAATGAATGATTATGATTTCTTTGTATAAGAATTTGTGCAAGGATACCATTGCAGTCTTGACTTTCCATACTGTTGAGGGCTCTGGGAGAAAAAATTCATTTAGAAAAATTGTAGAGTGCATTTTGAGAAGCCATAAATTGATTGGAGTTTTACATGTTAGGCCCTTCAACCTCATATTTTTTTGGTGACCAATATTTAAGATTTGACATGCAAAAAGAGAGCTAAAATTTTTTCATAGTTTTAACACCCTCATGATCAAACATTATAATGTTTCAATCTTTAAATGATATTGTCATGTTTTCTTTTCATATGTGACCTCTAGCATGTCTAGTTTTGAATTTGTACGGTTACAGTTCCAAAAAAATTGATTCAACTTATCAAAATGTGGCTTTTTGTTCAATTTAGAGCAAAGTCCAAGAAGCTCAAAACAGATCTTGGGCATTTAGGGGTTAGGGTGTTAACTAATATATATGAAACAAAAAAATCAGTATGCATGACTGAACTCCTTATCCTTCTTCTTGTAAGATCCAGAGTGCAGTGAGCTGAACCAAATGAATGTCTTGGCCTGGGCACAAGTAAGAATGGAAAGCTAAATGAAATCAATCAGCAATGACCACTCACATTTGTAATGAAATCCCCACATTCATTCATTGCCATGGCAACTTGTTACATAGTTGTTGTATAAAATAAAATAAAAATTCCAAGACATTGGGGATTTTCTAGCTCGACACCCGCCTAGACCCCATATTCTAGCCTCTAAAGGTCCCTTTAGGGGCTTTGGGCAAGCTTGTCCAAACTTCATATCCAATATGATTTTTTCAAATTTTTTTTGAGCGTGTAGTTTCTCATAAGCTTTGCGTGGATACAAATTTTTGTCAAAATCCAACTTATTCTCAAGAAGTTATGAACATTTGAATAAAAATTTCAATACGTTCTATTGCTGCCCTTCAGCAATATGCCTTTGACTCCCAAGGGGCAGCATAGGTGGCAAGAGAGGAGAGTTAGGCTATTGTTGTGCCTATTGGGAGGTCACATTAGGCTTTAAGAGCTTCTAAAAGTTAGAGCTTCTCAGGTTTTCCATTTTTTTTTCCTACTTCTCAAGTATAAGTGCATCTTTCAATCCACCATTCCGATTTTCTATATCTAAAAATATGTGATGGGAAAATTTATTCAAAAAGGGCCTAGTGTATTGTCAATTCTTAGGACATTGTGGCAAATTTTAATTTTTTTTAATGTCTTTCTTGTCTTGGATTGCCTTGAAAATTAGAATGCACATGCCTAATATGTTTTCCCATAAGGAAAATTTTTAAATTCAAGGTCTGTAGTGGAAAAAAGTTCAGTAAACGGCGGTCAAAAGCATCTGAAATTTTTGGGCATAGTGAAAAAAAAAAAGAGACTTTGAATGCAAATATCTTTCAGTCACTATGTCAATCGCTATTTTGTCCAGCTAACTTCTCACATTCAATGTAATACTTAAATGTTGAAAAGGCAACCTTTGTTTATGACCACTTTCATGAAATTACGGTGAATGATATTTCTATACAAAGATACAAGCAAAACCGTGCCAAAATTCTAAAAAGGATCTAAACGTTTAAGAACTAACCCCTAAATGCCCAAGGCACCAAATTTTGGCGTTGACAATACTTTGAAGTTAAGTAGAACCTAACCTAGCTTAAATTTTTAGTAGTTTATATTTTTGAAAAATTCTTTCTTGAAGTCTATTTTAGCATCAAAAATTCAATTTTGAAAATGATTGATTATGATTTTTCTATTCAAGATTTTGTGCAAGGGTGTCCATTGCAATCTTGACTTTCCAAAGTGTTGAGAGCTCTTGGAAATGAGCCTCAAATGCACTAGATCTTAGAGAAAAAATCAAATTAGAAATTTATATAAAAAAATTGTAGAGTAGATTTTGAGAAGCCATAAATTGATTGGAGTTATGCATGTTAGGTTCTTTATCCTCATATTCAATTGGTGGCCGACTTTTTTTATATTTGAGGATTGATAGACTTCAAATCACTTTTGCAATTTTAACACCCTCATGATTAAACATTGCAATTCCTAAAGTCCCATTGTCCCTTTAGGGGACAATATGGATTAATTGTCAGGCTTCTAAGGTCTCAATAATTTGTTGTAATTTTCTAAATTTTTTTGTGAAGATAGAATAACTCATTAGTTTTTCAAAAATTTAACTTTTATTCCAATTGGTGCCTAGGAGCAAAAGTTATGGCACAAAAAGCCTTTTCTTAGTTTGGCAGGCAAAAGAAAACCGTCAAGAAACTTAAAATAATATTTGTTATGAGGAAGTTATGGAAAATCTTTTTTGGGGGGCAATCAAAGCATCTTTTTTGTAGGATTCATTTTTGAACTCAATTTTCAGAACTTTTCCAAAAACAAAGTTTCACAAGGTTAAGATTTCTTTCTAAAACAATCTTGCTGTTGAAATTCGTGTGTTTTAAATTCCATCCAAGAGCTATTAATAGTTTACTTTTTCCTTCAATCTTGAATCTAGTTCTATTTAATAGTTTTTTAATGAGTGAAAACTACATGTGTGTTTTTGAATTTTTTTCCTAGACTTTGAACTCAATTCTTCATCATATAAAATTAGAAATTCAAAATTAGTAGAGCAAAACTTTTAAATTAAGAAGGTTCAAAGCCAAAAAATGTAGTTGAGCAAAGTGCAAAAAAATCCATTTTCTTTATATTAAACACTAATATCTTGCAATTTAAATGGTCAAAGTTTTTTAAATTTCTTCCACACATGATATATTACTCTAGTACAAGATGCTATGATTAGATATGCAAAAAAAAAGTAGTCATGAAATTTTTTTTGCTCTTTGCTGTAGAAAATAATGGCAGTTTTGAGTGTGTTTTTTATAGAAAAAAGGCCCTGGGACTTTAGAGGCTAAGTGATATTATTGTGTTGTCTTTTCCTATATGATCTCTAATATGTCTCATTTGAATTTGTATGTTTAGAATTCAAAAAAAATAATACAACTTATCAAAATGTTTTTTTTTTGTTCAAGAACTTCTAGAAGCTCAAAAAAGGCCTTGGACATTTAGGGGTTAATTTGTGCACTCAAAACACAGAATTAGGCATTTTTGCACTTGGCCAAGTGCAATGATTGTATGCAAAACTATTCACAAAAAATGTGTTATCAAAAACTTGAGTACCCCCCAGATTTTAAAAAAATCCATTTTCAAATTTCATCATGCAATACTATCACTTTGAATGCAAACTCTCTATAAGGATGCAATTTTAGTTCTTCCAAGAGACATACAAGTCCAACACATTTTATTTCTTCCTATCAATCATTTGTTTTGGTCTCATGTATTAATCTTTCTACTTTGTACATTGCAATTACATTAGTGTTATAATATTTAAATGTGGATATTATGCATACAGCAATTTTCACTACAATTTTTAGAATATTTATTTATAAATCTAGAATGACATTGAAGGTTTAGCAACTACCTTCATATTTTTAAATTATGTGCTCACATCAATCAAATACCATATAGTCATTCGAACATCTTCATAGACTTTCAAAACTAACACACAACGTCTATCCTTTCACATACTTTATTCTACCATCACATGTACTACTATGTCTCTTATAACGGCCCTGCTTCATCCGGTGTCTCCAACACTCGTGCAGATGAATGTTCAAAGTCTTCTCCTTCTCCTGTACCAGTTGCCTCCACTTGATCTTGTGCACTTGGTCCACCAATTGAACTCACTGGAGGCAGAGAGGTATACTGCAACGCCGTATCCACCATAGCGCTTGCAACAGGCGTTGTCACTCCTTCTGATAAAGTTGGCGACAGAGAAGGTCCTTCCAGGATGGAAGTCATCCGGTGATAAATGTAATGCGGTTCTTCACCTATCTGAGTGAATCGAACGTTGTCCCTATTACAGTAATATCCTTCATCATCCGGGACAAAGCTCATTTGATCCAATTGGCTGAATGCAGAAAATGCTGACATGGACTCCGTTCGTGCTGTTGTATCTGCACTTTCTCCTACGCCCCCTTGAACTTCTTCCGGTTCCACGTTGTCCACCTCATCAACTGCTTCTGCAACAACAAAATCTGGGTCTTGTTCCACTTCCACCAAATCTGTTTGGTCCCCGTGGGCGTCAGTGACTGCATTAGTGTCTTGAGAACCTAAACTTCGGCCAGCACTTGGTAATCTGTCAGATTCTGTCCGCTCGGCATCACTGTCATCTTCGTTTGTCGATGAGGCTTCCGAATCAACTGCTATAGCTTTCCCCTTCCGCCTTACCCGTCTAGTCACTTGAAATCTCTCTTCTTCATCGGAGGAGTCCCTGGATGACCGCGGTAGTCTTTCAACTCCACCACGTGGCACAGCTCCATCTGTTTCAGAAACACCGGGACCAGGCAAGCTCTCTTCTGTAGTCAACACTTGTGAGGGTCTGCGTTCGGCGGCCATATTCACACTGTTCACCATCACCAAATTCTCCCCATACATCGATTGCAATCTGTCGTACACAAATTGCGTTTTGACGGACACTCCTTCCATGATGATAACATCATGGCCCACATATCCTGTCTCTAAAATTCCTGGCATGGCCATTGTTATGCCCAATGTTACCAACCCCCAATTCCGTGGCAAATACATTTGTATCAATCTCTTCAACTCCGTTGGTGTCCTCTCAAATTTATCTTGCGTTCGAGGCATCACTTCTGTACTCCAGGAGTCTTGAAATATAACATGTAAGTCGTCCGTACTGTTAGGGAGGTTTTCCATGAATCCACTCTCCTTGGGATAATTCATGATGATGACAATGCCACCAATGGGTTGTACACCGCGTCGCCGTTGCTCGCCATGACGAAGATCATGCACGTATGAGGACACTGTCTCTGCTTGAAATATCCAAGAACCTTGGAGCACGTGGCAACCCTCTGGCAATGCCATCCTTGACTCCATTGCTTCATCACAGGATATGCCTGGCGGAAACAGAAACACGGCATTCCAACGAAAAATGCAAGACATCCAATTCTTCAGTTGTTGCACAACCTTGCTGTAATCCTCGTTTGACCATGGGATGTCCTCCCCTTGAGAACCTCCGCGTCTGCAATCAAAAATCCATAAACATGGTTTGCCAAGTTCAATGTACTCGTCTTCAAAGAACCCTCCTCTACATCTCACGTGAAATAAGGCTTCACGCTCTTCGTGTTGCACTCCAGAGATTGCAACTTGCCAATTCCAACGAGCATTTGATACATCCTCGACGTCCCGTCCGTATCCCGCATAACCTTTGCGACCGGCTCGTATATCCACAAAATGTTGTCTAACAAATGCTGGGACTACATTCTCTAAACTGCTAAGCATTTGAACCGTCGTCACTGCAAGAAAACACCACGAGGTTTTCGTGTCATTATCCAATGTCCTCCCCATCAAGATGAACTGCCTTCCTCCCAAATCTCCATACTTGCTTGCGTCGATAGAGAAGAAATCATCCATAGAAGATGGATTTTCATCCCCAGCTTCTACTATAAGAAACCGAATTTGGTTTCTGATCGCATCTTTCCGTTGCAAAGTGTCTACTGCATATGCTACTGTACCTTTAGAGGGATTTGCAGAAGCAGCATCATTGAAATAGTATTGTTGCGAAGCTCGTTTTCCGTTCACCACATCCTTCGTAGCCATCTTCTGGACTACACGTAAATAGTTTTCCGTAGAGATGCTATTCAAGGGCCTCTACCAGGTCTTCTCCATCCTCTTCCGCTTCAGGTTCCCATCCACTGTGACATCAAGATTCTGATCTCTAGCCATCTTCTTCCATTTTTCTTCCGCCTTCTTGCTGAAAAATAATTTTCCGTCCTCATAATCTTTGCACACCCGCACGATGGCCTTATAGGACTCCTCATCTTCATGCCAAGCATGGCGTGTATAATCCACCATCTTCTTCGACAGCTCCCCCAACGATACATGCTTTGATAAGTTTTGACTCAAATGTAACGCACTCGTTGCCATTGTCAACGCTTTTGCTCTATGTGCATCATCAGCTCGAGTAGCAACACTTGGACTCCCACACGCTTTCCATATATCGCGCAGTTTGATGAGATTCTCGTAATGCGTGGTAAAGAACTTCCGGTCAAACTCCTTTGCATTAATTTTCACCGACGCTTCTATATAAAACTGAGGATTGTTGTAAACCACAAACTTTGCTTTCCGTCTCACAAACTGTGCATGATACTCTTCATTCGATAAGTGTCCCTCTTCCTTTTCCCGTTGAGCTCGTTTACACGCACCAACAACATGTTGACCATCTACCGGCTCCCATACAATATTGTTCTCCAGCCACCTTCTTTGTAATGTGCTGCTTAAAAGGGATGAATTTGTCGGGCAATGTTTCAAATAAACGGCTTCAAATTCACGTGCAGTACCTTCTTGGCTGAATGGCACCTCTACCACCTCCGTATTGCCCTCGCCATTGTTATTGTCATAGCGATATGCAATGGGACGGAGGGTAATTGCACTGACTCCATCAGCTTCGGATCCTCTGAGGCGCTCATACATTTCATTTACATGCCAATCCATTAGCACCCTGTGGTTTGTCTCTGCGTTAGCCACATCGCAGATGCTATCAATCTTTGCATCAAAAATCAGATTCTGCCCCCATATATATCCTGCTTTGTACTCAGTCTCAGTAGGAAAAATCACAGGTGCTTTCGTAATACTTTTCGGCAATACTCTTCTAGGCTCTTGCTCCGGTTCACCCTTAGAAGAATCATCATCACTAACAACATTTTCGCCATCATTTCCTTGTGGAGGACGATTTTGCAATGCTGCTCTTCGACGACGTATCTGTGCTGCTGTTCGCTTCCTGACACCTTGCTCTTCTGAAGCATCCGTTGCACGAGTGCGGCGCCTTCTTTGGTCTCCAGAGATGTCTTCCACTGCAGAATCAAGTTGCACCTCATCTCCACCACGTGCTCTACCAGCACAACGTCTTCCACCAACATCCCCTCTTCTACCAGCACCCCGTCCTACACGATCGGCAATCCTTCCCGCATCCACATTGGCCACTACAACATGTGACCTGTATACTCTATCACTTGAGCCAACTCTTATTTGTCTTGATCTTGATCCTGATCCATCTTCCGTGACTGCAGTTGGAGCTCCTTCTTCTCCTTCACTAGGAAACTCAGGGAAAATCGGGGGTTCACTTGATACAAGATTTTGAGTTCTCTCCCCTCTTGATTGCAATGATTCTTCAGCAACTTCCATATCCACTAATGGTGGACTTACTGCTGCACTCTCTTGCACTTGTACCTCTTCATTATCACCTGGAGTTTGAACAACAACATCGGTTGCCGCAGATTGGAGGCGTTGACGTTGTGCCCTCGGTCTTTCAGAAATAACCCTCTCATCTGCATGGATTCCTAATCCCTCTTGAACAGCAGCTCGCTTGCGATTTCGTTCATCCAATGGAATCCAATTTGGATTCACTGGCATAGCAAAATCCCTATACACTTCATTCAAGTCTTCTGGATCTCTCGGTGCAGGCCACTCTTGGACACCACTTGGGTTCATCCTTTGTAATTCTTCACGGCTTAGAATCTCCCGGTATCGATGACGCAATGCTTGCACTTGTTCAGAGGTCATCTCCATAAACTTCTGAACCGCTCCCTCTCGTTTAGTCTGCAATGTATGCGGCACTTTCTTCCAATCTTTTGCCACACTCTTCAAGCTACGCATGGGAGTAAGAACTAAGAGAAGTTGTAGCGGAACCGGAGCCATCATGAACATCTTCTTCAGTTTATACTTCTCAAGTGCCGTTTCTGTTGTGGTCACCGACACAATCAGTCCTCCGTCCGCGGTGCCCGTGAGGCCCTCGATGACTCCATGTGAAGACGCCAATGCAGACTCATAACGCCCTTGCCCAATTGGAAAATCAGTGATCCACAAAGAGGACCTGTCGTTGTTGTTTGCTACAATCCACCATCCGTGCTCCAACCACTTCGAATGCATCTTCGGTGCCATGATGCCCTGAAAAAGAAAGTTCAATAATACTTCAGTATACACTGACATTCTCAAAAGTTCTAAAATACATTAGAAGAAATTAAAAATTGTAATTTCAATTGTATCAAATATGAAAGACATACTACTGTTGTTGTGAGTTCTGAAAAACTCATGCAATAAGATAGACAAAGACTCTTTCCATGGTACTAAATGGAAATATAGAGAGCACCAATCTTACCAATTAAAAAAACACTCTATTCCAACAACAATCCAATCCCTGAAATCAAATGCAATTGTTTTCTAATAACGTCCTTCTTCTATGCATGACAATGAATATCACAATTGCTCTAACAAATGCAATACACTTTTAGTACAAGAAAACTCAATATAATTGACATGTGAAAATCTTATATATCTCTTTTCAATAGAACATTACATATATAATCGCTATGATTACCTATATATGCAATTCTTTGTTCTATCAAATAAAGTAAAATCTGTTCCACACTCCAAAGTAAAAGTTAACTTAAAAAAAACCATCATTATACCTTTCAGTTCTTGAATTCCCAATTCGAAACTCATTTAACTTATTGAAATGTTCACTTTTAGATGTTCTACAGAGTTCACTGTGACAATGTGTTTGTGTTTAATAAAACTACATAAAAAATGTAATGTCTTTTTGCATTCAATGTCTCCTTTGTTGATAATGGCTCAACAAACTGTTTATGTACATGATAGACATCACATGGGAACTTATACTATACATTTCTAAATACAAACAAACAACACGAATGCAACTTGATTGCAACCAGAATATACATAAGATATTGGTATAGAATGCTGCAGCAGCAAAACAAATTAAAGAATCATTTACACAATAACAACGGCTATGAAAGGAAATTAAAAAAAAAATCAAATGCAAACCCCAAAAGAAATTAACTGAAATTTAAAATTTCATTAACTTGCGCTTGAGGACCTCTGAAATATATGGCAGTTGAAATGGAATACTTTATGAACTATTGATAGACAAAGTCATCATAGTTGATATATTCAAATATCTTCTAACTGTTTCTGAATATATACTCATACAAACTTTGTAATAGAAAATTCTCCCTTCGTACTTTGTAGGGTACACCTATCCATTCGAACTTCAACATTTTTTTCAATTACTCCTCTAAAAACATTGAACATTCAAACCTTCCTAACCTTTTTTTTTTTTGCATTTTCAATACACAATAGCTGAGGTCAATTGTTTCCATGAAACAATCATACATTTTACTTCTATAGAAGATTGTTGCTTAGCTTTGTTTTCGAAACAGAACTTCTAAAATACATACATATTACTACAAAAGAATTCAAATGATTTGTGAGGTTCCCTTCATTTTGGTTCTTGATGGGGGGTTCTAGAATTTTCTCTAGATGTTACAAAACTTTTGCTTCAAGATACTACAATTATTAGTTCTGGCATTCCTCTGGAACGAACATCATTACGGCTATGAAAAAGCAATGATTTATAATTAAATTAGATGAGACAACAAGGAATGAATCAATACACCTCCCCCTGCCTGGTACTTCAAAATTCTTCATGAATTGTATTTTTGCATATGATTATGAAGTCTTAATTTTACAGGTTTATAAATTATAGAGCCTTAGTTTGTTTACTATCAATTCCAAAAAGCAACTAGAATTGGACATTAAAATACTAAAAACAAGGAACTCAAACCTTGAAAAGTCCCCCATGAATTGAATGCATTGCATGGATTTAACATTTTATATTTTTTAGTTCTAAGTTTCATAGTGATTTTGACTACATCTTCAACCATAACTCCATTGGATTTATGAAATTCTTCATATGTAATCATGAAACAGTTTGTCCTAGCATAAATTCATATCTTTTACAAATAGTTTTATATTTTAGAAGAAGAAATAACAAGCTCTAAAGAATGAGAAATCAACATGAGTACATTCCGACTTCCATTACTGAAATCCTTTTTTTTAAAATAGGTGCAAAAAGTACCTGATGCCAATGTTCTTGCTGCTTTTGAGTCTACAGGCAACTATGTAACATGCGTGATTGTGCTGCTTCCACTATCAATTGTTGCATTTTGCGAACTTCAATCTTGTTGAGATATCTGCTAAAGCAAGATGTACTATCAACAACTCCCCCATTCTTTCTCATCTAGGATATAGGCTTCAAAATCATACCTTTCAAATTTTCATAAATATTAAATGATATTCATAGAACATAACAACCTTCAATTTGTGAACAATTCAATCAGTATTCTAAGAATACCGATACAACTCCAAGGTTCCACTATTTAGGACAAAGTGACTATAAAATGGCAAGCATCATAAAATAGAGAAGCAATTCATAATAGCAAAGTAGGCACGCTAGCCTTTAGGCAATCTTTTGAAGCACTTGTCATGTGGTTAAGTAATTGTGAATTTTAATTTTTAAGTAATAGAGAATAAGTAATTGAAAATTGTATAATTGTGTACATTAGTTTTCATTTTCATTTTATTGTTGACTTTCAATGAAACCACTCAATCTACCAACCCAATATAAATCATTTCAGTAACAAATGACAACTTCCACCTACTGTCCTCATTTAAATCTATTGACTATATTGTATTCATTTTGAATACAGAAGACAAGTAAAACAAAATTCATTGTCACTTTAGAACTTTTCAGAATGTGATCTTCTGCGGAAGATTATAAGTCCTAGTTCCACAAATTTATGATTTTGATTGTTCCAATTTATTTTCTTTTATTTCACTTGTTTTTACATCAAAAAATGTAGTTTTTAATGAATCATTAATTTTGTAATGCATTTTGAAAATCCAAATTTCCAAAACTAACTATACCAAGGTCTACTGCAATCGCATTGTTTTAGTTCAAAAAAATTAAAATATCATAGCCTACCAACTACAATTAAACATGGGGGTGGATTCACAATACTATGGGAAACAATTTAAAGGAACAATATTGTTAATGTATGAGTACAAGGATGATTATGATTGTTGCTACCTTGTAGTTACCATCAATAAGAATGTATCAAACATATTCAAAATGGAGACTGTCAAAAAGCACAGTACAAAAGATAATTGAACAATGATACGTTTATGCATTCTTGATTCCTATACATCAGTCTAGCCCATATCTAATGCTTTGATTCATTTCATTTTTTGGGACCAATAAAACAGATTCCATAAATCTTCTTTTCGGGCAACCTTCGTATCTTCTTTCAATAATATAAAAATAAAAATAAAAACTCAAGAACTGCACTTGCACAACTTCTTGGAAAAATATGTTTATAGAATAAAATTTTGTAGATTTAAGAATTTGACAAATTCATTTTGTGCTTCACATTTTGTTTTCACTTTTTAGGTTGTGTCGAATTTTAATTCATTCTCATCATGTACTTACTTGTATATAACAATGTGCTCCAAAAAAACTACCAAATCTGTTACTCCTTGAAACATTTCTACTTTACAATGTGAGCAATCAAAGTTTTAGAAATGCCTCCAATTAATTATTATACTAGTCTTTCACTACATAAAAAGTTCAAGTTGCAGATACAACTAGTATATTCAAACATTTTCACCTTGCAATGAAAATGAAACATGTAGACAATGTGATGCTTTTGTTTGACGTTAATAAATAGACTATTTATCCTACTCTTGACAGAGTTGCCACGTCCACTTATACAATGATAATGTCTTTCATTCTTTCTTTTCTCACGTGCACATGTACAAACCCCTAAATGCCCAAGCTAGGTCTTATTTGAGTTCTAGGAGTTTGTTCTAAGCTGAACAAAAAAATAATTAGTTTAAGAGTCGACTCACATTTCTCATAATTTAAAGCATTTTAATTCTAAGAACTAGACGTTTTAGAGAATACGTGAGAGTAGAAAACACAACAATGTCACCTTTCATCTCAACATGAAAACGTTAGATCATGAAGGTATTCAAAATGCAAAAATGAATTATAGTCTTCCATTCCTCTTTTTATTTGTCATACGTAACTCAAACCCCAATTAATTTATGTCTTTTCAATATGTGCTCAACAATTTTTTGAATTAAATGTATACTGTGATTTCTTGGATACAAGAATAGTTAAAGGGAAGGCTTGCTTTTAAAAGTCATAAACACTACATAAAGTGAACATTGCAATGGACACCTTTGCCCCAAACAATTAATAGAGAAATCATATCAATCTTTGTTGAAATCACATGTTCCATGCCTGAACTGGACTTCAAGAATAATTTTTCAAAAAACAAAACCAATTCAAATATCAAACTTCTTACATTTTTATATAAACTTCATAGGATTGATGTCACAAAATAAAGGTGCTTCGATTATATTTGGATAAAAATAAAAGATTTCCAAATAAAACAAAAGTTTTCTACTAGTTAAATTTGATTTTTAAAATCCATTTTAAATCCCTTGTTTAGAAATATGAAATTTCTACAATGTCTACGTCTTTTAATAACATTTGTCTTCGAAAACATAAGAAGAATATGCTATTTTAACAAAAAATAAACCACACCTATAATTACCTTGTCAACATAGAATAAAAATCTAAATATCAATGAACCAAAATAGAATTTCTGGTCTTTGGTTTTAGAACACTTTGAATGACAAAAAACAGAATTAACAATTCAAATCCCCTTACACTGAAATTGGAAATCCAATAGGCTTCATTATTGTGGATCTAAACTTAGATTTTTTCAAAAATCATAGTCCAAGAATAATACCTGATGCAAATGTTGTAGGCGCTAGTACCTTGCAAACTACCACACTGCATGGATGATGGCAATGCTCCCCCTCTATGTTGTTGAGCTCCTACACATGTACTCCTCTGAAGAAACCTACCATATTCAAAAAAATATCAACATCTTCAATTGTGCTTCATTCTTGAAGACTTGTCAACGTCTTAAACTTTGTTTCACTTCGTAGTGACATGCCCAGTAGGTTTAGGAAATTTACAAAATCTCAATTTGCAAAAATAACTCAAATGAAAAATATTCTTCTCTAATTATCATTGACCAAAGGCAATTCCTACAGAATAAAAATATCGCTCAAATGTTCTAGAATTGAGGGATAGCGTAACATAAATGCAATTTTAGTAATAAAACAAATCAAAGTAGTGAGTCAAACAGAATACTACTAATTACCCTATTATGCATTGTACCTTTCATGGGTTGCACATCAAGAAGAGGATCTTTTTAAACAAATTACATGGTTGGTCATGTTCGAACGGGTATACTAAAACACCATACATACAAATTTAAATTAAATTTTCAAACACCTCATGCAATAATTATTTTTATTCATATACACTATAAGTATTGTTTGTTTGTGAAAGATTCCTAGGAATTGTTTTGTAGCATTTATACTGCTTGTTTGTGATGGTCTACATTAATTCTACTACTATTACATTGCAAGTCACAATGTGTCATACTCATTTTATTAACAAACGGTTATAGTGAATTGTAACTAAATTCAATGAGTTCAAATAAAAAACTCAATTTTAGAGTGTGTCTTTGAAATGCTTGGCCTTGATTCATGAATACATCAGAAGGACACATATCTAAGTTCCATTTATAATCTACCAATTTTTGTTGATTTTTTGTTCAATATCCATCTATATGACAATTTAAGTGGTCTAGGGAATTTTTTTCTTTGAGAAATCATAGAAATGACATACCACATCTGAAATATCTATTTTATTCTTAAACTCATCCTTTTCACTAGTCAATACTATAGAAATATTATAGCAAGGAAAATTGCATCCACCTGTGCTAAATTGCTAAATACTGACAGTTTTCAGTGGTTCTATATGAAACGTGCAATCTCTAATCAAATAGTGCAAGTAGTCCAAATATATACAGAAAATGAACGCCACAAAACTTACATTTACATGTGGGTGTAAATACCAAATATGCCCAAAAATTAATGCTATAATCAACCAAAGTTAAATATTAAACCTAAGTAATGTAATGCCTAAAATCATGGATGTAAATACTCTATTGTCATCATCTCAGAACCTATTACCGAGCAAATTCCCTACACCCATTTCCAACTTTACAACGAAGATTTTTGATCTGTATACACTGGATTCAATCAATTAAAATCAAGCATGCAAAGTTTACAAATATCTCCAAGTGCTGTTACCAACAACCATCTTTGATTCCTCTTTTGCTCCAAATAAATCAAAACAAGAGCTCAAGCCAACTCCCACGTCATAAGTACCAGACAACTTTCAAATTTTGTAACCTCAAAACATTATGTAATTTGAAGCTATTGCTTACGCAGGCATGCAAGATTATGAAAGAAGAATCACACTCCCAATGAAAAATCCCTCTACTCACTCAGTCATCAACCAAAGAAGAACAATTCCAAGTTATTAGAGACAATCACCCGCAGCTGGTTCATAAATTGCAAGTTCACAAAAGCATTCAGTCTCCAAAAGCATTAACAGTCTCTAATTTCCACAGGAACTGATACCACCAAAATTACCGTTCTTGGCTCGCATACAGTCTCAACCAATATCTTGTATTATAGAATCCGATCCCATGGCCTACAAAAAACTCTCGGCAATAATCCTCAACAGCACACTCCTCCCTGATCCAACGCTCAGTCCTCTCGCAGTGACTTGCAGCTTCCACTCACAATAGATTTAAGAGAGAAACACATCAAAACAGCAACATAAGGGACCAAAGCAGAAAATAAACTCTAAGAATTCAAGTATTGCTAGAACTATGAGTCATAAGTTAAAAGATGGTTTTCCAACGTTCGGGCAGCTGGGCAAAGTCACGTGATCATCTGCTCATTGCTGACTTCCCTGGCGTTCTGCTCATTCCAGGACGGTGGGTGGTATGGAATGCACAAGTGTGAAATTTGAAAGAACTAGAAATACGAACTCCATCACAACCCTTTCTCTCACAATTTCGTCATTAAAGAGCAAAATAAAGCATGCATGTCACACGTCATTCCTGACTTTCTCTACTATGATCGTGCCCACAAAATATGAAATTTGTAATTGACAATAATGAAGGACTGAATTGCTTGGTCAATCTGAGACTCAGCATCTCTCTGCCGGCTGCTTGTGCAGACGATTATCTCCAAGGTCAGGACAGAAACGGAAGACCCCAACTAACTTTCCGATTCAAAAATCACAAATCACTCCTCGAAAATCACAGATCACTCCTCGAAAATCACAAATCACTCCTGCTGAAACTCTCGGATCAGTCTTGAGGAATCACTTACGATCAGTCTCTCTCCTACCAATCTCCAATGACACAGTACTCAACAGTCAGGAACAAGCTCAAGGCGACTGAGGCCAACAGAAAAAGGCAATCGCACGAATTCCTGACTACGGCAGTGCAAGCGATAACTTTAAAGATGAAGAAAAATTCAAAAGTAATGAAGGCATGCAATCTTGATGACAGGAGAAAGATTCTACGGGACCAGGTAGACCAGAAATTTCACTGCTGTATCATAGGCTTTGCCTTCAGTTCATGGCTACAAAGAATGTAATACTCACCATGCAAAACAAAAACATCATGAAGAACTTATTGTACCTTTAAATGGACTGTTCTATCCAGTGCACACAAAGCGTTCTCACACGAATCTGGAAATTCCTCAAACAGCAATGTATCATTAACTTCGCATACCTACGCTTCAGATTTGCCCACAAACATGCTGTCCATGTCGAAAGCCCTGCACAAAAGGTATGTGATGTCAGAATTTTGGGCAATTACTCTCCAAAATTGCACCCACAAAAATGAGTCGCAAGCTTCTTGCCTAAGACTGATAATAGCAACAGTGCTTCCCAAGGCGGCAACTGGACTACCAAAAAAAAATGAGGTCGCCCTCAATCCATAGCCTTGCCGCAAAACAAATTGTCAGGTAGTTCGCCAGAATTGACCATGTGGCTCTGGGACAGTCCTGCAAAATAAGAAAAGATTTCAATAACCAAGCAAGCGTGAAGTTGCGAGAAAGCTATTAACCGAATTCGGGCAGCTAATGAGCAAGCAAATGAAGACAACGTCGATTGGGACAAGGACCTTGTATACAGGCTCACTAAACATAGCGAAGTACACAATGGAGCTCAATCACGAACTATCACATATAAATAAACTCTTTCAGGAGCTTTCCCTTAACCAATTGCACTACCAACACAGATCTCCTGTGCACTAACGAAACCCTAAACCCAAAAAAGAGTCGCTACATTGCTAATAAAAATTTATCATCACCCCAAGTCCATCAGATGTTCTTAGGGAAACGGTGGGAATACTCAAATGCTCCTAAAGTTGCATTTGAATTTTTGTAAATCAAATACTGGAGAACTCTCTGAGGTTCTTACATAGTCCAGTTGGTCTGGAACTCGGGGTCAGAGCCGTAAGCTTGACCCGCCTTCACAAAGTTCCCAAGCACCGCGACTTGGTCGTCAGTTGGTGAGAGAAAGAAACAGAGGACAGTCCATGAAACACGTAGGACAGAGTGCGATGGAAAAAGATGGGCAACTTTGGAACTACGGATATAAATAAAAAAGAGCCCCCGTTTTCAATCAGCATCTTCTCTATGGCAGACCTGCAAGCAATCACACACTATTTGCTTCATACGTAGGTTCTCAAACCTGTTCGTTGTAGATTGTGACTATATTGGATTTAAGCACCCAGGCTCTTGGGTACGTTCCTTCGGATGCTTTCAAATGAATCAGACTACACAGGGTAGTACATTGACAGTTTCAGGAATTTTCAGACAGTATGACATGAAAATGTTCGACCTCATTCATCGAGAGGTCTCCTTGTAGTTACAGATCCCACAAAAATCTTCCTGACAAAGCCTCCAGCGATCATTATAATCTTAAGAGAGACTTCTTCGTGAATGAAGCCAAAGCTTCTCTTCTGATCCTGTCTAATTAATGGTTCTCGAAAGAGTGTGCTTTCACTAAAGACAATGATACTAAGTCTTCGATGATCTTTCCTAGTTAAGCAAAGATTAATGATAAGTTTGCTAAATCAAGACTTCCCTCCAAGACAGCGAAATAACCTAAACCCTAACTGTGGAAGATGCCATACCTGAAGTCTACCTTTCCAATGTCAAGAGCAGGCTCCTAGTTTAACCGGAATTCCTTGTGCGTTTTCTCCTGCCCTATCCTGTGCACGCACAGACCAGCTCACACCCATCGCCATAAACATGCAATCCTAGTGCAGAAATGGGAGAGGCCGACACAAACACGGAGATACAGATTCTTCACCTCCGTGAAAAGAAAAATGGAAAGTGAGACTCTGAATTGCCGTGACTACTGTTGGTGCACAAGCAAACGATAATAGTGAACTAGCCCAGGCACCTGGTGAGCTTTACTTCCTTCCAACACTCCCAAGCTCTCGATCACACTCTGTATGCAAAACTAATTTTCTTGTGCAATTGCTAAATTTGCAGAGAGCAAGCGGCGACAGCTCCAGACAGAGGAGAGGAGAGGCAGAGGAGAAAAACGGCGGACACTTCGGCGAGATAAGATAGGAGCGGCGGAAGAGAGGCGCGACGGAAGAAAGGCGCAGCGGAAGAGAGGAGCGACGGAAGAGACGGTAGCTAGAACTCAGGTAAATTCCCCACCCCACCCCAACTTTTCGAAAAGCACCAAGAAAAACGCCGCAAAGTCACCGCTACTAACTTTCAGATACGTGTAGCCAAGCTCTCTTGTGTGGAGGGGAAACCTAGAATTCTCATCGGAACTTGCCAATGAACAGTATTTGCAGTCAGACCCTCCCCAAGTGCGGGGGATCTGACTGCAAACACTGTTCATGTGCACGTTCCTGTTCTCACCGCAAGTAGCCAGTGAACAGTGTTTGCAGTCAGACCCTCCGCGCTTGCGGAGGGTCTGACTGCAAACACTGTTCACTTTGTTAATCAAGTTTGAGTTTCTTCGTGCCGGGTACGAAACAAGTAACCCGCATCCGCAGTGAGGAGAGGTGACGGAGAATCACTGGAATCCTTGTATGTCTGTAAAACGAGGAGCTACAACTCTGTCGTTGTACCGCCTAATCCTCGCCCGCGCTACTGCCCGTTAAAGCAGAACCGAACGAGCTAGGGTTTGGAACAAAACGTGAATGGAAACTGTGGTTTGGCAGTGGATTGTGAAGAATAAGACTGTAAGTGAAGCTAGTGTATCATCCTATCAACTGTATTGATTTCAACACGACTTTTACTGAAACTGTAAGAGAATCCGAAATGCAGCAATAGACACAGGGTAGCGCATGAAATCGCTTGAAAACACCGAAATCTGAAAGAACCCTGAAATCATCAGCATTGTTCTCTGACTACAACGTTCTCTCTACCGGAAAGCCCACTTGAATCTGCTCGAATCGAACTGCTACCTTGAAATGACCAGTAGACTCCGTCCGAAGAGAGCGTCCAAATCCACGGTGTTTTGCAAACCCTAGGTCCAAGCAGCATTGATGAAGAGCACCGGCTACTTGAGGGGCTGGGGGAAATGATCAGGTCGGATTGGGAGCTTTTCAATTTCGCAGCGGGAACTGACTACACGTTTGTTCGTTTTTGCTTTTGTTTTTTGTTTTTTTTGGGTTGTTTGTCTGTTTGTCTATAAAGGTAACTAAACCTAAATCGCACGCTTCCTAAATCAAACATTGAATACTCTTGTATAAAATGTAATCCCACTATCCATATGACTCTTTGATTGCTTTTGGATGTACTTTTTCTCATCGCTTTAGGAATTTGTAGTTTAGGAATTTGTAGTTTATTCACCTGGTATCCAACTAATGCATTCTAAAATTCCCTTTTCACTACCAATGGGATACGAAAATCTTTTTTCAATGTAATAATGAAACACCATACTGAAGCGATTTATGGTGAATTACCTTTTATTGAGATCTTCCGGATACTGTGTCCCCAGACCGCATCCTTCATACTGCCAGAGAGCCTTGCATAACAAGTGGTGCATGGGCTTAATTTTGTGGCATTTAAACTTACAATGTATACATTTTTGAAATTTTGAAGTTAATTTTTGAAATAACCCCTAAAAGTCGAAGACTATGTTTTCACCAAAGACACTTGGAAAATGCCATTTCTAGTGCAAGTATAAACTTTCAGTAAAAAAACATTTTTGGAGACATGTAATCATAGGATTTTGTAGTAAACTTGTTTGAAAATATGTAGAAAGAAATTCAGAATTTTCCACCATGTAGATTGCAAGGTACTAGCATTTGATTCAACTGGAACCTTTGTTTTGGTCCTGCAAAAAATTGGGCAGCTGCACTTTACAAGGTCATCTTTAAATGGAAAAAAGTCCAGTATTGTGGTTACTCTTTGGATTCATTCCTTAAAACAATTTGGCTACATGCTCCCAAAAATTCAAATCATTTGGAATTTACAACATATAGGAAAAAAGAGGTTTTAAGAAAAAGTAGAGAATGATTTGAAATACCATATTGTTAAGAATTTATTTATGGAATTAAAAAATGTCAATCCCAACGGTTGTAATGTTGCAATAAAAAATATACATTCTATGCTTTTATTTTTTTCAAAAAATACTGGAAATTGAGTTAAATAAAGGACTCCAAAGTTCATTTTAGAATAGGGAATGCATGACTGCCTGCAAAGTAGAACACCTCATAATTTTCATCTCATAAATCAAAATGGAATAATTCAAAGCTTTACATGTATATATAAATGTAGAGAAGCAATTTCAAGTTTGAATTTTTTTTAAAAGTGATTTTTCCAGAAATTTTTTGAGCTGTCCGCCGACTACTGATATAAACATATCATCCAATAACTTTTTAACCATGTCATCAGAAGTTCTGAAAATTTTTGGGCCTTAAAGTTATTTTTTGGCACATATTGTGTGAAATTTCCAAAGAATATGAATAAAATTTCCATTCTTACTGAGCTGCCAAAAATTGCTATGTTGCGAAGAAACGCCGTTTGGTCCTTCAGGGGTTAAAAAATTAGAAAATTACTTTCACTTTTGTTTTGACTGTGGCAACGATATAGGGCACACTAGTTTTAAATTTAATACTTCAAAGGCATTTTATTTTGTAGACTTCATACAATTGCATTAGATTTCTACATTAAACTATACATTTATAAAATGTGCAATTTATTATTTTCTTTGTTATATGTCTATATTTAATTTAATTTTTTTTTACCTTCTTAGATGGAAAAGAATTGTATACAAATTTTTTAGAAATTTTCTTTGGAAAAATCATATTAATTACAAATTATTCATGAAAATTCATCCGGACATATCGGAGAGACTTCAAATGCAACATGCAATTACATGATTGTCCTCTCTTTATATTAGATTTCTGTAGTCTTTATATTTTCCTACATTGAGATGGTTTGATTTCAGTACAAAATTGTATGTAAACCAGATAAGTTTTGAATCCATCAATCCTCTATTTCTTATGTCAATTTAATCAAAATGTCTTAAGTGCATTTTTTTCCAAGTTTTGGTTCTTAAAATTAATTTAAGCCACTTGAAGAAAGGTATTGATGGAAATGGAAGTTAATATTTTAGATTAGTATATATAATTGAAAATTAATATGTTTTAATGGAAACAAAAATCTTGTAGAATAATTTTGTTTTTACGGTTGTTGAATCCAAATTTTAAAAATTATTAGTTATTTGATGCTACAATTCTATATATGTTATGTATCAATAACATTCTCAATTGAAGTTGTATACATATACAAGCTTAAATTATGCCGATCAATAGTAAATGAAGAGGGGAATCTGATCCGTAAATTTCATTCCAATGGTAAAGTTCCATGAGAAGGGACTGAAGATCATGTTTTGAGAGAATTTATTAATTATTTTTACCCTACTGTCCATGCAGTGAACAACTATGGGGCATTGTTTTTGATGTTACATTTTATATAAGAAACATATTAAACAACATTATATTCATTATATGAAAGAGCATTATTCATTTATATTAAAGAGCAATATATTCAAAGATATGAAAGAGCATTATATTCATATTATGTAATTATCATTTTTTAGAGCATTAATAAAGTAGGTGGGGGATATTTCATAAGAGTATTCTAAATAAATATTGTATGCAATATATAAATTCAATCCCTAAAATCCTTGATTGTCCGTACGAGGGACATAATGGATTTTGGGCAGGTACCTATAAGCTCAATTTTCGATGAAACTTTTTTAAACTTTTCCATAATATAGAAGAACTCATTAGCTTCCTGGGAATGTAATTTTATTTCAATTGATGGCCGGCAGCGAAAGTTATGCTACAGTAACCTCAAAATTGGAGAGATCGGCTAGCCCAGAAAATCCAGAAAAAATTGAAATAAATTTCTTCATAGTTTTTTTCTAATAGATTATATTTTGGTTTGAAAGGGAAGCTTTGATTCATTCCATTTGGAATAGTGATGTGAAAGTTATAAAGTTCACTGTTTTGCGGGCAATAAAAGCATTTTCTTGGAAAAAACCTTTTTTTCCACTATGAATGCTAATATCTTTCAATCCACACAGTCAAACATTAAAAAATTCTGACTACAGATTTTGAGAAAAACGTAGTTGAAGATCTTACAATGAGGTTCTTAAAAAAATACAGTTTTTTTATTTCTTGGATGAAATCAACAAAAGTAGCAATTTCGAGTGATTTTTGACAAAAAAATGGCCTTGGGACTTTAGGGGTTAGCTCCCATAGGACACATTGCTACATTAATTTTTTATTTAGGATTGACATACTCCAATTCGTTTACTTTCCCTTGTATTTAATACCTATATATTGATTATATTCTTTAAAGATGAAAATTATTATTTTTTTCTAATTGTTTCAATTCAATTTTTGAGCATGAATATTTGAACTTCAGAACTCCGTACTGTAAAGAATTTAAATTAACAAGGTGAGAGTGATAATTTAAAACCTTATTGCCTTTTCAAAAAAGTTGAATCTTTTTAAACAGCTTTCAATAAATTTTCATAAAATTGGCATATAAATCCATTTGTGGCATTAGTTATAGTTTGTTGAAGTACATACTAGTTGGTTTGTGAAAGCGTTTCCATAGGAAATTTTCAGTCCTTGTACATCGAAGGAACATAATTTAACTTATGATATATTTGAAGATCACTTATAGAGGACGGTCAATGTTAGAGAAGACTACCTCCATAAAGGGGCATGTTTTTAATATAATGTATGATTGCTAGGAAAAAGAAATACAAGTTCATTTGCTGTGAAGTTCAAATTTTTAAGGTATTGTGTAGTTTATCATATGGGGTGCAGACAAAAAAGCAATTGGATGAATTGTTTTTATTATTCCTCAAACCTTGGAAAATCCTAAAGTTTCATTTTCACCGTGATTGAGGGGACTTGGTTAATTATCATGGAAACCATCCGTATAATCCTTTCTCATTTAGAATCCATAAATTTGCAATATATCCTTGAGGATCAAAATGGTTTGTGGGTAGGTTGATACTACCTTCATTAGTGTGGTGTTTTTTTCTATTTTCAAAAGGAATGCAAACTACATTAGCTTTTTGTGAATATGATTCTTATTTCTATTGTTGCTAGGTTGCAAAACTAATGCCACTCTAAAGCATCAATAGAGTTCTTCGCCCTCTAAAAAATTAATAAATTAATGAAATTGTAGTAAAGATTGAAATAACTTGACATGTCAAATTGGGGAGGCCCTCTTGGACGCTTTCATAGAAAACATTATTGTTTACATGAAAAGACTTGATTCATTTTATTTGAATTAGTGATGAGAAAGTTTTGGACAATCTTGTTTTGAGGACAATCGAAGTATTTTATTTAAAAAGATTACATGTATGATTCATTTCTAAATGCAATGTTCACTAGTTTTCAAAAAGAAGATAGATTGCAACGGATTCAGTGAGGTTACTAGTACAGAGATAGCATTGGGATTTTTGATATCAAATTCCGTCTTTCAACTACAAATGGTGTAAAGTTGTTTGAATCTAAAAAATATATATACATATATTAGAGAAAAAATCAGCATTCCGAGGGGCCTTTCCAAATTGACATGCCAAGTTATTTCAACCTTGGCATGTCAACTTGGAAGAATATCCCAGGTGAGCAGTCAGAAATTAAAGTACTCCTCTGCGTAAACGGTGTTTGTGTTTTATGAAGTTGGAAAAAGAGAAGTTTGAATTTAGTTCTGTGACCGGGATTTATGCTTTGGAAGTTCTCGTTGCAGCATGCAATTATTGTTGAAATTGAACTGACTAATATAGTTGCACAATTATCTTGAAGCGAAAGAAGGGAATAAGAACACAACAATGGTGGACAATTTTATAATGTTAACTATAGGTACATTTGGATTAGTCAAGCTTCTGGAATTTCAATAGTTCTTAGGAAATGGAAGGAAATTTTATTTAGTAATTACTATTTGAATGGATTAGAACGAGGGCAATGGTTCAGAAACATATAGAAATTATGGAATTACGTACAAAGTAGGTGACTATTATGCACCTGTGACGGCAGAAAATGGCTGCGGAAGCATTTGGAAGTCCAGTGGTATTCAATGGTGTAGGCACAACAATAGTTGCAACAGAGCGAAGGAGCGTTGGGGAAAGATTGGCGCGTATGGTACGGGGAAGACTTTTTCAAGAAGAACATCGTGTACCTATTGGTGGAGTACCCCAAGCTATCAATGGTATGGTTCAACTTCTTGGGGACGATGGTCGTGTTGTGGGAGTTGGCGTGCTGGATATGAGTGTTACATGCGGTGATGAACTTCACCAAGAAAAATTACGTCCTTTCGAAATTGCGGTTCGTGTTACACATGCTATACACGAAGCAGAATGGGTTGGTGAGTTGGTAGGGGAGACTATGGGAGATTGTGTAGATAAGGTTATACGATGGCGTCGTACTTCAGTTCGTTGTGCACTTCCCTCAGAAGTGAGAACAACCACAACAACTTTGAGGGAGGGGTATAATTTCTGTTTTCCTCCTGTCTCAACACCAGAGTTTGATTTTCATGACGTGGAAGACAGTCCTAGCACTTCCGAGTTCACACCACTAAGTCAAGGTGTGAGAAGCACACCTGAAGGAAGTTCTCCTGTAACGCAACGCTCTGAAGCCAACACTGCTGATTTTACAAGAGTAGAAGGAGAACTTGAGCGTACACCCAGGAGGAGGTATTCAATGGCAAATCGGAGGGCAAAGGAGAGAAATCCAAGAGAGAGGGGGGAATCAACTAATCAGAAAGTTACTTTGGAAAGTGTTTTGCGTGCAAAGGACAGAGGAGCATGTAAACGCAATTGTTTGCGTGATGTAGATGCAAAATATGTTTTGGATCAACGATATATGGCATGGGGGCAGAAGTACAAAGTGCGGTCTACTTGGATAATGCAAATGTTGAATGCCTTCTACACTCGCACAGAGGGTTCGACAAGAGACAAATACGTGACAAAATTAGATGGCAGAGTCGTGTGCAATGCATGCTACGCCGAGGCGTTGGGTTATTCTCAGAGGCGTTTGAAGCAATTGAAGACAGCACATGCTGTGTACGGCAGAGTGGCAGCCATTCATGGAAACACGTGTCACCGGAGGGAAAGTGCAAAAATGTCTGCAACTAGGGAAAGCCTCAACGTTTTTGTGAATGAAGCAGGGTGTCAGCAACCTCATCGAACGGTTCGCCGAAAAATGGACAATGCAGTGTTACCACTGATTCTGTTGCCAATGAATACGACGAAGTTGGATGTTTTTCGGTATGTGAATGAAGAAGTGAAGAAACTGGTGGACGGGTCAGAGTTGTCGATGACCTCGTTTCGTCGACTTTGGCGGAAGGAGTTTCCACATGTGCAGATCCCACCGTTCTCCAGATTCTCAAAGTGCTATCATTGTTGGGAGTACAAGTGTGGGATGGAGTCCACGACAAATGCAGTAGCAAAGGTGAAGATAAAAGAGTTGTACGTGCTGCACATTTGATATCAAATGGAAGAGAGGCGAGATTATTGGTTGTTTAAGAGGTCCGCAATGATCACTCCGGACTTTTTCATGTGTTTAATTGTGGACGGTATGGATCAAAATACGACCATGATACCAAAGATGAGGCAGACTGTGAAGAACATCGAATCTCATTTTGTGAAGACTCATTTATGTGGTGTACTTGTACATGGTATCGGCCTATATGCAGACGTGTGGGTAGATGCTCACCACAAGCATGATAGCAATCAAGTTGTAACGTCGGTGATGAACGTCATATGCGACGTGAAGCGAAGGAAGGGGTCATTGCCACCGACGTTGAGGATTCAAGCGGATAACACCACAAGGGAGAACAAGAATGCTTACATGTTTGCCATGTGCGCTGCACTAGTTGGGCTTGGTTTCTTCAAGGAAGTGCATCTTTGTTTTTTGATAGTGGGCCACACACATGAGGACATTGATCAGAGATTCAGTGTGATTTCAAACGTACTAAAGAGGAGAGATATAGACACTTTGACAGAGATGTTGCAACTTGTGGAGAAGGGAACGTCATACACAGAGGCTTTTGTGAGTGCTCGAAAACTTGAGCACGTTCGCGATTGGAAGGCATTTATCACACCTCATTTGCTACGAGGAGGGGAATCACTGACGGGCATTACTTTTCCACACCATATGAGGTTTTACGTAGAGAATGGGTTGGTCCGTGTGCAACACAAGCATTTTTGCACAGATGAGTGGGGCCCAGCAAGAGGACATTTGTGTCTAAATTCACTACCAAGCGTAGCAGAGAAACCAGACCTTGCGGAGTTGTTTGCAGCCGATTAGAGGGAATTGAAAGCATTAGATGAGTTCATTGCATACAAGAAGAAGATGATAGAGAGAGGTTACAATCCGATCAGGAACATGGAAGTGGTGGACGAAATAGAAGAATTCAAGGATTATTTGGAAGAATTTCCACAACGAAATAGAGAGGGTGTACGTGATTTACCATTCTGGCCCAGCGATGTCTTGAACCAAAACAGGGATGATGGAATTGTTCCTGACGTGGAAGGAGGTACAAATTCAAGTGCAGTTGCTGATGAAGATGGAAATAGAACGGAGAGTGCAGTCGTTGACAGGATTATGGCGACAATGCCAAATCCTGAAAGGAGGGGGTATTTCGGACCCCGCAGAGATAGACCTGTACAAACAACATCACGAAGAGTGACTGGAGGGAGGATTCAAGGCAAAAGGAATGAAGTTATACCAGAGCTACGACAAGATGCAGAGGAAGATCCGTTTCCTCCATTCAATCCAGAGAATGACGTTGTTGTAGGGCAGTACGTAGCCCTTACCGTAGAACTAGCGGAAGTAAGAGGAGGAGTACCCTTTTTTTTAGGGAAGGTGCTAGAATTTGGTCAGGGGACGTGGGCCTCAAAGATGAAGGTTTTGTGGTATAGGCCTACTATGAGACCTGGAGCACATGATGAAGCAGGTAGTAACCGAATGAGGTACACGAACTGTATGGAGTCAATGTGGGAACCGTCTGGTGAAATGTTGGGCTGGACCGAGAAGGAAGCCGCTATATATTCATGGACAGATGTCCCTCGTCGAGGAAGAAGTGGTCATGTTATAGGTTCCAACATTACAATGTATGGCGTGCAAACAGAGGAGATAGTTATCATTCCACCAGAGGCTAAAGCGCATCTTCTAGAATACATGGCAATGCAGATGGAGAACCTAGATGACAAACGTCTGCAAAATGATTTGAATATGTATCAGTGAAGTATAATATTATGCAATGCTCTTTGACCTTGTAGTTGTACATATGTAGAAGTACTTGAGTGTGAGCGTATAGTAATGTGTCTAGAAAGTAGTGTGGAGTGAAAAGTGTGAAAGGTTTTCAAAAAATAATTATAAAGAATGGAATGTTTGACAACTTTTTTCCAAACAAGTTCTCCTACTGAGAGCAAATGATGTTTTCAATAATCCCTCCCCCCCTCAACATTTGAGATAGCCCATTTTAGACACCGTACTAGCCAAGTGCAATGTCACACCCCCCAAGTGCAAGAATGTCTAATTCGATGTTTCAAATGCAATTCTTGATGCAATTTCCGGTGCTCTGAAACACATTCACTGTACCGCCTGTACTAAAGTAGGAGGTCTTAAAATGGACCTCCTAAAGGCTGGAACTAAATTTTGGGTAGGTGATACATCTTGAAATAATTTTTAGTAAATTTTCCTTGAAAGACAAGTGGAATTGACATTTAACCCAAGTCATTTCATATTTTTTGGAACTTTGTGGAATTAGTTAAAAAAATTTGAAATTGAAATGGCATAGGGCTCTAAAATGGACCACATCCTAAAATGTACACTGTCTATACATTGTTGAAGGCTATGAAAAAAAAAATGTACAAATAGCGTACATTTAAGAAGGTGGTCCATATTAGAGCCCACTCACTTTTAGAACCTACAACGATCTCATAAAAAATGTGTCTCCCGTTTCCTAAGATTTAAGATGGCTCATTTCCAAATGACTATCCTCTGCTCAACAGTTTGATCAAGTTTCAGCAAAAAATTAAAGAAGGTAGTAGGGCTGATAGTTGTAGACATAAATGAAATCTCAAGTGCTATATGAGAAACATGATGCTCCTAGCTAGTTGCCAGTAACCCTTTAATTTTTGAGGCAGCATGGGGCCAGATTGTACCATTTTCAAATAAAGGTCTAGTTTTTCCAAGAATAAAAGTAGCCTTTTTTTACCATAAATTTTCCATTTCTATTAAAAAATGGGGCCAAATTTAGATGAAAAAGTGCATGAAAATGATTGAAAAGTGCTTTCTAGTCCAAAAAATGGATGAATGTAGAACTGTACAATGCTTCATCAAATTTTAAGTGATTGGCATCCTAGCACTTTCTTAGGAAGTTGAAAATAGAATTGGTTGCTAGCAGTAGAGATCAGTAAATAGATTGATGTTCAAGGTTTAGGGTTTATGGTATTTGTAAAACGTCATACATGTTGTTACTTTATATTGTATACATCTTGTTGGATGAATGCAAAATCACTGTATCAACCCACAAAGTTGCAGGGCCTTTATCACTATTATAAAACACTCAAAGCTGCCATTTCTATTGCAAAGAGCAAACATTAGGAAAAAGTTGAACCCTGGAAGAGGCCATGAGACCTAAGAACGCAGGGAACGCGAGCCGCAAAAAAAAAAAAAAAAAAAAAAAAAAATATATATATATATTTTTTTTGCAACAGCAAACTGCAGGCGTGGAACAGCGTAGAACAGCAGGGAACAGTGCAGTTGAACTGCTTAAAAAAACATTAAATTTTTTTTTATTAAAATAAATTCAAAATTACAAAATTTTCAGATCTGACATGGCACCACATATGCCATGGCAAACTGCAATCATTACAATTTTTATTATTTTATTATTTTTATTATTAATTATCATTATTTATTATTATTATATATTATTTTATTATTTTATTAATATTTTTTAAATATTTTTTAATTATAAATCACTGTTGAGTTCCCTTGAGTTCCCTGGAGGGGAAGCTTACACTACAAAGCAACCCCTTCTAGGGTTCATTTTTTTCCTAATGAAGGTTTTAAGAAATTGTTTTTTCTTTCATATATAATAGCTGTAGGATTTTGCACTAGACTACTCTAAAAATGTATGGAGTGAATTTCAAAAACCTTAACTGCTTAGATTGCAAGGTATTCATTTTTAAAGTGAAGAATCAAAACAAGTTTTTTGCACCTTGTTTGATTAGATTTTCTGGCTTTGAATTTTTTTAATTTAATTTTTTTGCCCTATGGATTTTTAATTCTAGTTTTTCATATTGAAAAATTGAGTGTGTCAAGGAAAAAATTCAAAAACTAAACATTTGATATTCATTCTTAAATTTTTTTTTGGTTAACTACACTAAATAGGGATATTAAGGGGATCCAAACTAATTAATTGACATTCTACACTATATAAATATCTACGTGGGGTTGTACATTTTGTTTCAAACATATACAATTTCTAAAGAATGGTCCCCTTAGTACCCCCATTCAATGTAGAAAGCAAACTTAACCTTGTGTAATAATTTTTTTGAAATATTGCAAAAATTGCATTAAAAATAAAATATATAAATATTTTGTCACAAATTCAAGATGCTTAGATTGCCCAAAAAACAAGATTGTTCATAACTTTCTCATCCCTAGTCCAAATAGAATGAATAAAAGCTGCTTATATAAACAAAAATATAATCTATGAAAAAAAAATTCAATTTTGTGTGACTTTTTGGACTTAGAATGGAATAACTTTTCTCCCGGGCACCAAATGAAATAAAAATTATATTTCTAGAAAGCTAATGTGATTTCCCATCTTCAAAATAAATTTCAAAAAATCACATTAAAAATTGAGGTTCCACATGCCTACTTAAAATCCCAAAAGTGCCCTGCAAAGACTTCGTGACTTTAGGGGTTACAATGTGGAGGTGCGCAACCCCTTTTGTTGTCAGAAGCTAAGCTTGTGAGTATAACATTTTTTCAACAATAGACCTTTAGTTCATAACATATTATGTTACAAGACATATAATTTGTTTCCAACCCATACTCCATTTACTCATTTGTGCAAGATATGGTGACCTATTCTTATGAATGAAGTTGTGATGTCAAAGGGAATATGATGTTGACCGGAGCCTTCAATATTGTGTGACAAATAACACATTGACACGTAATGAAGTTGTTGAGACCAATTTTTAGTTTTGTGCTTTTCGGAAATAGATTGCTTATACATTGAGAACAAGTCAAGTTGTAATCTATACTTTCTAAATTTTGACTAATTCCAAAATTAATGGAAAATCAAGCAATCTTCATTATATCTATTCCTTGACTAGAGAAAATTATTCCCCCCATCATCACTCAATTGGACATATACAAAATGCTTAATATTGTCAAAAATAGGCCATATAACTTATACTATAAGTAGTTTACAGTTTTAATTTGGATTGAAAGATCATAATGTGCCTTGAAAGATCACAATTTGAATTCCCATATGGCTAGAAAATTTATGATATTTGATGTAGTTTATAAAATATTGTTATTCACAATTTCACAATTTTAGTCAATATTTTTTTGAACTGCAATAAGTGCCATCATGGATGATACCTTCAAGGATCATCCTTTATGGTATAGTATGAATCATCTATTTAAAAAAAACTCAAAGCACTCATTGGAGGTCAAACTATTGTACAAGACCTTCCCTTTTTGCACAAAATTTCAAGGATAAATACATGCATTTTTGTCTTATATAAAAGGATTTCCTATCATCCATTGGACCAATTTGGTCCATCGTGTCCTTACAAGGTTAACTCTGAGAATATGATACCTTAACTTTTAAACATTACAAGGGTCAAAAGTGCTTGATGTGGCTTTTTAAGGTTACTAAAGAATACACCTATTCATCTGAAAATTTGATAGTTTTTGGCAGTAATAGGCTTCATCCTTTGAGGGTTACTTGGGGACCAAGAACACTAGTCTCTAGAAGGGCTAACTTTCAAGCATTTCCTTAGTTCATTTCAACATTGTTCAATTAAGTTCAGGTAAAAATTCAGAACCAGTGTAACAAGAAAGTGTTTGTAAGAGATAGATATCAAGACAAAATAATAAAAATTCAAGGATACATTCTGTCTTCCACGCTCAAAAGAATTGTCCAATCGATAAGTTAAGGGCATGCTAAGAAGATTGTGCACTCTTCATTCTTGTCACTTGTAGAATAGCTTGGGAACTAAATTAATAAATCCAAGCCTATAGTATAGGTTCATTCCGGAGAGACTGTTAAATAGGATTGTTTCTAATGTTATTTCTTAATAGGCCATTGCAAACAAAGAATAAGAAAGTTCGTTTCTCCACAAGGTTCAACATTTTCCTCACTTGGTAATTATACTAATTGCTAAATTTTTCTTTCTACTCTATGAGCCACAAATGTTTAGTTTATCTCCCAAACTAATTTTCTTTAATCTTTCACACTTGCATCTTTTATTTCTTTCTCCAAATTGCTCAGTCCAGGTACAGCTTAATTGTAATTTTGATCTTCCAAATTGGGCTACCGTAGGTACAGCTTGATTAGCCTTTCATTATATAAGGTGGAAGCACCCAAAACCGTCAAAATAAGGAATTCAGCATACTTGGAGGCACCATGTCAAAAAATTAATATTTTTGTTGTAAGGCAAGAAAAAATCATGAATTCTCAAAAAAAAAAAAGATTTTTTAGACTTGGCATGTATTTTCTATGAATTTTCAAAGTTGCAGTCCCCTGTACATTAGAAGAAATATCAGCCCTCCAGAGGAGTGCTTTGGAGTGACAAACCAAGCTATTAAAAAGCTTGGTCTGTCACTCCAGCTGACTGCTACAGTGAGCAGTCAAAGTGGCTAACTGCTCACCAAAACAGTCAGATTTTGTAGATTTTTTATTTATTTTTTCAAATTAAATTTTTTTTTCAAGATTATTATTATTATCATTATTATCATTATTATTATTTTCTTAAATTTTTTATTTGCGAATTTTGGTTCCTGTGTCACTGTCACAACAAGAACTATCGCGCAAAAATAGGAGAAAAATAAATTTTTGAGCAAAAAAAAAGTAAATTTCAGGGTACCTCAGAGAGTTGTGGAGCAGCCCTCCAAAGGCCTGAAATTTTCTCTAATGGACCACTGGAATTGTCCTGTAGGTGGACCTAAATTTGAATTCTGACAAATTCAACACTTATCCAATCACAGTGAAGAGAAGAAGAAACTTTATGACACATGTCAAAGACCATTCAATAGAAGGTTAAAGACGGTTTAACCTCTAAAAACCCAATGTCCCTTTGGGGGAAAAATGGGATTTCGGGCAGTACCTACGAGCTGAAATTTTGTTGTGATTTTTTGAAACTTCTTTTAACATAGAAAAAATGCTAAGCTTTGAGGGAATATAATTTTTTTTCAGTCGGTGCCTGGGAAAAAAAGTTCTGCCTAAATAAGCTCAAAAGAGCGTTTGGAGGGCATTTTTATATTTAAATTTTTTTTTTTTCTTATAGATTATATTTTTGTTTATTTGAAAAGCTTTGATTCATTTCATTTGGATTTTTTATGAGAAAGTTATGGACAATCTTGTTTTGGGGGCACTTAGAGCATCTTCCTAAGAAAAAAAACTTATAAGATTCATTTCTGAATGCAATTTTTATAATTTTTCCAAAAAAAAAGTTCCACTAGGTTTAATTTTTTTGCTAGAGCCATCTCACTATTGGGATTAGTGTAGTATAATTCCATGTAAAAGATATTAATATTTTAGATTTTCCTTCTATCTAATATTAATAATGAAAAGTAAGATTTTTTGGATTCTTTTTTTTCCCTAGACTCTAAACTCAATACTCCATTATAAAGATTTAAAGCTCAAAACTTTGTAGTACAAAACATTTGAGTTAAGAATGTTCAAAGTCATAAAATCTAGTCCCGCAATGTGCTGAAAAACTTATTTTTTTCACTTTAAACACAAATATCTTGCAATTAGTGTGGTCAAAAATTCTAAAAAAATTCCCACATGTTTTCATACTAGTCAAGTGTAAGATCCTATGTTTAGATGTGCAAAATAAATATTTTTTAACTTTTTTAACTCTTTGCTATAAAAATGGCAGTTTGGGGTGTTTTTGGCAGAAAAAAGGTCTTGGACCTTTATGGGTTAATGTCCATCTAGGAACAAAAATTATATACAGGGACGCTATTGGTGTTTCTACCTTACACACTGAAAGTAATCTCCTATATGGCAAATGCAAAGCCCGCATTCACAATCACTATTTGGAAACCAAAAAAAGGACAACAGTCAGAGTTAAACAAATTCTCACTTGGACTTTATTATCCACTCATAATATGATGATGTAAAATTATCACTTCCAACTTGGTTGGATCTTAAGACACAAACTCACATCAGATTAAGTTAGGAGCATCCACTCACGTCAGTGTATCCAATGGCGTTAGATTCTACACATGATGAAAATTTCAGAACTTAAATGTAGGTAGACCATAGATAACTTGTTTTTTTTGACCTAAATGATAAGCTATCTATGATCTACCTACATTTGAGTTATGAAGTCAATGCGTTACGTAGTTTCTGACGCCATTAGGTACACTGACACCACTGGGTGCTCCTACCTTATTCTTTATCCCAACAACATGACATCACTAGGCTTAAATTATCAATGCTCCCAAACTCAGATTGACATCACATTCAAACATCGCTAATACACACAGACAGTGCTGATCAATCACTCAAACTAAAATACATTAAAACTTCACTTAATCCCTAAATGTATTTGACTATGTTTTCACCAAAACGCTCTAAAACTGCAATTTCTAATAAAAGTACCGAGTTATAGAAAAAAACATTTTTGGACACATGTAACCGTAGGATCTTGTAGTGAGATGGTTTGAGAAGATGTAGAAAAAAATTCAGAGTTTTTCACCTTGTAGATTGTAAGATAATAGTATTTGAATTGACAAAAATTCCTTTTTTGTCCCTGCAGAAAACCGGGCAGCTGCCCTTTACAAGGTCACATTTGTATGATAAAATGTCCAAAATGGTGGTTACTCTTTGGATTCATTTTTGGAGTCAAAGTTGGATATATGCTTGAAAAAATTCAGATCATTTGGAATTGTACAACATATATGAAAAAAATAGTAAGTAGAAAGAAGCAGAGAATGATTTAAAATACTAAATTGTCAAGAATTTAATTATAGAATTGAAAAATGCCAATTTCAACAATCGTAATGTTGTAACAAACAATCTACACCCAATTTTCAATATTTTTTCTAAAAATACTAAAAATTGAGTTACATAAAGGACTTCAAAGTTTATTTTAGAGTAGGGATTCCATGACTACTCGCAAACTAAAACTCCTCATAATTTTTATCTCATTAATCAAAATGGAATAATTCAAAGCTTTCCATGTATATATAAATTTAGAGAACCAATTTCAAATTCTTATTTTTTTTTTAAAAGCGATTTTTTAAGGATTTTTGAGCTGCTTGCCAAGAATTGAAAATAACATATCATACAATAACTTTTTAAACATGTAGTCAAAAGCTATGAAAAATTTTGGGCCTTAAGCTACTCCTTGAAAAAATGTTGTGTGAAAATTTCAAAGAAAAAAATTGAAAAATACCACTAATAGTGAGTTGCCCAAAATTGCTATGTTGCCAAAATTGACTTCAAATTGAGAAATTAACTCCCAAAAATACCAAAGTGAGACACAAACAAATAAACCGCCTATAAAAATGTGATAAAATATCCCAAAAGTTCACACAAAAGGTATAAACAAAATTCCTATCCGGTTATCTACACCACTAGAAGGTAAAGGATTTTTTTAAATATAGTCCTATATTAAGTATGACTTTTTAGGAGATTTTTATTATAAAATTTATGCAAATACATGTATTTTTGGTAAACTTTTACTAAATAATTCCTAAAAGATCACTATTTTTAGAACTATACTACTAGGATCATACTTAAAGCACCCTCTTCTCTTGTCATGTGCATATGTTACAGTATTAGAGCATCCCACTTCCATTTACTATATTTGGCCAAGGCAAGGAACCAAAATAGTCCCCCATTGTGGTACTAAGCATAGTTTTTAAACACTGGATATGCCAAATTTTGAACGGAGTACCTGAAGGTTTGCCTAGACAGGGAAGTATTGAATGAGCTCGGAGTTGACTGATTTTTGAGATCTTTTTCTTACTCAAAGCTTCGAATTTGAATTTGAATTAACTATAATCATTTGCAAGTTGGCAAAAATGTGAGGACAAAAATGACACAAATCCCAACCCATAGTGGGGGCCCCGACTCATCAGACCCTCTCATTTTATGGCAAAGCCTGCCATGTCGTACTTCCTATGGGGATTTTATTGCCCCTAGAGTGGTGTTGTTCTTAGTATTAAAGTGGATACCTCCTAAACTAGTTACTATTTGCTATTGTGACTATTTACTATTATTAAACTGGTCATTTTTTATTATTTTCTTTTTGGCAAGTGAAATCAGGTTACAACGCATGAATTGAGAATGCAACATTTGGACACCGTATGCAAAAGTTATGAAAGGTCAAATTTTCTTGGTAGACGTTCTAAAATCATTTTATCAACATACGTACATAGAGTCACTTTAAAGATGTACATAGAGTCACTTTAAAGATGTACATAGAGTCACTTTAAAGATGTACATAGAGTCACTTTAAAGATGTACATAGAGTGATGATGACAATTTTAAGCAAAGTGCAATTTTGGGTGTATCCGCCTTAAAAAGCTTATTAGAGGGCAAAAAGGATCTCAGTGTCTCAAACATATGACATCCTCAATGAAGGATTGCATTCTACATGCTTTTTAAGGTAAGTGCATCTAAAATTGCATTGCTAGAAGAAGTAAATTGAGCATGGTTCTCCAAATTAAATAGTCTAAAATTTAGTTGGAACTTGTTGGGAGCTCAAATATGCATGCATTTTTTGGACAATGTATAAATAAATTATAAATTTCAAAGTGCAGAAAATTAATGTACCTAAACTCAATTCTAGACTTTCATATTCAAAAGGGCTTATATTTTAATCCAAATGGAATTTTTTTGTACATACCTAGGTCAAAATTATGTGCAGCTACTCTAAGGTGGAAATACCCATAACCATCCATATACCCGTTCATGTACCCTAGACTTTCACTTAATGTATCTCTAGACTTCTGCTGAAGTGTCCCTCAAAAGCGTCATTATTTTGTCCCCTTACTTAATCCCTAAAGTTCTTCTATAACTGGAGGTCCAAAACTACTTCAAATACTAGTCTTCAAAACAAGGCTAGAATCTTCATCTCTCTTCATCTCTCTCTCTTCATCTCTCTCTCTCTTCATCTCTCTCTCTTCATCTCTCTCTCTCTTCATCTCTCTCTCTCTCTCAAATAAAACATAGCAAATAATTAACTTGTTTGCATGTGAGAGTTGACTTACAACTTACACCCATTTGATCGACGTTTGATTGAGTAATGGATTTCACGTATATGCGTGCTGGAGTTGAGATGTTTCTAGCGTTGCCTTTAGAGAATACGAAGAGCTAGCAAACATTGCTGTAAAACAACAAAGATGAACCAGTGTGAAAAGTTGACCAGGTAACAACAATAAACCAATTTGCAAACATAAACCGATTAACAAGATTATACCAGGTCAAATTTTTTTTTAAGGGACGAGGTATCAACCCAACTCTAACACCCTGCACCTTCAGAGGTGTTTCAAAACTCCCAGCCCAAGTTAATACCATGGCGTGATTGCACGCCCAAACAGGTATGCATCAAAGGATAAGCCTGATCCATGCAAGGTAATTTGGCAAGATATTCGGATGCTTTGCTGCCCTCAGTTTGCCTTACGCTGATTTGAGCTTGTGACGTCCCTCTTGCTCGTGTTACAGCCCTTTTGCTTTGACAGTACAGACTAGCTACATCGAGATACACTGACTCAACACTGCTGCTCCTTGCACCATGATTTCTGAAATGGCAACTCAGGTGCCATTAATTGTAGCTTAAAATTTGGTTGAGAGTCGGTTTGTTGCAATGATGCTTTAATAACTTTGTTTGCTTTTGAAACAATGCTCAATACAGCTTTAAAGTTTGGTTGCCTAGTTTTATCTTTGATTTGGATAACAATTGTTATCACGCTGAAGACACCTCGTGTACGTCTGCTAACATACGTCTTGTTTGTTTGGTGGGCATGGGCACAGGTGAGGCGTGATTTCCTAAGATTGAAGCTCTGCTCCAAGCTTACAGTTGTCTATTTTCTTCCCCATGCATGAACTTTTACAATCGTCCGGTGATACATTCCTTATTATTCCGGAATAATATAATAGGATTCAAGAATCTTTATGTATTTTGATACCGTTGGGGTCAAGATCTGGTTAAAATTTTTTTTAACAAAGATGCTATGATTGCTATATTGGTGTCCACTTTGTGTTGACACTTATGCCTAGTTAAACTTTTTTATTTATGAGAAGTGCATGGTCAGTTGTGATCTCGCCCTCCCTCCTAGACTTATTCAACTTGTTCTGTAAACACAAGCTAAGCTAAGTGCTGATCGTTTTGATAGGTCTGTGACTTGAAAGTAAGTGATTTCTCATATGAAAAAATGCACAGACTTGGTCGTTTTTTGTGTTTCTTAGTGTTTTTACCACTCTTGAGAATGGAATAGTACTGTCTTGACTTTGAACTGAAAAAAAGAGCCCAGAAATGGGGTGACTGGTTCAACTTCTCTCTCTCTCTCTCTCTCTCTCTCTCTCTCTCTCTCTCTCTCTCTCTCTCTCTCTCTCTCTATTTTAGCAAATCCAACCATAGGATCCTTTAGTTAACTTGAGAAAGTGCACTCTCCTAAACTTTCAAATAAGAAACCTAACAAATTGCAAGATTATAATGCTTGGATTTAAAAAGAAGTATTTTCAACTCTTTCCAAATGGTTAGATTTCATCTTTCAAACATTTTATCCAAGAATGTGTAGATCCTACAACTTGCAACTCTCCATAATATGTTCAAGACACAAGTTGGGAATACATATAAAATTTCAAAAAAAATTCCATATTCATGCTTGAAAAAAATAGTAAATAGAAAGAAATAGAAAATGATCAAAATAATCTACAGAGTATGATTTTATTTCTTTCCAAAAATACTGAAAATAGAGTTGAATAAAGAATTTCAAAGTTTGTTTTAGATTAGAGAATCCATAACTGCCCGTAAACTAAAACTCCTCATAACTTTCATTTCATTAATAAAATTGAATGATTCAAAGCTTTTTATGTCTATATAAATGTAGAAAACCAATTTCAAATTTTGTCTATGGAAAAAGTGTTTTTTTATGATCTGCCCAAGTTGAGAAAAAAACTATATTTCATACAATAACTTTTTAACCATGTAATCGGATGTTATGAAAATTGTTGGGCCTTGAAGCTACTCCTTGACCACATATTGCGTGAAAATTTCAAATAAATTAAAATAAAAATTCATAGTGAACTGGGTGATTGCAAGAATGACTTGTACTATTTGTTGTGTTCTATCACACCCTAGTTTTTTATTTTTGTTTTGGCTATAACTTCTATGTTTTAGGTCCAAATGACTCAAAATTTATAGGAAAGCTACTTATAACCATTATATATTTTATCCGATTTTTAAAGATTTTTCAAAAATAATTTACTATTTTCAAACAACCCCGAAAATTTCTCACAATGGCTGATTTAGGGGGTTTTAGCAGCATTGAAGCTCAAAAAAACGAATTTTGAGTTGAAATTTTGAGAGGATGGTCTCTTAGTAGACCAGTAGCTATTGTCCAAAGGAATTTTTAAAAATACTTATTTTTATGTGGTGTAGAGGTCCACAGATAGAGCTTCTTTCTACATTTTTTTTCAAAGATGCAAAACAATATTTTGGTGAATTTTTTGGTCAAATCTCATCACCAAAAAGTCTTCTCAAATGTTTGATTTTTATATAATTTTTCAAAAAAAAATCCTCTTTTTTACAAATTAAAATGTTAGAAGTGGTATTTTCTTCACTAGACTTTTGGACATAGAATTCACATAGAATTCGGATGAAGAAAATACCACTTTTAATATTTTAATTTGTAAAAAATAGGATTTTTTTTTGAAAACTTATATAAAAATCAAACATTTGAGAAGACTTTTTGGTAATGAGATTTGACCAAAAAATTCACCAAAATATTGTTTTGCATATTTGGAAAAAAATGTAGAAAGAAGCTCTATTTGTGGAACTCTACACCACATAAAAATAAGTATTTTTAAAATTCCTTTGAACAATAGCTATTGGTCTACTAAGAAACCATCCTCTCAAAATTTCAGCTCAAAATTCGTTTTTTTGGGTTCCAAGTAGTGCTAAAAATCCCTAAATCAGCCGTTGTGAGAAGTTTTCGGGTCTATTCAAAAAGAGTAAAGTATTTTTGAAAAATACCAAAAAATTATTTAAGGTATATAATATTTATAAGTAGCTTCTCTGTTAATTTTGAGTCATTTGGAGCTAAAAGACAAAAGATATGGCCAAAACAAAAAGGAAAAACTAAGGTGTGACATAGTGTTCTACATCATTCTTGCAATCACCCAGCTACACAAAATCATTATTTTGCCAAAAATGCAATTTGGTCCTTTAGGAGTTCACTATGATTTGTTGATTGCTAATTTTTTGAATTTTTGATTTTAGATCCAACTATATGATGGTTTCAGTGGTTTAGGAAGCTACTACTTTAAAAATTAATAGAAATTACATTTCACATTTGAAAAATCTTATTTTTTTTTATATTCAAGATTTTCAATTGTTAGTATTAGAAAAATATTATTATTAGAAAAAGGTGCCTCCAACTACACTAAATTGCTTATTTTGATGGTTTCCAATTTAGTGTAGACCACTTTTACGGGAACCTACAATTCTAACCTTGTAACTCTATTCAAAGCAAAAAGTATTTGAGGGAGCCAACCCATTGTTGACCATTTAAGCAATTATGCATATCTGCAAGGCGGGATTCTTTAAGGGAGAATTTTCCCATGTGTAGAAATTGAGTTAAGAAGGTTCCCATAATTTTCCAAATTTCTATTTCTCAAAACATATGAATTAATATGAATTTTTTTTGCTGAAGATTCTATTCGACCTATACTTATTATATAGACCTCCCTATTTCCAATCAAGGTCTAGTTGCAAATCCACCAAGGATTGGTTTCAATATTGATCATCTTGAAGCCAATCATATTGCGCCACAACTACGTCGGGAATCATGCCGTAATGAATGACCACTCTTCTCTTGCTAAGCGGAAAGAGAACAATCTACAGAGTGAAAATGGGGTGTTGGTCGGGAATGGGTCAAATCCCTTGATAAAAGTGTTTCACATGTATAGAAATGAAGGACATGGCATTCCACATTAACCTTGGAAGGACATAACATTGTTAACCAAGCAAGGTTCTTCCCCCCCAGGTGGAGGTATAATGCCCCCCTAGATATATACCTAGGGGCAGATTCAATTATAATGCCTTGAACTAGATTGGATGAACTCAGAATGTAATCCAGTATATTGTCAGACATGAAAACATTACTAGTTGGTAGTCACTAGGTGCTCCTGATTTTGCGTGGAGCAGAAAGGCCCCCCCCAATAGCAGGTGAATAATGTTATGTTCTATCAATAAGACTAGTGTGGCCCTGTGCCGTTGGCCCAATTTTCATCTACTCCCGGTTCCACTCCTGGTTCTACTTCCGATTCTACTCCCAGTTCTACTCCCGGTTCCACTCCCAGTACCAAGAACGCCACCAAAATCAAAGTAAAAGTAATTTTCTAATTTTTTAATCAATAAATACTTTGAAATTCAATAACTTTTGCACCACCGCTCCAAACACCACGAAACCAAGCCGGTGCACCCCTCCTCGGCGAGAGCTTTCCAACGGTACCAAGCACGCGGCTGGGGGACGCACGGTTAGGAAGTTGTCCATGCTACAAACAAAACAAAACAAACAAACAAAACAAACAAACAAAACAAACAAACAAAACAAACAAAACAAAACAAACAAACAAACAAAACAAACAAAACAAAACAAAACAAAACAAAACAAAACAAAACAAACAAAACAAACAAACAAACAAACAAACAAACAAACAAACAAACAAACAAACAAACAAACAAACAAACAAACAAACAAACAAACAAACAAACAAACAAACAAACAAACAAACAAACAAACAAACAAACAAACAAACAAACAAACAAACAAACAAACAAACAAACAAACAAACAAACAAACAAACAAACAAACAAACAAACAAACAAACAAACAAACAAACAAACAAACAAACAAACAAACAAACAAACAAACAAACAAACAAACAAACAAACAAACAAACAAACAAACAAACAAACAAACAAACAAACAAACAAACAAACAAACAAACAAACAAACAAACAAACAAACAAACAAACAAACAAACAAACAAACAAACAAACAAACAAACAAACAAACAAACAAACAAACAAACAAACAAACAAACAAACAAACAAACAAACAAACAAACAAACAAACAAACAAACAAACAAACAAACAAACAAACAAACAAACAAACAAACAAACAAACAAACAAACAAACAAACTCATTTAACCCTTGAAGGACGGACCGGTAGCCATGGAAATCATGTATTGTGATTCCGTGTGACATCATCTACTTTGAAAAAGCCTAATACATCATTGGAAGTCAAAGAACTGTTGAAGATCTTTCCTTCTTACTCCTAATACCGAGGATGAAAAGTTGCACTTCTGTCTTGTAGGGAAAGATTCTTTGTCATTCAAAGGACACAGAACGTCCTCGGCGGCATTCAAGGGTTAAGGTATTGATAGTCAAATAAAAATTATTTTTGAATGAATAGGTGCATTCTTTGTTTCTACGTGTCTTCCCTGAAAGTCAATATTGGTCCACGTGCAAGCTTACCAAGTACGGAGACAGAGGCATGTACGTCATCATAGAAGGCTGCTTTTCGCATGCTACTTTCAGCTCCAAACTAAAAATCAAGCAAGGCTTGTGTTAAAGACTTGCAAGTCTATCTTCTGGAGCCATCCTTCTATGTGACTGTTCAGTAGCAAAAGCCTTGGCAGGAGCTCGGTGCTGTTAGGCTTGAATTGTCAAATTTTATTTTGCTTCAAACTGTTAATATTCATGTTAATAGAGTGTGGAGAGCCATTTGTGCAGTGGACTGCATTCTGTACGTAGCCACTCTTTTTGGCTGAGGGGTAAATTTCAGCACACAAAGTTCACGAGGAATCTGAGGAGGAGTTGCAAGGTGGAGCTTGCGTACTTACGGTGGGTACGTAGCGATTCCTCTACGGCTTCTAATTGCTCATACTCGAAGTCAAAAAAACTTGGGTTCTGTGCAGCTCAAGGTTTCAGAGATTTCCTGATCACGAGGGTTTTCCTACTTTGAACAACTTGTTGCAAACTGTATAATTCCAGTTGTTGTATGTTACGAGCAGCTTAGGCACTTTGCTTGTGTAGTGTTTGTTGTAGTGTCTTGTATGGCTTGCTTTGAGATATTTTATCCCAATATACATGAATACAACTCATATCACTGTCCTCAAAGAAAGGATGAGATTTTAAGTGAAGCTCCTGGTGAATGCACATCTTTTTTGATCTCACAAGTAGGAGGGTATCAAAGCGTTGGAGCTCTCATGCATGAAAGGAAGCTTTCTGCGAGGGAATTCAATGGAGCTTGAATTTGGGTACTCTGCAAAAAGGAAGCTTTCTGCGAGGGAGTTGAATTGAGCTTGAATTTGGGTACTTGAGAATTGATGCTGGCAACTTTTGAAGCTGTAACAATGTTGTTGATTTGACAAGAAATGTGGATTTTGACCCATAGAATTGGTTGGTTAGGCTCGTCTATTGGAAATGTTCTCTTGGAAGGCAATAACAAAAACATGATTGTTGTGGAGTAAGCTGATCTCAGAAGAGTCTTTTGAGTGGCTGACATTTTAAACTTTTCCCTGCAGGCTGAAAGTCTACAACAGCTTCAAACATCATGGCTACATACTCAAATCGATTGCCTATGACACAAGCGGCCATCCGCCGATCATTCAAATCACCGCAGAAAGGTAACGAAATGCTTAAAACTGTAGTAAAGCCCAGGAACGCCGTTTCCATGCATTATTTATATAATTACCAATGTTTTCCTTGCTACTGTAGTGCCATAATTGCCTCCTATACTTCTATCCCATTGCTCATATTACGTCTCATTCTTGAACTTCATGGCAGGGGACCCTATGCTTCCAATGCATCGAGTCTCATTTCATTTATGCAAGCATCTTGATTTAAACCTCCCCAATGGATTGTTAACCATTGTACTAGGAATTGACAATTGCACTGTAGCATTAGGAAAAAACTCAACCCACCAGAAGGCCGCTCAGGAATTGATTTACGGGCCCCCTTTGGTGCAATTTCAGAATGAATTAAAAAAATATCTTTTCTTAAGAAAATATTTTTTTGGAGAAAAAAATATTAAGAAAATAAAAATTTGATGTGGCACTACTAGTGCCACATCAGCACCCAGTATTTAAATATTAAAAAAATATTAGAAAATAAAAATAATTTATTTTTATTTTTATTTTATTCCATAATTGCACCGGGCGGGTGCAGAAGTCACAGCTTTCTGGAGGGTTGAAATTTTTTCTAATGAAGGATCCCCAGACTTTCTATTGAGGAATGTTGTCTATTCTCTTGTTACTAAGTGAATTAACCCCTAAAGACCCAAGTGTCCCCTTGGGGGACACTTGGGATTTTGGGCAGGCTCATGTGACCTCAATTTTTTACATAATTTTTTGAAACTTTTTTTGGAGATAGGAAATCACATTAGATCTTTGGGAATATCATTTTTTTTTCAATTGGTGCCCGAAAGCAAAAGTTATGCCACTCTTTATGTTAATTTCAATTTGTCTGGGCGGAACGAAAATCCACAAAAAATTGAATTTTTTGTTTTTTATCTTTTTTTTTGGGGGTAGAAAGATTATGCTTTTGTCTGCGTGTGAAGCTTTGATTCATTCCATTTGGACTAAATATGAGAAAGTTATGGACAATCTTGTTTTTTGGGCAATCTAAGTAAAATCTAAGCAAATTTTGGGCAATCTAAGCAAATTTTGAAAAAATAACTTATAGGATTCATTTCTAAATGCAATTTTTACAAATTTTCAAAATAAATTGTTGGACATGGTTAAATTTGCTTGCTAGAACAATCCCACTATTGGGATTATTGTGTTTCAATTCCATCTTAGAGCTATTAACAATTTAACATTTCATTCATCTTGGACCTACCTCTACTTAGGTAATTTTTTAGAGAATGAAAATCAAGTGTTTAATTTTTTAGATTTTTTTTCTAGATTCTCAACTCAATTCTACAACACAAGTTTTTTTAAATTCAAAGTCTATAGTGTAAATTTGTTTTTCAAATAGGGATCAAAGTCAGCTGAAATTAAAAAAATAGTGTTCAAAATGACTACTTTTCCAACTTTGAATGCAAATATTTTCCAATCCATACGGTCAAACGTCATGAAATTTTTATCACATGATCTTAGACAAGTGAAGTATAAGTTCCTATGGTTTGATTCTCAAAAAAATGTTTTTTCTATTTACTAGGATGCACGTAGCAAAAATGGCAGTTTTAAGTGTTTTTTTTACAGAAAAATGGCCTTGGGCCTATAGGAATTAAGACATTTTCTTATGTTTATAAAACTATATGATATTTTTCTTGGAACATAATACACACATGTTTCTTGGTTTTATATGGACAGACATACGGGAGCTTGAAACTGAAGATGAAAGTGGATATGAAGTTCAAAATGAAGATGAACTTTCAAAAGTAGAACTGTTGTGTTTACATGCCCTGGATGACGATCTTGCAACCAAAAAGTTGTTTACAATGGATTTTGCGATCTTATTCAAAGGGCCTAAAACTCAATTGGAGACATGGCCATTGTTCTTCTGTTCAAAGGAAGAATCTGGTATTGAACTACAACAAGGATTTGTGACGCTTTGGAGTAATTTCTTAATTTTAGTAAGTTTCTACTACTCATTTCAATAACTTTGTAATGTTATTGAAATTGCAATAGTAATGTCTTATGAAGTCACAAATATTGTTGCTTTATTCTTTTATTTAAACTTTAAATAATGAGCATGAAGGAAATGAGTGGAAATTAAGTCCTCTCTTGTGAAAATAAACTCTAAACCAATAGAAAATTCTTTCCTTTAGAGGGTTTTGTTTTAAACTCCTTGTACCTACACCCATGAGTTAACACCGATTTCCAACCTTTTATCTCCTCTTGTATGAATGCACCCTTATGACCATAGTATCTTTTAGAATAATATGTATGATGCTCAGATTTTCATGAAAATGTATGCCAGGAGACCTTGCTGGCAACTATATCAATCCAACCACTTCTGATGATGCCGAATATAGCCCAAGGGTGGCAGTTAAAACTTTACGGATATATATGGATGGTCTCTATGATGAGTGACTTGTGGAGCATTGCAATTACAGCCTTGTTCTTGGGATTTCTCCTCGGATGTCCAAACAAGGTGGCTTGGAAATGGATGTGTGAAATTGGTTGGGTGCGTAGCATTCCTTCTATATTACTGCTTTTAGACACAATCTTCATCTTGGCTACCATAGCCTATACTTGTTGGATTCTTTATGGATACCAAATGAGGATAGTCTGTGTCGTGGTGGGATTGTTTTTTTTGGACACTATTTACAAGCTTCAAGCCTTCCTTTATAAGGTAAGAAAGAAGGTTACCACTAAAAATATGTAATAAGGTAATAATACCTAAAATCAATGACTAGGTTTTGAATATGGTTCCTTTTATTGATTTGTAGTAGTTTTATTGGATCATATAGGAAGTCAAAGACATTCTCAATTATTTTCTTATATACTTTTGGAACACAATGTAATATGCATATCCCAAATCGACTCTAGTCTCTCATCAATAGATGTAGTATATATTAGGCAAGAATATAGAGGGATCTAAAATTGCTTTTGACTATTCTATGGTTGGATTCAAATGTAAAGCTATTCAACCATAGACCAAGGGTGTCTATAGTTAAGAATACTTTAATAGCTACTTGAAATTTTTACACAATATGGGGATGAGTTTTTTCTTTAAGGCCCAATAATCTTATAAATTTTTCAGAATATATGATTAAAAACTTCTTGTATCATATGTAGTTTTTTCCCCAACTGGGCAATCCAGGCAGATCAGAAAAAATCATTGTTTTCAGAAACAAAAATTTAAAATTGATTCTTTAGATTTATATATACATAACGAGCTTTGAACCATTCTATTTTGATTAACCCCTAAAGTTCCTTGACTATGTTCTCACAAAAAAATGCTACAAAACTACCATTTTAGAACAAGTACCAAATTTTTGAAAAATATCATTTTTTGACACATGTAACCGTAAGATCTTGTAGAACTTTGGTTTGAGAATGTGTGGAAAATTTTTTAGAAATTTCCGTGGTGTGGATTGGAAGATATTAGCATTTCAAGTGGCAAAAGTCCCTTTTTTGGCCCTGCAAAAAATCGGGCAGCTGCACTTCACAAGGTCAGATTATTATGAAAAAAAGTCAAAAATGGTTGTGCTTCTTTGGATTCATTCTTCAGGGCAAGTTGGCTACAAGCTTGAAAATTTTCAGATTATTTGAAACTGTACAACATATAGGAAAAAAATAGTAAGTAGAAAGAAATAGAGAATGGTTCAAAACACTAAATTGTTAAGAAGTTAATTACAGAACTGAAAAATGCCAAATGCAATGGTTGCAATGTTGTAATAAACAATCTACATCCTACAAATTTATTTTTTTTGAAAAATACTGAAAGTTGAGTGAAATAAACAACTTCAAAGTTTATTTTAGAATAGACAATCCATAACTGCCCGCAAAGTAAAAATCCTTGTAACATTTGACTCATTGATCAAAATGGAATGATTCAAAGCTTTCCATGCATATATAAATCTAATAAACCAATTTCAAATTTTTATCTTTGAAAAAAGTGAATTTTTTTTTATTTGCCCAGACTACCCGAATTTTTGGATTCAAACAACATACTAGGCCATAACTTTTGACTTGTACTTCCAAATGTCATGAAATTTGGTGCATATGAAAGATATTCCTTGTCCCCACCTTTTATACAAATTTCGGCCGAAAATATGCAAATCTCCAGTCACACACTTGCCCAAAATTTCTATGTTGCCAAAAAATGCATGTTGGTCCTTAAGAAGTTAATGAAATGAAAGTTATGACGGGAGTTTTTATTTGCGGGTAATTATAGATTCTCTACTCCATAATAAAATTTGAAGTCCTGTATCTTACTCAATTTTCAATATTTAAAAAATAAAATAAAATCGTAGGATATAGGTTGCTTATTATAAAATTATAACCATTGGGATTGGCGTTTTTCAATTTCATAATTGAATTCTTAACAATTGAGTGTTTTGAATCATTCTCTACTTTTTTCTACTTATTATTTTTTCCTATATGTTGTACAATTTAAAATGATCTGAATTTTTTTAAGCATGTAGCAATTTTTTGAGCATTTTTGAAGAATGATTCCAAATAAGCACTACCACTACGGATATTTTTCATTCAAATGTGAGCTTGTGAATTGCAGCTACTCTTTTTTTAATTGGGTTAAAAAAAAGATTTTTGTCAATTTAAATGCTAAGATCTTGCAATCCACATAGTATAACCCCTAAAGGACCATAGTCCCTTCGGGGAACAAATGGGATTTTGGACTGGTACCTACAGGCTGAAATTTTGTCCTAATTTTTTGAAACTTTATTTGAAGACAGAAAATCTGCTGAGCTCTATGGAAATATAATTTTTTTTCAATCAGTGCTCGGAAAAAAAAATTATGCCCAAATAAGCTCAAAACAAGGGACGGGAGGAAGCAAAAAAGATTTTGCAATTTTTTTTTTATTTTTTTATTTTTTCTTCTTATAGATTATATTTTTGTCTATCTGGAAAGCTTTGATTCATTTCATTTGGATTTTTTATGAGAAAGTTATGGACAATCTTGTTTTTTGTGCACTTAGAGCGTCTTCCTGAAAAAAATAACTTGTAAGATTCATTTCTGAATGCCGTTCTTACAACTTTCAAAAAAAAAAAGTTCCACGTGGATATTTTAGATTTCCCTTCGATCTCGTACCTACTTCTATTTAACAATTTTTTTAATAATGAAAATTGAGTTTTTTTGAATTTTTTTTTTCCACTAGATTCTCAACTCAGTTTTCTACTATAAGCATTTAAAGCACAAAACTATGTAGTGCAAAATCTTTAAGTTAAAATGTTCAAAGTCAAAAAATCCAATCCTACATTGTGCTGAAGAAACTGTTTTTTTCACTTTAAACGCAGATATCTTGCAATCTATGCAGTCAAAAATTCTGAAATTTTTTCCACACATTTTCATACTAGTTAGATGTGAGATCTTATGGTTAGATGTGCAAGAAAAACAATTTTCAAATTTTTTTACTCTTTGCTATAGAAATGGCAGTTTTGAGTGGTTTTTGCAGAAAAAAGGCCTTGGGCCATTAGAGGATAAACTTTTGAATTTTTTCCTACATCTTTTCAAAGTAGCATAATATAAGATCCTATGGTTACATGTGTCCAAATTTTTTTTTTTCTAAAATGTGGTACTTGTATAAGAAAAAATAGTTTGGAGCATTTTTGATGAAAACATACTAATTAAATCAAGGAACTCTCGGGATTAATTAATAACTTGGTGGAGGTATTGCTGTTTACAAAGATTGCCATGAGGCATCAACGTGAGCTATCCCAAAATTCAATGGGCTTGGAGCCCTGGAAGTTCCTATAGAGTTTTTGAACTATGTACAGAAAAGATTAAAAAAATGATTGTTTAGGTCCTTTTCCCCACTACAAAAAATTTCAGGCCGCAACAAGCCCCCCCGTGGGGTCTCACTCTTAGATAGGTCAAAGTAGGCCAAAAACTTTAAAGTGATGAAGTTCTCTGTGAATTTCAGTTGACAATATGCTTTATCTGGCTGGGATGAATTGTGTATAAGGCAATGTCTGCAGAGGAGGGCATTGCGCCAAATAATTGGCCGACAAGGAGGGCAGAGCCCGACAAGGAGGGCCGATTATTTGGCGCAATGCCCGATGATAAGGGTATTTCCTAACGTAAATCACAACTGAAAGAGGAGATAAAAATGGATGAAACAATGACCCGGATGAAAAATCCGTAATCCCCGATTACTCGGTTTTGCCCGCGTAATCGGGGATTACGGCACAGAAGCTTCCCGCCGATTGAATGGGACGGGAACTAGGAGTGGTTTATATCTCTGCAGGGGCAGGGGTTTCGACTTAATTGGAGAGTGTAATGAACTTGTGCTTACTCTTGATTCCTGAAGTGAGGAAGATGCATGGTGTAAATATATTTTGTTGGAAACAGTCAACAGAGGGACAGGCTTTTTTGAAACTCAATTCTCAATATTTTTGGAAGAAAATAAAATCAAAGGATGTAGGTTGTTTACTACGGAGTACTACATTACAAGCATTGGGATTGGCTTTTTCCAATTCCATAACAAAAATTTTAAATATTAAATTTTAAATCATTCTCTATTTCTTTCTACTTACTATTTCTTTCATATATGTTGTACAATTTCAAATGATGTGAAATTTTCATGCATATAGCCACCTTTTCTAGGAAAATGAATCGAAAGAAGCACCACCATTTTGAACATTTTTTCATAGAAAAGCAAGCTCGTGAAGTGCAGCTGCCCAATTTTTTCCAAGGCCAAAAAATGTATTTCGGTGATTTTCAAATGCTCATATCTTTAAATCCACATAGTGGAAATGTTTGAAATTTTTTCCACATGTACTTAAGTTAGTGCAGTATAAGATCCTATGGTTACATGTGCCCAAAATATTTCTTTTCAAAATTTGGTACTTCTACTACAAATGGCGGTTTTAGAGCGTTTTGGGTTGAACTTTAGAAGTTAACACATTTGGCAATCACAGATTTAGTGCTTTTGACAACCTTGCATTGTGGGATTTAGTCATAGGCCTATCACCTATGTTTAATCCTTTAGAGCAGCAAGATTTGCAATTTATTGCTATACATTAATTGTTTTAAAGAAGAAACACTTTCCAACTTGAAAGATTTTCCACTTCAAGGTTTCAATTATAAGGCACTCTTTTGAATTTGGGATGTATGCATTTCTACCATTTGACAAAGTGATTTCTCTTTCAAAGCCTATTTGCATTCTAAACCATTGCAAAGTTTAAAACAATAATTATCTGATATGGTAACAATGGTGCAATTCCAAACTAAATTTCAAATTATAGTACAAACTTCAAGTATTATGAGCACCTTTTATACAACAACTTCATATCTTAAGATAAGAAGCGCAAGTTTCATTAGATGAGAAATCAGCCCTGTGGAGGGCTGCGTGTTCCCAACCTGTGAGAACTGCCGAATTCAGGGCCGTGGCAGCTCGCTGACATGGCCGAACGACTGCCACGTCGGAAAAAATAATTTTTTTTTTCAAAAAAAAAAAATGAAATTTTTTTTTCTGTTTTTTTTTTTCATTTCAAGAATAAAAAAAATTTTTTTTTTTTTTTTTTTTGAAATTTTTTTGTCGGGAACAGCCGTTCCCTGAAACTGCGGGGGGGGGGGGGGAGACTAGCGTCGGGAACGGGCCTGAAACGGCCCTCCCGACCCCCCAAAACTCATCTAATGTGTAAGATATTGGTGCATCACATGTCATTCATGAAGAAGAAAATGTATGCATCCCTGATATTACTAGTACTTTTTTTGTGGTAAATGTTCTAGCTAGCTCCAACTTCACAATACTCTACATTCTTACCAGATGAAGCACTATTAGCTATGGTAAAAGATGAGCAAATTGTGTCAAACTCCGTTTGCTGGAAAGTTTCGGTAATGCCCTAATGGAGTGCTTTAGCAATAATTAGCATCCAAGGGTATTTTGAGATTTTATAAATATCTACATGAACAACTTAGAAGATGATATAAGTATTTGCAAACTCAACTTTCAACCCTACCATCTTCTAATTTTGATGTTGGAGGTGATATTTATCAAGATATCACTGAAGTCAAACTTAAAATCATAGCATATTTATCAATGTCATTGCCTTTGGTTGATTCAAAATCTTTACAAGCACCAAGATCAAAGTCTATGTATGAGCCTCCACTTTGTAATCAACTTCCAAGTCTTAAAAGACATTGACTCGGCAATTGTACCTTCTGCAACAAAAGACACTCCATATTCTGAAAAAGAGACTCAATTGTTTTTTGATTTATTACATCATCAAAATAAAAAGAAACATATCAAACCAAGCAATCATACTGCGGTTGATTGGGGAAAGTTTGCAATGTGATCAAAATATTATTATCAGGTAAAAAATTGCCTTGAAAATTCTAAATTTCTTATCCGAGATCAATTTTTATTGAAACAAAAAAAGAAAGATGAAGACAAAAGAGGAAAACAAAAAATGTAGTAGATATTATATGCACTCGTGTTAGAATTTATGTGTATTTCATTTTTAATATATACTGACATATAAAACTATGATGACTTAGATCACTTTATTGCCATATTGATGCTTTTTATGAAGCATTGTTTTTCATTTATGTATGTTCCTATTTGAACACATTTTTGCTTTGTACAAATAAAATGATAACATTGTATTGCAATCATTTTATATTTTCTTCACTTCATTATGATTTTATTTATTTTCACTTCATTTTAGATAATTTCATTCACCATATAGAATTTGTAATCAATTTATTATTACTAGTTTTTTTCTTCAATAATGCTAAATGATTTAACAATTTATTTTAATTTGAAAACTTCATAATAATAATAATAATAATAATAATAATACAATAAGAACATTTTCCATTAAATTAAAATATATATTGTGCATTGAACTTTGTTTAGAATATTTGATTCTATATTTTTAAATCATGTTAAATATTTATTTAATTATTTAGAGGATATTAAATAATTTATGAAATAATTTTAAAACTTTATTTCTTCTTAAATACAAAGATTTTTTGTTATTATCTTTTTTTAATTTAACCCACAGAGAACCAAGCTACGTTTTTTGGCAACATAGCAATTTTGGGTAGCTCACTATGAATGGAGTTTTTTCTTTCTTTTGTTGGAAATTTTCACACAAAATGGGGACAAGGTTTTTCTTTAAAGCTCAACAATTTTCATAACTTTTGACTATGTGGTGAAAACATTATTGCATGATATGTATTTTTTTGCATCGGCCGGGGAGTCCGAGCAAATCATAAAAATAAAAAAATGGAAAAAAAATGAAATTGGTTTTCTAGATTTATATATGTGGAAAACTTTGAATCATTCCATTTTGATCAATGAGATGAAAGTGATGGGGAGTTTTAGTTTGCGGGCAGTTATCAATTCTCTACTCTAAAATAAACTTTGAAGTCCTTTATTTTACTCAATTTCAATATTTTTGGAAAAAAAATAAAATCATAGGATGTAGATTGTTTATGACAATATTGTAACCATTGGGATTGGCATTTTGCAGTTCTATAAATAAATTCTTAACAATTTTGTATTTCAAATCATTCTCTGTTTCTTTCTACTTACTATTTTTTTCCTATATTTTGTCTAATTTCAAATGATTTGAAAATTTTCAGGCATGTAGCCAACTTGCTTTATCCAAAGAAGCACCACTATTTTGGACATTTTTTCATATAAATGTGAGTTTGTGAAGTGCAACTGCCCAGTTTCTTGTAGGGCCTAAAAAAGGACTTTTGTCAATTCAAATGTCAATACATTGCAATCTATATGTTAGAAATGTCTGAAATTATATTTCACATCTTCTCAAACTAATATACTACAAAATTCTACGGTTACATGTGTCCAAAAATGGTTTTTACCTAAAATTTGATATTTATACTAAAAATGGCAATTTTCGAGTGTTCTTGGTGAAACTATAGTCAAAGAACTTTTAGGGGTTAAGATTAATGTGATTTCTTAAAGTTTGACTTATAAACAACTTGTGTGGCATTGTACACTTGTCCAAGTGTTTTCTGTGATTGACATATGTATTCTTTTAGTTTTTAATTTTTAGAATAATTATCCGTTATTAAATTTAATTTATAGAAACAAAATTCAATTCAAAACCCATACTTTTGCACTTAAGAACCAAAAGTGCAAAACAACTTTGGTGCATTTTTATTCATTGAGAGCTTTTTGGTAATGCCAAGAATGACATTAAAAACTCTTATATTCCATTTTTCATAATTTAATTCAATTTATGGTCTTTAAAATTGCTCACAAATCCATCAGACGTACAACTTTAGTACAACCTTCATTAAATCAAGCTCTCCAATGGTATAAAGAGAATGACCTGTGAGCACACATCCGGAAATATCTCAACATTACATACAAAACAAGGTAGAACAAATGTTATTATTGTGTTTTTTCTTTTGTTTTTATTTGATTTTTACTTTACATACATAAGTAAATAAAGGAGGCAAAGCTTTGCACTCTTGTTTGATAATCAAACTTTCTTCTTTGAGGTATTGATGATAAAGTTTTTTAATTGATTTAAAACCTCAATTCTTTTTCTTTTTCCTTTTTTTTTTCTTTTTTCCTCTTCCCCTCCTTTTTCCTTTTTCCCCTCCCCCTCCCCCTCTTTTTGCCTTTTTGTCTTAGAGTAGGTCCCGGCGTCCCCCCCGCTCAAAGAATCAAAGCTTGCACCTCATGTATGAGGTGCAAGGTCTGATGACCACTACACCATCTAAAACTCCAAGTGACCTTGAAGGGACACAATTTTCATTTATTTGATTTATGTTTCCCATTAATTGTAAAATCAGCAGACTTTGGAGGTCATTTTGGTACAATAGAAAAACTTTTTTTGTAAAACTTTGAACTAAGAAAAGTTGAGAAGGAAAGTAATCTTTCATCTCTAAAAAAACATTTCAGATTCAAGTCTCCAATCAAAAGTTACGGACAAAATTGAAAGAGGTGTTTAAAAATGTCAAAGAAAATGTTCATTCCAACCCCTCTTTGAAATTTGTTCATAACTTTTGATTGGAGACTTGAAACATCAAACGTGTTTTTGGTGATGAAATTCAATTTCATTTCCCAACTTTTCCTAGTTCAAAGATTTTTGAAAAACGTTTTTCTACTATGCCAAAATGGCCACCAAAGTCTACTGAGACTAAAAATCACCGAATTATGAGTCCATTGCAAAACCATTGCAAACATAGCGCAATACTATAATTTAAAGCATTGCCGAATCGATGAAACAAACTTGCGTGCAAGGCAAAACCATTGCAAACACAATGCAATACTTCATATTAAACCATTGCAAAGTCATTGAAACAAAATTCGTGGGCATTGCAAAACCATTGCAAAAAGTATTGCAAACGCTGCATTGTCTTGTCGTGGGGGTATCAATCGCCGAGTACATGTACAAATACAGAAATTGGGGGCGAAGACTGGGAAGAACCAAGGGATGCCAGGTAAAGAAAGATGCTCGGCAGGTTTTAATGTATAGGGCAATGCCCGACGATAAGGGTATTGCCCGACGTAAAGTACAAGCAATATTCAATGAAAACCTGGATGAAAAATCCGTAATCCCCGATTACACGGGTTTGCCCATGTAATCGGGCATTACGGCACAGAAACTTCCCCGCAAAATGAACGGGAGAAGTCCCGCGAGTGGTTTACGTACTAAGGTGGGTACACCCAAAACCGCCACAAATTGGTACTGTGCCTAGTTACTGTTACTAGGTTGGCCAGATTTTCATATTGTCTTGTTGGCAAGTGAAAGGAGGTTCCAACGCACCAAAGAACGTAGCATTTGGATACTGTATGCAAAAGTTATTAAAGAACAAAGTTTGGTTCTAAAAGCGTTTCTTCCACATAGGTACAGAACTGATTTTGGAGATGTACAGAGAGTATAGATGGCTGTTTAAGGTCAGTGGCGCATTTGGGTGTACCTACGTTATAGCGGTCCGAAGCGGTCTGACTTCCCACATCCCAGCCTCCGTATTTTTGGTAACCCGAACCTCTTGATTCCTGCCTAGAAACCATGGTTATATAAAATATCACTGTCATCATTATACCGTGGGCCACTGGGCCCATTGTAGTCACTACAGTACGTGGACCAGACTCTACAGTTCCAAAGCAGCAGTCGCTCGTTAATTGCTCACCCAGTTCAGTTAACCCTGAAACGACGCGGAGGCCATTTTGTGGTCGATGGATGACAGAGAATCAAACTGTATAGGACAGAAATGTAATCATTCATCTTCAGAATTTGTTGTGGAAAGGGGAGATCTTCTACTGTAGCTTGACTTCCAATATATGAAATTGGATTTTTTCATGTAGATGATGTCACACGGTAATGAAGAAGGAGGATTTCCAGGGTCACCCCTGCGTCCTTTAAGGGTTAAGGTCTGACAAGTGCCTTTGGCTCTTAGGACCCTCGGAAATCACTCCTGGGAAATGTCCCGTTCAATTGGCGGGAAGCTTCTGTGCCGTAATGCCCGATTAGGCGGGCAAAACCGTGTAATCGGGGATTACGGATTTTTCATCCGGCTCATCGTTTTCATCCCATTTTCATCGGGATTTCGTCGTGATTTACGTCGGGCAATACCCTTATCGTCGGGCATTGCGCCAAATAATCGGTTGACGAGGAGGGCGGAGCCCGACGAGGAGGGCCGATTATTTGGCGCAATGCCCTCCTCTGCGAGCATTGCCCTATACCTAATCCCCGTGCCCACCCTGTCTTGAATCCCACTACAGTATTGCCACGAAATTATAGATCTACAGCTTCGTGAGAGCTTCTTGTTACCCTACCCTATCTCGTAGTTGTTAGTAAAGCTCTCCAAAACGGGGTACCTCCAATTGCAAATAAGGTAGTATGCTCTTAAAGCGACCATTTGAGCCTACCTAACTCATCATTGACAGTAAAATATACTTCAAGCAACATGTCAGTCCTTCCTAGATAGGGGTCGCAGTTAGAACACGGTTGGTTTTAGGTGTAGTTACCTTACACACGGATCAATAGAAACCAACAGAAAACATTATAATCAACCGATTCTAGAATGAAAAAATGGCGAATGGAATCCCGTCCTTTTATCAAAATTTCCCATAGTCAAAGCTGAATTTTAATTTTGAAACTGACCAACTCATGCACAACCAGTGAAGTTTTAGAGATTTCGTAACCAGTGGCGCTCAACAAGTTTAATATTTAATACTAAAAAAATAATAGTGTAAACAGGCGAGGTGGCACGCTGTATCAACTTGAGATGAGCCCCCTTCAGCCGCAGTGCACTTTATAGTTGCAGAGCTCTCCAGAGCAAGAATCTAGAAATGCAAACATAATGTTCCTAATGGCAGCCACCAACATGTAGCATCAATTTCCGACATATCAATGTAAAGTTTCCGATATATCAATGTAAAGTAGAAAGAATGGTTCACATGAATCAATGATATAGGTTTTTTGGAGGAATTTCAAATAGGTATTATTAATTTCCAAACAAGATCTCATTATCTTTAGTTCAAGTCCTTAGGGGTGTGAATCCATGGATATTGAAGAGATATATAAAATATAGATGAAAACTTGTTTCTTCATCACAAGAGTGCAATATCATCATCCTAAGAATTTAGAGCAATGAAACAATTCATCTATAATTGGAAAGGAAATATGTGTATCACCAAATATTCCTTCAAAATAATTTTTTGGGTCGCTTTTAAACATATTTTTGGGTAGATCTAGTAAGTATGAAAATTGTACTAAATTTTGCAAGGATTCATTTTGTCAAACCAGGAATAGTACTACGTAGCGAATTCTATAAACTAGTTCTGTCAAAACACTGATTGGGATCGCAAGTGGGACACTTACCAACCCATTTTGCCGTTTCTATCTCGACATCAGAAAGGGCCCCATCCACATTGAGGGAATGTAAGGTCTCCGTTCTCCATGCACCCTCAGGTGAACTGTAAGCCTTTCTAGAAACTTGCAACATCTAAAATTTGGCACTCCTATCTTGAGTTAAGCTAATAAACAATTGTAAGAAATTAAATGTCAATAGATTAAGCGTTTTCACACTTAAAACACAAATCAAAGTTCACCTGTATCGTCAATGGAGTCTCTAATGTATTGTATGGTGAATGGAATCTCTACCTGCCTTCAAAACCAGCAAATGTTGGGTTTCTTTTTATCAATATTGCTTCAATCCCCTACAGCCTAATGAGAGTGAACAGAATTGTCGACTTGTCACGTTCTAAGCACGTTGTTTCGTAATTATACACTAGGTTTAACATTAACCTGCCATACAACAGGTAGAGGCAACAGGCTTTCAAATGATCCCGGATTCATTGAAACTGAATCGTCAATGCTTTGTCCCAAGATCACTACAACATGGCACTCCACTTCAAACCAACCTACTTAAAATGATATCAACGTCTGTACAGTTCTCTCTCCCTTTGTATCAAGAATTTTGCCAATTCGGCTACCATTTCCATAAGCTAAGGGCTCTTCGAACACATGTCATCTTTGTGCAACTCAAGCATCCGCTTTGTTGGATTGCAAAGCCCTGTCATCATCCAATACATTTCATTACAATAAATTTACTAAAATGTCAGATATGCAGTACATACTATGAATTGCAAAAAATACGAGGCATTTACATGGTCGAATACTTTCAGATATTGCTCAAGAGAATTAATAAGATACGTGCAAACAAAGAAAAGAATCGACTTTCCCACATCCAACCTACCGGAACATTTCGGAAGATCCCAGACAGCTATTGAAGTGGGTCCACACTGTGTTGCACAGATAGCACGATTGTCTTCATGTACCACATCCATGGCTAACATCCATACACCTATTGTAACATCTTCATTGATGAACATGCGATACCTGCAACAATGAGACAGTCAATACATAAATTATACACTAGGTTTAATAGTAACCTACAGATCCAGATGTCTGGCAGAAAATCAGTGCAATCTGTTTTCATCATATCTCCATAAAGCGAATGGAATTCAGGTAAAATTCCACTGTGCAACCAAAACTGTTAGACAATTACCACACCTCTGATTTTTGGTAGCTGCAAGATTTGCCACCACTTCTTTAGATAGTGCGTAAATTGGCCCATACGCGTGCAAGAAGTACTCCGTCCCGATCATATACGCCTGGGGTTCGTACCTGCATTATAGACAAGCGTATGAAACTATAAAATGATCTATAGACAACTGACAAAAACACAGATCAAACGTGAACCAATACAAGAAACCTGATGTTATTATGATCTTTAGACCATATTTGAATGTTCTAAGACTGTCTAAGACTCAGTCTGCGGTGTGCACAATATAAGGCAATGGTCTATTCATGAGAACTCAGCAAAGCATTGTACTAACCACTTGTATTTCGGATCTGTAATGACTGGGCCTTTTTTCATGCAGCCCAGATAAACTCGTGGACTCTCTCTTGGTTTGGACAGCAGAGCAGCTAACCGATCTGCAGGTAAGATAAATCAACAAATTAGAAGCAATAAGCGGCATTTAATGGAGGCAGGATCAATTAAAGGTCAATTGAAGGATCTGTTGAAGGTCAAAGATACTAAGACTGCGGGTATAGAGGCCACTTCCAGACTACGATAGCAAGGAGGACACTGCCCCGTTACTCAGAATCGGAAGAATAGTATGTGCAAGCGACGAGCTCTGAAAGTAGCGAACGAAATCTGAAAAGCAATAAAGTCCATGACAGAGCTGAAATTCAAACCAAATATTCAAAACCAAATATTGCAAACCTGGGCGCAAGTATATATCATCATCCATCTTCATATAGAAGTCAGCATCATAGAGCGAGAACGCCGTGCGGAAAAAAGCTAGTCTGTACAACCGACAACACCATAGAATCAGAAAAAACAGTAACAGAAAGCTCACCCCTGTGTCAAATGACAATGTACTTCACAACTGGAGTAGAGACAATTCAGATCATACATATGTTATATAATACGCTATAGTAAAGCATATTATCCTGCAAGACTTTCACCTTGAAAACTCTAGACCTCATTTTCACGTCCAACAGCAAAGGACGCCTTGCAACTTCTTAAGCGATTGCAATGTTCTCAAATTTGTTGCTGCATGTACCTCACAATCGTCTAATCCAATCAACGAGGCTGAACGAATGCGCTACATCACAAATCAAAGCAAATACTAACAGAAAACCAATACATTTATATAAGGTCGGGAACTCATTTGCATTGGGGTCCCTTTCCCGGGAGTCGAAAAGACACCCATTTACACCGCAAGTGACATCCCAATACGTGCTTTTAAGAAATGAAATACTTTTAAATTCTATCACTTTCAAAGACTTTTCGGCGAGATACGCTGTATATGCAGTAGTCTACACTCGTGATTGGGACTTTACCACTTCAAACTCTCAGAACCGACTCCCACGTTATCCAGATAATACATGTTCTGATGTATTAGAATGCTTTCAAAAGGACACACCCAAAAATAAACTTTAAATATCCATATTACGAATGAAAATCACTCAAAAGAGCTGCAAGCCACGGGAACAAGTTCCTTACCTTATTGACTATCAACAATAAAGTACCTAAGAACAACAAAAACAGTAGGTCTCCAAAGAGGATCTAGGTTTAGGGTTGAAAGCACTACTTACGTTTTAAGTGTAAGTTTGCTGTACTTCTCGTCGACATCAATGAGCATAAAGTCTTTATGCTCCTCAACCTCCTCCTCCAAAGCCTTCATCTTGTGTGCATCCTCTGTGTGGCCTATTACAAACCTAAATACCAATCCAGTGCTCTCCTCCATCCTACAACAAAAGGATGAAGAAACTTGGTTTCAATTAAGGTAGCGGATGCTAAAACGGATAGGGAGAGATCCCGACTCTTATTGACCCACCCCAGTTACTAATAGCAACTCAACACTTGGTTAGCCTTTGAGTAGTAAATATGGGTGAGTAAGCATGACTGGCCACTGATCATGGAATGGAAATGGGATTGTACACTGTCCATTCAATAGTAATCTACACCTCCCATTTTTTACCTCCATAAGAAATTCGTGCATAATGATAAATTTTTTGATATAAACAGACGCAGCTCATGTACCCAAAGTAATCTCTCCACATCTCTCCAAAATCATACTCCCACATACGATAAAATGCATTCCTCTGTCTTCACAGATTGTTCATTCTATCCAATTCAAAACATGCATAACAAGATTTCGAACGACACGGCACTCCTCGGTAATGGATTCGAATCCGAGATTTCTGAAGAAAAAACCCTACTTGGTGAGTTACTATTCAGGCCTGGACGGGAACTACGTCTTGCGCACCCCCTTGGTTTCAACTAACAAATTGATTGCCCTTTTTATCCAATTCAAGAACAGGCATAATAAGATTTCAAAAAAGAAAAGACGACAGTGCTGAGAAATGGATCACAGAGAATTTGAATTCAAAACCCTAATTGGTGAGCTATTATGGAACTAAGTTTCGCGCATCACCTTGATTTCCACTAACAGATTGCATATTCTAACCAATTCAAGAACAGGCATAGTAAGATTTCCGGGAAAAAAAAAGGTGACAGCATTGGGAAATGAATCCAAGAGAATTTGAATCTGAATTAGCAAACCCTACTTAACGAGCCCTTCAGGGCTGGACGGGAACTAAATGTTGCGCATCACCTTGGTTCCAATAAACAGTTGCCCATTCTATCCAATTCAAGAACAGGCACAATAAGATTTTAAAGTAAACAAAAGTCGACAGTGCTGAAAAATGGATCCGAGAGAATTTGAATTTGAATTATGACTTTTGGATTTGCAAACCCTACTTACTTGGAGAGCCCTTCGGGCGTGGACGGGAACCACGTCTCCCTCACAACCTTCCTTCTTGGCCCTGAATCAAACCCCGTATTAATCCCGACGAACGCCACCACTTTCGGTCTCATCATTTCGCTCCGCTTGCCCTCGCCATCCACGAGCTCCACCAGCCCACTCCCGACGCCATCATTCTGACTACTGGCGATGTACGACAATCCATATCCCCCGTGCTTGACGTCCTGTTTGGCATTCCCTGTCCCTTGCAACAAATGCACCTCCCTCCCACACAAGATCGCCCAGTTGCGAACGCCCGTCACGTGCAGCAGCACCACCCACACCAGCGACGTGAGTACCACCGCGGCGAACACCGCCGCCTGGTGACTCCCGCAAACCACCATCCGAGCCCCCCCGCGGGTGGAGCCCCGCAAAGACTTCTCCTCGTAGCCCCCTGTGATGCTCGTGGGTAAGATTTGCGAGACGGAAGATTTGCGGATGGAAATCCCGGATGGCGCCATCGGAAGCTCCTGCCAGCGAATTCCACCTGCGAGCACTCGGAGAATACGAAGAAGACCAAGACGAAGAAGACAAGAATTTACGGAAGCAGTACGGGAAGCTCACTGGAAGCTCAGTGGCACTCCATCCACCATAAGCCTGGGATGCGTTCCGTTGCGTGCTGAAACTTAGAACTTGAATTGTGGGCACTCGGAGAACACGAAGAAGGAGAGATTTCCGGAAGCAGGACGGCGAAATGAATCAACACTCCGTCCACCATAGCTTGGGATGCGTTCCCGATTCCCGCGTGCTGTGACCCAAGAAATCGACTTGCGAAGAACACGAAGAACACGAAGAAGGAGAGAATAATTAATTTTGAAAGCAGTCCGGCGAGCTTAATGGAAGCTCAGTGACACTACATCCACCAAGCTGGAGAGGCGTTCCGTTGCGTGCTGTGACCTAGAAATGCGAGCCTCTCGTGCGCATTTGTGCGCAATTTCAAACAGAATTGAGTGGGACTTCGAACAAGTTATCGATCGGCGAAGTCGCTTCATGCAATCCGCCGCTGCCGATTCGCGATCGGTAAATCACGCGGAGTGTCGTGATCTACCGATGGCCCGGACAGTCGTTTCTCCAATCTGCGCGGGGAGAGAAGCACGCTAGTCTAGGGTGACCGGATCACACCGTTTATTCCGGTCGCCGATCGCAAAAGGTCAGAACGTCAAAATACCGGGCCCCGCCATTTTCATTTATTGAGAGCATCCTCAATGGGGGCCTCTTCGTTCGCTCTTCAAAGTACAGTTCAATACTCCGTAAATTCAAAGGACTGAGAGCATCTCCACTCTTTCCCTGAAAAGCGGGGCCCGGGGTGGTGTAGGACCATGTGGAACTCTCTATCTTTTCTAATTATGGAAATTGAATTTCATAATTAATCAAATGCATTCATTTGTAGAAGAATTTGTTGAGATTGCTTTCAAAATATATAGTTCTAATTTTTGACACTTTCAATTATTGGAGAACCCTTATTTTGATATGAATGTTTTGAAAAAATAATTTTGGACCTCACATCCACACATAATTGTAGTAATTAAAACACAAGCTTTATCTTTTATATTATATCTATAGTTTATCTTTCTAAAATTATAAATATGCTTATATATATAACATTCTATAGATATATATGCTGTATGTAACATATTTTATTTATATATTATTTTCGATTTTTTCCATCCTACCAAACTATGAGGTGTGTACCAGGGTTTTTTTTTGGCCGCGTGTCAAAGCGCTAGCTCTGTTTCATAGGTTAATTTTCCGAGGGAACTGGATGGAGAGGCCAATTTTTAGCGGGCTGAGCGATTTATCGCTCAAAAAAAAATTCCCTAGTGTGTACATTGTGAAGAATTGCATCCAAAGCGTCTCCTCATATTGTCTTGAAGGTTGTTAATTGGAGTGCAATCAATAGTACCAATAGTGTAAAGTAGTGAATAACGGCCACAGTTGACAGTGTCAAGGTAATCAATTGAAAGACTTGAAATCAAGAAAAAGTGTAGACAACAATAATTTTGGTGGGACTTGAGGATGGCTATGGAACTAATCCAACACAAACCACTTTTCCATTTTGTGAGCCCACCACATGTGGTTCCCCATATTGATTTTTCAGTGAAAAAGTAGAGGTGCTCTCAATCACACTATCTATATTGTATGTAGCCAATCAGTGCATCAATTATAAATTATTTTATTTAAATTTCGACCTTTAACTCCTAGAAGTTTGAGGCCCTTTGGGGTTTAAAAACATCATCACTTTTGAAGTATTATTGATCTAAATGTCACTAAGGTATAGAAACCTCAACTGTAAAATCTTGTAATGTACATGTTGTAAATGACGTGAATCAAATTTAGAGTCATTTGGCCATGTAAATTGCAAGATTATAATGTTTTAGTGTTGAAAAAGGATGCTGAAATTTTCCTAGCCACAAATTTGGAGGTGAAATTTGATTTGTAAACCTGCTTAATTGAAATTTTTTTTAACTATAAAGTGATTCAAAACCAACATTCAAATACATTGGTGAAAGAAAATAGCATTCAATCGACTCGTTGCGTCTACAAAATGGCTTTGAAATGTCAAGAAACAGTAAAAAAGTTACAAAATACACCTCTGAAGTTGAACTTCCTTCTACTAAAATGCCTTCTTAGACACTCATAATTTCTTGGATTGATATGAAACTTTTGCCACATAAAGTAGACTAAATGCACAATTTTTCCAAAATATATTATTAGAAACAAAAATTGACGAAGAAGAAACAAGCTACCAAAGTTCATTGTAATCCAAAAATGTTTGGATTTTGAACTTTGAGTTGCTCCCAAACATTCAAAACAACTTGGATTGACATGAAAATTTTACCCCAATAATTAGACTTCAAGGAAACCATAATCTAAAAATTTATTGAACAAAAATATTAGATGAAGGAGATACAAGCTCCAAAAGTTGCAGCCATCAAAATGCAATTTGGTGAACTCAAATTGAACCTGTGAACTTCAATTGGCTTCCAAAAAATCATTACATCTTGGATTGATCTGAAAATTTTGCCTTACAAACTAGAAAAAAGTGTGCAAATTTTCCAATAAGTTTAATTGAATGTGGACATCAGATGCAAAAGTTATAGCACTTTGAATTGGACTTGAAACTATGTGGGGACACTTTTGGTCCTCTAGGGCGTGTAGGGGTGATAGGATAGATAGGTGATTGTAAAAGTCATTCCTTTTGATACCATGTGAATCATTGGTTAAAAAAAATCCAAAAGCACTCATTGGAAGTCAAACCATTATATAAGACTTTCTCTTTTCACACAAAATTCCAAGGATGAATAGTTGCACTTTTGTCCTACAAAGAAGGATTCTTTATCATTCATTGGCTAAAGAACGGTCCTCGGAACAGTTGTGGCATCCTTAAAGGGTTAAAACAAAATTCCATAATAAGTTGCAAGCATCCATCTAAACTTAGTTTCAAAGGGTGATTCAATACTACAAAGATGCAAAAGCCAAAAAGTGGGTGATAGGAGACAAAGAATTCTTCTACTTCAAGTAGAAGTGCAAACAATCATCTTTGGAATTTTGTGTAAAAAGGGGACGCTTTGCTCAATAGTTTGACCTCCGATGTGTACTTTTGGAATTTTTTAAGCAAATGATTTACACCATATCAAAACAGATGATTTTTATTGTGATTCTAACCCTGTAGTCCATTGCTTCAGGGTTAGGGAGCTCCGCACATTCTTCCAATGTGACGTGCAAACTCGAAGCTCATTCTAAAAAATGCTATTTTAAAACTATATTTCACTTCCAATTTGTCTAAGATCAAATTATTCACAGTGCTCAATTGAGGATTCTCTATATAAAGTATGCAAGACGTTAAATCCATCCCACGGAGTGAGACAAGCAAGGTGAAAAATGCACTTCTCTGGGATAAAAGTAAAAAAAAAGCCCCCTATTTTGTGTCGTTTCTAGGGCGTATTCTTGACCTCTCCTTGCTAATTTGGGGTCTCTGATTGCAAATATGAATTTAGAATTTGTAATTTTTATCATTTGTGGCAAATAAAAAATTCTTGCATGTTCTCTCGGGGTAAAATTCCTACTTTTCACCTTGTTGGTCCCACTCCATGGGACAAATTTAACGTCCTGTACAAATTACATGTTTACACCACCTAGGCAACTTGCTATACAAACCTTCCACCAACAAGAGTTCTCTTGGTGAATAAAAGCAAAAGCATCTTTATCATTTATTATGTCACTGTCCTATTTGTAGAAGAAAAAATACTTAATCTTTGGATTGGTAGAGTTGCAATCTAAAAACCTGACCCCTGATGCAAAGAGAATCTTGACTATCAAACAATTATGTGGTTAATTAGGGAATGAAGAAATTAATGTAAAAGCTGGCAAAACATATTGGAAATATGTACTCTATAATTTTTTAGGAGAAAATGACATTCTCTACAGTTTAGGAAAATTGTGAAGAATCTTGAAATTCATTTGGTACATAATGTGAGGTTGATAATTTGATTTGTAAGCTAACCCTATGCCCAAATGAATTGTGTGATACAAAATGCCAAGTTGGGAGAGTCAACTTCAGCATGACAAAAACTACACCAAGTAGTGCAATTAGGTTGCCCCACACTAATTTCTCATATCTTACACTTTTACTGCTGTAAAAAAAAATTTCATCACTAATTATTGCAAGAAATATATATTTAAAAGGCCTTGCAACCACTACAAAGCTACCGAAAAATAAATTAACAACCTTCAAGTTGTAAATCATGTGAAATCCAAGCATGGTCAACATATAGTCTGGGGCAACTTAATTGCACTATTCAGTGTAGTTGAAAGGCAAAGGATAGTTAGAAAACTATGAAACAACAAGATAAACTAAGTCTTTTGGGCACATGAAACATGACATGGCAATGATGATTCAAGTTTTCTACTTCCAACAGCATTGTGACATGGAACATGTAGATGTGGCCTTGGCTTAGTGGCTTTGACATTGACACACTGGTGAGGTGGTCATATTCAAACCCAAGCATTGGTGGGGTGTTTACTACCATAGTCCATCCAACTATGGTAGGGGGTACAATAACTACCCTGTCGTCATATGGAGACCTAAGAATTTCTCAAGGGAAGGAATATGTCAGTTCTATGTTACTTCCTAACTGAGGCCTCAAGGATGGAATTTGAAATGTACAGTAAGTCCATGAGGGGACCTGAGAATTTCTTGAGGGAAGGAACATGATGGTTCTTCATTATAGGGTCTACCTCCTAACTAAGGCTTCAAAGATGGAATTTGCCATCTATACTAAGTCCGTGAGGTTTAGATAGTTGATCCATTTACAAGTCACAGTAGATCCTCCATCCACAATGAGCTTTTAGATTAGAGTTATCCTTCTCCCCTCTTATAACATGGAGCAAAGGAAAAGAAATGAAAAATTTAATTTTTTGTTATCCATCTACATTCATGGAAACAAGCTTCTACACTACTATTGGCTTTGTTTTTGTAATGGTGGCATACATTTTGGATAAAGTACCTACTCAATCATCTTCATAGGTAAGATAGAAACACCTAATTGTAACATTTTCTATTCTTCAACACATAAAAATGGCCTTGAATAAACACTTCCATGATCCAAAATTACAACTTTTTGCAAACAACCACAGACAAATAATGAAAGCTTAAGATTTTTTTGAAGCAACTAAAGAAAGTAAAAACATTTCATGCTTCAAGGGAGGTCATTCAAGGTGAGTGTATTGTTATGTACTGGCTATTATGTGTTTTCAACTTTGAAATTTGTAAATATTACTAAAGCATTATAAAATTATAAAATTACTTGAGTTCAGTGGTAATCTCATCAAACTCTTTTGGTCATTTGACCTCTAAAATAGTAACTAAGACTAAAAATTATTGTTCTTAGGTGTTTCTGCCTCAGCGTTTATTGCTACAAAGACTCCTCTTCTAAATTCTAGAGAACTAAAAGTATTACATAACTATGTAGATGAACATGCTTTCTAATACTAGTATTAAATAATTATAGTACTAGTACTTTGCTGGTAGTTGGAAGACATGTTTATATTGTCCTTGAACATCAATTTCTTAGAAACCTAATATGTAAACTACTCATTACATGAGATTCGGGGGTCTTAGAAGGCTTTGAGTTCCCCTGCTGTCTGCTGCGTTCCCGCAATCTGGGAACGCAGTAGCAGCAGCTGGCTAACGTGGTCAAGCGACTGCCACGTCACTTTTTGAAAAAATAAATAAATAAATAAATTTTTTGCTTAAAATGATATTTTGGTAAAATCTATTTTTTTTTTTTTTTTTTTTGGAAAAAAAAATTTCTGACACACCCGTACCGACGTTCACTGGATCTTGGCAAATTAGGGAACAGGACTGAAACGGCCCTCCAAGACCCCCAAATCTCATGTAATGTCTTACTATGCCTCTTAGTTAGTGTATCAAAATGTTTATATTTTGGAAATTTGATTGTTTGATATGTCATTTATTCATTTCAATTTTCAAATTATTTAAAAAATTCTAATTACATCATTTTAGATTTCTAAAGGAACTAAGACCTTCAAATAAAATTTTCTTTGTTTTTTGGATATTGCCAAAATAACAATTTGCTCTAAGAGTTTCTTTGGATCATGAAATCAACACCAAACTCTTCCATTTGAAGAAAATCTATTGATTTTTGACTCATTTGAGAATATCACATGACTCCAATCATTAGCAATCCAATATTGATACTTTTTCACAAATTCTAAGTGAGCTTTAACATTTTGCCTTGAAAGATGTGGTTTCTTTTTTTTTACAAGTGTATGTAAATATGCTCTACAAAGTGCACAGCATATAGTATAGTAACATCACTCACTTCTACTCCATAAACTTCCTACATCTATTTTGCAGTGTCTCTTGTTTTACCTACCTTTCTCCTAGTCAAATTGATTAACAACAAACCACTCCATTCTATTCATCATTGTGCTTGGTCTACCTCCAATTAAGTGAGTTTTGCATCTAGAAAATGCTTCTTAAAGAGCCTCTATACGCTTGACTTGCTAACATTTAAAGTCTTTGCTATGTCTCTTATACTACAACCTTTCTGAAGTTGAGTAAGTAAATCTTTTTGTTTTCTTTCTGATAATGATCTTGTCATATTTTCCTTGTGAAGTTGAGCTCAAACAAAAAGACACAAATGGTTTCACACACAGTAAAATAGATGAATTATGAAGTAGTTCACAATTATCTAGGTCAATCTATACCTCCATTTTTGTGCGCTTGAGGTTCACTTCAATAGGCCTTCAAAATTGTCCCAATGAAGAAGATGAACAAAAGATGAGCCCAAGCTCATGGAAAAAGAGACAAGTAGTAAGGTAAACCAATTTATGACAAGCAAAAGATTCACAAAACCTAGGGAATGATCCATTAAAGTCTAACTTGCATCAACCCATAAAAGACTTTTTCAATAAATGGGATTTGGACTACATTAGGTTGAAGTAGTGGCCACAATCAATGTCTTAGATGGTGGTGATGGAATGATTAATGACTACAATTATAGGAACTTCTACTTCAGGAGAGGAAAAACTAACCCTTGAATTGGGTGGGCCACCAGGCATTGACAAATAGAGCTATTAATAGTAGAATACGGAGCCTATGAAATGTGGTAGATTTTTATTGTCAGCTCATGTGAATTTTGCAAAGTGCAGTTGGACTTTGTTCCCACAGACATTGACAAACCAGTCGTCAGACATTAACAAACAAGCTCTTTGCTTGGCAATTAACAAACAAGTATATTCAAAGAAAGGTCCAGAGTAAACAATTTAAACTTGCTTGTACACTACACAAAATAGTGAAATTAGGTTGCCTTGTCAATTAGGTTGCCTTACCTGAGATAAATTATCTCACGGATCAATGCTTGTTCCACATGGAGGTACATGTCACTCTCTGAACCAAGCCTTTGAATTGGTGCACAACTCTAAGATGTACACATGGCTCTGAATTGACTACTTCACTGTACAAAAGCAGTGAATATTTCTATAGTGTGGACTGTCAAGAAACTAGTGTGGGGCAACCTAATTTTACTATTTTGTGTAGTTCCATTTCTAATATTTTTTCACAAGAATCTATATGAAACAATTTAGAATGGCCCGTATCATTATAATTCTCCAATCACATTGCTCTGCACTTTCGCATGCCAACTCAGCGGAAATAAAGGATTACTATCCCTTTTCTGTTCTAAAGTACAAAATTTTCAACTCAGACTCCTTTTTCCTCTCATGAAGCGGCTTTCCAGTGGGCTTGAGATTTTCACTAATGTTTTAAGTGTAAATTCATCACAAGAAGTGACTTTTTTAGGCCTTCATATTGTGACCATGTTAGGAAATTTTGCAACTGCTTTGAGTAAGATGAATATTGTGGATACAATTTTTTGTTGGTTTTGGGATCATAGTCTAGAGACACTTTTGTGCCAATTGGACAACACACTACTAAAATGCATAAAAAATTCATACTTTATCAAAAAGATTAAAATTTCATTTGCTCTCTCCATATCTCACATATATCTTCATATAGAAAAATATTATATAAATTTCAACAATGCCAACAGGACAAACCAATCATTTTGCTTGTCAATAGGTTGGTTTTCTTTACCCTTGTCATGTATAATAGAACCTCTCTAAACCAACCGGTCTCAGACTAGTTTGACACAATGTGATAATATTACATTAGGGAGGTTTATTTGTTTACAAAGGGTCATTTTTAGTTATAACCTTTGTTATGGGGACAAATCCAGAACCGGTCTAACAAGATTACTTTATAGAGGTTCATTTGCTTATGGACTTAAGGTATGTGAACATTTAGAGTTTGATAACAATGGCCATAAAATCATAATACCTCTAACAAAGATGGAATGCTACAGGGTTTTAACCCTTAAAGGCCCAAGGCCTTTTTTTTGCCAAAAAACACCCAAAACTGCTATTTTTTTAGCAAAGAGTGAAAAAAAATTAAAAATGTTTTTTGGCACATCTAACCATAGGATCTTACACCTAACTAGTATGAGAATTATGGAAAAAATTTCAGAATTTTTGATCGCACATAATGCAAGATATGTACATTTGAAGTGAAAAAAACAAGTTTTTCATCACATTGTGGGATTGGATTTTTTGACTTTGAACATTTTTAACTTAAAATTTTTGCACTACAGAGTTTTGAGCTTTAAATTTTTATAGTGGAGAACTGAATTGAAAACCTTTTAAAAAAAAAAAGATTTTAAGAAAATTTAATTTTCATTATTAAAAAATTGTTAAGTAGAAGTAGGTACAATGATAGAAGGAAAATCTAAAATATTCATATATTTAGATGGAACTAAAATGCACTAATCCCAATGGTGAGATTGTTCTAGCAAGTAAACTAAACCACGCAAAAAAAAATATTTGAAAAATTTGAAAAATTGCATTCAAGAATGAATCCTACAAGTAATTTTTTTCAAAAAGATGCTCTAACTGCCCAAAAAACAAGAATGTCCATAACTTTCTCATAACAGATCTAAATGAAATGAATCAAAGCTTTCTAGATAGACAAAAATATAATCTATGAGAAAAAAATATTAAAAAAAAAGAAAGTGCAAAATTTTTTTGCTGCCCACGCTGCCCCTCGTCCCCTGTTTTGATCTTATTTGGTCATAACTTTTGTTCCTGGGCACCACTTGTGAAAAAATTATATTCCCACGAAGCTAATCAACTTTTCTACCTCCAAAAAAAGTTTCAAAAAATCAGTAGAAAATTTCAGCTTGTAGGTACCTGCCCGAAAATGCATTTGTCTCTCAAAGGGACAATGGGCTTTTAGGGGTTAAGGAAATATTTTAATAAATTGGTGTGGGATTCGTTCAATATTTCAAGTTCATCTTAAGTTATGAGTGGTTCACACTTAGGGCATAACATTCAAAAGTCATTACAAAGGCTACATGTTCTCTCCGAAGCCCTCATCCATAAAATTCAGACACATTATGGAGAATAAAATAAGCTTCAATACCAATGTCATTTCATCATTTTTCATTTAACCCCTAAAGGACCAAACACTGTTTTTTGGCAACATAGCAATTTTGGGCAGCTCACTATGGATGGAGTTTTTGTTTTTTTCTTTGAAAATTTCACAAAACATGTGCCCAAGGAGTAGCTTTAAGGCCCAATAATTTTCATAACTTTTGACTATATGATAAAAAAGTTATTGCATGATATGTGATTTTCATTGGTCAGCGGGTAGCCCGGGCAGCTCAAAAAACTTCTTTAAAAATTACTTTTAAAAAAAATAAAAATCTGAAATTGGTTCTTTAGATCTATATAGAAGTGTGAAGCTTTGAATCATTCAATTTGGATCTATGAGTCAAAAGTTATGAGGATTTTAAGTTTGTGGGTAGGTATGGTTTTGAAAGACTCCATACCTACCCACAAACTTAAAATCCTCATAACTTTTGACTCATAGATCCAAATTGAATGATTCAAAGCTTCACACTTCTAGATAAATCTAAAGAACCAATTTCAAATTTTTTTTTTTTTTCAAGTCATTTTTAAAGAAGTTTTTTGAGCTACCTGGGCTGCCCGCTAACCACTGAAAATCACATATCATGCAATAACTTTTTAACCGTATAGTCAAAAGCTATGAAAATTGTTGGGCCTCAAAGCTACTCCTTGGGCACATGTTGTGTAAAATTTTCAAAGAAAAAAAATAAAAACTCCATTCGTAGTGAGCTGCCCAAAATCACTATGTTGCCAAAAAATAGTGTTTCGTCCTTTAGGGGTTAAAATGTTTAATGGCAAATTAAAGAGAATGTCTCATTGAAAATTGTGGAAATGCATTAGAGAAAATTTCAGCCCCTTGGAGGGCCGTTCGAAGTTGACATGCCATGCTGTTTCTTGCACGACCTGTCAACTTCGAAAAGTGCTTTTGGTAAGCAGTCAGAGTCTATGACTGATTGCCGGAGTAGTCAGATTTTGCAGAATTTTTAAATTTTAATTTTTAAATATTTTTTTAAAATATATTTTTTAGATTAAGTTTCTACTTTAAATTTTTTTTAAATCTTTTTTTTTAAATTTAATTTTTAAATTTTTTAAATTTTTTCATAATTTTTTATTTGGAATTCTAAATTCCTGCGCCACTCCCGCTGTAGTTTCAATTGGGCGGAAATAGGGAAAAAACAAATTTTTGAGCAAAAAAAAATAAAATTCCAGGGTACCTCAAAGGGCTCCAGAGCAGCCCTCCAAAGGCCTGAAATTTTCTCTAATGAAGGAGTGCAGACATCTTTTTTTTTTATAGAGAAATCAATTTTCCATCTTGAATCTCCAAAAGATATAGAATAATGTGAAAATGAGAGCTTTGATTGCTCATTGTTAAAATGCAAGAATTATGTTTGAAGTAGAAATTTAGACCTCATTTAGGCATAGTAAAATACATTTTGTTAAAAACTTTGAACTAAGAAAAGTTGAGAAATCAAGTTAGACTTCATCTACAAAAATCCATTTGATATTTAGAAACTCTAATCAAAAGTTATGAACAAATTTCAGAAAGGGGTTGGAAGGGACATTTTTTTGAACATATTTTTGGACATTTTCAAACAAACTCTCTGAAATTTGTCCATAACTTTTGATTGGAGGCTTGAAATATCAAATGGAGTTTTGGAGATGAATTTTAACTTGATTTCCCAAAAAAAATTTAGTTCAAAGGTTTAAGAAAATATATTCTACTATGCTTAAATGAAGTCTGAATTTCTATTTCAAATATAATTCCTATTTTTGACTTATTTACGAGCTGTTGAGCTCCTACAAATTCCAATTTACATATTCCATATTGTTTGTTCTACCTCCTACCACCCCATATGCATATAAAGAGCTTGTCCCCACATTTCAGAAAACAAATAATGAATATCTTTTGGTGCAAGTGAGGTAGTTCATGAAATTCATTTGGTAGTGCTATGTAATTACCACATCTCCTTGCACTATGAAAGACCGTTGTTAGTGCTCAAGAATCTATGAAGTTGAAAAATTCTAACTTATGTAATCACAAAATGCAATGTTAGAAAGTTATGCATAAGTCTCGTACACAGGGAGATCAAGAAGGTGTTATCCCCTGGTACAAATGTAGGGGTGTAACTTGCCCCCCCCCCAACTTTCTGTTTTAAGAAAGTTTTTTGGGGGATCAAGTTACACCCCTACATTTGTACCGGGGGTGGGGGATAACGCCTCCCTGATCTCTCTGTGGTAAACACCACTCTAATAATCCTTGCTAGCTCTGTAGCCATGTAGGTTAGACAGTTACAAAAGAATGATGGTCTGAACACCCACCAAATAAATTACCTACCATCACTGCAAAGAACGCTTGCTAAGTCCAGGTGTGCACATACCTTTAGGGAGGGTCTGTTGTAGAAAACTGAAAACAGATTGTACTGAAGCTTACCCATTGTCAGTCCATTCATCTTGAATTTTCTTTTCTTTCTCTGGAAAAAAAGGTTTTTTTTGGAAAACTTTATTTATTTTGGTGTGCATGGAAAGATGGATTATATTTTTTAGTTTGTTGTCGCTGGGACTATGTGGTATGGCTCTGTTGCAACTTGTCAAGAGGGGCACAGCCCAAATCACCAACTAAGGCCCCCTAAATGACCGCTCAATGGTGTTGTAAGAAATCCATAATATAGTCCAAATAAAATCAATTCATGATCGCAATTTGCACAAGAAGAACAGGGAGGCGTTACCCTCCCTGGTGTTTATTTCCACAGTGAAACTTCACCCCCTTGACTTTCTTTAAACGGAAAGTAAGGGGGGGGTGAAGCTTCACTGTGGACATAAATACCGGGGAGGGTAACGCCTCCCCGTTCTCCCTGTGTTGGTGACTCCCCAAACTTTCAAATTCGAAACACAGCAACGTACGGTTTTGAAGCTCCCTGTAGCAGCAAGTAGCAACTGATATGCCTACCGACAACTCGATTGCAATGCCGAAATCAGCGGTCTGATTTCTTCGAAATTCATGTCCGGTTTCACGTGATTAATACCGGTAGTCATGCATTTGAAATCCTTTGATTTGTCCGGAGTACTGTGCATGCAGTGGGTCACCCCAATTCAACTTTTTGACGCATCACCGCCACTCTCCTGATTTCGGAGATGTCTTCCTTGAGATCCTTTCCACTGTATCGGATAACTTGTGCAACATGCTGCAGGTTGCAACTGTCTCGTTTAACTTAATTTATCTTGTGCAACTGCGGCTGCTTCTGAATGGGCACTCGCATGGAAAGGGTTTCGGGTTTCGGGTTCATCTGGGAAGGGGGGCAGCTGGGGGCGTCGATCGGTGGAAATACTTGGTGTTGGGGAGTCCGGAAAAGTCCTAATCTTGCTCACCATCGACGATCATGGACATCATATCGATTTCAGCCGTTCACCACAATGGGTCACACGCTATCACACATTCGATCAGTTCTTCCCAGCTCCAGTCATCTGGGAATTCTGTGGGTAAGCCCACCTTCTTTAATTTCTCAACTGCGGCAGATCGAGTCCTTGTTCTTGTTCTTGAAGATCGACCAGCTAGTGCCTTGTTTTATAGAACTGAATCGAGTCTAGTTCTAAGCTTGATCGAGTTCATCCTAACAAGTTTGAGCTAGTGCATCGATCGTTGAGCTTGAGAAGATGGTTGCAATGCTTGTGAAACGACGAGTTGCTGCCACCAATGGACAATTTCGGGTTGGAGATTTTGTGCTGGTGGCAATTCTCATGAGTTGCGTCATGAATGCTGCCAACGCGCAAGATGCATCTGCACCTTCTGGTGCTGGAGATTTGCCGGAGCCCAACGAGGGCAACCCCTCTTCCATTGGCTGGTTTCAAGCTCACGGATGGCTCATGTGGCTTGCATTTGGGGTTTTCATCCCACTTGGAGTCTTCGCTTCAAGATTTGGACAGTACTACTTCTCACAGTGGTTTCTGGCTCATATCTCTGTTCAGGTAAGTACTAACAATTCGCATCCTTCGATGTGGTTCTCGATTTCAAGAGTATTAACAGTCTGTCAATGTATTTTCAGTTGTACTCAACTGTTTTTGTTGTTGACAGGTTACTGGAGTGATCCTTTCCACAATTGCATTCGCCATTGCTGTCAACAAGTTCCGTGTTAGTCCATGGGACAATACTCATGTGAAGTTGGGGCTTGCGATCATGGTTTTGGTTTGGTTGCAGCCTCTGATGGCGGTCATCAGACCTCCACGGTAGCCCGCGCTGCTTATGTCTCCCTCTCATTTTCCATTTTCTTGAGTGCTGCTTCATGAATTTTACTGCGTTTTTCCTTCCAAATTGATGTGTGAATGACTAAATTTATTTTCTTGTCGTTGATTAATGTGATGTGATTAATATACAGGGGCGCTGCAGTCAGGCCGGCGTGGTTTACGGTACACTGGCTGTTTGGCACGGCAGCAGTCATCTTGGGATGGTTTAACATCTTCAAGGGCTTGGATTTGTATGTGGAAAGCTGGCCGGTAGGTGGAGAGAGGAAGGTGAGCATTGAATTTCACCTACGCTGTGGGGTTCCAACAGGAAGGCTTGTCATTTTGTGGCGCACTTAATAGTTACTCTCAATTTTATTCTTTTATCATGGAAGTATTTATTTCATGTTGTAAATGGCAGGCATTGCATGTGGTTTGGGGTGTCCAAGTTGCGATCTTAGCGTTTCTGTTCCTCTTGCTTGATAGGCTGCCATACATAAAGGCACAGGCAAAGGTTCCAGGCGTCATTGCGAACGTCAACAAGAGTGGTGTAGTTGAGAACCCTTCTGTCAAGACGGATTCAGTTGGCACTGATGGCCGACCTGCTCAATATCCTCAGGTTTAACCCGTAGAATGTCTCCATGTATTTTCGCGTGTACTTTTGTGTTTTGTGTTTTGATACGGAGTACTATTTTAGATGACTACGATATCATATTTGGGTTCAACTTCATATCTTAGTATACCAAAAATGCGAAGTCAAATTCGCAGTTTTGTGCAGAACGGGGATTTTATGGGACTTTATATGGTGTATAATCATAGTCCCTAAGCAACCTTTTCAGTGTTGTTTAACCTCAAAGTGAACTAGATGCATCACTCTTTGATGATTAAACATACTTACATTGAGCTCAAAACTACAAGTGTTGATTGTGTGCCAAAATCCTTCCTAAATTTGTGCAAATTTCCGTCGAAGAACGAAGGACTACAAGCTTTCTGTCGTGAGTATTACGGAGGATAGAGTTGTAATTATACTCGACGGTGAAAAAGTTCTCTAGTCGTAGAGAATTCTGAATACGCTCGTGTTATTCTGTGGACAATGGTTCATCTTAAATTTGCAGAAGTACAGTATAATCCGAATATACCTCGAGCATTATCTAGTCTAGACATTTAAATATTTTCCACTAAGAGATAGAGAGAACAATAAAAACCATACCCCACAGCAATACACCTCCCAATCGGTGCAAACCATATGAACGAGTCCATGCGACGCTGAATATAAAAACAGAATAAAAAAATGTAATAAAATTTTCAGGTATAAAAAATTGTAGTACACAAATGGGAAGAAAAGTATAAGTTGAAACTGTGACAGAGGGCAGTGACAATCCTAGTTGACATTGAAGGATGTCTACCGCCGCTCTGGGCAATCGCTTGCACGGTGACCAGGCTTATTGCAAATGAAGCATGTCCCTCCGAATGCACCCCTGCTGCCGCTGCTCGTGAAGCTGTTGCTGCTGAAGCGGTCGCTGTCAGAAGAGCTGGTCCGCCATGGGCTTGACGACCTCTCGGGACTGGACCTGCTCCAGTCGTCAGGACGCCCTGACCCACTCCGTCCGGTCATTCTTCCACTGAACCGGTCATTTGACCCACTGAATCGGTCATTCGAGCCACTGAATCGGTCATTTGAGCCACTGAATCGGTCATTTGAGCCACTGAACCGGTCATTTGAGCCACTAAAACGGTCATTTGAGCTGCTGAAACGGCCACTTCCACCTCCTCTTCCCCCGTAGCGGTCACTGCTTCCTCTTCCACCGCCACGACCTCCACCATAGCTTCCCCGTCCTTCGCCCCTCGAGAATCGGCCATACATGTCTCCGCCTCTTCCTAATCCGCCAAATTCGTCCTCTTCCAGCCTCGGAAGCTGCACACCCGATTCAATTGTGACTCCTGTTAGCGTGCTATCCAGAAAGGCACATGACTCGTTTGCAACACACGACACACACACAGAAGCTCAGGCAGCTCCCACTGCTCATTTCGAAACAAGCAGCTACGCTGTGAGAGAGGCACAGTCCATGTTACACAGCTCGCTTTCGAGTGACGGTCCAACTCAAACTTCCTCAAATGTAGCTTTTGACAACGCAAATCCTACTCCCGTTCGGTTCAGAGACAACAAAAATATAGTCGATACAAGCCATTCTATTTGTAGCCAACATTCCAGGAATTCTCAGTAAGCGTCAGACACATCAAAAACTCAAGCTAAGCATGTTCTGATCAAAGAAGGAACATTTTACAAGAAGAATCATATACCGATTTGCAGATCTCGATGACCTCTCCTTGAGCTGTAGGCTTGGTCAAAAGCTCCTTCGCCAAATCCTCCGGTAAGTCGAACACGGCACTGTCCGCCTTGAAATCGTCCGCAATCTTTATCTTTCCCACTCTGTCGGCAGACGTCTGCCAGATGTCTGCCAAGATCCCCATCACTACTCGGGGGCTCATGGGACGAGACGACTTAGGTCGCACCAAACGAAGTGTCGTAAAACCCTGCCGAAAGACAACACCACACGAATTCGTGTCAACCTTCATATTATTTGCTGAAATGAGCTCAGGCACTGAAAGTAATCTCCTCCCTGCAGGAAAACAACGATCTCGGACCAAATGGATACCTCCCACGACTACAAGGGATAAACGTGCAGATACATCCCATCCAGTTTACACAACGGCTGGGGCTCGAAATAAAGCATACGCTCGTACTTCAAGAAGGCCCACTCATACAAACCCTCCGGAGACAGACTACTGGAATCTCAGTCCCTATAGTAAAATGGACTCTATAATGCAAAAGATGCACCAAGAATGCAGGCCTACACGTACAAAAGAGAGAGACGAGATGTTCATCCTCTAAGACACAGCAAGGTAATACCCTATCCAAGGAGAGCTCCAGGCCACGAACGGAAAGCTCACAACCGCATAGATGCACAGCAAAATATGAGCATACCTCTTCATGAGTAATGAGCGACCGTGATGCGGGCAACTGGGTAAACCCAGCCAGATGAGCCAGGGCAGCAGCAAACGCAGCCGGACCCTGATCCTCCAAGAGTGCCTCCGCAGTCGGCAAGAACACTTCGGCCACTCCAGGATGCACACGCTTGATCACCTCAGTGGCGCTCTCGCTGCTCGCCTTCAACACGTCTTCCACCCTCGGCGGACCAATTTTCGTGAACTTGCACCCAACGTCTCGCTCGATGAGCCTCATTGTTCGCACTTGCCTGTCGGAGTACATCAGTATTGCTGTCCCTTCTTTACCAGCGCGCCCCGTCCGCCCCGACCGGTGCACAAACGTCTCGGGATCGTTGGGAATTTCGTAATGAATCACCTGCACACGAGCAATGTACCATTCAGTCCTCTCAAAAAGCTCCAATCACAGGAGGGTCATCCCACGCGTGCAATGTACATTTCAGTCCTCTCAAGAAGCTGCAACCACACAAGTAAAAGGGATTGCCACTATTTACCAGATCCACGTTGGGGATGTCCAAACCACGCGCAGCAACATCCGTTGCCACCAGCACTGAGAAATTCCCTTCCCGGAAAGCGTTCAACGTCTTCTCTCGCTGACTCTGCGTGATGTCGCCATGCAACGCCTCACACCCCAATATGCGACCCATAGCCGAGGAGACATCATCCGCGTCCCGCTTTGTCTGTGTGAACACGATTGTCTTGCCTCCTTTGCCATAAACCTGCGTCAGTCCGAACCTCCACTCTTGAGTCCACCAAGAGGATACAAAACAGTGCTTTGCGCACAATGTCGAAACCATCTGCAATATTTGACGCGAGATAGTTTCACAACCTAATTTTGAAATCGGACCAAGAAATATTCAGGGACAGCACAATTAATAAATACCGCTATCAAGTCGTGCAAAATGGACCGCTTGGCTTGAGGAACTGTCGTAACAGCGAACAGCTTGATGCGATCCGCTAGCTTCTCGTCACTCTCACCCACCTGCATCAAGAGACAGACATCAGCTCCAGACTTCGACTGCAAAAGTTTAAGTCTCCAGTTATAGCGTGAAATCGACGCATTCAACTGCATCTTCCCTGAATGCAAGCAGCAGGATCCTCACCAAGTCGATTGTCAACGCGTCCTTCAAGTACTTCCGCGACAGCTTCTTCACCCAAGTCGGCATGGTGGCCGAGAACAACATGCTCTGCCGTTGCTGTGGCATCTGCTCCAGAATCTGCTCCACGTCCTCTTCGAATCCCACAGCCAACATCTGATCAGCCTCGTCCAGAACCAGAAACCGCACTTCCTCCAAATGCAAGGAGCCCCTATTGATGAGGTCGATTATTCGACCTGGAGTTCCCACGGCCACATCGACACCCCTCGTCAACAGGCGCTGTTGTGTGGAGATCGGCACCCCTCCGTACACGCATATCGTCGACAACATGGGCGCCGACTCCATGAACTCGCGTTCCACTTGTTTCGCTAGTTCTCGAGTGGGAGCCAGAACCAGAGCCCGAGGTGCTCGACCAAATTTCCTGCATTCCATTGTCCATGCAATAAGCATAAAAATTATGGAACGCAAAGTAAAGGCTAACAGCCGAAACTGTATTCATCCTGTTTACAATCCAAAAATTCACGGTGCCCTGCTACAGTAACACGATTTGCAGCAATGACCCTGAACATAACTTTGAATGGCGTCATCCACTCCCTTCCAAAACAACGGAAATAGCAACTAGAACTTCCAATTAAACAGTCAAAGAATTCTGAACAAACGAGCGAGCTGAAGATAATTATCAAACCTTGCAGTTCTATTTCCTTCGTTCTCGCGTAAAATGTTGTTAATGATGGGAATTCCAAACGCCAAAGTCTTCCCAGTCCCTGTCTTGGCTCGCGCAATCAAATCCCTTCCCTTCATGGCTGGGTCTAGAACTGCCCTCTGAAACAATCAACATCACAGCGTCTCAAAAAGGAGACCCTCACAAGCTCAAAGCTATGTTGAGCATCTACCAAAACTCATATTCCCTGCCTATAACAGAGCCTTGAAATAAAATTCCTCCACACCTAAATGCACGGGTCGACCTACTATAACTGAAAATTCTACCTCATCGCTAAAAATTCTACATTCCCAACGACCTAAGTGAAGAGTCCTTCGAGAGATTTCAGAGCACATGATTATAACCCTAATTTCATGTACGAACCACCTCCGCAAGCTTAATCACAGTGGCGGCGTAGCAATAACAATTCGCTTCTCCTTTACAATTACGAATTCGACCCGCACTGCACTTTGAAATTGCAACCCTCACCCTCACAAGAAAAAAAAATTTATTAGCCCAGGCAATGGTACCTGAATGGGGAAGAGCTGCGAGATTCCACGCTTCGCCAGCGCCTCCACCACAGCGTCCGGAATCCCCAATCGCGAAATCGCCAATTGATCCGCATCGTCCACCGACTCGTTATCCACGCGAATCACCTCGCCGTCGTCGTCCTCCCCATCACTCTCGTCCTCGTCCTCGCTATCCGTCCCACGCGAGTATCCGAACGAGCCTCTGCGGTCCTTCTGCGCTACCACGAAGTCCGTCGCCACAGCGCTCGTTTCAGTCGCACTTCCCACTGTGGGGGAAAACAAAGAAGCGCGTTGGGTGTCCCACGGCTTCTCTCCTTGAGAACTTTTCCCTTCCCACTGCGCAGCATTCACCACTTGGAGTAGACCCTTGCCAAGGCAAACGCAGACCGACCGGGCTTGCACGCGGACTCTCTCCCCTGTCAAGGAGGACGTGGAGGCGCCCATGGAGGCTTTCTCTGTGGCCACGCCTGCCGTGCACAGCGACGGCGCTCCCACCATGGCCGCCATCGCTCCTCCTCCCCCTGCTACAAATTCAAAAAATTCAAAAGCGCAGAAGAAGTGTTGTGTGACCTCTTTCGGAATTGTTCAAGAAATGTTGTGGTATTCTTGTGGAATTATTGGGGTAGAGAGAAGTAGGTGTTGTGATTTTGCAGCAAAAAAAATGCTGCAATGGCGAATGTCGTGGAGATAGGATTAATCACAGAGAGGTTCTGGGTTTGGGGAGAAGCGGCCGGGGGGTTGATAGAAAGGCTCCAAAGTGGAGCGGACCACAACCTTAGCCAAACGAGCGTGGGGACAGCAGAGCTGTAGCGTGGCACTCTTTTCGGCTGAGTTGGACTCTTCCTGCCACGTCGGTTTTCTGTTGGGTCCCAAGGGCGGCATCCGTGTGGGAGAGATTTACAGATCATTGATTTCAACCACAAGATTCTGTTCTAGTGTTCTTTATTGGTTCATTATTGTCCTTTGGAACATCGTTTGGGGAGTTTTTTTTGAGTTTTACCAGCTATTTTCCTTCAATTCCCAAATTGAATCAATTTATAGAGTATGCAATCCAGTTATTTTCTCTATTTTTTACTCAAAATAGGAATTTTACATATTTTTTCACCAATCTTTTGTCAATGTTTTCAAATTTCAACTGGGTTTTTTCCCAATTCCACTTGCTAACTTTGAACTAGCCGTCGGTTCTTCTTGGAGATTGCTTTGGATAGAGACTATGACATCCACTTTGGTTTCTGAATCCCAATTTCCAAATCCTACATTTATTTAAAATAGATAAGCTTATTAGCACCCTGATTTGGAATTTGAATATCTTGGGGCCAATTCCAAGAGGGGCACACATTTTTCAGAGGTGTGTGTATGTTTTACGAATCAAACCGAAGTGGAATTATAATTTTCTAACTAAAATTGTAATTTCTCTGAATTTCTGAAGTGGTCTACCTCGAAATTACAGAATTACCCATTGAGTAGAGTCATAAATGTCCTATTTACAACCTATAACTGCCTTTCTATATATCTACAATCTATTAGCACTTAAATATTCACGAATCATATATTGACACGTTATCCCATTTTGATATTAACCCCTTAAGGACTATGAGTGCAAGTTTTGAACAATGAATGAACAAAAACACATCCTAAATTCATTGAAATGCGTTTTTTTTCATCCATTGATTTTCTTTGAAGATTCTTGTATTAGTTCTTTAACATTTATACTATATAGATTATGAAGATTTTGTTTTGCAAATATTCTATAATTCAAAAGGTATTGGTAGGTCTAGCCTCAAAAAATATCTTTTTCAGTTCAAAAAATGACCTTCCAAAAACAATTTAAATAAAAAAATAATACAAAAATCTTCAAAAATCAATATAATTGAAACTCAGTGTTTAGAACTTATAGAAAAAAATTCTTGTAAAAATCTTGAATATTCAATCTACAATGGAATTAGAAGGAATTTTCAATTTTTGTCTTTTAATTTTATTGTAAAATATTGGTTTGTATACTTGTTGATCTAATCGTATGGATGTGATCAATAAATCATATTTTACAACTATTGTTTGAGAGTCATCAATAAAATATTTTTCTAAATAGCATTTTATAATAGATCTTCACAATTTTGGAAATCTAGACAATCCTTTGGTCCTTTAGGGATTAATGCACTAATTTTGTCATAATCTTGAACAGATTCAGATTTTTTTGGAAAGATTTGGATGTTTGAATAAATGGAATTGGAGCCAAAAGTAGGGGAAGGAATTGGGCAGTGAATGGTGATGAGCTGTTTTACCTTATAGAGTCAGCTCTCTACATCTCAAACTTCTTATATGATTGAATGTTAGTTTCTTGTCATATGGAAGTCGTGGATTTATACTTGCATACCATTACCACACTAATTTTGTGCGTTAAAGACAAGTACAACTTCCGTATCACTAAACGGAAGTCGTGCCCAAATTATGAACCCGTGAATTCATACTTGCATACCATTACCACACTAATTTTGTGTGTTAAAGACAGGCACAACTTCCGTACAATGATAGGGGAGTACCGGCATCTAGTTACGAGCTAGCCAAAAAATTTTGAAGTTTTCCGAATGACATAGAAATGTTTAGGATGAGGTTCCGAAGAAAAAAAAATATTGTAGGAAATGGGACCAGGTAGAAAAATAAAACCTCGGCATTTGGGTAGGCCACTATAAAAATATGTAGGAAAATTTCCGATGGAAAACCCTTTTTCCCAGCGGGTAGCCGACCGGGCACACACATTCTAGGAAATATTAGTTAGTGTATAAAAAAAAATATTGTAGTAGTGTTAGTATACTAACTACTAAATATTAACTAATAAAAACTAAATACATATGCTTTGTGGAAAGCATCTGACTTCATCTCTTGGCCACCAGTGACCAGTCCATTACTGTATTAATTTACCACAGTAACCACACTAAATGACTAAAATCACTAAATGAAGGCAGGAGATTACCGTTTAAGAGACGCCCTGCAAGCCGTCGATCGGTCGATGTGGGGTCTTCACCGTCGATGCTGGGCGGCTCATCGCGCTAATCGGAGCCGTCCATTTGCCGCGATGAGACTTCGAGGGCCACTCTCCGCCTTGTCGCCGTCGTCTCTCTGCTTGTCAATCACGCTGAGCGGCTGAGTTTGCGCTTTGGGGGGTTTTGGGTTTTGCAAAATTTCTTCATTCCCTGTAGTTCTGATTCTGGAGTTTGCAAATTGCGCCGGACTTGTGAGCTTTGCGCCTCGATTCTGTTGGTTTCATTTTCGCGTGACTGCGTGAGCAATTGAGCATCACCAAATTCTGGCGAGGGCTTTGGATTTTGCGTGGTTGCATTAGAATTGTGTTACTTTGGTCAATTGGTGGTGTGGTTCCGACTTCCGACTTCCGACATTGGAGCTTGCGAAATCAAAGCTTGGGGTTTTGCTGCGGAGTGCGGAGTGCGGACTGCGGAGTGCGGACGCGCTTGAATGCTTGATCAGCGCTGCTGTTTTTGGACGTGTTTGATCGGAGCCTCGGAGGAATCATGGCGAAGAGACAAAGGTCGATTCGCGACTTGTGCTACGCAAAGTCCCGCGAGGTTGATGTCGTGGACCTCAGCTCCGGTAGCGATAACTCCAAATCGGTTGAGTCTCCTTCTTGCGGTATAGATCCCCCCCCCCCTCTCAGTCAGACATTGCACGAGCTTTGTGGAAAGAAACGTGGGCTGTTCAATTTCCGTGGCTGGAGTTCTGTGCTTCTTTGGGCAAAATTTTTTGCAAGATCTGCAGGGATAAGGGGGGCCGCTCTGTGTACGCTAAGGACGGCTCTAAAAACCTCAAAGTCAGTGCCTTCCTGGATCATGCTCGATCCAATGAGCACAGGCGTCTTTCTTGGGCTTCAAGCACCGATGAGAAGACGCTAGAGAAGGCGATCCACACTTCGCAGCGCACCTGTGATGAGGCATTGCGAAGTCTGCTGCAAGCCGCGTACTTCATAGGGAAGCAGTGCCTCCCTTACGCTAAGTTTCCCCCTTTGTGCAAGTTGTTGTTGGCTGTCAATGCTCCTATTACAGCTTCAATGTACCAAGACGACAAAGCTTGCGGTGACCTTATAATGTGCATTTCTGTAGTTATTCAAAAGAAAATTATTTGTAGGGTCCGGAATTCTCCTTTCTTTGGCATCATGGTGGACGAGTCCACTGACATAAGCGTCACTGGACACCTTGTAGTCTTTGCCACGATTGTGGAGGGGTTGCCCGTAACTCTCTTCATGGGCTTGCTGCACATTGCAGGGGGAAAAAAAGACTCCGCTGTCATTTACGATGCTGTGCTCTCTCACTTGCGGAAGTGGAACTTGGACTTGCGCAGATTCGTGGCGTTCGGGAGTGACGGGGCCAGCACCATGGTCGGCTCACAAACAGGGGTGGCAACACGACTCCGTAATCAGGTGAATCCGTTCCTTCTTGCGTGCCATTGTGTTGCTCACCGCACTAACTTGGCAGCCTTGGATGCCGCAAAGGCACCTGACTGCAAGTTGATTTCAGGTGAGGTGGATTCCATTTTGAATTCAGTTGCCTCTTTTTTCAACACATCCAGCAAGAGGAAACACTCTCTCACAGCTTTGCAAGAGGAATTCTGTGATGCTAAGAAGTGTATGAAGCGTTACCACAAGATTCGCTGGCTCAGCAGATGGCAGGCCGTGACTTCGCTTTGTGATTCCTTGGAGTCTGTCTTGGTATTCCTCCGAGATGCTGCAGGTAAGGACATAGGTAAGGCTCGTTCCCTTGTGCAGAAGTTAGGGCAGTTCAAATTTATTTACATTTTGCATTTCTTGGCTGATATTTTGCACTCTTTGGCCATGCTTTCCAAAATTTTCCAAATAAAGTTTGTGGATGTTACAACAGTTGGTAGTATAGTCCGGACTGAAATTGCACAAATACGTATGATGTTCATTGTGGAAACTTGTGATCTCAATGCGTCTACGTTTAATGAGGACACGGGCTATCATATTTTGCCTGACTACGGTCCACATGGGGGCCACCTGCGACGTCTGCAGTCTGAGGTAAGAGGTAAGTTCTTTCACACATTTGAAATGGACAGGTCTAGGCTGGGCGCAGATCTAGAAGAGGCTTTGTCATTTCAGAAAGCTTTTGCTCAGGCTGTTTGCAATGGGTTGGATGCACGGTTCAGTGATAATGATCTCATTTCTTGCTTCAAAATCTTGAACCCTTCTAACATGCCTTCCAAGCAAGTGGGTCTGCAGAACTGGTGCGTGAAAGAATTAGAGACTCTGCTGGCCCACTACGGAGTGGACCGCTCTCATGGTGGTTTCTCTCTCCCTCCTCTTTTGAATGTTGCAGCATGCAAACGGGAATTCTTGGCATTTAAGTTGCAATGCACCACGGAATGGGTTGATAAAAATTTCAGGGACCTCTGGGGTATGATTACTTGGAACCATGCATTGCAAACCCGGTACCCTAACCTCTTAATACTTTCAGAGTTGGCTCGTGTGCAATGTGTATCCACTGCAACATGTGAACGTGCTTTCAGCGTGCAGAATTTGATTAAAACTAAGATTAGAAACAGGTTGGGCAGTGCAAATTTGGAGGCCATGCTGCGGATTGCATTAGAGGGACCAGATGAGGGAATTGATGATATTCTTTGTGATGCTGCTCTTCTTTGGAAGAATGATAGTAAGTACAGGTTTTTGTATGCTAACCCTTCTTTGTATTTGCATGTTTCAAATGGTCCTAGTGCAAGTAATGCATCTTGCACGTCTGGGCCATTTGAAAATTCTGTTGATGTCTCTTGATTTATGATACTAACTCTACTAACCAGCCTTCGGAAAATGCTTGGACCCTTGTTTGGATCCTTGCATTTTCTGAAGGCTACATCCTTGGCCCTAGGATGGTAGGGGCTTGGCCAGGTTCAAATCCTGCCAAGGATATTCAAAGCTAAAAAATGGGGAAAGTAAAGAATGATAAAAAAAAATGAAGAAAGTAAAGAATGATAAAAAAAAATGGGGAAAGTAAAGAATGATAAAAAAAAATGAAGAAAGTAAAGAATGATAAAAAAAAATGGGGAAAGTAAAAAATGCCCCCCAAAATGAAGAAAAAAGTAAAACCGGTTCCATTTCTCAAAGTCAGGAAAACTGACTAATTGAAAAAACAAAATCCGGATATTTGACTAATTGAAAAAGCAATGAAAGGATTTCAGCCGATGAAATTCTCAGAGTTTAGGTTGGCTTCCGGGTGAATTTTGGAATTTCCGAGCTACCCTACAGAAACTAGGAAATCCACCGATTTTGCCACAGAACTTCCCGGACCCTGCTTCCGTATCACTAAACGGAAGTCGTGCCCAGATTATGAACCTGGTACAGATTACAAACCAGATATATACGTTATATATTACGATATATTATACAGGTATTATAAATATATATGTATAATTTACGTAATAACATAATTACAATACGAACGTCATATTACATATATGTCATATGTTGAGATAGTACCGCCAAGCTTGCGACCAGCCCACAACTTTGAAAATTTTTGGTGCTTCAGTCTGCTTTCACAAACGAGTCGCCCTTCGTCAGATGTGGAAACAGCACTCCATCTTCCTTGCAGGTCCTTTTGCCTTTGTGCTTTTTCAAGTTTCTATTTGTGGCACCATGATCTTCCCCCTCCCCGAAATGGTAGTACAACATTGACTAACGCCACCAACAAGATGCCATTAGAATTAAACTCCCCCTCTGCCCACGTGAATTTACACATCCAAACCTCCTGCAACCTCCGGGTTATAGTATTAGGGGCGCATTTTCTTCTCTTCCGCGCCGTAATGGCAGCCCCAGCCTTCCTCTTCCCCATGAGACCAACATCACCAGCGCTTAGCATCATATCAGCAACCTCGGGTGACAGAACACTGGCTTCTGAATCAACACAGATGCGCATCGGGTGAGTAAGGGACTATGAAAGACTTGTCTACGACATGTGAGTGACCTCCGCGCCACCCTCACCATCGCCAGCAATCGGAGAAGAAATCGGGCCACCAAAAGCAGCATTTACCAGCACATACTTTCCCAACCCGTTGACGTTGCGTGAGGAACCGAAGGTTCACATTTTGAAATTCTCAGGCAATTTCAGTTTGGGCGCCATGGCTCCTCCATAAACTTGCACCCGAACACCCTCAAGCAGTAGTACTGATACAAGAGTAGGACGTCTAGAAACAAGCGCCACGTAGAAGCAAGGGAATAAGAGGGAAGCAAATTTTAAAAGCACAAGGGCAAAAATAAGAGCAAGAAGGCTAGTTCACGGAATTAAGTGCAGTAATTCGAAGTAGCGGAGATACATTCAGCGCAACGCAAACTACCGCAAAGGAAAGCAAAACAACGCAAAAGCATAGGACGAACAAGACCAAGCCTGGATTAAATTTGCGATGACAAAGCCGTTGAATCTCAACCTCCATTTCTGATTTGCAGTGAATGCAGGAGACCATCAACCTCAAGGAATTTGACTGCAGCCAAGAAGTGGTGCCTCTACTTTCAAGAGATGCTGCCACTCTCATTCAAATCAGACAAGGAGGGAAAAAAACTTGAGTCTACAATTGTGATCTCAAGAGCACCAATGCATACAACGGGTAGCGATGGCACCACGCAAACGCGACAATTTATGCTAAATGGGATCCAAGCAAGGAGAATTACTACAAGTAATGAGCAAGCAAGATAGCGCTTGATGCTAATCAGCAGTAGCCTAGGAACGACCCCTAAACCCTAACCCTCCGATGCAGCCATCGAGGCTACCCATCAACGGCCAAGATTGAAAGCGAGCTACTGAAAAAATCATAGCAGATGGATGTTGTGGTCACTTTAGATGAATAAGCACATTTGCCACTTTTTGTGAATGAGGTATAAAAATGTGCTCAAAGTCTCAAATTTTTCAATCATTTCTACAATGTACTTTTTCTTCAAAAAAATCATGGTAATTTAAAATTATCACCTATAAATCTGAAAGTTTTAAGACTTATGGAGGACATGTGAAGTTACTTCTGAAAAATAAAATAAGATAATTATCACTCAAACTTGATTTCAATACGGAGCAAATAAAGCAAAGGATATTGATGAAGATTATATGATCATAGGTTCCGTTAGCCACTAAGGAAGGAAGTTTGCTAAAATGAACTAGGCTCTAAAATGATCCCCTAATGCAGAGGTACATTTTACACTCTTCATTGCACCATCAATGTACAAGTAGTGTACATATGAGGAGGTGGTCCATTTTAGTGACCACTATGTTTCAACTTCAAAAATTTGTAATTAATTTAAAGAAGGTTAAAAATATGAAACGACTTGGATTAGAGGTCAATTCCATTTTTCTTTTGATGAAAATTTAATGAAAAACACTTCAAGGAGTTTAGCTTCCCCAAAACGCAAAGCAGCTGTTAAATGGTCCATTTATGAACAGCCTACCTTACCTCAGAGACAGCAGTTCTTCTTTTAGGGTTAGGGTTTAGGGTTTTGCACTAATTGCACGTTCTGTCGAAACCTTCGCGAATTCTTTGCGCATTCCACCATGTTGTCCAAGGTGCTTGGCTTCTTCGCCAAGCGCGGTAAGCAGCTGGCCGGCTCCGACAAGGCTGGCAACGCTTACTATCGCCAGCTTCAGAACAAGGAAGGCAAAGGTTGCTTGACTTCTCTTTTCTTACTTTCTTTTTGAATTCGATTTCTTCCCTGCTCACTGTTTCCCCTGTTCACCACCTTTCCCTGACGACCAATGGTTTCTGCGCAGTTTCTGAGCGCCGCTGGGTGGAGTTCGGAGGCTCTTCGGTGGTTGAGGCAATTCCTGGTGAGCACATTGCATTTCTCTAGACGCCATTCTGATCGCAGGCTTGGATCCGCATTTTAATAATAATATTTCTCTGCGTGGCAGTTGAATGGAATAGCTGGCTAAATGGAAGACGGAAGAACCCTCCGACTCCTGAGGTATTGCTGATCTCTTCGGTTTTCATGCGATTCTTTTGATTTCTACTCTTTAGTTTGTCGACGTAATTATATTTCAAAATTTTCTAAAAGATGTTCCTCGGATCTAAGGAAGAATCGTCTTCGGAAGTCTGGAAGCACGTTAGCTCCTAAATGCATACCGGTTTGGGATAAAATTTAGATATTCCAGTCTATATGACTTCTGTAACTTTTTGGAAGTTGATACTCATAAAGAAGATGTTAAGCACGGTATATAGAAATGATTTGGACCTTGATTTTGAGAAAACAGTCATGGATCAATTCCCAAGCTTTTGTATTTGAAAATCCACCTCATACTTGAGTTATATTGTTTTTGACTTTCGGTGTTATATGCTAAAATTCTGAGGTTGTCAGCTCTTGGGAAAGCATGTAGTGGAGTTCCTAACTGTACAAATGCAAAGCTTGTTTGTGTTCTCTGGAGATACTAGATGCATTTTCCTAGAACGTTCCAAATGGATGAAAACAAGGTCCAGAGAGATCAAAGAGGATGAATAGTATATGTTCCTAGGCATTTAGGGTTTAAGAGCTTTTATATGCCATGCACGATCTGGGGCATTGAATTGTTCTCAGTAGTCTAAATCTTCTATCTTTATAGTTCTTTGGATGGTTTGATGTGTTTGTCTCTCCTAATCCTGTGCTCCATACTTGATACCTTATAGTGGTCTGAATTTTGAATTATCTTCCATACAGTGGGACAGATGGAAATGAGAAATGTGAAGAGCGTACATGATCTGTTGTCCAGGAAATGGAGGAACTCGAAGCACGCCGACGGGGTGTCAAGGTCAAGGTTGCTTGTAAGTAAAATCTTGAGAGTTAGGGATCACTGAAGAAAACGAGTTCATTTTACTTAAAGTCAAAGTGACCTTTTATGTCACTGGTTGCCACGGTTTCATATCTTCAACTAATGCTTTCTATTCCTGCACTTCCTCATACAGAAATGGGGGACCGTGACTACCACTGTTGTTGGGGTGTTCATATCCAATTAAACCATCAACTGGGCCAAAGCATTGTTTGTTCCTGACGCTCTATATTTCTCATAACCATGTTCCCTGGTGGTTGCACTGTCACTGAACAGTGCTTGAGAAGGAGGAGGAGAAGCGTCGATTTCGTGCCAAATCGCTTCAGCAAGGAATGAGTGAAGGTGGGAATAATCTCGTATGGTCGTAAGTACGTCTTTTTGCATATGACAAAAGCATGCAGCTACTAAGTGGTTCACGAACTTCCCAGTTCTTAGACTACCTTTATCTAGTCTTTGCCAGTTTGTCCCGGTAGTACAAGTAGATTTTACTGGTGGAGTGAGTTTACCCTTTTTTCATGCGCATCAAAGTTTTTGTGCTGGAATAGCTGAGCCAAGCAGTTGAGTGGCAGATGACGTCGGTCCTCAGGGTATGACAAGATTTCTGCAGCAAGTCTCTGGAAGTGATGCATCTGCTCAGCAAAGTGGTAACCTTCGTCCGTTCTTTATGCTTCTGCTAATTACTAGTGAACATTTATATTTTCGTGATGTAATTGATCACTTTGAATTTTTTATATTTTTCAGTCTGCCTGTTCTGCTTTAGGGATTGTGCCTCAGACTTAATTGGTAAGACAATTTAGTTTGCGCATGTTTTCCAATTCAAATCTGACTTGCCTTTTGGTAGTGTCTGAGCTATTGCTGTTGTTAAGCAGATGCTGGAGTTCCACAGCAAGCAACTGCTCCAGAGCCAGATTTCAAACCCGACACCTGGAATTCAAGTCAGCCTTCCACGAAGTAAGCTCGTCTTGGTCGTTAACAATCATGGATCCAGTTTTTACTGTGGGCCCATCTAATTAAGGTTGTCATTAATCTCAGACCAGGATGTCTCAAATTGAACAGCAAGCCGGTAGATTATTTCTCTGAATATCTTAGACAATATTGGTTCAGCATTTGTCTGGTTTTGTGGAGGTCAGTTGGTATTATATTCCTGAACTTTCCTTCAAACTTTTGTGCAATTCCACCTGTAATGATAGTAGTTAGCGATATTGAGTCATTTAAGTAGATTATGCATCTGCCTCAAGCAGTCATTTGGGACATGGTAGCTAATCGTTGATTTTGTTGTAATCAGATCAGGGGAGGCCGAGGGATCTGGTGATAAGTTCAAACCAGGGACTTGGAAACCATGATTTGAGGACTTCGTTGCAGTGCTCATGCTATACAATTTTGGCAGTTACAAAGGGGACGCTGCTGAATTGATTCCGACGCAGAAAAGGATTATTTTGCTCTCTAAAACATTTTATCAGAAGGGAACACTCGTTGACTTAAATGGGTTTAAGCAAACCTGTGTGGTGATGCTCATGGATCATGCAAATGTTCCCTTTAAATCATTATTTTAATCCTGTAAATGAAACCAACTTGTTTATACCGGTATCTTGGAGTCCAGTTTTCAGCAAATAGAGATTCAGCACATTCAAGCTGGATTGTGAATCTAATGGCTGAGGACAAGAAAAGACTGAAATATTTTTGGCGTATGGAAGATTGTATGTTTGAAGGGGGATTGAGAAATTTATCTTTTCTGGCAATGGATCTTTGAGTGCAGTATTTCAAGTGAAAAATGATTACTCAAGTTAATTAATTAGTGGGAGATAGCCCTTTTTCTTTGGCACCATGGGGCCAGCTAGCTAGATAAAAGTAATCTTTGTTTTGCTAGAAATTTTCTAATTCTATTAGAAATGTGGATGAAGTTATCAAATTTGGATGTAAAAATGCATGGTTATGATTGAAAGATGGATGAATGTAGATATAAAATGTTTCATCAAATTTTAAGTGATCACCATTTTGGCATTTTCTTAGAAGGAAAAAAAAGGGTTGGTGGGAGATGTTGAATATTGCAAAAAATCTTTTTACCAATTGTTAGATGAATTTTTTATAATTAGTGTGAAGATTGGATGGAGATTGGATAACCGTGGGATGAGAGAAGATGGATGGAATTTGAATCTATATTGCACTTTTTGAGATAGTATGAAAAATAGTATAGATTGTAGCATATTGATTTTATTTAAAACATCATTATAATTCTAAAATCAGTAGAAGTCAATGTTATGGAGTAATATTTTGGAATATGAACTTAATTAATTTAAGTAATAATTTGTTTTCAAAACCTTAGTTTGATCTAACCATTACATCCTTTCCATATATTTCATTCATACAACTTTCACCAATATAGATCCCATTTATGAAAGAAACTCAAACATCTCCAAAATGATACGTCATCTTTGTAATGACGAGGAAAATTAGACAAAATTTAGATGTATTATAAAATATAAATTCTTCTTCTTCTATGAAGGTTTAGGGTTTGCATCAAAAAATAAATGTGAAACATCAAAATGAAACATTATCCATTTGATCACATTAAAAAGGTATCTATAAATCTATTTCAAAAGCAATTTGAAGCATTTTCCTTTAATTTCACTAGAAATTATTTTTTCTATTTAATAATTGGATTTCTATGATCGACTAAGAATGCAATATCATTTGATATGTATATAAAGTTAAACGTATCATGCAAAAACAAAATTGCACTACATTGTGGAAGAAAAGAATAGGCACTTTAATGACATTATCTCTTCTTTAGCCCCAATTTGTCATCTTCTAAAAATTAAGGGTGTAATGACCAAAAAAACCATTTGGTTCTATAAAACACGTTTAAAAGATTGGAACTAGCCCTTTTTTATTACCTTTTAAAAAAAGTACTAGGATGGTGATTACTTAAAATTTGGTGAAGGATTGTATTTCTACATTCATCCATCTTTTGGACCAAAAAATACTTTTCAATCATATTCATGCACTTTTTCATCCAAATTTGGCAACTTTGCTCGCATTTTAAAAAGAAACGGTAAATTTATGGCAAAAAAGATCACTTTATTTGGCAAAAAAATAGACAATTATTTTGAAATGGTGCAATCTGGCCCCATGGTACCAAAAAAAAGGGCTAGTTGGAACTCATTACAAGTAACACTTTGAAGGAACATCAATCTACTCAATCTACACAATTACTAAAGCAACAATGCTACTATGTGAACCTAAACCTAGAGATGCAAGTCTACAAACTTTAAGCCTAGGTGTTAGTAGGTACTCTACAACCATTGAAGGTGCCTATAATACAAATACATATAACCACTGAAGATGTCCTATAACATAGGCACCTTTTAACCAAAGAAAATTTCAATAGCATATGTACCTTTAATGTAGGCTCCTAGATACATAGGCTCAAGATTCTAAGCTCACATTCTAGCAATCTTGCTTTCCTTACAAATAGAATTTTTTTTGTTAGTGTAAAACCGTTGAAACTGTGCTTTTAAATTGTTGCTAAAGTTGATTTTGGACTCAAGCACAACAATAGTAGCCTTCCCAAATAGGGCCCTAGAATTTAGTGTAATATAAAGACCAACGTTTTGGAGTGCAAATAATTGCTCTGGCTAAGAATAGTCTTAGCCCCCCCAAATGATGCTAGTGCAAGACGCACTATTCCCAAAAAGGCCTGTTGAAAATTGAAAGCCCTAAAATCCCATCCCAATGACTCTTGATGCCTTACTATTGTATAGTACTTGGCAACTTTCAATTGTCCCCCTCTTTTGCCATTCAAAAGAAATTTGCATAATATACAATATAATTGTCATTTTTTGTCTTACATAATGAACATTCAATTCTTATGCAATTCCAATCAAACATACCAAATTTGAATTTTAAAAAAGCAATATTCCATTTTGACAAATTGTTTCATTTCAAATTTAAAGTTTTACATGACTATTGATTGAAAACAATTGGTGATGAACTTTTTAATTTGATTGCATAGATATGTAGGAAATGTCCATACACATCTTTTACATTAAAAAACACTCAATAAAATTTAAAAATTTATGATCTATAAACAATTCAATATGAAAGGTCGTATGACCAAATAGTATATTTTAACTAGTGTAGATTATGGCAAAGTAATTGTACCATTGTACTTAAACGCACAAAATTAGTTACAAAATGTGGGTCAAATAGCAAAATCTGTACTTGCTCTATTAGGAGTTTTTGTAGAGTTTCTATACTCAGTTGCTCTATCAGGAGCTCTTTTTTGTTTTTAACCCCTAAAAGACCATTGTCGGCTTGACGGACATTTGGGATTTGGGGCAGGTACCTACAGGCTGAAATTTTGTCGTGATTTTTTGAAACTTTTTTTGAAGATAGAAAAAGTGATACACTTTGTGGTGATATAGTTTTTTTCACAACTGGTGCCTGGAAAAAAATTTATGACCAAATAAGCTCAAAACAAAGGATGAAGGGCAGCAAAAAAAAAAAAAAAAAAAAAAAAAAATGAATTTTTTTTCTTGTAGATTATATTTTTGTCTATTTGGAAAGCTTTGATTCATTTCATTTGGATTTGTTATGAGAAAGTTATAGACATTCTTCTTTTTTGGGCAGTTAAAGCATCTTTTTGAAAAAAATCACTTCTAGGATGCAATTCTGAATGCAATTTTTCAGATTTTTTAGTGTTTTTTTTTGCATGGTTTATATTACTTGCTAGAAAAATCTCACCATTGGGATTAGTGCATTTTAAATCCATCTAAAATATATGAATTTTTTAGATTTTCCTTCTATCTTGTAACTACTTCTACTTAAAAAAATTTTAAAGAATGATAATTAAGTTTTTTTGATTTTTTTTTTCCTGGACTCTCAACTCAATTCTCCACAATAGAGATTTAAAGCTCAAAACTCTGTAGTGCAAAAATTTTAAGTTAAAAATGTTCAAAGTCAAAAAATTTAGTCCCGCAATGTGCTGAAAAAATTGTTTTTTCCACTTTAAACACAGATATCTTGCAGTCCATGCAGTCAAAAATTCTGAAATTTTTTCCACACACTCTCATACTAGTTAGGTGCAAGATCCTACGGTTAGATGTGGAAAAAAAAGCATTTTTCAATTTTGTTTACTTTTTGCTATAGAAATGGCGGTTTTGAGTGTTTTTTGGCAGAAAAAGGGCCTCGGTATTTTAGGGGTTGAATGAATCTTTGAATTTATCAGTGGAATTTGTCCATATGTTTCACGAAAAAAAAATAGAGTTCTGTGTATCCCAAAGACCATAATACGTCGCTGTCCATAGTGTAATGGTTTTAGACAGGACGTTTGGTAGACAGATGGCTACTGTCAGTAGGGGTTGAATGGTGACTCATGTCGTTGATGGGAAAATACTATCCAAAACTAACGATACCTTGGTTATGACGAAGGCTCTTATATTTATTTGTTTATTTAATTACTATGTTTAATTTTAGTGTGAATGATATATAGTGTACACTAAATAGTGCAATTGGGTTGCCTTGACAATTAGGTTGCCTTACCTAAGAGAAGTAACCTCATGTTATCTCATGACACATGACTTGTCCAGATGGAGGCACAAGCCATTCTCTGATCCCGAGCCACAAATCAGGTGACCAACCCATGTAGCACACATGTTTCTCCACATCACTTCATCCTAACTTCTACAGTAACTCTGATATTGATATAGTGTGAATGTCAAGATATTAGTCTTGGGCAACCTAATTGCACTATTTAGTATATACAAAATAGTGAAATTGGGTTGCCTTAACAATTAGGTTGCCTTCACTAAGTGAAGTTAGCTCATAAGCCACTGCTTGTCCACATGGAGGCGCATGTAGTTCTCTAAACCCAAGCTATGAATCTAAGCCATGAATAGTCCACCAACTTATACAACAGACATAGTTCTTTCATTACTGCATCCTTTGTACATATTTATATAGTGTTGAATGTCGAGAAATTAGATTGCCTTGTCAATTAGGTTGTCTTACCTGAGATAACTTACCTCCTAGATCAATGCTTGTTTCCCCATGGAGGCACATGCCACACTCTGAACCAAGCCTTGAACTGGTGCACAAGTCTATGCCATACACATGGCTCTCAATTGAATGCATCTTGTACAAAAGTAGTGAATATTTCTTTAGTGCGGACTATCGAGAATTTGGTGTGGGGCAACCTAATCTCACTATTTTGTGTGGGTAATGTGGGACAAGTGGGAGAAGGGAACGAATTCCAATGAAAAGTCCCATGAATGTCATCATCATATGACAATCAAAAGTTTTGCTTTGTCTTTTTCTTTTTCTCCGAATCTGCCCCAAGCCCCGAAGTCCTGGAAGCCCCCCGAAGTCCCGGAAGTCCCGAAGTCCTGGAAGTCTTGAAGATCCATCGCTCTCTCTCTTGCAGTCTCCAACCACTGAGTCCAGCTGTAAGCTTACGCAAGTGGGCCTCTTCATAGTCTCCGAGGAACGACCGAAGTAAAGCAACTTGGCCCCGGGAAGAACGGAAGGTTTTAGTCGGTAAAGCCTAATCAATCCCTACTACTGAAGCATCCCATTGCCCGCACATTTCCATGCGCCGCACGACTCCGACCGGCCCCTATTTGCCTTTGCAGACTGCTTGCTTGCGTTTCAGTGAATGCTACTGCGACATTACCCTTTGGGACTTTACACGACACAGGGTTGGGAGCCTCTGGAACGCGTTTCATCTAATCGAGACGAATGGGAGTCCGAGGGTTGGTGAAATGCCTGCGAGGCTGATTTTCTTGTAAGTCAGTCATTAATTAATTAGGGGTTCTGCGCAGTGGCGTTTTGGGGCATGTTCTGTCCGTCTGTGGAGGCGCTTGGAACGTGAATTTTGAAGGGATTTGGGTTTTGGGGGGACGTGAACTTTGAAAGGATTTGGGGGGACCGTGAATTGGTGGATTGGGTTGGTTGAAATTGGAGCAGATGAGTGTGTGTGCTCTGCGATTTTCTACTTCTTGGCTCTGTTTCTTCGGAAGGTCTGATTTCTGTTCGGGAGATTGAAACTGTCGGTAAGATGCCGGTGCGGTGGCTTTTGGTGTACGGTGGAGGGTTCTGTTTGCGTCGCTTTGAGCGTGAGATTTGGGAGATTTACTTAGGTAGTGGTTTAGAGAGATCACTTCGGGTTGATTGCAGAGTGTACCTGTCTGGAGATCGAATTGAATGGGTTTTCTATGCTATTGTTTGAGCATTGGGAGGTCATGTGTGTAGATAACCCTATTACTTGTGAAAGATGAGTGATTATTGACATGACTACCGAATTTATGATACTGGTACTTGTGACAAAGGCTAGTGTATGAGATGGGATCAGGTCCCGAAATGTTTTGGTCTCCTCTACCTTAGATTAGTTTTCTCGGAATTTTTTTTTCCCCCTGGTTTTTAAGGGTTTTGTGTTTTTATGAGATTGCGGTAGCAGGAAAAACGAAGTGATAGAAGTTGCGTTATATGCGGAGACCCGATTGTGCAGATGAGTATGGGAGAAACGCTACTGGAATCTTCGCAGATTGTTTGGTGATTATTATATATTAATGTATGGAGCAAATATGCAATTTTAGAACCAATTGTGCATATGAGGGAGAGTGGTGAGGCATAACGGGCATGTAGATTTGCGAATTTTTGTGACCTTAGAGTATCTATTGTTGTGTTCACTCCCAATTGGATTACATTCTCTTGGCAAAGGTGCAAACATTTACTTAAGAAGTGATAAGTCGTATGCTTCACTAGGGTGCTTGGATATTGAACTATAGTTTAATGGTTAGTTCGTGACTTGAGTGGTAGAGAAAATCTGACCAGAAGTGTTGATTCTCTGCACAGTCTTGCAGTGAGCAAGCAGACGCAATGACTATTCCTGCAGAAGATGTGCATTCGGCTTCGGACTGGCTTTTTTCTGTCGTCGATGAGTTACGAGAGTTACCTCATGTTAAGAACTTAACGAAAATTACCACTCTGTGGAATTCTCTCAACGAGCAGAAGAAGCAGAAACTGTGGTCACCGCAAGAGGATTTGGGTTTGCAGAGTTTGCAGAATGCTCCTCTGAATTCTAGGAGGTAATAAGTTCTTCTAAGGTGTAAGTGATGAACATAGAATTTGACTGTTTCAGGAACTGTCTTCGAAAGTCTTGTAAGAAAATCTTCAAGGCTCCCTATGGTTACAGTGATCATACGGATGCATCCTTATAATGCATGAGGTTTGTGGTCACTTTTTGATGTTTGAAGGGGTGATAGTTGGATGTCTCTTTGTTTGAACTAAGCAGTCATTGAGATAACCTCTTTGCTGTGCGCAAATTTTCATCCCAAAAGATCCCCCTGTTAGGGTGAATAAGTCAGTTATGGTAAGTTGAGGCCAATGACACTAACCTTGCACTAACCTTAAGTTGGCACCGTTTGCCTTACTTTAACATTAACTTTAACATTGCCAAAATGAACTCAAAATGAGAAGTATATAATCTACTGCCTATTAATTTAACGATAAGAAATTTGTCAATTCAATGGGATCTTTGTGCCTGAGAGAGGTGTCACAGTTTGCATTTTTACATTGACAAATTGAAAGACCTCTTTAACTAAAGGTTTCCTTTTGAATGATATAAATATGTATGTTCAAGTAAAGGCAAAAATTGTTTTGCCGGGCTTTTAGTACTGTCGGTATCAATCTTCACGTACACTGCCTTTACATCTAATTGTTTTACTGCTAAATTGACAGTGTAGTTGCTTCCCTTCTCGTTGTGGTTGAATTCTAATATGCCTATGATGACAGGCTGGCAGCGAAATGGAAAAAGTCCAGGTTGCGACTCTTATTTGAGCCATTGACAGTTGTGGAGGACTTGAGCAACACGTTCATAGATATACGGAAACACTTTGACCAATTACAGGTACATAATGCTGGACATTGTATTCGTGTTAGATTTCTTTACAAGGGGGTACTAAAGATTTTGGTTTCCCCAAAGTCGTGTCAACAGTGTTGTTAGTTCAAATTGGGCCTCATATTTTGTTTAGCAGTTTGAATAGGTCCTATGGGGACTTTTGGGGGGTCCATGTTAATTAATTTCTGACCAAGTCATGCCATGTGTTTCACTGATGTTCTAGTAATATTTTAATATTTGACCTCATCTAATTTTCATTTTTCAGAATATGATCAATTGAATTGGTCATTTTCAACAAAACGAATGGAGATGAATCCTTAATCCTTTACGGTAAAGTTGAAGTAATGTGCATTTGTGCCCAGGTTTCTTCAAAGGACCAGATTGTGGAGCAGCTCGACAAAGTAATCCAGGATCTCAATGACGGTGGAGCTTATAATGAGCTCAAGAGTGCTGAAGCTAAATTCAAGAAGCTGGTGCATTCCCCTATCTGCTGCATGTGTTCTTATGAAATTGCGCATAGTCTTATTTGCGTACACATAGTCCTAGATATCTGCGCATGAATTGTTGATTTTGTTTAATGGGCTTTCTGGAGAGAATCTGTAGATTTTGTCCCTAAGTTCCATTTGTCAAATAATGGATTCATTTATCAGGATGCTGAGGCAATACCGGCAAAGTAGTTTTTGTCGCGTTGTACACTTGTCATCATGCAAAACCAATGTTCTCGAGGGGTTGTGCGGTGCAATTATGAATACAAGGAATTAAGGATCTTGGAGGCCAAATGACTATGAATTTCCTAATGAAACGTAGCTTGTCCGATTGACTAGTTGTTTGGCGACGAGCTTATAGTTTTGGGGGTCTCATGAGATCAAGTTCCGTAGGTGTACTTACAATAAATCGTGTCTTGAAGCAGTTTTATCAATTTATTCATAAGAAGCGTTCCAAATCAGACACTGCAGAAGACTCAATTTCTGTTAGTAGTTGGCTTGGGCAACTGCTTGGCACAGATGCTGGTTCGATCAAGCAAGAATTGGAGGTGAGTTTGTTTAACTGAGGACGGGCCAAGATAAAGGATACTATTTGCGTCCCTTTAAGCATTTTAACCAATATGTTGGAGTGTGCTTTCGGAGACTAGTATCGAGTTGTGGATTGATCTCTTAGTAACGAGAGCTAAATCCCTACGTATGAGTTTAGCTCTACGTATGAGTTTCTTATCCAATTTCAAAGCGAGAGGTTGCAGACCACTATTGAAGGGATAGTAGAAACCCTCATTTCCATTCAAAGATCAGATTCCATCGGAAATGGGTGTGAATAGCTGTGACTTCGTAAAGCCCAGAACGAGTTCATTACTTATTTCTTGGGAAGCTTTTCAGGTTGGTTGTTTTAAAGTTTGTACACTGATCTCAAGATGTTAATTTTCCAGGAAGTACAGGAAAATGAAGGCTCTTTTTTAGAAGTGCTTTTGTACATCGCTGATCTTGAAGAAGAGAGAAAATGCATATCAGATGGACGAGCTTCAAGTGATGCCAATCCTGAAGAGCGTGTCTTTGATAAACCTGTGGACCAAGTATCACATAATGCAGTTCAAGCGCATCGCTTTGATAAACCTTTGAACGAGGTAGCACGTGATGCAGTTCAAGCCCTTGGCTTAAAACGTATGCATTGGGTGCTAATGGGGTTTGACGACCTTACCAGGTGCACCAAATTGCCAAAGGGGAAACTTGAAGTTTATAAAGCAAATGCTATTCCAGAAGCTATAAGGTTAGCCCAGGCAGAGGAGGGGCTATATACTAATGATGCGGTACGCTCACTCTCAATGTCACTCAGGCACATGACATTCTTTAGTAGTTCTGAGAACTCACCTTAATCGACTATAGATGGAAACTGAAAAAGGACTCAGAAGTCTGACAACCACTGTAGAGAGTATGCATGGCGCAGATAGAGTGACCAGTGCTCGTCTTCTTCTTGCCGGTTTTGGTACATCCCGCTCAAGACGGAATTTGCATTCTTTTTCCACGGTGTTAAGGCAGCTCCTGAAGAAAACTATGCAGTACTTTAAGCTAACATGGATTATTTATTTATGGTTATTCCATTCGGTGACCATTTATAACATGTTGCATGTCCCTGTGCAGATGACTTTATTGGAGGCGCTTACATCCTCCAATGGTGCAGGTGAAGACAATGTGCGTTCCTGTGAAAATAGAGAAATCTATCTTCATATAAGTGATCATTTGGACTTCCTCATCGATTTAATGAAGACCCATAAGGATCTGGAAACTCGTCTCCTGGCTGCTGAAACTGTTGTCAACATGTTGGTGAATCTTCAGGTATTGTAAGCTCTTTGGCATGACGATTCTAATGTGATTGATGAAAATCAGTACCTCCAGCTTCTTATTATAACTTGTATTAAGCATTATCAAGTGTGCGAGTTGTTCGTGTTGCCTCAAGGAAGTGATGTAGGTCACTTTAACCCAAACTTGAAAATAGAAAGTCCACTTTGGAAGCTAACCTCCAATGAATGTGTTACATGAATTTTTCGTTACCTTCCTTGAATGATGCAATTCGTTGCCTTCCTTGAAATGATTTGTTTCTGCTCCTTTAGACATGGAAGCACCCCCTTTTGACCATTTGGGCGATTAGGAATTCAAATATCATAAACTACACATTTTAAAAGTTTATGTGAGTCATTCCAGGTATGGAAGACGGTACGGATCCAGTATGACATTGTATCAGCGTTAGTCGCAATCGCAAACGAGGATATGGTGGATCAGAGCATTCATGATCGAAATCGGGCTGATCATGTGTGTCTGGTGGGATTGAGCCACCTAAAAGAGTTTTCGACAGGGAGAATAGAACTCGAGTTAAAATCAGCAAATGGTAAAACTCAGATCATTGTCACAGCTATGATGAAACTCTTAAGCGATGGTAAGCTTTCTCTATTTCCATACCCGCTGCTCAGTGAAGAGAATATGAGAGACTTTGGACCTAAGTAACTCCCTTCATTAGAGCAAGTTCATGTGGATAATGCTGCCAAGTTGTACTCAAACACACGTTTCACGATCTGTACCGTGTGAAAATAGTAGCATTGTTTATGCCGACATGCATCATCATAATGACACTATTAAAGAAATAGTGACAAGGTTGAGATGACCATTAGTTGAAAGGAATATTAACATCTGTGAGAGGAATAGGACCGCTGTACATAAAACAATGGGAGCATTTTGCTGGGTCGTGGCCATACTCTGGTAACCACACCTGAATGCAACACCCATCTAAATGCGCTTAAAGTGTCCCAATTAGGTGTGGTTACCTTACTGTTAGAAGAATTTTCACGTGCTCATTAAGTGCAAGTTGTGGTGTCAAAAGTACTTACCTTTGATGTTGTACCTGAAGGGCTCAAAGAGACTGTCCTAAGAAATTTGGCGAAGGATACACTGGTTGCCTTGGACACTCAGGTCCTGGTGACCGACCATGGCACTCCAACACAGGAGATCTGGTTAGAAGTTCGGAGGGAGTTGTTGGACCTTATGGTTACTGATGATCTCATTTCTCACACTACGATTCCTGGAAGAATGGCCATTATGAGCTTGATGAGGAAACTGTGTGACTTGTACAAAGAAGGTATCACTGAAGGCTTGGTTTCGTACCTCTTGAACATGATGGAAATGACCGGACGCGAAGTAATGAATTCGGGGGAAAATGCGCAAAAAGTGAATGACTTGAAGGAGATCCTGGATCTGGCTGTGAAGCTGTTCTGTCTTTGTGTGACTCATGGAAAAGAAACAGCGCAAGCTGTGCTCACCCAAAACGTTGCAGAGCGAAAAACACTGGAAGCCATGTTGGAGGAGCAAGACTCAGGAATTCTGGATGAGTCTAAACTAGAGATTCTGGAAATTTTTGATAAGATTGACATGCCAAGCAGCAGTCAAGGTCCTACGGCTGTTGGAGAGCTTGCAGTTCTGGTCAAGATGTCCAACTCCCAATCTTCAGGTTGTCGAGCGCAAGTAGCCAGCAGGTTGCTGAAATTCGTTAAGGACAAGCTGGACAAGCTGGACGAAACTGAGATGGAAGAGGCAGAAGGCATAAAAACTGCACTTTTGGTTTGTCAATCAATCCTTCTACTGTATTTTCTTTTGGGGCAAATGAATTTTGTCACATTGTTTCTTAATTTCGTTTTTCTCAACACTTTTTTAATATGAAAAATGTTGTGAGCAAAACTAGCCTAGTAGCTAGAATCTTGGTGGGTACATTGGTTTGGTAGGCACATTGTGCCAGGTTTGAATTCTTGAAGGATGTCATGGTGAGATGAGAATTCATGAATTTCTGTCTATTTTTTTTCTTAAATTAATAAGTTGGGAATTCTACCACGATCTACTACACACACTCACACACACAATAGAGGAATGCTTTCTGTTCACAAATGTTAGGTCGGATGCAATGGTTTCTTGTTGGTTGATTAATTCATCCAAGTTATACCCTCTCAAATTTGTTCGGTTGGATGAATCAACGAATTGTCCCAGTCATCTATTTTTGCATCTACTTCCAAGTTTGTAAAATCTTTCTATCACTTTCTGCAGGATTTGTTGAATGAAAAGGAAGTGAACTGCCAAAAAGATGCTCTGCTTGCATTGTATCTCTTATCTCTAAGTACTGCGATCCAGACGAAGGAGCTGCCACTTAAGATCATTCTCGGTTTTCTTCATCCAAAGTGGCCAAGCGATATAAGAGATGCAGCTGTTGGGTTTCTGGAATGGATGGTCAAAGAGGGTGCAGCAAATGCCAAGAAGTTTATGGAGACACCAGCAGCATTGAAGTCTGTACTGCTTTGCATAGACAGAGACGCTGAAAGTCCTAGCTGTCAAAAATCTGTTTCTGCGCTGCTCATTATGGCAACAGAAAAGGACGACGATGTCCGCTTTGGAATTGCCGGTGCTGGTCTGAGTGCTTTTGTCAATTTTGTGCAAGAGCTTGGTACGATTGAACACAAGAAGTTGCTGACTATCATGCTGGGTCTGCTTTGCAAAAGTGGGGCTGACTGTGAGGTATGTACTTATTTGCATATATGAGAATCTTACTGTGCTAAAAAACGTCTGGATTCCTTTCTCAAGGTTGTTGAAACAGCTCCTCAAGAACGTTATGAGCCATTTTAGACTCTTGTAATTGATTGACTCTATTGCAATGTTGGTGTTTTGTTATGTGCAGGAACTGGTGACCAGAGCTAATGGTCACACCTTCCTTTTAACATCTCTTCATGAAAAAATTTCAATGGATGCAGCGGCACAAGGCTTGCTGAGACTTTTAGGCCATGCTCGGACTCGAAGCGATGTGCTACAAGCTGGGTTTGTGGAAATAGCAATGGGAAGCATTGACCGGGAGAATGCCAGTACTGATATGGCCCTTGGTTTGGCTAGCGTTTGCTGTACTCCTGATGGACTGGATCTGATCGTTGCTTGCTCTGGTAGCGTTGGAGCGCTGTTGATCCTTCTAGAGCGATGTCCTACATTTAATGGGAAGGGAGCTGCTGCAGCAGTTATTGCAAAAATGTACCCGCGGCTCAATTCCAATGAGGATTTAAGGCGACAGGTGCCTGAAATGACAGATGCCTGTAACCATTTGATCAAATATCTTGATGATAAGGACAGGTCACAGCACCAGGAGTTTCTGAAGGCTCTTGCAGCTTTTGCTACTGTAAAGAAGGGGCGGCAAACTATTCATGAAGAGCGGGGTCAAATACCTCTCATGCGATTTCTGAAGGATAAGGAAACTGACACTCAGGTAAGGGAATTTTCTCTTCATAATAAACATTCCTTCAGAATATCCTTATAGGGACTGCTTAGTTGGCAAATAATTATCTTTCAATTCTTTTGATGAGTTGGTCTTGACCAAGACGGGAGGATTCAAAACTGTCCACAATCAAAACGTTCACAAGTCAGTTTATTCTTTCGTCTCGTTCTTGGTTTGCCATAATTTCTCTCGAATATATGCTGTTTTTTTGCCAAAAAGTGACTTATCTCACCTATATTACATGTTCCAACCAAGAGAGGTTCTATTAATCGTCAGTTTTTGTCTATTCTGCAGCGTTAGTCACAGGATCTTTTGTGTTTATTCTAACTCTTATTTGTCACTGGAGGTTTGTTGAGACAATCGTGTATTATTCATTTCATACATTTTGTTTGGTGACTATCATGGCATTAGTCACTGATGCGCATTTGTTGCAACAGGTGCGGGATCTGGTGCTGCAAATTTTGGCGGAGATGAGTAGTGTCTTTCCAGATGGAGTTACGACACGAGATTCCAGTTATCATAAGATCCTGAATGTGTTTTTGGACTACAGGATTGGTAATTTGCTATGTGAACTTCCTAATAATGACGAATTCAGGAAGAACACGGAGAGTATGAAGAATGTGCTTATTCTTATCAGAAACTTGAGTCTTGCTGGTCCGTTCCTCCTCACTTTTTTGCCGCTTTAAACTAGTCTTACTTTAGAAGGACACTCTGCGGATCGGGTTCCGAGTTTCATTCAATTCCGAAGTAGTTGACCATCCATGTGTCAGATGTGCCAACTATGCTCTCCACAATGAATGTCAAGATTCCAGAGTCCTTGCTAACAAGGTGTTTTTTTGAGATTTCATACATCTTTTATTATGCAAAATAACAGTAGGTAGCAAGAGTCTTTGGATATTCTTCTAATGGTTCAGTTTGTTGAATGCAATCGATCAGAAGCAACAAAATATTGGTGCTTCATACGGCGAATCCATTTTTTTGTTGTATGCTTTTCAACTTGTGCTAATTGTCAAACACTTCAAGAGTACGAAAAAGTACCTTATTAGTCGTAGTTCTTACCTGTGTCCTTCGCACAGGATGTAGACTACAGTTGCTGTATTGTCATTATGAGAAAATCGCAGTGTCGTGAATGGATTTGAAGACTTGCAAAGAAACTTTGCTGATGAAAGCTTAATGTTTTCGTGTTCAGGGCCAGCCGCTTGTAGTCATCTATCTGATGCTGGTGCTGTAAATCTGCTGCTGAAGGTTCTTTCTGAGCCCGGCAGTTCGTTGTCAACAGAAACTGAGCTTGCTGTAAAGGCACTCGTAAAATTTATGGATGATCCCGACGGTAGAAAAGCGTTTCTCAATGGAGGAATCAGATCTCTAGTCTCTATTTTAAAGCTCGATGCCGGGTCGTCTGATGCCAGGAATCTTACTACCATAATACCCATAATACTGGTTAGTTTATCCTCACCACTGAATGCTCGTGTGAGTATCTAGAGCCTTCCTTCCATTGCTTCTCAGTTTTTTGGCCTCTGAATTTGTTGTCTCTGGACTGAAAGGGTCGTAGCATGTGTTGGCAGTTGTGAAAACTTATCCTTCTTCACTGTGTTGATGGTCACCAAAAAATAGATTCAATAGTATGATATTCATTGTGGAGAGGTTAGTTGGCACATAGTGAGTGGCCAACGCCTATCTTCTTCCTGTAGCTTTTGGTACCTCCCACCTGCGATGAGCTCAAGATTGTGCATGAAAACAATCTAGATTTCCGTTTTCAAGGGTGTTGAGGAGGCAATTCCTCAAGAATGTTATGGAGGCGGGCATTGGATCAATACAAGCTACATCTACGTAGAGTGAGAAAGTTGAGTAGGTTCTTTGTATATTGTTTGTTGCTACTCATAAACTAAGCCCTGTTAAACAAGAAATATGCTACATTTACAGTGTAGCTACGGGGTGAAAGACGCTATAGTCACTTATAAGCTTTGTAGCTGCACTACAAGGACACAGACTCTTGTACTGCAACTGCCTGTTCCTTGCAGTGATTAATTTCATACCGGTCGATATTAGCGACATACTCTTCACATTGTACACATTCTCTTCTTGGCCTCCTTGTGGCAATACTGGGAAATCACAATATTCTTATTCAACAAGCTGGTTTTCTTTTTGGATGTACTAACACCTTTTAAAGGGTTTGTTTGTCCCTATAAACGGGGAGCAGGCATCCGTCGCTCAAGATCCAAGAACCGGTGGAGCTGCCTGCACTGCAATCTTTAACTGCGACATATTACAAGCATTAAATACTATAATGTACGATGGTGAGACGAGCAGGATCAAATGGCAAGCTGCAGTTTTGATAAAGCTGTTGGCCACGAATGGGCCAACAAGGCAAGTATGTGCTGCTATTTATCTCGCCGGTACTGTGGACGCTCTCATCTTTTTGCGTACTCAGAAGCACTGTGAGGATGTAAGTCCTACGCCTTTGTACTCACTCCTTGCTAACGCTAATTTTGTATCTTAGATCCTTCAATGTTCTTAACACGTCAGTTTTCTATTCCCATGAATAGCTGGTGCTCTAAATTTACAGTCTCACAACATCTTTAGCAATGGAGAGGGTGCATCCTCGGCAATGTTGGAATGGGATCGAAAGACGAATTGTCCAAGGCTTCGTTGTTTTTCATTCACTGTTAAAATCTTGTGTTATTTTTTCGACACATATGAGGTCTTATCATCATAAGAATGATTCTGATTCAATGTGTTAAGAATCCAGTCTAAAGATTGTTATGCTGACGCTTTGTGCTTTCTCTGACAGATTGCAAATGATGTCCTGAAATTTCTGAGAGGGAAAAATAGTGAATGCAAAAAATACATCGACGACCATTCAAAGAATCAAAGAAGTCGAAGTAGTTCTTTATCGAGATAATTCTGTATGATTGGATGTTTGTATCATCTAAAGTTAATCCCCTCCGAAGACATTTAGACTTCCAGCTGAAGACGTGGGCAAACAGAAGCGGAATCAATCCTCCAGCTGTGAATCTGTAAACCAGAAGCAGGATTCTTTTGCAGTTGGTGTACAAAAAAAGCAGAGCACGAAGGGCCGGAGCATCTGACTATTCCTCATTCCTGCCAGCATGTCGCTGCTGGATTAGCCCCACATACTCAGAAAAGGCATGCGCATTTCAGAATAGTAATTGAGCTTTTACGTTGAAGATCATGAAGGTGATACTGAAGGTGATACTGTCAAAACTCTTGCCTGTGGTTTGCGATGCTCCCGCAGTATGCTTCAAAGGAAAACTTACTATAGTTATCCTTATAGTCATTCAAAGTGGGGTTGCTTACCTTGTGCATTGAAGACTATCGGTGAATGTAATGAATAGTGTGGTGAATTCGTGTCGGCAAGCCTTTCTTTTTCAGTGGTTTGATCGCAAATCTAAAATAGTACCAACTCTAATGCCAAATCTAGTTTCAAGACTACTGTACCAGTCGCATTAGCTAGTCAGAAGAAAGCTTATAGCCTGTTATCTTTCTTTTCTTCATTTTAAGCCCTTAGATCCCCTAACGAGTATACATATGAACGGTCTTGACATTGTGTTTGATAACGTTCTCAAGCCTTCCGGCTGTTGAAGGTTATATAGTCCGTTCTAGTTGCTGACCTTATGTCAGTAAAAGCAGAGGTCAGTAAAAGGAGAGGCTGACTGGCTCTCAGAGAGGAAATGTTTAGATTTTTTTTCTATGAATTGAAGGACGACTCGAATGTACTGAACCTTGTTGCATGGACCAAGTTAGAAGGAAATCAATCAATTTGTTACTACATCTGAAAATGAAACTACGTGGTTCTGACCATCACTCGTGAGGAACTTGTCAGTACGAAGGCCGCAGTCGAGAGACTGCGGCTGTGTGCAGATTGCAGAACGTGTTGGGTAGCTTTTGATCAGATTTCTTGTCATGGTATCTAGCTTCTGATCAGATTTTTTGTCGTTGTATCTAACTTTGGACCAGATGTTTTGTCACTGTAAGTTATTATCTAGCATTTGATGAGATTCCTTGTCATTGTATTTCTCTCGCTTGTGATCCGATTTTTGTCATGGCATCTCAAATTTTTTGTGATCAAATATTTTCTTGTCATTGTATCCTGCAAGATGCAGATAAAGATGATTGTGTGTCTTGGTCGGTTATTGCCATGCAGATTGTAAAGTCCCCTTGTAAGAGGGGTGTACGGTGACTGTGCTGTGGGTTAGATTGGACAGTAGCAACTAGTCTGAGTCTTTCTGACATTGTGCATCCGCCATACTTTCTTCAACATGTTGATGATTGTGGCTGGCGGTTCTTGTACTTTGCCCTTTGCAGTCCCGTTTCATTGGTTTCACCAAAAAAAATGTTAATGATTGAATCATTTATTTTTTGCACAAAGAAAATCTTCTTCGTATCAAACAGACATTATAATGTAAAATAGGTTGACCCAAAATGACACCAGCCCAAGTGCGACCCCTATTAAGTTAGTCTGCTCTTAAACCAACTATTTAAGAGCTGATTGCCTTTTGGGGGAAGCTAAACTCCTTGAAACAATATTCAGTAAATTTTTGTAGGAAGAAAAACGGAATTGGCATCTAATCCAAGTCCTTTCATATTTTTTTGACCTTTGTAGAATTAGTTACGAATTTTTGAAGTTGAAACGCATTGGTCATTAAAATCGACCACCTCTTGAAATGTACACTGCTAGTACATTGAAGAAAGCAAAATGTACCTTCTTGTCATAATCGATTTTAGAGACCACTCGCTTTTAGAGCAAACTATTTTAGTTGATAATTGTATAATTGAATTTCATATAGAGCCTGGTTGAATGTGGAATTGGGATTGAAAGGGTTGGAAATTTGGGTTCAAAATGACCATTCTATGAACTCTAAGACGGAATTCATGAGGCTAATACACATGACAATGAATTCACATATTTCATACAAGTGTTGAGGGACAATTTGGGATTATCAATGCTACGGAGTTGGAAATTAAAAAAACTACCAAAGAACAAGAATAGTCCCCTCTTGTGGTTGGCAATGGAAATTTATTAGTGGTTGACAAAGAGTTATTTATTTTTGCTTTAGCCGAAAAGGAACTAACTAAAATACTTGTAAAATGTTCCTTAATTTGCCATTCTATTAGAGAGGGGGGAGGCTAGGTGAATTTGATATATATAAACTTGTGGAATTACCAAAGGAAAAACAATGGATTATCCTATAGTTTATATACAAGCGCACTATACATCTTTCACTATACTCATATTTGGGGACCTATGATTATTCAGATGATTCTAAACAATTCAAAATGTACCTATATAAAATTTATTTGAATCCAAGGTTGTGTCTACAAGGACTTCATATTCTTTTTTGTAAAGAGTTCAAAGGTATTGAGTAAGTTATTCAAGAATGTTTTGGTTTCCTTATCTAATAACTATTGTTAATTTACCATATTATTTATCAAGAATAAGGAGATCTGAAAGAAAGCAGCCTAAATTATAATTTATTATATAGTAGAAATTGAGGTATTTTTACATAAATATGAGGTTTACTTCAAACACTTGGATTAAAATTAGTCTCATGTTAGAAGGTTCTATATTTCGACTTTTACATAAAAATTAAAATTATACTTATAATTTTATTTTAGAATATGAAAAAGTTAAAATAATATTTATAATTCTACTTTGACTCACATCACTACAACTAGGATATAAATTTTATGAAATATTCATTTTGTTCTATTATATTTGTATCATCACAAATAGCTAATATATTTAGTTCCTTGATCTTGATATATATTACTCTAACCTTTATTTTTGAAATATTGCATTATTTTGGTTTATCTTATTTTGTAACTTAATATCTTCAATTAAATATAATTCATTTATTGAAGTTTGATTTAATGGAAGAAGCAATGAAGTCATGGGTTGAAGTAGAATACAAGGTTATAGAGGAATACTCACGCCCACGTACTCCCAGCATGGCGTGCCGTGTGTCGCACACCCATAAGGTGGAAGACGCATCAGAAACTATAGAGAGTCTATCCCAAAAATATAAAGAGCTACAAATGCAGGTGGAGCATATGGCAAAAGAATTGAAACAACTTCAAATTGAGCAATATAGAAAAAACAAATCTCTTGTTGACTTTCTCCGATCCAAAATTGACTCGTATCTTTTGACACCAACACCTATTGATACTGTAACTTTGGGTGTTAAGGAAATTTTCCATTTAATGTAAAATAACACCACTAGTGTTTTCTAATATATGAATTCAAATTGAAATTAAACTCTTTTCAGATTGAAATGCTTATTAAGTTTTGTTTTTATACCACTTTAAGTTCTTGGATATTTTTTAATTTAAAATTTTTCCTTCAACTTGCAATTGGAATCTAAGTATAACTATGCTTACAGCATTACTTTTAATTTATTTACTTTCTTTCCAAATAATCTCCGTATCTATGAGAATTCTCATATTTTGATAATCAAAGTTTTGACTAAAATATCATGACTAACAATAATATATTAATTCATCAATCTACTCAAATTGTTTCTTGATAAGTTGTATTAACTTATGTTTTTAATTAATTGACTATGCAGATTAAATTTTGATTTCTTAATCCTTGAACGCCTTCTTGTTGATCGTAGAAATCATTCATCTTAATATTATATGACATTATGTACTTTAAAAAACCAAAAGTGTTTATTGGAGGTCAAACTATTATGCATGATCTCCCTATTTTGCACAAAATTCCAAAGATGAACAATTTCATTTTTGGCCTACATAGAAAGTTTTTTTTGTCATTCATTGACCAAAAAAACAACTATAGTGTTGTTTAAAGATTGATAATGGTTATATTTTAGTTTAGCATTGTATTGTTGAAAAATTAAAAATAGAACAATTGTTCTGTAGTGAATTAACTGGCAAATTGTTCTACGAGTTTGAAACAATATTGTTAGAATTTGGTTGAATGCACATAATTACACATAAATAAATGAAACTATACAATGAAAGGGGCTTGGGTATCAAAGCACTTGCTTTTGGAAATATACCAACCTATTCAAACTTCTTCATAGTCACAACAAATAAAGCTTTTTGCCAATTCTTCTTTCAATTCCTCTCAATTGGTTCAAAGTTAATATATTGCATTCTATTTATTGGAAGAGCTACAAAGCGGGGTAGACTGAATGAAGTGCCAAAGTGGCAATATAAATGTTACAGTGGTGCTCTAAATTTCAACTTTCATCCAGATATTGAAAAGAAAATATGACATTAGCACATGATATCATATACCATGATTCTATTCATCTTCAATCTAACAATTTCATCAAAGATCTTTTTTTAAATTGAAGTATTATAACAAAAAACTTCACGGGATTGTTATCATTTTCTAACCAAATTATTACTTTCTGGTGCAATCCGGCACTAGGAAACCAAAAAAAGTCCTATTCCAACATTCACATGATTTTTTTTTCATTTTCATCAGTTACATTTTTCAAACTCTCACACTAATTAATTTGAGTAACTGCCGGTTCCCCTACATGATTGGATTTGAATGCCAATCTCCAAAAAGGCAGAACACTCCCCAAAAAAAAAAAAAATCCTATTCTGAAGTTGCAATGCAATCTCAGTCTTTCAAAAACAAAGTTAAAAAAAGGAAAGATCAATTCTAAGTTTATCAATATTTGAACTTGGTAATTCCAAATCAACGCTCACAAAACGAAGTCTCCACAGCACTCTCCTCCACGTGGCGCCCCGTGAGCAACCACCCATCCCATCCATCCACAGATTTCATCCTCCCAACGGGAAACTCAAACTATCATTAAGATCAACGTCGCCAATTTGTCATCCATCCGAACGTTTCATTCATCCGTGGTACTGCGGGCGCGACCTGGTCCAGGGTGACCGTTGCGCAATTCCTGGCCGGTAAAGCTGGCCTGCAGCGCAACGCCCCCACCTGTACCCCCAAGTCAACCCAGTCAAGGCCCCTGCAATGAAATACTGATGGCCAACCACACTATCAAAACTACAGCCACCAAGAGGTACCCACTTCCTCCGGGCAGCTGCACCAAATTTATAATTACAATGGGTACTTCTCGAGTCAATTCAATTAGTGTAAGAGTTTGAATAGCGTGAGATTGTCTCTTTCAATAGTTGGATGAGTTTTGGATGTTTGTTGATTAATTTGTTTGACCCAGATGAAAATTGATTGAAAGGGGACAAATTCCAAATGACTATGATAGTATTTGAAGTAGTCATTACAAAACATTTCAGCCTTTGAAAGGGCCGCGAGTTTTGCACCGTTTGGTGCCGAATTATGGAAAAATATCAAAAGAAAAAATTAGGGTGTTGATGTGGCACTATTGATACCGTGTCAGCGTCACGTCACATTTTTATTTTTTAATATTTTAATATTCTCTCTCTCTTTGTATATATTTTTAAAAAAATAAAAAAATTTCATTTTGTAATTGCTGAAAATCAAAAACTTGTGGCCCTTTCAAGGACTAAATTTTTTTCTAATGATGAAGTTTGTGTAGACCAGGTTATATTAAATGTTGTGGGTATTTGTGAATTCCCGTATTAGTGGGCCTTGTAAATTGGCATGTAGTTTTAGAATTAGTGCAAGGTAGTGTTATTACTGTGGAGCATATTAATTGACCTGATTAGACTTATACTTGCAAAGAAGTTGGTTTCTATTGCAAAAAGATCTATGTCATATGTCAATAAAGATTCTTTGTGATTTGGAATGCAATGTGCAATGGTAACTGTAATTTGCCCAAGCCTCTATCATTTTTTGTTATTTAGTTAGCGGCAACTAACTAAATGAAGTGGTTTATTTTTCATTGTCCAATGTTTAAATTTGAGTTTTCTTGTTCCTATGCAAAGCACTTTAGTATACGCTTCCAATGATAGAAATTTCAAGTTCTAATTATATACCAATGAAGAACTTTGAAGCTTATTTACAAGGGCAAATTCTGGAGTATATCAAGGATGACCTGATATGGTAGTGACAATATTAACCTTTAAACAACGCCACGGCCGTTTTTTGACCAATGAATGACAGAGAATCTTTCTATGTAGGATAGAAGTCCATGGATTGTTCATCCTTGGAATTTAATGCAAAAAGGGGAGATTTTGCATAGAAGTTTGACCTCCAATTTATTTTTTATTTTTAAAGTAGACTAGTGTGCCCTGTGTTGTTGCCACAACTAAAATAAAAGGAAAAGTAATTTTCTAACTCTCGGTTCCACTCCCAGTTCCACTCCTAGAAGCAAGAACGCCACCAAAATCAAAGCAAAAGTAATTTTCTAACTCCCGGTTCCACTCCCAGTTCCACTCCCAAAAGCAAGAACGCCACCAAAATCAAAGTAAAAGCAATTTTCTAACTCTTGGTTCCACTCCCAGTAGCAAGAACGCCACCAAAATCAAAGTAAAAGTAATTTTCTAATTTTTTAATCAATAAATACTTTGAAATTCAATAACTTTTGCACCACCGCTTCAAACGCCACGAAACCAAGCTGATGCACCCCTCCTCGGTGAGAGCTTTCTGACGGTACCAAGCACGCGGCCGGGGGATGCACAGTCAGGAAGTTGTCCATGCTACAAACCAAACCAACCAAACCAACCAACCAACCAACCAACCAACAGCCTCATTTAAGGTATTGATGATGTCATATAACACCAAAAGGGATGATTTCCACAATCATTAGCCTGGCGTTTAAGGTAAACCCATAAACGACACCACGGACGTTTTGTGTCATCGAAGATGATGTCATATAACACCAAAAGGGATGATTTCCACAATCATTAGCCTGGCGTTTAAGGTAAACCCATAAACGACACCACGGACGTTTTGTGTCATTGAAGATGATGTCATATAACACCAAAAGGGATGATTTCCACAATCATTAGCCTGGCGTTTAAGGTAAACCCATAAACGACACCGCGGACGTTTTGTGTCCGATGAATGCCAAAGAATCCTTTTATGCAGGACAGAAGTGCATCTATTCATCCTTGGAATTTTGTTGTGAACTGAATTAAAGGAGAGGTCTTCTACAATAGTTTGAATTTCAATGAGTGCTTTTGCATTTTTTTTAAGCCAATGATTTCCATAGTATCCAAAGGGATGATCAGCTTTCCACGGTCACCAATCTGTCTTTTAAGGGTTAAATGAGTTTTGAACTAAACCTCTTTTCCTTGAAATGTAACATTAGAAAAGGTGATACAAAAGAAGTCTTTGAGGGGAAGATTCAATACCAACAATGATCCATGGTATCCAAAGGGATGATTTCCATGCTCATGGCGAGTCCATCCTCAGACAAGGGTTAAATGAGTTTTGAAGTGAATCTCTCTTTTCCTTGAAATGTGATATTAGAGAAGGTGATACAAATGAGGTCTTTGAGGGGGTCTTTGGTATTCAATACCAACAATGATCTCTACCGGTAATCTGACTAATAACCCCCAATAAACCATGAAACGCCCAAGTACCACAATGAGCTTCGTGCTGCCGATTCGGTGAACTGCTTCATATACTTGAAGCCCCATGAAGGCCATTTAATTAAATTTGACACCACTCCCACCACCACGCCACCACCATGTAATTAGATACAGACTCCACGAAAGTTAAGTTAAGATTGATCAGACCAACTAATCACTGGCTTGCCAGAGAGTCAGAAACTCAACGAACTACGTACGTTCCCCTGAGTTAACGAATCACCTTCAGTAATTAGTGAAGCAGCATCTCATTTCCTTGAGGCTTGAGCTTCCTGCACGGGCATCCTCTGGCAAAAAGCTGCAACCCGGCCCTCAGAGTAATCAGTACTGTCGAAATGAGTTAATTAATGTGACTGTAGGAGCTGTACTGTCCTGTAAGATAACTTAAGCTTTAACTCTCACTAATCAGTGGATTAGTGAGTTCCCTTAACTTGCTTACTAATTAGTAAGACCATCTGCAATGCTGTCACGGTACATGGCCCAGTATCGGTATAGCTAACTTTTGAATGCTAGACAATTAGAATTTGAAAATTGTCTTATTGGAAGCGCAACGGAAAGAACATGGAGAAGGAACAAAAAAATTTCAAACCAGACATTGGACAAGTACTTCAAAAGCAAGGTACAAATCTGAAATCATAAAGGTCTTAGCAAATCACGGATATCAAAGCAACATTTGACCATTGACCCTCTAAAAATCGTCAAATGTGGAGGGTCAATGGTCAAATGTTGCTTTGATATCCGTGATTTGCTAAGACCTTTATGATTTCAGATTTGTACCTTGCTTTTGAAGTACTTGTCCAATGTCTAGTTTGAAATTTTTTTGTTCCTTCTCCATGTTCTTACTGATGCGCTTCTTATAAGACAATTTTCAAATTCTAATTGTTTAGCATTCAAAAGTTAGCTATACCGATACTGGGCCATGTACCGTGACTGCAATGCAGATGGTCTTACTAATTAGTAAGGTCAGTTACGCCAGTAACTTAGTCCAGGCTCTACTGTAGACCCCCGAGAAGATTCGCCTGGGTTCACGTTCTGATCCGAACGTGGCAATGAAGCCAGGGCGAGGTGGGGCAGGTTGCCTTGCCAAACGGAAGAAAGCCAGGGCCGGACGGACCGGCGGACGCTCTTCAAGACCGTTGCAGAACTTGCATTGCAAGCGGACCACCTAAGTTAGCTAGCGAGCTCCAGTACTGTAGTGCTTCCAAACTGATCACTTCCATTGTTTGTGTGTATGGAATATGTTTCTTATTAATCATACATTCAAGCTCTGTTGGTCTGCCCTTTCAATTCGTAACGGTGATGATCGCTTGCGTTGCATAACTTGCATTGCGCGCATTGCTAGCTTCCTAGCTGAAGATTTGAATGCGAAGCGCGCGTGTCGAAACCGTTGCAGATTGCATGATTCTGAAATATATTGCAGTGTTCGCGGCGGATCTCTAGTAGCTCTTTGCATTGTGTGTGATTAATTGCTTCTCCGTTGGTGTAATATTCTTTGCGATTGGAGAGCCAAGTGGGATGCATGTAGTGTAGTTCAATCTCTGTGCTGATGCCGGTGATCAGTGATCACTTGTTTTGGCTTGCTTGCTAGCTAGCTAGCTCAAGTCGTCGACGAATGCAGAGTGCTTGGGCGGGGAAAGTAAGAGACAGACTTTGTAGAATAAGCATGGTGTGAGTGGTGCCGTTGGAATTTCTTCGCAAGGGGAGCTTTTACTTTGGAGCACGGGTTTCGATCTTGTTGGGCTTGAACAGGAAGACTAGGGCGGTCAGAGATTGGAGCGATCCGGGGAGCTTCTTAGGAGTAACGCACTCGGGTTTTGAGGTGGGAAAACGTGGGTTGTGGGTCTCTCAAGGAAATGTGATCGGCAGGTGGAAGCTAGGGGGATGCTTTGGACCGCCAACAAGGTGGAAGCTTTGGACCCCCACACAAGGTGGGAGTTTTGGACCCTGGAAAGTGGACGTTTTGGACCCGGACAGGTGGAAGGTTCGGATCCCAGAGCTTTGAATCCCAATGTGGCTCGGTAGGTGATCGATTAAGTGGGCGGCCATGGCAATTTGGAGGTGCGGCTCTTCAGGAAAGCTGGCGCGGACGTGGTGAGGGTACTCTCGTTGTGGTGATTGCGTGGCTAGAGAAAACCCCAGGGTCCTCATATGTTGGGAACATTTGCGACTATAGAACGGTTGGAAGAAGAAATTGATACTATTCGGATTTAAGACCAGCTAGGGCAACGCACAATGCGAAATCATGGCTGGCAACCTCCTTTCCATCCTCTTCAGGCAAGTACTCTGTTCTGGCAAAGCCTGTGATCGCACTCTCGTCGGATGTTTGGAATTAGAATGGCCTTCTGTTCATTGTGGACACTGTTTGAGCAGTTTAACCGATCATTGTTGGAGAGTGCTTTCATGGTGAGATCACTCAATAGAATTTCACTGGGGAGTTCACTTTAAGGACTAGTCCCAAGAGCCAAACTCTTGTGAGATCAAACTGTTTTCTCAACAATCAATTGGATGATTTCTTATGCAATCATTCAAACACTGAGGGGTCATGTAGACCACTATTAAAGAGACAGTACACAGCCCCTGATTTCCATTCAGAGATCATTGCCCTCACACCAACCAAGTTAACCTAGTTACGCTTACACCGAACTTGCTATTTGAAGGTTGATTGGACGAGATGAGGTGCTGTTGGTGACAGGGGGTAGTAACAGGTCCCTAACGATATAAGCATCGTATAGACTTTTGTTTTTCACATAAACACGAGTTAGGTTTAATCGTACCCAATGGGTGCTGGTTTTCACTTTTCATTTTTGTGTGATGCAGACGGTGGCAATTGTGGTATTCTCAGCGTTGGCATTCTCGTTCTACGTGTTCTTTGCTCCGTTTCTGGGTACAAAAACCTTGAAGTTCGTTATCATCGGCGTGTTCACTCCACTGGTAAGCTAGCAAATGACACATGAGTGATAGTCCTTCCTAGATTCAGTGTTGTGAAGGGAATGTTTCAATGTCCGTGTTGTGAAGGAGTGTTCCAATTTCAGTGTTGTGAAGGAGTGTTTCAATTTCAGTGTTGTGAATGAATGTTCAATGTCCGTGTTGTGAAGGAGTGTTCAATTTCAGTGTTGTGAATGAATGTTAAATGTCCGTATTGTGAATGAATGTTCCAATTTCGATGTTGTGAAGGAGTGTTCCAATTTCAGTGTTGTGAGTGAATGGTTCCATTTCAGTGTTGTGAAGAAGTCTGACGCACTGCACTTGGGGGGCTGCAGGTGGCTGCAGTATTTTCACTCTACATAGCCTGCACATGGATTGACCCTGCGGATCCAGGTGTGCACCGAGCTCAGGAGAAGTACAACCCCACTAAACCGGCGAGCCCAGTGGAGGAAACGAGGAAAACGCTCAAGAACTTTCTGGCCACGCAAGAGGAGGGCTATGAACCCATTGTCGACACTGGGTGCCAGCCTCTGACTGACACCTTCGCCGAAAAGTCGTGTTGCAAGAGGAAACGAGAACCGGATGAAATTGACCCGGACGAGCAGTCTCTCTATTGCAGCATTTGTGATGCCGAGGTCTGTTGCCGTCCTTCCATCTTCCATTTTGCGTACAACACTTTGCCGTCTCAGAATCTGACTAGTTCTATAGTAGATCTCTGTGACCTTAAAGATCAGCTTTTAGACCAACCGACCCTCTCTAACGACACTACCAACGGGCTTCTATTTAACTCTTATTATGCGTGAAAGTTCACAAGTTCACTTGTGGAAGTGTTCCAATCATATGTGTGTATAACATGACAGATTCTGAGTAGATGCAGGGAATGTGCAATTAAGGTAACGGCACCTAGAACGTTTTCAAAATCGTTTCTAGGCTTTCATGGATAGAGGCTGTACATATTAGGCAAGTATCTGCAGGAATCGGTTTTAGGAACAGGTAGAAACACAATTATTTGCAGTTACCTTACAGAGTGTGTCACTCGAGAGGGTTGAGTGTAGCAGGATTAGTGGTTAGGGTTGTTGGATTTCACCAGATTGTTTTTGTTTGGGTGCAGATATCAATGCATAGCAAGCATTGCAGGGCATGTGACAAGTGCGTGCATGGCTTTGATCATCACTGCCGGGTATGTTCAACTACATTTTACGTCGTGCATTAACTCTCACTGACATCTCGTACTAGTGATTTTGGATTTCCTGTCCTTGCTGTTCATGGGACTAATGGAGGCGCTTTTATTTATGGTGCATGATTGCAGTGGCTAAATAACTGTGTTGGCACGAGAAATTACAAGCCGTTTGTGGCACTGATGGTGACGTGTCTACTGATGGTAAGCAAGGCATGACCTTACTCCTTGATTCAGCCTTGCAATAGTGTTGGTTTTTTGCATTCATGAGTAATAAATGCGTTGTTTGAAATATTCTATTACTCTAGCATGAGATCAAAGATGTAATAAATTTGTTCTATCAGTTGATATGCCCTTTTTTTGGTCGTTGTTGGCAGCTCATTCTCGAGTGGTCAGTTGGCATCGTGGTGCTTGTGCGGTGCTTCAATAACAAGACTTCTTTCCAGGATGAAATTGTTGACAACCTTGGCAGAAGCTTTCCCCGTGTGGCTTTCATTGTAGTGCTGGTATGTGCCTTGCACATCATTGAACTCGTAATACCCATTTGGAGCATTACAAGGGAAAACTATGCAATTTGAATGACCTTAAGCATTTCAACCAATATGTTGGAATTCTGCTATCGTTGGGAGATTAGTTCGTGAAGAGCTGTGGAGAGATTCATGGGGTTCAAGAGCCAAATCTGTGGAGAGCAAACTTGTATCACTACTTAGGATGTTCTTATGGAATCATTCAAAGTGGGAGGTTGTAGACCTCCATTGGAGGGATATTGTATATCTCCAATTCCAACTCGAAACTCACTGTCCAGAAGCTTTAACAGCCAAGTCTGATTTCTTATACCCAAACTTGCTAATTCCAGGCCAACCAAGTGTTGATTGGAAGAGATGAGATTAAGTTTTGGTAATGTGGATTAGGTTTGGTGATGTGGATTAGGTCGCTGGCAATGCTTTTAGTGTCCTCTACCTTAACCTGTGAATTTATCTTGGAAAGGAATCCCTGATTAATCGAATTATGTGCAAATGTTTGCAGATATTTCAGACTTTCCTCGCATTCCTGGCGACTGCACCCCTTACTCAACTGTTTTGCTTTCACCTTATTCTGCTGCATAAGGTACGTTGCTCGGATTTTAAACTTTCTTCCACCTGTAAGGTACTAATAACGCCTTGGTGATGGCGCCATCTTGTCTCTTCGCCAGAAGAGTAATGCCACGTCATAATAAATTTGGTTTTCTATTTTTCCAGGGCATAACGACATATGACTACATCTTAGCAGTGAGAGAACAAAACCAAGAATTCTGGGATGAAGCTGGAGGATTGTCAAGCGTCACGACTACCCCTGACACGTCCACAGAAACTGGATTCAGTGGCTACAACAGTTCAGCAGGTGCCTTGGCTGGGAGACGCACTGTATTCTGCACACCACCGCGAATGTTTGTTGATCAAGATCAGGTATAGCCAAACTCCATCCGCATTCTTGTACATGAATAACTCAAATTTGCAAAGCATTATGTGTTTTATATTCAAAATGATGTGTAATAGATATGCGCATGCTATCTTGTAAATGTTTTCTCAAGCTTCCACATGTGGGAGTGGGTGCTTGCAACAACATGGTTTAAATAATGACATTATCATGGACTGTCTCTTCAATGCTTTCGTTTAGTTTAATATGCAAGTGCTTACAACGACACAGTTTTACCAACATCCCAATGTCATTCCAAGTGTCATTCTAAACTGCTCTGCCCACTTATGTTCAAAAATGCATAATTGTGACTCCGCAAAAGTGTGCCACAATAGAAAAACATCCACAAAAACTCACAGTTTATGAGCTGACTTCGCAGTGGCGATGTACTGTATGTCATCTAACCAACACTGTTTGTCAAATTGCAGACTGTAATGGCACTGAGTGATTTAGAGGTTGGAGTAGGGAAGGCTGGAAGTAGTAAATTACTCGACATGAAATCGCAGAGACCTGCCCCAGTGGGTCTGAACCCCTGGAAGTTGGCCCGAGTGCGAACCTCGGATGCTGCAAGTGCAGCGGCACGCGCTCGTCAAAAATCCTCTATCCTGCTCCCCCATAGGCCTGGTTTGGAGCTCACTCTCAGCACCGACTCCGAAACCAGTTTCCAGAGCAGCTTAAGCTCCAGTGGAGAGATCAAAGCTGCACCTGCAAGCCACCGCGGCCGCAAGAAGTTCCAGCGCCCTGGTCTGAGAAGAGACTTGTGGTCTCTGACAAGAAGCAAACGCGACCGCATCACCCCTCTCAGTGATGGGGACATGTTTGCTCCACGAGGTTTGAACTCTTCTCTGAAGTCTATCCAGGATGGTCACTTCATTTCAACATTTTTGGACTGCGTAAATCACCTGTTGATTATCTAATGGCTTGATCACAATACTTTCCACACTCCTCTACACAAACCTCTTTAATTTGACAAGTGTACTACAGTCAATGATACTGCTGGGTAAAATGTGTTGGTCGAAAATAATAAAGTTCAGAAGTAATAAAAAATTCTAATTTGAAGTCTCTATTCACCACAGTTACAGAAAGGGAGAGGTTCCATTCACCATACAGGAGAACTTGAACTTTGAGCCTTTCCCTACAACAATCTAGAAACTTGCGCCATCTGAAATTCTGCACATACATGTTGTGTTGAGATACAAATCAATCGCCAAAAGACTACATGTCAGTAGTCTGATTAAGTGTGTTTACACTGAACACAAAGCAAAGCTCACTTTTATGGTCAATGGAACCTCAAATGTACTGCATGGTTAATGAACCCCACAGAACTGCTTGCAAAAACAAACGTTGCCATGAAATGTGACTTCTTGGTCATTCCAAAAGTGGTGTTACTAATTCTTTTTTGGTTTGTGCAGAAGTAGGCTTGATCCCCCTATCACAAGAGCCACGCAGTCCCTACCGTTCTCGCAGCTCAAGCTTCTCTGGAGACCCAAGAGCCTCCTACCCTTCGGAAGTGTCTTACCCTCCCCAAGTGCTGTTTCCACGGTACCCAGGCGATGAGATGTCCTTTTACCCAGGAAGCTCCGGGGACTCTCCTGTGGAAGGGAAACCAGCTCCAGTGATGAATTTTATTGATGGCTTGCGAGCTTCGGTCAATAGTGATGGCTATGAAGCCTCGTGGGGGAGTGGGGATGACACGAGTGATGCAGCGGGGTTGAGTCAGTCTTGGAATAAAGCTTCGTGGAGCAAATTCTCCTTGAAGAATCCCCAGGGGTTTGTGACCCCTGCTGTGCAGGTTCCTGTGTTTGGCACAGATTATAAGGAGGAGAATGTGAAACCGTGGGTGACGTTTAGTGCGGCGACCGTGCAGACAGAAGTCAAAGACAGTCCTGGCTGTAAGTGTACCCTAAACCCTGAACCCTGAACCCTGAACCTGCGTTCTGTTCACAGCATTTGAAAGTTTGGAATGTACACCATGGATAAATCGTGGCGCAAATAGGGTCTCCTACCTAAGATTTACGTTTCAGGCCTCGCTCCCTGAATATAAAATCTTGTAGTTCCTCCAACTTTAACGTGTAATCTTCGTACTTGTGTGTGCAGGGCAATCCGTATCAAGCGGTTCCAGAGTGGAGGCCAACATCTTGAAGCTGAATCCCGAGCTCCGGGACGCGCGGTTGTTGCAAAACTCCTCCCCCACCGTGCATCACCCTGAATCCGGGCACCCAGAGCTCCGGGAGTCTTCCGACTTTTTGTCTGAAGACACCACCACCAGCTGTGGGGAAACGCCAGACAGGGGCACCATGAGCTCCTTCTTCTACAACGGCCCCTTGGACGTCAGCTTCAAAGCCACTTCGGAGCGCCAAATGGTCTCCAACCGAAGGTTGATGAGCTCCATCCTGGGCTCCAGGAGTGCCCTCTCGCGTGTCACGGATGATCCCAAACTCTTAGAGGAAACACCTTGAAGTGCTACGGGAGTAAATCAGTCTAGTGGTAAGGTGAAACCATGGAAACTCTCCAGTCATACATGTCGTTGTTAGACCTTATCAGTCTAGCGGTCGAATGCAACCATGGAAACTCCGACCCCCAGTCAGGTTGCTAGCCTATTTCATTGACTTGCAGTTTGGATCAACCATGGAAACGCCCCAGTCATGTCGATGTTGGATCATATCTGTCTAGAGGTTGAATGCAACCATGGAAACTCACTCCCCTAGTCACGTCCGGCTAGGGTGCAGGCGCAACCATGGAAACTCTCGAGTCAGGTTGATAGACCATGTCAGTCTTGTGGGGTATCCTGCAACCATGGAAACTCTCCAATCATGTCTTTGTTAGATCACATCTGCCTCGCGGTTTGTTGCAACCATGGAAACTCTTCAGTCAAGTCGTTGGACAATATCAGTCTAGCGGTTTTGTGGCAATCCTGAAAACTCCCTATTCGTTGGAAACTCCCATATCGATCACCAGTCTAATGGTCAGGTGAACTTCCTGGGCAAGCTGTTGGATCTTATCACTGTAGGGGTTTAATGCAGCCTTGGAAACTCCCTCTAGCGCACTGATTTCCGTGACAGAAAACTCAGGGTTTTCGGTTTTCTGTCTTGTACATTTCCCTTCGATTCGGAGGAGTCGCTCTGAGTTTCTTTGAAGAGAGTCCAGAGGAGTCCATTGCAATTTCATACCGGTAGAAGAAACCTTTTGTAGGTTTGGTACCTGAGTTCCATTAGAGCAGCATTCCAGTGTAACATTAGTAGTGGAAAGATTGTGAGGTTCACAACGCTAGTAACCCATCAGATGCAGATGGGGGTGGGGGTGGGGGTGGTAGGGGGTCCTCGGTTAATAGCAGAGCTGAGAGACAGCTATAGCTTTGCTAGTCACTATTTGGTTGAGGTTAAGAGTTTAACAATTGTAGAATATTTTGCCTCCAACCAATTACGATGGGAAGCATCTTGTCTGGCTTAATAATACTGTAATGATTTACAGATCCTGGAGCAATATATTTTTGTATTCTTTCCATGGTCATAGGGTTCGTCCTTTAAGGGTTAACCGACTTAGGTTAGAATTTGTACTCCCCAAGTTTTCTCTTCACCCTTGTTGTGATTTCCCATAGCGTGGTAATTCTGTGATTCTCGAATGGAGTGGAGGCAGCTACCGCTCGCATGTTCAAGTTTCTGAACTTCGATGCGTACTCATCGTTCGCATCGTTCTGTGCGGATGAATTTAGCGTGCATGTTCTGTTCGCACAACTAGTAAATCTGTTTGCTTGTTGGTGACAAATCCTCATTCCTCAACGCATTTCCCTTGTGGAGGAGAAAGTGGAGCATTGTGAATTGGAGGTGGTGGGAGACTGACCATCATGAAGATGGCGTCGCCACTAGCAGGAACGGATTCACGGAAGTCTCCTTCAACCTCATTCACTCCGGGCCGGATTCCAACTCCTTGTCACTGACGAATCCCTATACTTCTGCAGTGTGGCAATCCGGCTCTTTACGTAGGTTTAAGGCTTGCAAAAGTCTACAAGATGGTGGTTCAACTTCTTACCTGGTATGTCAGGGCAGACGTCTATGACATGAGGCTGGTCGAAGTTGATGCTCGTGATGTGGGACGTTGTCGGGCTATGCTGAGGCTGAGAGAGGATGCAGATCCGTCTCCGACATCCATTGAACACCTCGCCCCTCGAACCCATGGAACTGTACAGCTTCGATTGCCCTGCTCGCTATGGCCTTGTTGAAATTGATGTTGAGCTCAGCATCTCGCTGTCCGTTTTCCCACATCTTCAATCCACCATGCGCTCTTTCAAACGAAGTGAGAGTGTGTCGTATCAACGATGGATGCAAGGGATCCAAAGAGCGCATCGTGAGGTGAGGTGGGGTGGGGTGAGAGGTATTGGATCCAAATGGGGCAAGTCTACGAAGGAGTCATTCTTCGCGTCCTCCCCCAAGAATTTCTCAATCGGTTACAATCGGAAGCTAGGCTTGCCTTGCCTCTCTGCTCCTGTTGTGACCCACTTCGCTCAAAAACTTTTGGCAGCTCACCGTCCTGCAATTTGATCTCCATCAGTTGCCACGACCTAACTATTCTGGTGCTGTAGCAACTGTGGCGTGACATTGCCATGAGCTTGGCATGAAGTTGGTCCACATTTTTGGAAACCAGGGTCAGAAATTACAACTGTCGTAAAGAGTGGTGAAACAGTGTTAAAAGAGACGTCACAACAAAATATCCTAAAGTGTGTCCTTAGGAGTGACTATCACTTAGAGATCATAAGAAGTGTAACTATCTATTATATTATGTACAGTCGGGTACTGTAATCTTACAACCGGCCAATTTGACCCATTCACAACTTTTTGTGCAATGTGCAATATAATTGGTAGATTTTGGTGAGCATAATTATTACGCAATCCTCACACAATTCCAATCAAGCATACAAAATTTCAGTTTCATAAAAGCAAAATTCCATTTTTGATGAATTTTTGAAGTCTATTTTCATGATTTTACATAAGATTTTATTGAGAAAAATTAGTGATGAATTTTTTTTATCCGATTGCATAGATATGTAGGGAACATCCATGCGCACATCTTTCATTTGAAAAAACACCCCATTAAGTAACAAAAGTATGAGCTAGGAAGAGTTAAATATGAAGCATCATAAGACCAAAATTTATGAAATAGATATCTTTCTATTTTAACAAGTGATTTTGCTATTTGATCCTCACACTATAACTACTTTTGTACATTTCAGCATGATGTTACAATCACTTTATCAAAATCTTGTTAAAATATAAAGATATCTATTTCACAAATTTTGGTCATATGATGCTTCACATTCAACACTTCCTAGCTCATATTTTTGTTACTTAATGGGGTGTGTTTTAATGTGAAAGATGTGCTTATGGATGTTCCCTACATATCTATGCAATCGGATTAAAAAAATACATCATCAATTGTTCTCAAATAAATATTATGTAAAACCATGAAAATTAAGTTTAGAAATTCTCCAATAATGGAATTTTTCTTTTTTGAAACCAAAATTTTGTATGCTTGATTGGGGTTGTGTGAGGATTGGCTGATAATTATGCAAGATGAAAAATTCCCTTGTGTTGAATGAGTAAAATTTCCTTGGATACAAATAGTCAAATTTTATAAAGATTCAATTGGTTTAAAATCTCATATTGTAATATTCTTAAAAGAGGGTGGTAAAATAATAGATCCATATACATTCAAAAGGGTAGTTAGACAAGGATATGAAATTATACAAATACTTCAATTTCAGAATATCCTACAAAATTTGGATATTTACAAAATATTATAAAGATATCATATATGAATATTCTCTAAATAATTTGTTTTGAGGGGCTAGATTTGAATTAATAAACTTTCAAAGTGGTTGAATTCTTACACATCATCAAATAAAACTACCTTTGTATTGCATTCACATGGTTCTTAAGATTTTTATTCAATGCCCTTCCTAAGGTAATATTTGCATGCGCTCCAAACAAATTACAAGTGCCAAACAATATAAGAAGTCTACAAAGAGGATCTCTATAAGTTGGATATTGAACAAGTGAGTATTTACCACACAAGCAAATACAAACAAAAATTCTTGATTGAATTACCTACGAGGCTTGAAATTTAGCTTGAAGCATAAAAATTTATAAAGAATCATTGCATGGAAGTTCTTCATTTGAAAACTCTTTGAAAGGATTGAATCAAAGTTTATTGAATTCCCAGTTAAAAATATCAATCTTATTTCTTGTTTCACCCCGTGCTTTGTCTTTCTCAACCTTAACCCCTAAAGGCCCAAAGTCCCCTCGGGAGACACTTGGGATTTTGGGCAGGCCTGTACAACTTGAAATTTTGATCTGACTTTTTGAAACTTTTTTTGAAGATAGGAAATCACATTAGCTTTCTAAAAATATAATTTTTTTCAATCGATGCCTTGGAGCAAAAGTTATGCCACCCGAAGTCAAAAAAGCAATTTGCCGGGCAAAAAAAAAAAAATTTAAATTAAATTAAATTTTTTTAAATTTTATTTCTTGAAGATCTTGTTTTTGTCTATATTTGAAGCTTTCATTTTTGAATGCAATTTTCAAATATTTTCAAATATTTTTTTTGACAAGGTTAATTTTGTTTGCAAGAACAATCCCACCATTGGGATTACGGTGTTTTAATTCCACCTAAAAGCTAGTATTTTGTTCAATTTTGGACCTACTTCTACCTAACAATTTTTTTATATGTGAAAATCGAGTTCAAACATTCTGAAATTTTTTACCTCAATTTTCAACTCAAATTTTTCAACATAAAAATATTAGCTTTGTGGTGTGTAGTGCAAAAGTTTCCACAAATGGCGGTCAAAGTCATCTGAAATTGCAATTCAGAGTTCAAAAAACTTCTCTTTCCAACTTCAAATGCTAATATCTTCCAATCCGTATGGTCAAACTTCATGAAATTTTTACCACAAAATTTGAAACAAGTGAAGTATAAGATCCTACGGTTAGATTCTAAATTTTTTTTTTTTTTCGGTTTAGGAAGTGATCGCAGGAGAAATGGCAATTTTCAGTGGTTTCAAAGCCAGAAAATGCCTTGGGCCTTTAGGAATTAAAATGTGCATATTTAGAATTGATGAATGTTTTATCCTTACACATAAATCATTCCATAGAATTTCATATCTTCAATCAAATCAGTCACTAGATCTAGTAGATGTGACATATAGGGATTAAAAAACAATATAGGGATAAAAAAACAAACGTCAATTGAAACCTCATTTCGTCTTGTGATATTTTTTCACTCCCAAAAAATATACATTGCCCATAATTCACTACTAAAGTCAGTCATACTCTATTTGACCAAATGTATTCCTACTAAATCCAATCTTCAATGTAGTCAATAATTTATATTACTAGTACAAAACAAGAGATTTAAAGTTCAAAACTCTATAGTGTAAAAATTTTAAGTTAAAAAGGTTGAAAGAGGAAAACATGTACAAACCTAAGACTTTGAAAGCAAATATTGCTTAATAAATTGAACATGATAGTTAAGAGCTATTCTACCTACAAACTCAAAAACGTTAAATAAGAAGAGACCACTCAGAATTGCTAAAATATTGAAGACCCTAATTCATGACTGAATTTTGTAGATTTTTAGGTTTAAGACTATAATTCTTCAATGGAATTAAGCCAATAGGAAAAACTAAATTAAAAGTGAAACTTGAAGCCTAAGCTATAAATTCCATCTGAAATAAAACTAGCAATCTCAAAAACACTAATAGGCTTCAAGAACTTCTCCAAAAGAATCTTAGTAGATAACAACATTGACTAAAAAGATCCATTCTAGACACTAGCCTAAAAATGGAAGAAAATAAATTCCTTTTTGATATACCAACTAACCAACATACTTTCAACTTATATAAATAAAATAAAAGTGATGCATATTTTTGATAGAAAAAAGTAAATTTCAAATAGAAAGCTTATTAAGAATACCCAAGGACAAAATTTCTTTAACAATCGTAAATAGGATATGTATTGAAATCTTCACCTCTCCAAGATTTGAGATACTCCTACAGGGTGATTGTAAGAAGCACTTGTCCCTTTTATGTCTTTTTGCCTTGAAATCAAATTTTTATTTTGTTTTATTATTTCAATGATTTTTAGTTCATTTTTAATATTTTTTAAATTTGTTTTAATGACTTAAATTACATTCTTTCCACGTGGTATTTGTAATAATTGTAGTAGGAAAAGCCCTATAGCCAAATGCAACGTTTTTGAGAAGAAAACATTAAGTATTTCTTGCAACAACCCCACAACGCCTTTTTCCCATATTGTGATAGATTTTTATATTTATTCTTTTACTTTATATGTAAAAAACTCCATTAGATTATATATATTTAATAGTTGATTTACTTCTTCTATTCTATATATTGATATTATTATTATTATTATTATCATTATTATTATTTTATGCATGATATCATATATATATATGGATATAATTGATTTCCTTATTTAAATTAGAAAGATAGGAAAAAGGTGCTTTAGTAAGATTTTTCAGTTATACAATTTCATTCAAGGACAAAGAACTTCTTGGAAATATAAGAAGGTCTTCATATAATATTTATTGTCTCACTCTTTTACTAAGGTGTAGGATGCATCTTGTTCAAGAACTAAACCATTAAATAGTCATTAAAACCACTACTAACAAGTCATTGCAAATCAATTAGTGCTTAAATACATAGCAAAATCATTTCTACAACAAGACTAGGGATTCATTTTGATGTGATGGAGAATACTATTTTAAGAAGATGGAAAAAACATGATTTAACTCCACGCCTATGGAGGGAATTACCCAATGACATAGTGATGAACTTTTTGGCTTGACTTCCGTTGCCACAACTCTTTCAAGTTTTGTCAAACCAAGCATATGAATTAGTAGATGCTGCGGAAGGTATATTGTGTTTCAAAGGGGTTTCAAACTTGTTTGTCTACAATCTTTTGAAGCAAACATGTACAAAATTGCCACCAATTCCAAATTGCCGTTGGAATTTACAAAGAAATTCAACAAGAATTTTACTAGATTGTGACACCAACTCTTACCAAGTAACTATGGTTGAAGGGATATATAGTACTCGTATGTACAAAGATGTTGCAATCTACGAATCAACAACAAGGGCTTGGAGGACTTTCAAAGTACCACATCCACCTCAATTAAACAGGTTAGGTTGGTTGTTGGGATTTGACAAGGCAGTTGTTTTGAAGGACACTTTGTATTGTGGATTAATAAATTTTCATGTTCCAATGGGCTATGTTTCCGAAATCGGATTTATGATCTATAATATGCAAGCTAAAGTGTGGCATGATTGTGTATATACAATTCTTTCAAATGATCAATGCTATCCATTCTTCCAAGTGGTACAATGCAGTGGTGACATATACATGGTTTTCATACAAGCCAAAACTTTCAAGAACAAGTTGTATCCTAAAATTATAAAAATCTTTAAGCTTGAAGCAATTACTAAGTATGCTCCACTAACTAATGAAGATTCAAAAATTCACAAAGTCAAGAATGCATGGAGGCATGTTGCAAGTGAAGATATTCGTGATTTGAATATAGCATATATTTTGAGTATGGCATATAACATTAGTTGCATTGGACATAGAACCCAAATTTATATATCCGTGGGTGTACATTACATAATATACAATGTAGAATCTCATTGTTGGAGTAGGCTATAACAATGCCTTCTAATTCATTCATTTGTTTTGAATACAGGCATTCATGCAATTTAGTCTAAATTTATCAAGTGAACCTTCATATAAGGAATTCTTTTGCTATGGGTAATTAGAATATTTAAGAATTGTGATGTTTTTGTTTTAGAATTTTGAGAACATATTTAGTGCTTTGTAATTATTGTTAGAAATAACTGTAATCTACTTTATAAATACAATTGTAGTTTTTAAGCTCTATTTGTATACCAGAAAATATCCTCATATAGAAGATATAAAGCCATTGAGAGAGGCTAACCTCATCAACGCCACAAACACTGAAAGGTGAATGTTGAGCATCATTCTAGAGACCTTCTCGTAGCATGCATAGATATGAAAATCAATGTAATTCTAAATTTTTTGAATGAAGTTAAAATACTAACTCTTGGGTGGTTTGAGTAGTGTCAAATTGCATGAAATAGTGAGTACATCAAGGCAAAACCTTACCGGCTTACCAAGTTGATGCATTGAGTTAGAGTAAACCCCGGTGTTTTTCATCTTGGAGGTCTAGACTTGTATTGCTACTCACTAAAATTGAACTAATGTTTGTAGCATAGTCGGCTCAATGCTTTGTAATTTGTGACTTTTTTGGCTTGCCGCACCCCACGATTTGTAGCTATTTCAAGGAATGAAAAGCAATCGGGTTTGCAATAGTGATTTTGAACTGATAGTAGGAAAGACCACCTGCAGTAGACCGCCCAGTCCCTTCTTCTAGCAGCTTATGGATATTGATTCCAGTATAGAAGAACCTAAATACAAGCTTTATCGCACACGCACAAGATGCACTTATTAGCCACTCTCCAACTTTCCAACCCCATGCCAAGCATTTGAGCATTTCCGGCTTTGATTTAGATAAAAGCTCTAATTAAGGTGCTCAGTGAAATTACACTGATTCAGAAACAATTAGAAAACATCAGAACAAGAACAGTCCCCACAAATGGAGATGAGATCTTCCTATAAGGTAGTAGCACCTATAACCGTCAAATTAAGGGTTTTGAACATGATTATTATTAAAAAATCATTTAGCAAATTGTAGGATCCTATTAGCAAAAAAAAGATATTGTATGAGCATTTTCAAACATATTATTTGGATATTGTGAGAATAAGTTATGAATTTTCAAAAAGCCGACTAAAAATGCACCTAATACCAACACTAGGGTCTGATGTTCAAATGTAGTACATCCTTGTAATCACATCTATTCACTTCTATAGATTTTCCAAGATTTTAGAGGTGACGGTTATGGGTATAGTGATGGTTATGGGTGTTGCTACCTTAGTCTGTTGTTGTATAGAAGGGCCTAAACAATCTTAATTGAATTTGCATATGCTGCACTTATCACCCACTAGCCTAAACTCAATCCCAATAAGGTAGTCTGCTCTAAAAGGGAGTGGCCTCTTCAAATTGTCTCTATATTTAGGTCTGAAATGGACATTAGGTGGTCATGTGGACCTCTCAAGTCGTTGAGAGAATCAAGAGAAAGGCCAGTCATTGACCTTCATTTACTCAAATCACTTTACAAGTTAGAAGTGGTTGGATTTTGAAAGCCCTAGGGTCACGAATAAGTGTCTACAATAGTTCATTTTGAAAATGCATAAGTAATTCAAAAATGATTAAAAAAATATGAAACCACTTGAATTACGTTCCGCATCCATTTTTCTTTCTTCGAAAAAATGATCAAATTTTTTTTCAATTCATAAAACTTGTGAAAAAGGCAGACCAACCCTTAAATGGTTGCTTTTAGAGTATACTACCTTACAATAGAAACTCTCTTAGTGCATAATATGTAGCAAGAGAGGTTGTACTTTGAAGCATTTATTTGTGAACAATATTTAGAGGCCTCATAGTAAGGGGCAACGTTAGTCAAAGTTCACAATAGAACCTCTCCAAGTGCATAAACCTCTCTTAATGCATAGTCCTAGCACTATGCACTAGTAGAGTTTCTACTATACTAAGGATGTGTTGAACTAGCCCCCTCGCTTGGCCTCCCAAATCATTCCAGGGGTGCATGTGCAAAAAAAGCCCCCTATTTTGAGCCGTATTAAAACTATGTTCTTCATCTCTACGTGCTAATTTGGGGTCTCTGATTGCACATATGAATTCAAAATTTGCAAATTTTATCAAGTGTGACAAATAAATTTTTTTAGGGTTTTTCCTCAAGGCTAAGCAAGGGGTCAAGATTCACCCCAGCCAATACCAAGCACTTGAATGCTCCAGCTAATAGTTTTAAAAACTCTAGTACATGACTCTCAATGAACCCAAAAACACTGCGGTGACGTTTGGTGTTTGATGAATGATGGAGAATCTTTTGTGTAGGATAGAAGTGCAATTATTCATCCTCAGAATTTTGTTGTAAAGGTCTTCTCTAGTAGTTTGACTTCCAATGAGTACTTTTGAATTTTTTTAAGCCAGTGATTTCCGCAATATCAAAAGGGATGATATCTATGGTTAGTAGTCCGTCCTTTAAAGATTACATTATTGGAATTTGTAGACAAAACATAAAAGGACCTTTTTCCATGATTCATAAGAATGTTTTCCTATAGTTCCAATAACTATATAGAGGTCTCTCTATGTACCATACTTTCACATCAATTTGGCACCTTGGTGCTGAAATAATTTAATTTTAGAATTTGGACAATTTGGCATTTTAATTTGATTTTTTGGCTTTTGGCACTATGCTCTTCCTAATTTGGGGTTGATTTTTTCTATTCATGCATAAATGTGTTCCTTTTTCTAAATTTTTTCAAGAATAATTTTTGGATATTCAAAATTAGCAACAACGAAAATTTTCACATTTTTCAAAAATAATTGTACATTTTTAAAAATTTTAGACATGTTCCCAATTTTCCCTAATTATTTATGAAACTAATCTACATAGAGGGTATCATAAAGATATACACCTACGACCATGGATTTAATAGAGAAAATTCTCCTTAAAGTGTTATATTTAAGATCTTAGAAAATAATCATCCCTGTTGCCACTTTACACCAAACACTACTCAATTCTCAATTAAATTCTAAAGGCCACTTCACACTATGGCCTTCCAAGTCGAGAGTTTTGAAATTGAGTGGCCAAACTTTGTTGAGAGTCCAAAGAAACGAGCAATAAATAGGCAATAAAATATGGGAACTAGAACCTTTGTCCGGCCATAGTCTGAAGCCTCTAAAAGCCAAGCCCAAAGTCCAAACCTATACCATTCCTTCTCTTTCCACATTAATCCATCTTATTTCTGAAATTTTCCATGAAGCCTTACCCATGTGGCAATTTTTTGAAGCAAAAGATAAAAAAACATGAAAAAAGAGTCAAAAATGGCCTAGGAAAAAAAATCACAGTATATGAAATCATCATCAAACAAGAAATATGAAGGGTATAAATGGAATAAGAAGGTGGCATTGGTCACCAAAGTGAAGTAGGTTTGTTGAATGCAAGGGTCTCCATTATAACAAATAATAAATAAATAAATTTGAAAGGAAAATTTTACCTACTACTGCAAAACAACCCTTTGAGTCTAATCTATGGCTATAATTTTATCAGTTTCTGACTTTTTCTGAAAAAGAATTCAACGGATTCTCGATTAGAGTTTAGGTTGGCTAAAAATGATTACCAAAACTTTGGTTGAGAGTCCGTTGCCATGTAGACATTTGGTTGCCATGGAGGCAGTTCTTTGGCGAAGGACTTTGGATTGTGCCGCCTAGTGTGAAGGGTCAAAAGGCCAAATTCCAAGTTTCTTGGAATCTGATTGGTGGAAACTGACGGACTCTTGACCTTCAACCGTAGTGTGAAGTGGCCCTAAAAATTCTCAATTGCCGATAGGAAGTCCAATTGCAGAACGCACACTCAACATTTTCAAAATTAAATTGAAGATAACTTCTCAATTGATAAAATCACTAGGAGAAGAACTGTCAACAAGAAGAACTACCAATCTAACCGATTGAATTTAGATTTGCACCATGAATCCACCACATTAGGATTTCACCTGAGGTTTTACTGAGTACCATCTGAGTTGGTGGAGCCATTGCCCTTGTCATTGCTTGACGCCACCATGAGCAACATCCTTTGCGCAGCAGGCCAATATATAAGGGGTAGTCACACCTTCTTCACTGCTTGCTAATTCTCCTCCAAATAGGGACGTGGCGGCTTTGAATTGGGTTTTGGTTGACTCTCTAGAGCAGTTCTTTTGCAAAGTGTTCTCTGCGCTCATTATTTACTTCTGGAGGTGAACAATAGACGTGAAGAATGCTTTGCAAAGAAGAATACTTGGTCGACCTTACTTTTTATCTCCTCATTGTTTCTCCATTGGTTCTTTGAGTTATGTTGCGTTGCTTTTGGTGTCTGCAAGTCCATTCTCCATTTCCATCCTTTGCTCACAGAAAAGGGCGGTCACACCTTCTTCATGAATTCAGGCTCTCCATTGGCTCCTTGTTTTTCTCATTCAAATTCAGAGAATTTGAAAGCAGTGAAGGTGTGACTACCCCTGTTGTTGCCAAGCTAAGCATTGAAACGACGAAGCCCTGAGCTTCCTGCGCCACACCCACAAGGCATCTTGACTTCAACAAGCTCTGCTTTGCCTTTTTCAGCTGTTGTTGAGCATCCCTTTTGGGGGGGCACCATGGGGCTAGATTGTATCATTTGCCAAAATAAATGTCTACTTTTTGCTAAAAAAAGTAAAGTTTTATTGAAAAATTTCAATTCCTATTAATCCCTGAAGGTTTTTGACTATGTTTTCACCAAAAACGCTCCAAAACTGCCATTCCTAATACTAGTGCCAAATTTTAGAAAAAAAGCATTTATGGACATATATAACCATAGGATCTTGTAGTAAAGTTGTTTGAGAAGATCTGGAAAAAATTTCAGAATTTTCCACTGTGAGCACTGCAAGATAATAGCAGTTGAATTGACAAAAATCCATTTTTTGTCCCTGCAAAAAAACAGGCAGCTGTCCTTCACAAGGTCACATTTGTATGAAAAAATGTCCAAAATGGTGGTTAATCTTTGGATTCATTTTCCTAGATAAGTTGGATACATGCTTGAAATATTTCAAATCGTTTAGAATTGTACAACATATAAGAAAAAACTAGTAAGTAGGAAGAGGTAGAGAATGATTCAAAACACTAAATTGTTATGAATTTATTTATGGAATTGAAAAATGTCAATTCCAACGGTTCTAATGATGTAATAAACAATCGACACCCAATCTTTTTATTTTTTTTCAAAAATATTGAAAATTGAGTGAAATAAAGGACTTCAAAGTTTATTTTAGAGTTGAGATTCCATAACTACCCTCAAACTAAGAATCCTCATAACTTTTGACTCAGAGATCCAAATGGAATGATTTAAAGCTTCCCGCCTACATAAAAATCTAAAGAACCAATTCCAAATTTTCATTTTTTAAAAAGTGATTTTTAAAGAAGTTTTTTTTGCTGCCCGAGCTACCCGACGAGCAATGAAAACGACATGTTATGCAATAACTTTTTAATCATGTAGTCAAAAGTTATGAAAATTGTTGGGCCTTAAAGCTACTCCTTGGGAAAATGTTGTGTGAGAATTTGAAAGAAAAAAAATATAAACTCTACTCGTAGTGAGCTGCCCCCAAAAGCTATATTCTCAAAAAAGCATGTTCAGGGCTTTAGGGGTTAAAAATGACAATGAAGGCGCCAAATTTGAATGAAAAAATGCATGTGTTTGATTGAAAAGTGTTCTTGGGTGCAAAAGATGAATGAATGTAGAAATACAATGCTTCACCAAATTTTAAGCAATTGTCATCATGCTCAGAATTTTAAAAAATGGACTACTACTAAGGAATTCTTGCAACTACCAAATGGTACATCCATTTTGATCTATTTGACATAAATGTATGCAGCAATCATCTCGACAAGCCACTTAGCTTGCTCAAAGCTGCTGCGTGTATTGCTACCTTCATCTTCCATTAATTAGAAACAAATTGGCTAATTAATTGGTCTTGAAAGTATCGCTACTTTCTCCTCAAAAGCTAAATATAAGCACTCATTAGGAGAGATTTGAGGGCAAAGGAGAGCCGTTTCAAGCTTGTTCCCCTTGTTGGGAACACTCATAATATTTTAATAATAAAAAATATTTAAAAATTAAAATTAAAATTATATTTATAAAAATATATATTTATAAAAATATATATTTATAAAAGAAATTAAATATTAATTTTTGTCGTGTCACTCTTTTGGCCATGTCAAATTATAGTTCCGAGGCGTTCCCAAAGTTCCCACAACCTGAGAACTTGCAGTCTTGTTTTGCCCCCGAATCTCTTTGAATGCTTCAGTAATATTGAGCACTTGGTGTTTATTTTCATCTAAAAATACTAAGCAATGATAATTTAAATTTGCAATAAACCTACACAAAGAAACATGCTTCTACGTACATAAAAAAACCCAATAAAGATAAGAGATTTCACCAATAGTTTTTCTATTGCTCAAGGTCAATGAACCACTACAAAATGGTGGGTATATCATTAAGGATTGATTCCTAAATAATAAATTACCTCTATAAGAAAATATCTTAAGCTGGAGAAGGGCAAAACATTCCGCACAAATGATATATGGATTCAATAGGTTTAAACTCCCAATACTTGATCCATATGTGTTCAAAGGGGTATTTAGACATGAGATGTGAAACCATATGTGTTCAAAGGGGTATTTAGACATGAGATGTGAAATTCTACAAATATTTCAATTTAAGAATATTCTAAAAAATTTGCGTATCTATAGAATATTACGAGGATATCATATGAATACTCTCTAAATACTTGTTTTTGAGGGGATAGTTTCAAACGCTTCATCTTTCAAAGTGATCTATTTACTATATATCATTGAAGTAAACTACCCCTATCTTTGCATTCATGTGGATTTTGAAATTTTTATATAATGTCCTCCATGAGGTAATACTTGCACACATCCCGAACAAATAGAAGTGTCAAAGAAGTTTAGATTGAGTATCACATTCTGTGCACTATGGCTTGTAGCTAGAGTCATGTCAAGCTGCATAGGGTAGCCATGAGGTAGGAACATGTATATATGTATCACAAAAAGGATGTCTATAAACTGGATACTGAACAAGTGAGTAGTTACTACACAAGCAAAACAGAAAAAATGAGAATCTAGGATGAATTATCTATACCATGAGGCACGTAATTTAGTTCAAAGTATAAAAGCATAAAGAATCTTGACATGGAAGTTCTTCTTTTGAAAATTCTTTAGGAGGGATTGAATCAAAGTCCTTTGAATTCCTAGCTAAAAATGTAATCACTCCTTGTTTCACCTCATGACTTCTCTTTTTCATCCTAAAAATGTGCATATCTAGAATTGATGAAATGCTTTACCCTTACACATAATTCTACCTCTAAAAATTCACTTCTTCAATCAAATCAATCATTAGAGCTAATAAAAGTGAAATATAGGGATAGAAAACAAAATTCACTTGATGCCCAATTTCATCTTGTGGTAATTTTTTCACATCCAAAAAATGAGTATTTTCCATAATTCACTAAAATCAACCATACCCTATCTGACTAATTGTACCCTTGCAAATCCCAATCTTCAATATAATCAACCATTTGAGTTACAAAATAAGAGATTTGAAGTTTGAATTGAAAGATGAAAATATGAACAAATCTAAGACTTTGAAAGCAAATGTTGCTTAACAAATTGAACATTCATGATGATTAGGAGCTATTTCACTCACAACTCAAAAATATTAACTCCTCAAGGACCAAAATAACACAATGTGTCCTCTTCAAATTTTCAATGGAAAATTCTTGGTAGGGTGAACTAAATCTCAATATTTATAAGCTAAGAACTTGTAGAGTAACAATAGGGGTGGAATAGTAGGGATGGAAAAAAAACATTTTCTTGGACATTCCTGGTCTTTACTCTACACCAAAAAACTAGGTTTGGAGAAAAAAAATTCAAATTTTTATTTTTAGCAATTTTAAAAATATAAGGTTCAATCTGGTGTGATTAAGAATACAAAATAATTAGAATGGTTCAATATTTTTTGAAGATGTCTCAAATAACATGTTTATAGTATTAGTTATCAAATTTCAAAAATTAATACATATATAAAATTTAAATTTATTTTGTAGGATCCAATTTGGTCAGTTTTGGTTTTCTACTCCTTCTATTTGAAAATGTGTACAAAGTTGAGAGATTTTTTTAATTCTCATTTCTCAAAATTAAAAAATACTACATTTGCTATAGATTCCAATAAAAAAAAATTGGAGGAGTTAAAAAGCATAATTCATCTTTTTATAATTTTTCTTCCCCCAAGATTGCTTTTTTTGCTTGTAGAAACAATCTTCCAAATTGTTATAATCTAAAAATCCAATAGTCAATATTTTTTTTAATTAATTTCAAATATATTAGACAAAGTAGTTTTTACTTTTATATAGAGAAAATTAAAACTTTCAATTATAGACAATATTTCAAAAGTATAAAAGTCTTTAGACTCAAGGCAAATACTAAGCATTAGATGTTTTCAAGGGCATTGGAAGGCTATATCAGCCTTGTTTTCTGTTTGTAATGAATAGTACCATATTCAAAATATTAAAATAATAAAAAAAAAAAATTAATTCAAATTTTTTGAAAGAATTTAAAAAAATATATATATGTAAATTAAAAAAAATCGATTTAAAAAATAAAATAAAATATTCTTATCTAACGTGGCAGTCACTTTGCCATGTTAGATTGCTACTGCAGCAAAGGGCCCACAGTCCGAGAACCTTGGGAAATTTATGGCTTTGTTTAGTAGGTGAATTTCATCTAATGTGTACTCTACTTACTAATGAAGATTCAAAGTTCACAAAGTCAAGAATGTTTGGAGGCATGTTGCAAGTGAAGATATTCAAGATTTGAATATAGCATGTAATATTGTTTGCATTGGACATAAAACCCAAATTTACCTATCAGTGAATGTACAATACATAGTGTACAATATAGAATCTCATTGTTGGAGTAGTCTATAACAATACCTTCTAATTCATTCATTTGTTTAGATATTTGTATCATTGAGTCTAAAATTATCCAAAAACTCTTCATATAAGGGTTTCTTTTGCCATAGATAATTAGAATATTTAATTTAATTTAATTTTTTAATAGAGTTTTAAGAATAATTTTAGAGCTTTTGTATTTGTTGTAATCCACTTAATAAATACAGTGTAGTTTTTAGGCTCATTTTATATAAAAAATAAATTCTTATTAAATATTTTGTCTTAAGTTAAATAAATAATTAAATATCCATGTGGAATGGAATGTGTAGACTTTTTAGATGTTGATGGATAGAGTTCATATTCCTAATTTGTTGGGTATGCTTGTGTCATCACTATTTCCAACCAGGCATTGCAAATTTTTTATTATTTCCTCAAATTTTTTGTATCTTCTTTCTTTCTTTTTATTTTAAAGACATAATCAAAGTCATTTCTCAATTTACTCATTTTTTATGCTTCTATAACAAGTCAATCATGTTTTTCCATTTATAATTGCACATAATAAATGAGTACAATAATGAAGAAAATTAGAACAAATTCATATAGCAAACACTTCATAAAAATTAAAAACATGAAGAAATATGCAACAAGGCAAGAAATTTCAATTGCATATGCACTTACATGTAAGAAATAGCTGTAAGATACAATTATATAAGACACTTGATTGTTTCTAATTTTCACAACTTTGGTAGTCTACTTCATTTATATGAAACATTAAACTAAATCATTGCATAAGTTAATTTTGCAACTTTAACCCTTAAAGGACGGTCTGGTGACCATAGAAATCATTCTTTTCGTTACCATGTGAATCATTTGCTTAAAAAATTGCAAAAGCACTAATTGGAAGTCAAACTATTGTAGAAGACCTCTTTTCACATCAAAATTCCAAAGATGAATAGTTTCATTTTTGTCCAACTAGAAGGAACTCTATCATCCATTAGACAAGAAACGTCCTCATTGACATTTAAGGGTTAACCACTATCCATAGTTTTTAATGGTCATACTTATGATATTACAACTTAGCAAAGAAGATTCAAGGACACCAAAGAAAGCGTTATTTGCAAACACAAATTTGCAATATTAAAATGGTTTCAAAGCTATATTTTGTACACAATATAGTGAAATTAGGTTGCCCCAGACTATAGTTGACCATGTCTGAAAGTGTTAGATATGAGAAATTAGTGTGGGGCAACCTAATTTCACTATTGTGTAGATGACTGACAAAAGTTTCTAAGTTGAGGTGGAATGCATTCTCAAATCAATGTGTACTCATTGTGCAAGATTTTGGAGCATCGCATTTAGGCAGGCATTGAAATAATGTGTGGTTACAGCAGATTTGAATCAACGTTGCATCATTCAGTAGTGTCAAAAACCTTGAAAACAAACATTCAAATTCATATTCTAAACATGAGGTGCTAGCTGAGCAACCTCAAATGCATGAGTCCTACATGCATGATTGAAAAGCTGCCTACTCACAAGTGCAAAACTGAGGCTCCATAAGTTAATTTCCCACCCCAAAGTCTAAGACTTACTCGAGACTAATCTAGGAATCCGCTGCAAGATACCAAATTGTCACAATGCTCACAGTTCCATTGCAAAACATGTGGCACCTTCCTAAGTCAGACAAGAGAAGGAGAAACAATTCACTGAGAACAGAAACTACCAGTACATGGACTACTCTTCATGGAATGAGTCCATCACATACAATTTACTGAAACTCTGTGCAGCAAACCTGTTTCAAAAAGAAAATCACCAGGCAAAACTTTAGTGACCAATAACAACGCAAAATTGAATATCAACAATGTCCCAGGAAGCAAATTTCAGAATAACTCTTAAATCATTCACAAACTGTCTCACAGAACCTAATATTTAACAAAATAAGTCACCTCCACTTTTGAAAGAGTATGAGACACAACCTCATTCCCTTAGTAATCAAAGAATACAACCCACAATGCATATGATCACATACTTTGTTATTTTCTGTTTGTGTCTATGCTAGATTGAGTATTGCATGCGGCGTGCTATGGCTACGCTACGCAGCTCGGTGTGACTCCAGCTACAAGCCATAAGTGCACTGCATGCAATACTCGATCTAGATTATACATTGTCATCAAAACGCTTTCAAATTGCTGGTGTCAACAAGATCTGTTGGTCATACCCATTCACTTGGCAATGACTGCAGTAATTCGAAATCTGGTTTGTTATGAGATAGCTGTCAAGCCGTGAAGGCTCGGGTAGAGTTTTGAAGATGGGATTGTTAGGTTCTTCCTCCGGAAGCGGCTCCTCCCCAGAAGCTCTTCGGGCAGCATTCCCAGTTCTGCAGAAAGACATAAATTTCACAATGTATGATCCAAATAAACTGCCTCACAGTCACGAATTGAAATCCTCATAACAGTACTTTTTGGCCAATTTTGGGGAACTACTGAAATTTGATTACTTTTTAAGATTAAAGAATTCAATTTTTTTTTATTTGTGTTTTGGTTTAATGGGTGAGTAACCTTGTGAACTTTGGCTTTTGGTGGCCATTGAACTAAAATAATGTTTTTCTTAAGCTGTAAAAAGTACTTTAGAAAAATTATAAGTATTGTATAGATGTTAAAAAAACTGAAAAGTACTGTGGAGGAAAATCAGACTATGAACTTTGAGTAGTTCTATAATACTTTGTTAGAGTATTTGGTATGTGAACAATTCTTTCTAACAAATAGAACATACTTGCATTTATTGCTCCAATGAAGGAGCTTATGTGGCATTTTTTTCTGCAGCCAAAAATGGATAGGAACAAAAAAAATTTGCTAATCTTTTGGTGACGGAAGCAACATATATGTAGACTCTAGGATGGCTAACAATCAAATCCCCCCAAAAATATATATTGAAGAATGTACAATAAAAAACACAAAAAATTGTACTAAAAATGTACAAAAAAATACAAAAAAGTACAAAAAAGTACAAAAAAGTACTAAATTTTCTTGCCAAAACCATACCTAGTGTAGTGTGCTTTCACCCGTCATGGAAATGTAACAGAGTTTACCACTTTGAAAGTGGTAATGGTAAACAAGTGATGAAGTAAAATATAAGATCCTACAGTTAGATTCTAATAAAAAATGTTATTTTTGTTTTTTCGGGTGATCGCAACAGACATAGCAATTTTGAGTGGTTTCGGAGAGAAAACATGCTTTGGTATTTTACGAGTTAAGAGAATTTGAAGTATTTAAATTTTGTACCATACAAATGTATTAGTTTCAAAGATCTCCATTTCTTGCTAAACAATATTGGAATCTACCTTAATTTTTAACGTACAATTGTTTAGTGATTTTTTGAGAGGCAAAAAGGAGATTAATGGGTTTGGTATACTTCTTTAACCTCCAAAGGACCAAGGCGCATTCTAGTCAAAAACTGTCATAAACTAACATTTTTTAGAGCAATGAAAAAAATGAGTTTAAGAAATCAAAATTCAACTATACAAATTTGTACTAGCCTTTGATGGAGATGTTTGGAAAAAATTTAGAAAGTTTGGCCATACAAATTGAAAGATAATAACATTTGAAGTTAGAAGAAAAAAATTCCTTCTAACCATGCCCAACTGGGTTGGCAAACTTTAACGAGTTCTAAGAGTGAGATATTTGTATTTATGCATAGTTTTTCTTACAATTCTGTCCTATATCATGTTAGTTATATACTTGCCAAATTTTGACAAGTACATAAAATAATAGAAATAAATTGCCCCAACAATTAGGTTGCTCTACTCCAAAAAAATTACTTTAGAAAGGGATCAAACTCAACAAATCAACGATGCTAGGGCATGAGCACAAAGTTGTGAGTCTATGAGCCTTGAACCTAGTTGTAGATATGTAACTATAACTATTTGAAGGAGTTTATAACATATGTAGCTATAAAATAGACACCTATAATCATCAAAGGTGTCTATAATATAAACTCTTAGACTCATGGGTTTATAGAATTTATACTCATATGCCAGCATCTCCCTTCAACAGATACTTCTATGTACAGATATTTCCATTTTTATATATGGAGGTTCATGAGTCCCTACTAAAATAATGCCTAATTCAAAAATCATGCATTCTTGTATAGTAACAATAAATATTTATATAGTGTAAAATGTTGAAAACTAATATGGCACTATCTAATTTCACTCATTTGTGTTCAAGAAGACTTTTTCACATATTGCCTGAAGATGCTTGAGTTGCCCCAAAGTTCAAGGAATAATAACTGATCCAAGCAACTGATCGGAAATAAAATTGTATTCTGATTATAGAGGTACATATTCACACCTTGTGTCAAAATTGAGTGAATACTCGACCAAAATTGACTTTGTGTGCAACTACGCAAGATTTCTTGTGTACATTGAATGGTCACTTGGTCCAGAATGATGCCAATGCCAAAATGTGCGTAGGTCATGAATGATGTCAAATGAATAGTATTGGATGAAGGAATTGAGCGAGAATTTTCATCTAATGGATTTTGAACAGTTCCATGAATTTATAGATAGTGGATCCTCTTTGTGTTATCTTTGACTTTCCTACAAATAAAAATGCTTAATCCATGGATCACAAAATGGTATTTTTCTACAGTATTTTGGCAACTTTTGGTTGTATGTTCTTGTTTATAATTTCAACCATGAACAATTTTCAATTGAAAATAATATTGGTTTAGTAAAAGTATGAAAATAAACATGAGTATCTAATATGCATGGAATTGATTGTAGAAAATGCAGATAGTTGGATTTGTAGCTTATAACAACTTTGCATGATCAATTTATTTAGAAGTAAAATTCAATAACAAGTGAGTTCTTCTTACCTTTTTGAAAATGAAACAAATAAATCTCTTAGAGTATTATGCATCTTCAAATAACAAGGTGTAATACAACCAATATCTATTTATGTGGAACCTAAAAAATATTCCAAAATATGTGCATGACATTTCTTAAAATCCAAACGTAGATGTTTTCAATTTTTTTTTGCAACATCCTCCAAAAAATGTGGAATCATCCTAATATTTTTATTTTTGATCTCCTAGATTGGATGCATGGGTGCACCAATTTCAACATTGTGGAGGAGACATTGAATCACTTCTTCATCCAATCAAAATTAGGTTATCTATTTTTCCACAAGTTGTATAAAAAAGTAGATTGCTTTCATCAAATGAATACCACTCAAGTCACAAGAACTTGTTCTAAAACTTTATCTACCCAATCTTTGTACAAGATTTCCTTAAATAACTAAATTTTGCAATGTTACACATTTGAAAAATTTGAAAATCAAAGAATTAACTTTTATAGATATATGTCCATCTTACTCTCAATAGCTTAGCTAAAAAACTCATGAATTTTTTTCAACTCTCCAAAGTTGCAATCAAGAATTGAAAGAACATATATTATGTCTTCATATGCCCATGAGGGATTGAAGGTCCTTGCATCCCAAAATAAAGTGGGCCTTGGCAAAACTTAATTGCAAATTTACATCAACCATTATTAAGATTTAATTTAGACCAAAAATTGACGCCTTTTAAATTTTGGTTCTATTTTATTTTTAAATTCAGAAAAAATTCAAGAATTCAATGAATTATTGCAATTGCAAGCTCTATATGTTAAAATTCAAATTACCTAATTATATTGTGTGAGTTTCATATCTATATTTAATTTATAAATGATTTTGAGTTTCATTTCTATAATTTATTTATGAATGATTTTGAGTTTAAATTTAAAAAGATGGAATGTCATTATGACCTTCATTTTTGGTAGAAATCCCAAATTATTCTAATACTCCGTATGTCATTGAGCATATATTACAATATTAAAAAAAATCACATTATACTTACAAACATCACAATAATTTGATTCTTTACCAAAACTTTTGAACCCAAATCACATTACCAAGAAACTTCTTTACATATGAAAAATATAAAACTCCAAATGTTATAGACCAATCATATAAAGGTTATATTTAAAAAGATGGTGGCCATTTGACTTGAAGGTCATTGGACTTTAAAATGTAAATAATTATTTGAGAATAATGTGTACAATACCTACTACTTAAAAAGATAGATAGTTTCATATACTGATATTTATCTATGGTGAAAATTTTAGATCTTTTTATTTGTATTTTATAGTTGAAATGATTTTTCTTCACCTTTCCTTCAAAAATTCAAGACAATATGGAAATTCAGTTCTACACAAAAGATTTAGAATTTATTTATCCATAGAATACCTATGATTTCATCTTCAAGATTTTTTGTTTTGATCATACACATCGGTAGCATGGAGTATAAAAGGAAAGATTTTAAGATTTAGATACATAGATTGCGAAACTATAGAGGCTGTAATAGACCATGTTGAAGAAAACAAAATTATATGAATGGAATGTCATATTGAATTTTAAATTGGACTAATTTGATTATAGTGTAGTTGTGTTATAGATACCTATATAATAGGTTTTTATATTATAAACACCTTAATGGTTGTAGGATATCTACTTATACAAATATTGAAGGCTCACATGCTTGCATTTCATGCTCACACACTAGCATTGTTGATATAGATTACTCAAAGGAAACTTACACCAATGAATGAAGTAGAAGAAGGTGCACATGAAGTACTTACAACAGAGCTACGTGAGAACTCCAATGAATGATAAAGTCCAAGGGGCTTTGTAGATGGCAATGACAACATTAGTACTATTGTGATGGAAGATTCATTTTCTATGTCTCGAATCTCTTACAAGAGTTTGTTTACTTCTCCCATAGAAGGTCAAGCCTTGGGATTCGGAAGGCAACAAAAGTAACATAATTGAAGCAAACTTACAATTATTGCCTTTTTGATTTCCCAATCTGCATTTGGTGCAATATTATAATTCAAATGTTCAGATTGACTTGGTAGTTGAGATGTCTCAAGCATTCTTGGATTTGCCACACTCAAGAGTGACCCACCTTCATAAACACTCTAAACCGCAAACAACAACACAAGATCCTCAAGCTCTATAGTTTGCAAATCCAAGGGGTGCCTTCCACGAATCACTTCCAATACCAAGATACCGAAACTATAAACATCTGATTTCTTGGTGGCTTTGTCTGTATATGGCAACTCATGAGCTATATAGCCAAATGTGCCTGTTGCTAAAGTAATCATCTCCAAATTGTGGTGGTCCATCAAACGAGCAAGTCCAAAGTCTCCAACTCATAGGCATTGAAATCCGCATCCAACAACACATTACTAGACTTGATATCATGGTGCAAAATACAACTCAAGCAATCTTCATGCAAGTACTTTAGTGTTGCACCCACCCCTTCAAGAATAGAAAGACGCATTTTCAGCGATTGAACATGTTGACTAGTGTTTTTGTGAAGCCAAGATTTCATTGAGAGTTCCATTGGACAAGTATTCATACACCAACAACAATTTGCCTTTCTCTTGACACCATCCTTGCAACTTCACCACATTTCGATGTTGAATTTGTCCTAGACTTGCTACTTCAGCAAGGAAAAGGGATTCAACTTGTGTGGATTCTGTCATGTTGATTTGTTTCACAGCAACCAAAACACCGCCATCTGAATCAAACATGAAGATCTACAACATTTAATCCAATTGAACTTTTCTCCAATTGAACAAAACGTCTTACGAAGATTGTATATAAAAAGGTAATATGACTACCGAAGTTTATGAATGAGTAGCTAGTACCTCTACTTGTTGGCTGCTTCGTTGTTGCCCTCAGTTAACTCTGAAAGTGAGGACAATCTGATCTCTGTGGTTTGAAGTATCACGATCGAACCTTGCATTTGATCCGATGCAATCAAGTTCCTCCACAATGCTGATACAACTTGCGAGGGTGGCAACGTCATGACCAAGTTGGTGGTGAAACCATTTCATTTCCAAGACCGTGCGACAATATATGTGGCCACGTCGAGTGAGCCGGCAACTTGGACACCACTAATTAAGTTAACATATATGTAGCGTAGCCTGAGGTCACCTTAGGCACGTTTTTGCGGATTAATTATTTAGAACAGGAAGGGTTGGTTTAATTCTGTGAAGAAATTACTTGGCAATTATTAACCCTTAAGCGCCGCTGGTCTTTTAGATGAGTGAAACCAGGAAGACAACATGGAAATGTTGGAGGTCCACTGATGTTAGAGGGACGTCTGAGGTGCGCAAAATTTCTGGAAAATACGGACTGTCCAGCGAAACATCTCTGCATTCGGAGGAAGCTCACAGAGCACTGAAAGACAACCAAATCACGCATCACGCAGCACCTTGCATTGCGAAGCACGTCATGTCCCTGCCGAAAGAATGGCTCTTTGCCCTCCCTCGACGTTCAGCTGTTAAATTGCCCGTATGGTAAACCTATTTCCGCCATCCTAGTTTTGGCCCCATTTCCGTCACTACACTCATCCAACTCCAGTCACTTTCCTGACAAAATCAGAGCATTGATATCACCAAGACTAAGGTGTCAATTTTTCATTGGTCCATACTTACGTGCTAATAGATACATGGAAGGGTGGTTATGGGTTGTTGGTATGATGTTTATGACTCCAGTCTACAAGTGGTTTTGTAATTTCAAGGTTGACACTTCAAAAATTCGCAGAAATTACAATTTTGATTGAAAAATTATAAATCCACTTGGGTTTGATTTGCGAAACAAGCGCACACCTCTGAAAAATACATACCCTTCTTGGAATTGGCCCCAATATACTCAGATTGCAAATCAGGGTGGTAATAGGCTTGTCTACCTTATAAGCTTAAGTCCGACCCCACGGAAGTCTGCCCAAGCAAGTCTGGCACCCAATCAATCGCGTCCCGCCACGTGTCCTCCCCAGCCGACTGAGGCCTCGTCCTGGGCTTCGAACTTGAAACCCTCGATTTCCACACTGTCGCTTGCGCCGTGCCATTCCAAGCCACAAGAGCCATCCCTCCGAAGCCTGGAGCCTGGAGCAGTTGAGCCTTGCATTCCATTCTCACCACGGTGATGCGCGGCAGATTAAGCGCGGCAGATCAAGCGCCACCGCGCGCGGAGACTAAATCTCTTGGGAGCAAAGCTGTCGGTATCGTCCACGGAGCTTCTGCAACAGGGTAAGATGCCCTTGTCCTGTCGATCTTGAATTCTGATGCTGCCATTTTGACTTAAGAACGCAACGCTGTGTTCGGTTTGCGCATGAAGTCCGTCAGGGATCCGGTCATCGGTCCTTTGTTCGTCTTGTGGAGGTCGTGTTTTACCGACAATTTTACACTTTCCTCGCGAAGGGCTGTTGGAGCATAGCTGGTGGGAAATGAATGGAGGAAATGAATGCCGAGATGGTAGTGGTGGATCAGATGTCTTTAATCTGAGCAGAGAAAGCCGTGGCACCCGTTGTTGTGGGACTACCGCCATCCCAAGGGCAGAGACCAGAGAACGCTTTGTTCTCTGTTCGCCCCGTTGGATCGAAGCTGCAATTTAGGATGATTTGAGTGTCCGCATGTACAGTTGTTGTCTTCTTTGGCTTGAGATTTGGCGAAAGTGTATATTACACTGGAGTGATTCGAGCGAATTCCCAAATCTTAGTCGTGTGCCATTCTGTAGTAGGGTTTGAAGAGAGAACTGGTTGTCCATGGCTGTGGCGAAGTGGGGTCTGGCATCTAAGTGATGAATAGATGAGTTGCTGTTGTAGGAAGCACGATTATACGAGATGGATCAAGTCCCTAACTGTGCTCTAGCACACATTTGGTTTATGGGTTTAGGAATCCAGATTGTATGTCTTTGCTTTGGAGTGTAAAAGAATGCGATGATACATGTCTGTGTGGAGGCTCTCTCGAATTTGCCTTGATTGTTGAATGTCCAGTGCGTTGCACTATGTCTTGTAGCATTTGCTAAGGCCATTGAAGGTATGTTTATGATTGCAGGCTGCAAAATGTGTAAAGCATTCTAGTGTTTTGTGGAATTGGGAAGGTATTTGCATTATAGTTGTGGAAATATGGAACGTGCAGTGTTCTTTCATGATTCTTTGTTTGCACTTCGGTAACCTTCGGATTCGAAAGGATTTCATTTCAGGTTTCTGCTGTCCAGGTTTTAGGGTTTAGTGGACGAATGGCGTTGCAGTGCTGCTCGCTTTGTAATAATTGCAAATTTTTGGAGATGGCTGCGCAGTTGGAGCGCAAGAGCCGGTGATACTTGCGTCTGTCAGTCGATGCGGAGGTGAGCTGTGTTCTGGAATCTTATATGCAAATTGAAAATCTTCAATTCGAAGTTGCCGCTAAGGTTCTCTGTTGTTGCGTTTTTTGAAACCCTAATCCCGTGGTGTTCAGAGTTTCATAAAAAAGAGGTTTAGAAGAAATGTTCACGAGCCTTGTAAATATTTTGGGACGGAATTGCGCTTTAAGTTCCCATTGCATTGGCAACAAACTTTTCTGAACAGATGGGTTCTTTGTTACTGAAGAAGTCGTGAAAGGCGCTGAGTGTATCTGAGCTTCACCAGCAGTCATTGTAAGCATTGCGAGCTGCTGCGGTTGCTTCTATCCATAAGGATCACATCATGTGGTGAGCGCCAATGCCGGGCGATCGGTACTACCAAGCCTGAAATGGTCCTTCCAAGAGATAGGCAGGTGGGGTGCTGTGGCGTTCAAGAGAATTATAATCGATCCCTTCAGCGGTTTGTTTTGAACTTATGGTATGGGCTTCATCAACGAGATATTTCCAATGTTAGGGTTAGTATATACACAAGTATTTACTTCTAGCAGTTACTGTTCTGTTGCTGACTATTGGTTGGGTGTCCAGTTACGTTTCACCTGTATAGAAGCCACGAATGAAGTAACTAATGGCTAAGTTACGAACCCTTGTCTGAGAGCATGTCGTGAAGTTCAGGGCTTGAGTGGACCAGCCCCTTTAGTGGCTGCGTTGGCGATTGAAATATGTGCTCCAGCTCTCCTGCTGCGTATGTATTCGTTTGTATTTGCAAACTCCGGTCGCAGTGCTTAGTTGCCAAGGACAGCATTTGATACAAATACGTGATGCTTCCGATGAACTTTGCAGTTGTTTTGATAAGGTTGAAGTTTGATGCATCTTGATTAGCCTCTCTGGAATGGTCCCGGGTAGAAAGAAATGTGTCTTAAGCTATGATTTTGGAGCATGGGAACTGTGTGAAGTGCGAGAGCTCAATGTTTCATTGCCCGACTCTTTTGCAGACAAGTCCGAAGTGGCAGCCAAGGCATATAACGGCAGTTTGGAGAGTGTTGTTCAGCTACATTGGTGGATGTCTGCTTTGGGGATCAGATGAAGAAACTGTGGCGGTGGGTCCCTCCGCTCTATTTCTTATGTCGCTCCTGTGGTGCTTTAGTATTTGTAGTGGTTTTGTTTATTTTCTTAAAACTCATTTCTTGGATGTTCACGATAATTTCAGTTCACCAACGTTCACTGGTATTGTACTTACAGCCATGTCACCCTCTTCAATGACAGGGCTTACGTTGCTATCTGTGACAATGTAGCGGGGGTGTTAGGCGTGAGTATGATTGTGGTGGTCATCTCCATCTTTGGATGGTGAATTTTTTTTTTCTATACTCACTTGTAATTGAGATTGTGGAGTGTTTTTCACTGCTTTCATATTCTGGTAGGGGATAGAATTTGCATAGAATTGGTAAAAGTGGGCGTCGTTGATATCTTGCTCTCACCAAGGTGGTCCTCCTGAGCGCAAGTGTGTGGTTTCATCCATTCGACCAGAAGCGATGGATTTGGTCACTAGTTAGATCTCAAGGTTGTAGTATTCCAGAGCACCTTTGGAGGATTTGATCAAATTGGCAAATCTTAGAGTGACCATGCGGACTGTAATTCACTCGATTTCTGCCTTCATTTTGATGTGGGTCTGTCAGGTTGTTTTAACGCAGTTCATACGGAAGACAAGATCAGTAAACACGCGTGTCCCAAGCTGTAGGCGACTTGCTTTGTGATGTTTTCACGTTGCTGTGATTTTGTTGAAGACCTCCTCCATTTTACTTGCGAATGATGTGATGACACGTAGTCTCTGTTTGGAGTTTTTGACATTGAGAGTGATGTTTTGGTGTATTGTAAGTACGTTTAGATTTGAAATTGAGGCCATCCATTGGGTTGATGTTGGATTTGAAGATTATTATTTTAATCTGTGTGGCTGAGTTTTTTGACCCGCATGTGATGATGAGTTGGATTTTAGGTCTGCAATGAAGCGAAAGACGCTGGACCGTGATGTGTCGAGAAGCTGTTTAGGTGAAACCTCGCATAGGTAATGTACTCCTCTTGAGATGGACGAGGGAATGAAATTTGCATCCACTAGCTGCAGTTTGTAGTGCTTCTGGCTTTTTTGAACCTTCTTGTTTGTAGGAATTGACTGTTTTTGGATATTGTTATCATGGTGTACGTTTGTTTGCTTTTTGCTTTGTAAGTAATGTAACTGTTGCAATTCCATGACTTGATTTGGTATTGATAGATTTTATTCATGGCCCAGGTCCATTGAAGTCGTGGGGAATGATGCTATCTTGGAAGCCAAGCACAAGATATTTTTGAGCCATAGTGGAGCTCAAAAGGAGTTTGTGGATCACTTGTGTAAAGCTTTGGAGGATCGGTTTCACTATCCTTTCTATGATAGACGCCATGAGAGCTTACCAAAGGGTGAACAATTTTTGGAGTTGATTGTTCGAGCTGCTGAACAATGTGAAATGTTGATTGTGGTTGTGTCAGATGAGTATTTCATGTCGAAGTGGCCCATGATTGAATTGAGTGCCTTTGTTCAAGCTCATAAGCTACACCATGAACCAAAGAGTTCTTCTAGTGGGCCAAAGATATTACCCCTCTTTTATGGACTATCGGTGGATGATTTGAAGGATGCAACTAAGCGGAAGACATGGTTTGGGAAGTGGGAGACTTTGGCAAAGGGTGATCCAGGGAATCGAATTAGTGTGAGTGATTGGAAGTATGCCTTGGATGTGTTGAGGTCTTTCAATGGCTTGCCGTACGATTTGCAAGGGATTGTGGCTTATGAGGAGGAGATTGTTTCGTATGTTTGCAAGTCCATTTCTCCGGATATAAAGTGGGACGATTCCCATGTGCAAGGCAAATCCACCATTTGTAAGGTATTGAATTTGGGTTGTTTTTCCACTTTCAATGCAGCTAGTGTACATGTTATGAATTCATTTATAACTGGGTTTTGAATGCCAAGGGATATGAACTGATTCGGTTGTTGTTTGGGTGGATTGAATAGGTGATTGGTGAGAAGATTGAAGGAATTATAGTTTCAAGCAAACACAATGTGAAAGTGTTTGGTTTATATGGAGTTGGTGGTATTGGCAAGACCACGACTTGCAAGACCTTGTGCAACGAGCTTTCGAGCAAATATGAAGGGAGGGTTTGCCATATTGAGTTTCCAATTAAATTTCCGATTGCTGCTTTGAGTGATTCCAAAGAGTTCTTTCAAAAGGTTTTGCAAGACTTGACAAGGAGAAGTGTGGAGGTCGTTCAACACTTGAATGATGGACATGTGAGTTTTTTATTCTACATGCTTAATTTGTGTGTATGTCAATGATTGAAGTTGTGGAAGCCAACATTAGAGATGAACAAGTTTTGAAGTCTTGGTGGAGTCTATTTCTTTGTCATCATTTGTGGCCATGGGCTATCATTTGTAACACTTGTTTCTTCTTGTTGATCTTTTTGAGTGTTTTTCATGCATTTTTGAGTGTGATGTTTCATTCACCATTGTATGGGAGATTGTGAGGATGCTCTTTTACCTTGGAATCTAGGATTCATGCCATTGAAATCCTTGGGGATGTGTTCATTTTTTGAGTCTGATTGATTATGTGGTGAATGTGTTTCTAGTGCAAGGACATTTTGCGTAAGAGTCTTTTCAAGCAGAGAACTTTTTTGGCGATTGATAATGTTTCGGATAGTCACCAATCCATTTCTCTGGCAAAGACATTCTTGGAACTTCCTTACCACACCGATAGTGTGGTGGTTGTGACGGCTCGCTCTCCAAGTGTTCTTGAGCTTTTGGGGACCAATGGAGATGCATGCCTTGAGATGCCGGATCTTAGAGAGGCCGATGCTATGAGGTTGTTTTTGCACCATGCAGTTGGTGGCAAAGAGTTTTTTGAAGATGAGGAGAAGCATGACATAATGACTTGTGTTAGGAGGTGTTATTTCTCCAAGGGTGCTGGACAAGGCTATCACTATCATCCCTTGGCCTTGCAGTCTTTGGGATTGCAATTGGGTTGTCATGGAGAGAATCCTTCATTATGGGTGAAGCATTTGCCTCGTGTAAGGACTTTCAATGGTTTATCTGGAGGAAATCCCGTGTTTGATATTTTGAGGAGTGGTTTTGACTTGCTATCACTAAGGGATCAAACTTTGTTTATGGACGTGGGGTGTTTTTGTCATCGTTTCAAGAACTTCATTTCTTTGTCATCATTGTGCGTTGCACACAAGCTTGATAATGACGAAATAACTCACAAGGTACATCTATCCCTTTCATCTAGATGTGAAGTTTTTGTTTTTTATGAGTGTTGCTTTTGACATTTTGTTTAGGATGTAGTTACTCCAAGATTGTTTAAGTGTCACTTTTTGATGGGTTTTTTTTTTCCTGTTTGATATATGTTAGTTTCCTTGCCAAGTTGGTTGCATTCAATGTGATGGATTTGATGGGGTTTGCAATGACTAAGAAGTTCAATGTCGACCAAATATTCATGTCTTTTATAGTTATTTTGTGGTGGTGTTGGAATGGCAGTTGGAGCACTTGAAGCGACAAGGCTTGTTGCAGGATGTGGATTTGAGATCCGGCAAAGTTACCATGCACGATTTGTATCGGGAGTTTGCAAAACTTGAAGCAAAAGGGTCTTTCAACGACAATGGTGATCTGACAGAGCGGATGTGGTTCTACAATGACAATGGTGATCTGACAGAGCTTAAATGTAAACCAAAGGGTGGATGTTGGCACAAATTGATACGGCTTACTATTGATTACAACGGAGTTGGTGAATCTAGAATTTTGGATGGCATCAAATGGGATTACTTTTCCAATGTTGTGGTATTGCGTCTTTGGGCTCTGGGGTTGAAACATGGAGCTTTGAATTTGGAGGGCTTGGTGTGTTTAAGAATTTTGGATATCGATGGGCTAGAAAATATTGATGGAATTGAGGGTTTGGGAGAACTCAAGAACCTTACTGAGTTTACATGGGATTTTGGTAATTATAGTAGTTTTGATGTTCCTACCCCTATTGTGGGGCAACTTCCTTCATCCCTAAAAGTATTGAAGATCTATGGGACAGCTGGATTGGTGCCGGACTCACTTGCACGATGCCACAATTTAGTCGATTTAGATCTTGAAATGGTTACAGCTCTATCGCTGCATCTTCGCAGTTGTCGGTCCTTGGAACGTGTGTCCCTTGGGGATATTCAAAAGTTGCAAACCTTGTTGGGACTTGCTGCTCGTCCATCATGCCGCCTACAAGTTCTTGAGGTTTCTCATTGTTATGATTTAGTTGACATTCCAGGGTTAGATCCTCTTACCGGCCTAAAGGAATTCCATATAGACATCAATTTGAGTGGTAGCAGTGGATTGACATCCTTGGTAGAGTTGGAAAATTTTCCTGCATTGCAAGTCCTTGATATTCGGGGATGCTATCAATTGATGCGGTTGCCGGACTTGAGTAAGTCGAGGAACCTCAAAGAACTCAACGTTGGAGAATGTTCGGCTCTCGAGCTTCACGAGAGAGATATTCAAATGCTTTCTGAGCTGCCTTTGTTGCAGGTGTTGCGCTTTGAAGATGATTTGTGTGACAAGAGCGAGGGCCAAAGCTTCAAGTTGGATCTTCGTCGAGGGAAGGTGCTAGTGCATCAATCGATCAAGGTCAGTTCTTCGGAGGTTTGGAAGGCAGGTACATGGGAGGAGCGAGATTTGGGGCCACCTCCGATCTTAATTGGAAAGCTTGGCCCTTTTTTTGTGGGGAAGGAATATGGGATGGATTCGGATGAAACCATGTTGGCATTGTCTCTATAGCTGGTTTCGGTTTGGGCAAATGGCAATGAGTTGGCCCAACCAAAGCATAGGCAAATATTGATTGGCTCTATTCTTGAAAACTCTCCTCAAAGATATTTACAACAGCAAGCTGGGGATGCGATATTGCAAGAGACAATGGTTTGTTGGGGTGCAGCTTGGTTCCAGAGAGGTGTCGTTGGTTTTTTTGTGAAGCAGCACTTGGTTTGAGTGATAATCAAGTTGAAGTTTGTTGGTTGAGCAAGTGGAATCCGACTTGGTGAATGGGCATGGCTATGGGTTGAGGTGCAGCAAGATTGATGGACTGTCGTACCTAGCAGCACCTTCGTGTATTGCTCTGGTGACAAGAGTTGTGGTGGTGAAGTTGGCGATGGTGGAGTCAAGGGGGTGGTCAATTTCCAAGAATTGACCATTTCAAGTTTGTTGGGCTTGTTTGAGTTTGTGAGTGGCTGAGGGTGGCTGGATCATGGCTGCCGCTTGGTATGAAACATCGTTGTCAAGGATGGGCATTCGAACACGTGCTCAAAAGTCTCTCAGCTGTGGATTCCTCCAGTTTTGTGATTTTCTTGGTGTAGATTCTTTTGATATGATGGGACTCTTCCATTTCATGTGAATTGCAGCATTAGTGTGTAACCTCCATTGTTGGGCGTAATGTTTTGTAGTGTCGTCCATTTGTGTGTAGTTTTGTTTGTAGGGGGATCCTTTGCAGCTTTTGGCCATCCTAGTTGGGATAAGGGTTGGTAGATTGAGTTTGTCCGGAATGTGCTCACAACACCGAGTGTGTTAGCATTGATGGACACGGGTATGGATCACACGTGTTAGGCTAGTAGCGCAAGCAGCTTACTTTTGTTGAGTGATGGCGGCACCCACAGTGACGTGATTTCCACTTGTAGATTTGAATCACCATGCCCTCTTTTTTCTAAGCGCACCATGGACTCCGCACTTGTGGAAACTATCATGTTTTACATTCTTGATTCTCGAGGTGGAAAAGGCCTCATTTGCAAGAATGTGTCATTTGATACGTTAATTGTCATCGATTGTTTATCCTGGCAAGCTTCGGTGTCCAAATTGGAAAGTGGAGAGCTTGCCGACCTTCGCCGACCTCAAAGTTCTTGTGATCTTCCCTCGTCTTTACTGCGGTTTTCTCCGCTGACTCCAAGTCATTCAGGTCTCTTTTCCATCCACATTTAGCATTGATAGCAAGCTCATTACCGACCTTGCTTCTTATGGTATAATCTGGAATTCTGAAGTGCACTGTACTTGAAGCTGCTAGGAATGGCAGGTTGCTCGACAATGATCACACGAAGTCCATTTGTCAATTGAAGGGGGGATCTGCGGTGACAGACGCTGACCATGTGCCATTCTAATGTGAATGTTGGCCACCTTTAGGGGCTGATTTCGGACTTGAGGACTGAGATTGTGCATAGTGGATGCAAAATTTGGAGGTGGAGATTGATCGCGAGTCAGACAACCATCTCGTAGTTCTGCCCAGATGATTTTTGAAGTTCCTCGGAAGCTCATTCTCTTCTTCAATGCGAGTCAGTTCACACCTACAAGGAGCTGCAAGTGGTGGAGTTTTGGAAAGAATTCGGGTTAGTGGCTTTGTCTTTCCGGAAGCATCACCAAGGGCCAGACTCCAATGCGAAGTTTTTCTTCTGCGACTTGGAGGTCAAGCAAATGATTGCGTGTTTCAGCTGTTGAAGGTGCAAGCGCTGTCGCATGTGAGGTTTGTGTTTGTTCGTGACTGACTTTGCCTTGCACATTCGGTCCCCGATTGTGCAATGGCGTGTGATCATTGTAGCGATCACTGTTAGATTTGTGACTGTGAAGAAGGTCGTAGGTCTTGAGAACTGGAAAACGGGCTAGTGCGTCCATGCCCTTTGTCCCACTCGATGGACTTTGAACTTTTGCACTCTCTGCGCATCTTTTTAGCCCTGGGAGTGGCTGTGCAGTTCTGGCACTTGCTTTGTGCTCTTTATGTACAGTAAACTGTGGTTTCCTAATGCATCTCATCGCCATTGGACTTTTTTCTTAATTCTCTTTTGTTACTTTTGTGTTAGAAGGTAGTTGCTTGGAAAGGGTTGGACGCATTGTTTGGTAATGAATCCTCACGTTATTGCATACACATCGGGACGTTTTTGTTTCATGGTTAGGATGTGGAACTGCAGGTTTCTGGGACTGGTGGCAGACGACATGTTTGTGTACAGACATTAGCTTCTCGTCAGCATAAGTGCCGTGTTGCTTGTTTGTGTGTATTACAGCTCACAAAGGCCATGTATACGCAGGCTAGGTGGTGCTTTTGACCGATGATAAGGTAAGTGTTGTTGTATCCAGAATTCCAACAGGCTTTCTAGGAATATGAACCGGTTGTGGAAAAACCCAGGTTATCTGGGAAGTGAGCAGTTAGTACAGGTTCGAAGTTACTAGTTTGAGGATCAGTACTTCTTGGCATGTCCTTGGTAATAACTAAGTAGCCAAGGAAGTCAAGGCAGGAAGTGGAGATTATTTGAGAGGGTAGAGTCGCATTAGAGAAGAATTGAACCCAAATAGAGGCCGCTTTGTAGTGCAAAAATTTGGGTGGGAAGAGCCTTCACAACTTACTAATTAGGCCAAGTTTGCTATGATGAATTCAAAAATTTGTCATCATTACTCAATTCATCTCCATGATCTCTTGAATTAGTGGGTGGGAAGAGCCTTCTTAACTTTCCATTCTTTTCTAATGATAGGTACAAATGATACAAGTTCAAAGGATGTAATGCTAATGATTGAATAAACGGGGAATGCTTTTTGGAATCACACGTGTCCATTCTAGATAATGGATTGAATGAGTCCTTGAGGATGAGCTCGAGAAGGAGATGCAAGTTTCTGCCTTTTCATTTGGTTCTGTTGCCGGGACACAAGTTGGTCACACTAAGAATTAACAACCACGGGTCTGCTGACATTTGTGCTAGGGATGTCAAGGCGAAAAGCATGCTAGGCATTCACTTTCATGGTTATAGCTTTAGATTGCACGTTTGTGGAACTTTGATGCGAGCTACAATTAATCGTGGAAAGCCAAGGGAAACTGTCCCCACATGAGCCTCAGAACAGATCATTTTGAAGTTTTTAGTGGACAACTGTGCAAGTAATGAATGTTGGACTATACTGCAGGAAGAATTTGAGACATAATTGGAAGAGGAAACAGGCAATCACTTTGCTACAATGAATTCCTTGTTTTCCTTGGTAACAAAGTATATTATCCAAAGTGACAATCATGGTGGTCAAAACTTGTCCTAGTCCGGTGAACGAGGTAGAGTTGCATTTGTTTCTTGCGTACTTACAAGAGCTTAAACAATCAATTTGAAACAAGCGCGAGTCGAAGGAGTTGTGCGGTTGTTAGCTTTCTGACTACATAATCAATGCATGTGGTCGAGTAGAACAATTAAGTTTCAACCACATCAACTCCGAAATTGCAAGGATACTTGGTCTTCCTAAATGTGCAGAGTCGTTTTGTTTGTTTGGTGATCCCTCTCTTTTGTTTGGAGCTCCAAGTAAGATGAAATCGTTGAGGAACATTATGAAGTTAGAACTGAAGCCACGTTTTGCAGGAAAGGATTGTCAGCAAGACACAACTTTGACAGTAAAGTGCAGACTGAGATGTTTACTAAGGTTTGGTAGTGGAAAAGTACATGGATAGCACATAGGATGTCTGAGGTTATTTGGTATTTTTAAGTTTTGATGGTTCATATAGACCCTCTTCTGGAGTCGGTGCAGGAGTGGTAATACAAAACCTGTCTACAGAGCAAGTTTCTTGTCAAAAGAATTTAGGAAAGGGGATTACTAGCAGCTAAGCTGAGTACGTAGTAGTAGAATCAAGATTAGAAGTTGCTCTTTGTTTGGGAATCAAAACCATCAGGGTTTAGGGGGATTCTTTATTGGTATGCTGCCAAGTTGGAGGCAAATGGCAAGTGAGATCAACAAATTTGCATGCTATTCAGAATTGGATGATGCTGCTCGTAAGTAGGTTGGAGTGTTTTTGACATAATCACATCTCTTGTAGTATGGAGATAGCAAACAGCTTAGCTAGAAATGCTTGTACTTAAGTGAGTTATGACATTAGAGATCCATGCATCAGCATTTTGGAGAGGATATTTTAATTCAAAAAGCAAGTTGACAGAGACCGATATTATTTGTAGTCGTAGCATCAATGAAGTAACTTTAACAAGATGTAAAAGCAACCTGGTAGCCCTATCGGTTTTTCACGGAGATAAAGCAGATCTGGAGGCATCTTTGAGAGAATTCAAGAGGGCTTGCATGGCTAATGGCGACAGAGATGAAGCCTCGTGGTTCCAGATTTCTTGGAAGAAGTTGCATTTGAGTGGTATGTGTGACACTTAGTTGGGATTGAAGCTAGCCGGGAAGTGTTAAAGGCCTTCATATTAGAATTAAGTTACTTGAGCCTCTTAGATTTGCTGAGTACATGAGGCAGTTAACCGGAGAAAGCGTTCATGCGTACAGTGAATGGGTGCGTAGGCTTCAATCCAACATAAAGAGAAGCGTCTCTTATGATGGTGGGATAAAACAAATGGAACGCAGGGTGATCATATGGCGACTCTTCACGGAATTAGCAATTTGGTGTTATACAGTTTAATCTTTGGCTTGTTGCCTGGGCTGCAAGAAGTGGAGATTTTTGTTGATCTAACATCATTTGATGAGCTCAACGCAAAGAGGATAGTTTAATTAATATAACACAACATCCTTTCACTTTGTTTCCCATTCCCGTCGTTCCAAGTGCTTCAACGGTTAATTCATCACCAACCCCTGTGATAATTATGCAGAATTTTTCCGAATGCTCAGGCAATCAGTTCAAAACACTAAATCGGATTTAACTCATTTGTTTTATGACATGAAAGATTTGAAGTTATTTATGTTGCAGGGTCAAAATTCAAGTAGTAGAGACTCCAGGTGGAAGCTTGAGCAAGCAACCCCCCCGTATGTAACTTGCCATGGGTGTAGAGGCAAAGGAAATTTCAAACACAAGTGTCTCGAGGCCAAAAAGAAGCGACGTCCTATAATTGAAACCAAGAGCAAGGTAGCGGAGGTGAGTCTTTTGGAAATGTCATGAGAGCAAGCTCATGGACTACTGATTGGACATAATGATGGCCACTCCGACCGGTCGATGGAGGATATTAATCTCCACAGTAGCCTTGAAAGCAACGTCATATTGAAGCAAGCACAAGCAATACAAAAGAATGAACTAGGAGGCCTCACAAGAAGATTGGGATGTTGGACCGCACTGGGAACTTTGAAGACTTTATGCTGGGCTAACTCGTGAAGAGTTAGGCCCCCCTTTTGACCCTGTACAAATCCGAGGTGGGGGTGCAAAACTTTTGCTCCCCCTTTTGGCCCATTTTTAGATGCATTAGGCCTCAATTGATGCTAAAAGTGCACGGAACTCAGGTTCCTGCGGTCTTCTGAACCTCAGCCCGAACCAAAGATGCACATTTGGCCCCCCTTTAGGTCCGGCATAAAGTAGCAGAAGTTCCCAGTTGACCTATCAATCAGCAAAGATCGGCTTGGATATTCCTTGATGATCATTTTGGGTAGACAAAATGCCAGCATTACCATCGGGTAGCTAGTAGTCAAGTGTTTGTCACTGAAGAGAGAACTTAGAGCTAGCGTTCCAGCTCGGCGTAAGAAAGAGGTGGCGGCCATGGATGCATTCTTAACAAAGGAGCGAGGTGGGACACTCATAGCAAGTTGAAGCCATTGTAAATGGTCATCTCATCAAGGACTGCATGCTCAACAGTGGAGCAGCAGTTAACGTGATCGCTAGCTGGTTCTTAGCATAGCATAATAATCTAACACAGGATTGTAAATCCTTAGTTTGATTGAGAGTGGTGGACAACGCAGCGTCAAATCATCTAGGGTGATTTCGAGCTTACCGATCATTGTTCATGGAGTTATGACAAAGCTTGACTTTCAAGTTTTAGAAATTGGAGTATCAGGAGGAGGATGCCCGATCATATTGGATTGACCTTGGTTGCGGAAAGTTAAAATAGTGAGCCTATATAATTATTGGGAAAAGGACTTGCATTTGAAAAGAATAAATTATATAGAAGTAATACCGCAATCGAGTGGGAGGAGCAAAGGTTATGAGTCAGCAAAAGTTTTTTTTGATTTCAAAAGTGACTTGGCTTGGAGCTCTCCTGAATCCTCAGACGAACGATATTCATCAAGTGCAAATCCTCGGTAGATGTGTTAAGCTTGGAGGCGGTACCTCAGTTGATCGGGTAGGAACAACCGTGTACAGAGTATCTTATATGCTCAGATCCAATGTCTCTTTTGACAAAAGTGAAATTTGTCCCATTACTGAGCTTGAGCAAAAGGGAAGACTGAGAGAACTAAGTATTAGAGTTCTCAGATCTCTTTGTAACTAAACTTGCGGTTCTTCCTACTATCGACGCGGAGCAGCACCACGTTGATTTCAAAGATAATGCTGTGCTGGTTTGTGATTAATGGAGTAAAAGGTCACTCAAACGGGACAAAACGGGACAAAACTCAAGATACAACTCGACCACGACTACTAAGCTTGGACAATTCTTCTACGAGAGTATCCCAAGCTTGGTGGAAATGTCATGCCCAAAATTCCAACAACCTCTTTAGGAATATCAACCAGTTGTGAAGAGCCCAAATTATCTGAAAAGCAAGCATTTAATACAGGTTAGAAGCTACTAGTACGGGTATCAGCACTTCTTAGCATATACTTGGCAATAATTGAGTGGCCAGGGAAATAAAGCGAGGAAGTGGAGATTATTTTAGAGAGAAGAACCGATACACATATATATATGCTTATATATTGGGAATCACGCTTGTCAATTTTAGGTAATGGATTGAATGGTCCTTGAGGATGAGCCTGAGAAGGAGAGGTCAAATGTTTGCCTTTTCAGTTAAGTGCTCAATCTGGGTTATGCTCTGCAAAATGCGTATTGATCCCACCAAGCTTGACTTATGATAATACTTGTCATCACTTGCGCATCAAATGGTTAGTTTATGCCCTTGCAATGCTCGGCTCTTCTCTTTCCTCATTTCTCATGTAACTCGTAAACATCAATTAGTGGTGAACCCTGCAACGTCCAAATCCTTCTTTGAATTGTTGCATATTTATGCTTCTATCTTTGTACAAATATAATACTTCCTTTAATTTCGTGAAGTTGGTTCTAGGATGAGTTTTTTGTTCTTTAAGATGCAAGCATTTGGTTAGACAAAGCTTTGCCCTGAAGTAGTATGTTCATCATCCAAATATGGATTTTAGGGGTGCTTTGTGAATTCGTGTTTTATACTATTGATGCTTCAGTAAAAGTCAATCCACGATGTACCGACACTATGGCAAGACTAACGAGAGTCCCAAGTGACGTGGCACTAATCAACATAGGAATGCTAAAAAATGTCCGGATCAAGTTGTCCGAACCAGCTGTGTGGTTAACACATGTATGCAAAATCTGTGCTAGAAAAGACATGACATTCTCTAGTAGGATGAATTAGTAGCCACAATCAATGTCTTAGATGATGGTAATTAGGCCTTTTTTTTGACAATGTATCTACAGATTCGGGAATTTGTCAGGGATTTCCAACCACCGTGTCTTGCTTTCTCCCAAATTTGACCTTTGTTGGAAGGGCTCACAAGGATTTCATTGTTCAACTATAGTGCCCAAAAAAAGCCCTGATGGTAATATAGTGATTAGAGACTGCAATAGGAACTCCCACCTTTTGAGTCTACATTCATTACAAGAAGCAATTTTCTTATGCCTTCATATTGTGGTTATGTTAGAAAATATTGTAACTACTTTAGATGAGAAAGATGACTATTGTAGATGCACTTTTGCTAGTTTGGATTAGTATCTTTTCCTAAAGACTCTTTTAGACTAATTGGGCAAGACACGTCAAAAATTCATAACAAAGTCATACTTTGTCAAAAAAATAAGTTTTCAATTGCTTTTCCAATTTTTCACATTGTCTTTGTATAGAAAAAGTTTAAAGTTTTTCAACAATGTGAATAGGACAAACTACTCATTCTGCTTGCTATAGGTTGGTTTACCTTATCTTTCTCCAACAACAATACAATCGTTTAGGGTTCTACACACCTTCAAAGTTCTACAATTCCAATTGCATTATAATTACAAAAAAAATACTCCCTCCGTCCCAAAATGATCTTCCTGTTAGATAAGATGTTGTAAATTAAGGTTAAAAATGATAATTTTTCAAAAATTTTTTGACATGTAGGTAAAGTTCTATGTACTCCTATTATCCTACAATTTTGATTTTCAAAATCTTTTTAAGAAAATAATTTTAGAATACTTGAAAATGAGAATTTGGGACCATTTTTAACAAGCAGCGATGGCCATTCATCTGTATGCCACAATACAAGAGTCGCATTCTCAAGCAATGTCAGGCTAACATCACTTGCTAAATCAACTGAATAGAAGTGTCATTGATTTAGCAAGGCACTGATGAGGGGGCCATTCATGCAATTTGTTGACTTATTATTGTAAAGCAACCCCTCCCATAATAGCAAATTTGTCAATCAACCTATATTTTTGGAATTATTCTTTAAAAAAATTGCAAATGAAAGAATCATTAGGAAAAATTTCAATCCTCAACAAGGTCACTAGCCTTGCACCCATGTGGTGCAATTATAGGAAAAAAAAAACTGAAAATTTAAAAATTTGAAATGTGATGTGGTCACATGCGACCATGTCAATGCTATCAGCGCCACATCCGATTGAAATTTTTTTTAATATCTTTTTTCAAAAAAAAAAAAAAAATTTCTTCAATATAAAAAAAAACAATTTTTTTTAATAATAGAAAAAAAAACAATTTATTTTATTTTATTTTTATTTTTTTATTTTTTTATAATTGCACCCGGCGGGGGCCAAAAATCATACACTTACAGTCTTCTTGAGGCCTGAATTTTTTTGTAATGGTAATTAGAAATACTCTTTATTGTAATGGATTTGAGCATTGCAATTGCCACTATAGGTGAAAAAGTGTTGACATCCCGCCAATCATATCAGACGGAATATCCTCGTTCACAGATAGAATCAGACCGATTAGGGCTGATCGGCTGCAAACTTCAGAGCCTTGTAACTTTTGCAAAAAAAGTTCAAATCGGGCAAATGAGATGTTTTTCGGCATCTACAGTTTTCGGCATTTGGGTAGCATTCTACCATAAGCATAGTAATTTTTATTGATTTTACCATAGTAAAAATGGGTTTGCTTGCTGACATGGCAGTCTATATTCTTTTGGACGTTCCAAAAAACACGGTGATGTTTTTGTTGACGTTCATTTTGACATGCATGTCCGCGTTGACATTAACCCGTCTAGCCCTCTTCCAAGTGCCCATTTGCTTGAACATCACTCAAAATTTCCACTACTGCGACCCAAACTACCAAACGACGCAACGTCAGAAAAAACACAGCATGTTTTTTGCCAGACAACCTCAAATACGTGTCTTTCTTATAGTGATTTTTTTACTATATTTTTGTTGAATGATCTTATCAATTTCCAAGCATCTATTTTTACTAGTTTAGTTGTTAAAGGCTTCATATATATTCCAATGGCAAGGACTCATTTATTGCCAAAACACTTCATTCAAAGAGACTCCTTGACTTAAAATTTGACTAACTGATATTTGATTTCACTTAGTTAATAGCTTAGTAGACAACAAACTAGAGATTTTTGCTAAATGACAACCACCCCATGAAAACACTTTGTGAAAATGTATATGAAACACTGAAAGTACATAGCTCCTAAAAATTAACGTGTCAAAAATACACACGACCATTCGGCTAACAAGCAGCATATAAACAAAATAGCATATAAATGAAATAGCATATAAATGAAATAGGGCTACAGCACTGGTGCAAAACATTATTCAATTAGTTCAAAACATTATACAATTAGTGTTTGTAAGAAACCACAAGATAAAAGGCCCTTTTTGTTTTTTTCACCATCGTTTGGTACCAAACTGGATGAAGTGGGCTGTGGGAGTAGATGAAACGATGAACCGTGGATGAGAAGGGGTGAATAAACGCGGAGGCAATTTTAGGGTTTTCGTAGGCTTTGCAGTTCGCAACACGTCGCTGAAGCTGGTCTATATAAACCCAGCTCTAAGCCATCAAGCTCATTGTGCGCGATGCTTCTCGCTGTTCATGGATTTCTTGGTCAGCTATTTTGCGGAGGGTTCGGAATGCGGTTTTGGCATGTCGCTTGTATGAAATAGTATTTTTGGAGACGTAGCGTTTCTTGTGATAACTCTTGTGGCTTGTATAGTTTAAGGCGCCGCCCGCTGATGGACCTTTCCACGGACATGCTGCCTCTCTGGGTTTTTTCTGTTACAAGTCATCGATATATGTTTCAATGTGTGGCATCGGTCTTGCTTTTGTATTGCATTCATTGATCTGGTTTGGTCTTCCCAGTATTTTGAATTTCTGATATCATTTAGGGTTTTAGGGTTTGGATTCTCGGTGATGACGACTTTTAGATGAAGAATCTGAGTTTAAGGCGCAAGTGAAGGTTATTGCCGCTGGCACTGCGATGTATTATCGTGGTGCTACGCGGCGCTGCTGAATCTTGTCAACCGCTGGCTTTCCAGTTACTCTGAAGTATAAACGAGGCATTTGTCTGAGAGAATCAGGAATGGAACATTAGGAAGTTTGGAACTATGATCTGCATTTGCCCGTATGATGAGACATTCCATCACGACGGTCATCAGAGTTTCGGCTGTGCTGTTACCAACATGGAATCACTTCCTGACGGGTGTAGACGAAGTCATTTTCGGATTTAGGGCTTCAGTTCTGAGGCTTTCTTGTTATTCGGAGTTGTGAGGCAGAGCCTGATGATGTTGTCTATAATCTTTGAGACCTGATTGCCGAAAGGCTCTGTTGACAGAAAGCAGACCCTGAAGGCTATGTAACTTACTTGTTGATGCTTCTTTTTCGTGGTTGTCGCAAGCCTGCAGTGATGATTACTTGTACCATCGAAGCCTGAAGTTGGTGATGAAAGTCAACATAACTGTAATCCTGAGCCTTGCTTGCGATCTATGTGCGTCTACATATGTCGGTAGCAGTCAGGGATGTGCAGGACGGCTTTTGTTAGTGTTTCTGGAATGCGCACCCTCTCTGTTGTATCAGGATTTTATGGATGTAGGTCTCGATCATTGATTCCATGAACTTAAATCAATGATGAATCGTGATTGAGCATATCGTGGAACTCGCAAGAGGTTCATAAAAATCTGTACCCCGGAAGAGTTGCAAGTGTACATTTATACGATAAAGCGAATTATTTGATCACCTAAAATTCTGCAAAACTTCTATGAAAAAACGCATTATAAGTCCATGAATAGGTTATCGGTTACCGTTGGGTATCGAATACGACGCTGATGTAGTAAAATGTATGAAACCCCGGTATGAAAGATCACCGTGGCATTTTTGTACGGCATATGTGGCAATTGCTTATAGATGTGAAAATTTTAATTTACATTTCTTTGGAATTACATTCAATGCATTTTATTTTTGTATTATATTATATCATATGATTCTATGAAGGGTGAATGCAAGAAACACCTGCCAATTTTGTTGCGTTTTTATAGTACTCATGATTTTTTTATATGGCTAATGTATACGCCTCTAAGATGAAGGTAACCACCAAAGGAAATGCATAGAAAAATTCTTTAAGCTAGAGAACTAAAAAAGTGCCAAATCTCAAGAAAATGGATATCTTGATGTATAAATTAGTTAAAAATAGGAAACAAAAGTAAATATATAAAATGAAAATTGGCCATTTGTAACAACTATATAAAGATGGTCATTCACCCAAAAATTCTCCAAAACAATATTTTATATGTTTTAAAATGTAAGCAGAAAGAAGCGCACTTTCTGGACTTCCACACCACATACAATTAATTTTATTTAGAATTCCTTCCTTACATAGCTACAAATCTACTAGAAGACCATGTTTTCCAAATTTCAGCTTGAAATTTGTTTTTTTGGGTACTAAATAGTACTAAAAACCTCTAAATTGGCAAGTGTGACATATATTTGGGGGCTATTTTTTGGACAATAAAATATTCTTAAAATTACAAAAAAATTAGACAAGGTGTAGAATAGTCATGAGTACCTTATCTATAAATCTTGAGTCATTTGGAGCCAAGATGCAAAAGTTATAGCCAAAAAACTAATCAAAATGCAAGGTGTGACGCAAAATAATACAGGTGTTCCTTGCATTCACCGTGAATATAAATTTTCTTGCAACTTATCTATTGACAATTCTATGTAAATATTTTAATGAGATGTACAAGGATTTTTTTTTTATTATTAAAAATTATCAAAAAATAAATTAATCAAATATATACTTTAAAAAAATTAGAAAAAAATAATATTTTGGATAAAATTATTGTATTCATAACTTTACTATATTAAAGATAATTATATAATAAGTCCTTTCAGGTACTATAATCTTCAACCATTATAATTACTCTAGAAACTTTGGTTATATAGACCGGTAACAACATTTTCATTTCCTTTTACCATGATAAGGTGAAGCTTACAAACAAAAAAAGTAATTAGAAACACTATACGAACATCTATTGTACCACATGAATAGTTTTGTTTCTAGAAATAGGCCACATTCTTTTATAAATGTCAAGTAATTGATTGATGAACATTCTTGTCCTTGAGTTCTTTGAATTGTATTGGATATATCTAGAGCTTTGATTATAGTAAACTAATACCCATAGACATTATTATAATTTGCATAATGAATTGAATGCAAACTAAGAAGTTCACAAATCAATATTCTACAAGCAGTTTTAAGTTTTCAATTTGAATACACTACGTTGGTAGTAACATTGATATTCATATGCCAAATTTTATTTAAAGTGAGAAATTATAATTTGGCAAAATTAGGTTGATTTTTCATCACCTTTGGGATATTAAACAAAAGCGCTCAAGAGGAGCTTCAAGCTCCAATCCTTCTAAGACACTCCAAGACTCGATAAACTTTCTTTTGACGGCGTCCTTAGCTTATGATTGGACATTGTTCATGTTGTCTTTATTAATTTTTATCAAACGCATGATATTATAATGTTTATTTCTATATCTATTTGGCTTAATTTATTAAGATTAGAAGAGAATAATGCTCTAGATTTTGTAAAAAAAATTATTTTTGCTTTATTCATTTTATATTTCATTAACATCTTTTGTTTCATCTTATTTTGAATTGTAGTCCTTCTTTTTTTCTTTATACACCAACTAACTTCTAATTGTAGATCTTTAATAATATGTTTTTTTAAAATATTTATTTATTTTATTTTTATTAATGTTTTTTGTTGTTTCTAAAAATTTTAATTACTTATTTGTGATATATTTATCTTTATTTATTTTCTAATCCTTACAAAATTGTGTGCCATTTAGACTTGGCTTTAGTTTTGGTTTTGCTTATTAGATTTTACTTTGGCTTTTGCATTCAATTGTATTATTCTAAATATGTTTATTTCAATATTTTTTAGTTTTTAATTACCATAAATATTATTTTCATTATGATAGATGTTTTTAGTAATGGTTATAATAAATTATTATATAAAAATTTAATTTATTAATAATCTTTCATTAATGATCTATGGTTAATTATGGTCAACCAATCTGGGATACATGATCATCAAATATTTTTATTAATAATTATTAATAATAAGTTTTTTAATAATTTAGTCAATTTAATCATTTATAAAATTTAAAATTTTATTCTAATTTTGGTACAAATCAAAAGGTTTAAAACAAAAATTTTAAAAATTGCATTTTGATTTCATGTTTCAAAATTGATCATATACACCTAGGGAATGACCCATCAAAGTCTTGCATCAACCAATGATAAAGGTTTTTCAATAAATGAGATTTGAGCTACATTAGATTGAGTAGTGGCCGCAATCAATGTCTTGGGTGATCAAGTGATTAGTGACTACATCACAAAGTTTAAAACCTGTGGTTTGTCAACAGATATTATGTGGTTATTGTTGTTTCATAGGTTTGCACAATATACAGTTTACCGCATCAATGCAATGCATTACTTTACAATTTATCGCATTGTTACAATGCATTATTTCAATTGCAAGTAATGCATAGTAATGATGCAATAAATTGTAAAGTAATGCATTGTAATGATGCAATAAATTGTATATTAACGAGCAAACCCATGAAACAACAATAACCACATGGTCACTGTTGACAACATAGGTTTTAAACTTTGAGATGTACAATAAGAACTTCCACCTTTTGAGTACAAATTCATCATTAGAAGTGACTTTTTAGGCCTTTATGTTGTGACCATGTTAGGAAATATTGTAATTGCAGTAGGTGAGTAAGATGACCATTCCATTACTACCACAGCTATTTTTTTGGACTTTCTGGTGCCATATTGCACCAGAATAAAATAATTCAGCAAAAAAATGGCAAAAATTAGTAAAGTTTTTTGTCCAAAAACTTCAAATTAAAAAAAATCTTGGATGAAATTGCCAGATTGTAGATGAAAACAAAATTATAGACCTGTGATATGAGCTAATGTGATATTTTGTATCCAATGTGTGGATGAATGCTAAAATGTGGAACATCATTGTAGCATTTTATATTGCCACTTTGGCACTTCATAAAAAATGAAAAAAAGCCCTAATTACCACCATGCACCTTTCTCAGTTCCGCCCTCATGTACGTGCAATGTACATTTTCCTACTAAAATGTACTGCATGGGTACATGAAAGCAGGATTGAGAAAAGTGGTTGTTCACCTTTCATTTAACATCAACACTCAGGTCACCTTTATCATACACATTTCCATGAACAATGCTCGTTTGGGTTTTCTACATTGATTTGCACAATCAATTGCTTAAAAAAACACTTTTGCTATTGGATTCACCAATGTGTTTCAAATAAAAAATAATATTTATTTATTTTTAATTAAAAAAATTAGGTAATCTATCAAATAAAGGTGACTAGAAACGGTTGAATGTCCATTTAGAGGTTAACATTTGGAATTTTGTGGTGTTTTGAATACCAAATGGCATGCCTCGAAGTACTTTTTATTTTATTTTAACAAATGGATAAATTCCATTGATAAATGGAAGAAGTACATTGAACCAAGGGAGCAAGTCCCTGGTGGCATTTTTTTAATTTTCAGACATCAATAACTCGAGCAATTTTTACAAAAACTACTGACAAGAGACCCTAAAGAGAATCTGTCCAAAATGGGCTGCACTAGTTTCCAAGAGATCAAACAAGCATCAAAATACTCATACTCAAAGCAAGGCTAAAATCTTCATCTATATTTTTAAAATTGAGTTCAATAAATGACTTTATACATGATTTCTACCTTCATTTGCAGTAAAACAAAACTCTTCATAACTTTCAACTCATTATTTGACATTGAATGGTTCAATTTTTTTTGAGTAGGTATCAACCTATATAAATAACTAAAATTTACTTATAACATTGGAATTGGAAAAAAAACTTATGACTTTTGCAATTTTCATTAGAATCACATAGTACAAAGTTGCATATGTAGATTATGATGATTAAGGGCCTCTTCACACTATGGCCGTCCAAGTCGAGAGGCCGTGGGATTGAGAGTCTAAACTTTTGGTGAGAGTCCAAAGAAATGAGCAATAAATGATAGGTTTTGGAGCCTTTGGCCGGCCATAGTGTGAAGCCTCCAAAGGCCAAGCCCAAAGTCCAAACCTATACCATATGTGTGACTTCTATCCTTCTCTCTCCATTTGTCCATCCAATTTCTGAAATTTCCTATGAAGCCTCATTCATATGGCAAATTTTTCAAGCAAAAGCTAAAATAACATGAGAAAGGGGTCCTAAATGGCCTTGGAAAAAAAATCACATCACATGCTCTCATCATCAAACTAGGAATATGAAGGGTATAAATGGAATAAGAGGATGGCATTGGAACAAGAAGGGGGCATCCTATACAAAAGGGAATGCAAAGTGAAGTAGGTTCATTGAATGCAAAGACTCCTCATTGTCATGGTGGAGACTAGGTTTCAAACCCCAATGGCGACACAAATAACAAATAACAAATAACAAATAACAAATAACAAATAACAAATAACAAAAAGAGAACGGAGAAGCATTTCTGTCTTGCAAAAAACAGTCCACAGAGATCTAGCGGTCGAGATCTTGTCAGTTTCTTATTTTTATGGAAAAAAAATTCTGAAAAATTCGACGGACTCTTGAGGAGAGTTTGGGTCCTACATTTTACAGGACCCAAACTCTCCTCGAGAGTCCGTCGAATTTTTCTGCCATGTAAGCATTTTGCTGCCATGTAGTCAATTTTGAGAGCGACAGACTTTGGATTGTGGCGGGTAGTGTGAAGGCTCAAGAGGCCAAACTTCGGGGTTTCTGAAATCTGATTGGTGGAAACCGACGGACTCTCGACCGACGGCTGTAGTGTGAAGTGGCCCTAAGGTAGCAACACCCATAACCGTCAATTTAAAGGATTTGAACATGATTATTATTAAGAGACATCTAACAAGTTATAGGATCCTATTAGCAAGAAAAAAAATAATTCCTATGTGCTTTCAAATATATTATTTGGATACTATGAGAATAAGTTGTGAATTTTTAAAGAGTTGACTGCAAATGCAACTAATACCAACATTAGGATCAGGTGTTTAAATGTAGTACATCCTTGTAATCACATCTATTCACTTCTATATATTTTCCAAGATTTTAGAGGTGATGGTTATAGATACAGTGATGGTTATGGGTGATGCTACCTTAGCATCCATACTAAGAATTGTATGTAAAAATTTTCAAATTATGAGGTCAAATGAGACTATTTGAGTTCTTAAGAATCGAAAGTGGAATATTTAATTAGCCCTTTAGGAGTTAAATTCTATGATGACAACAACTAAAAGCATGTATATTAACCTTGCTTGTGAATCTTTAAAGAGTATAAATTGCACCTTCCATTTTGAGAGATTGTTTGGATCTTCTTATTTTTATCAAACATCTTAAAAATTCCTATTTGTTGGTTCTAATTTCCATTCACTAATTTTAGTGATTTTTCAATTAATTGATAGGTACATATAAAAAAACTCATTGTATGATTGTCAAAATGTTTTATCTACATTGAAATTGCATCACCTTCATATAACATAATTAATATCTTTCTAAAAATAACAAAATCAATGTTTTTTCATCTACCTACCAAAATAAGTGTCAATTCTTTTCTAAGTGGATGACAATTACTTGCGTTTGAGGAGAGAAAAAATACACTAGTAAAAAATGATGGCTACCCTCAAATTTGTTAGAAAATAATTCAAAATATAATTATATATGGCATGTAATGAAATTTTCAGAAATTATAATGTGACATAATTGAAAAGTGCAGAAAATGTTAATGGGAATAATTTGAATTCTAAAAAAAACAATGAAAAATGAAAAATGAAAAACAAAAAACAATATTTATACCAAAGTGATTGCTTTATAAATGTAAAAAATCCACAGAGTATATACATTACATGAGATTCGGGGGTCTTAGAAGGCTGTGAGTTCCCTTGCTGTCTGCTGTGTTCCCGCAGTCTGGGAACGCAGCAGCAGCAGCTGGCTGATGTGTCCGAGCGACTGCCACGTCACTTTTTGAAAAAAAAAATTGCTTAAAATGATATTTTGGTAAATTTTTTTTTTTTTTTTTTTTTTTTTTTTTTGAATTTTTTGAATTTTTTTTTTTCTGACACACCCGTACCGGCGTTTGCTGGATCTGGGCAGATCAGGGAACAGGCCTGAAACGGCCCTCCGCGACCCCCAAATATCATCTAATGAGTTTAGTCTTTTTTTCCCCGTTGAAGAGAAATTGTATTCATTGAAAGGGATTGGAACTTAACTAGTCCTTTTGCTAATTTACTAAGTTGATGCTAACTAGATGGTTTGAATTGAATACCCACTAATTGATTCAACACCTTCAAACTAAATCTTATATAAAAGTTTGACCATTATCATGCCTTTTGAACAATTGCATCAAAAGAAGATGCACATCACATTCTTGAGCCAATTGAAAAAAATATGTGTAGGCTTATGTGAATCCATAACAATAACAGAGAGGTCGTGAAGAAATCAAATGACAAGGATGTAATAGGGGACTTGTAAAATCTTTGTACCTAAAAAAATCTTTGTAAGGGATGAAAACTACAAAGCAATCCAAGGAAAACAAACATGTAATAGCAATATTTCATAGTGGTCATATGGCTTCCTACCTAGCTTGTCGGAAAAACTCTTTACCATCAATGCAAGGTGACTTTGCTGCAACATAGCACCACAGTCATTTAATTAAGGAGGCTATATTAGTGGAAAAAGCAATCCTTTTGATTCTAATGTTTCACTAAATTAATAGAAAATTTGAAAATAACACTTTACATTAAAAAAAACATAATGGTCTAATTCTAGGACCCAGCAACCTTGGACTATCTGATGGTGAAGGAGGAGTTAAAGGAACCAATGGACTTTCATTTGATGATGCGCCTGTACATGTATCATGAACAATAAATATGCAAAACCATTCTTATGTATTTGTAAACTTATTGCATATGCATTTTACATTGACTATAGACTTTAACCCTGGGACAAATAAGGCTTATTACTGAGGTTTGTCAACCGAAAAGTTATTGAAATTTTAGATGAATAGTTTCATTCTCTGTCTCTATTATTCCTCTAAAAGTCATCCACCGGACACTATTTGTCCTTGGTAGCATCTCAAGGTTAACCAAATCTAACAACAATGTCCAAAACTATATGTATATATATAATGTGTAGCATCAAATTGTGTGCATTATTATCATATAGGATATGATTATAAATCTATGATAGTGAACCCTTTGTTGTAGAGATTTTTTATTATGTAAATGTTTTTTTCAAGCACATAGTTAGAATCGAGTGAGTATGCCAATATACAACACATGAGTAAAATCCTAGCCACACTATTACGCATCTACGAGCAAACTTTTGAAAATTCACAAGTTACTCATACAATATCCATAAGAAAGAGTTTAATAACTTAGCAACTAAGAGCATTAATTACTACTCCCTTTGTCTCAAAAAAATCCAGGGTACTCCCATTACAGAAAATTTGGACTCTCCAGAGGGCTGTTTGGGAGAGTCCAAATTTTCGGCGGGAGTGCAAATACAGGGAAAAAAAAAATTAAATTAAATTAAATTAAATTAAATTTTTTTTTTTTTTTTTTTTTTTTTTAATTTTTATTTTATTTTTTTTGAAATTTTTTTTTTTTTTTTTTAATCGGCAATCCGACGGCAGTCCGACGGGGCACCTTGGCTGACTGCTCATCTTACACTGACTGTTGCAGCTTTTTGGCTAATTTTTTCTCTAATTGCACATTGGCACGCACCCCAACTAGCCCTGTAGTGAGTCCAGATTTTCTCTAATGCACAATTCCCTACAAGAAACCACGGATTTATTTTGAGACATAGAGAGTAAGATTTTTTGATCAATACTTTTTGCACTACCTTCATTTTAACAATCACCGTGAACAGGTATGTTGATTGACAGCTATAAGGTGGGCACCCCTAAATGCACCACGGATCTAAAATTGCCATCATCGCTTTGGATACATCTCCAAAATCAACATGCACCTATGTGGAAAAAACAATTTTAGAACATCTTCCAAAAAAAAACTTTGAACCTTTCTAACTTTTGCATATGGTATCCAAATGTAGCGTTCTTTGGTGCATTGGAATCTTCTTTCACTTCCCACCAAGAAAATATGAAAATTTGACCAGTCTAATAGTAGTGATGAGGCACAACTGGTAGCAAAAAGTGGCGGTTTGGGGATGTGCCCGCCTTAGTTCTTAGTCTCAATCTTACAAAGAAGCAAAAATGCATAGTAGGACATTACCATAATGATACAGAATTTCCAGAGAGCCAGCCTGTGTCACTCTGCACATTAACAGTCAATTTGGGTTTGAGGGCTGGCAGTGGACATACGATCATTTGAAGAGCCTCCAGACTTTGAAGAAGGTTCCTCAGGCATCATGCATGAAAATTGCCCTTGCTCTGAAACCAGGGATCATCACCAAAACGGTTGAATGTCACAAGGACTCAAAAACAGAGATGATAAAAAGTTACTTGAAGTGCACCATGCCAGGGAAATCATGGTAGTCTCTAGCCTACACTAAACAATGGAGGCCTAGAAATTCCCAGGAAAAATTGGCTTTAAAGGTGAGGTGATAACACCCAAAACTGTAAAAAATAAGCAATTTTGCATACTTGGAGGCACCTTATTCAAGAAAATAAACATTTATGTGGTATTAGCAATTGAAAATCATGAATTTAAAATAAAAAAAAGAATAGATTTTTGGATAAGACAAGTAATCGCTTCGAATTTTCAAAAAGGAAGCTCCCGAGGCCTTTGAAACTGTCCGAAATTTAGAGAATCAACAATCAACCAATCACAATTAAGCAAGGAAATGGTTTAATGGCATTTTTGGGGATACTTTCAATTGGGATGTCTATTTGTCATAAACTAACCAAGTTTCTTAAACTGTCTAAATCTACTATTATTAACAAATTTCAGACATTATAGAGATGTCGACATGTTTAAGGGACGGTTTAAGAAACCCAATCGGTTTATGAACCTCTTATCTAACTTCCAAAATTAAATTTTGTACATAATCAGGTTTTGTTCCAACCAGGTCCACTGACCCACCCTTGTTGGTCATTAATAAAATCACAACCAATTCCAACAAAGTTTGATGGAAAATCCCTGGCTGAAACAGGACATGATTTTCACTACAGTAGTGATACTTCATTAACACAATTTATCACTCATGCCATTATGTATATAAAAACCTGGTGCTCTTCTCAATGCTATAGATTTTCCATTGTGGTCAGACAGGATTGTCAACCTAACGGACATTACAATGATACCGTCTCACAGAAATTTGCTGTGCACCATGAATCTGAAATGTGGCTTTCAATTGAAAATTCTAAGCAAAGAACATATAAAAAGATATCAAGAATAATTGTGATTCAATGAATAAATGAGTTGCTGATTAATCAAGACAAGAAGTCTTACGTTTCCTTGTAGTCGGCGTGGGAGGAGCTGTGCTCTTTGACATTGGAGACGCAGGTAGACTGTTGCAGGGTGTTGCTCTTGATGGTACTGATGATGATCCTGATGAAGACGCTCCTGGTTTTTTTCCATCACCCTGGAATTCAGCAACTATATTAATAAGGATAGCAATTATATATTCACCGAACCAACGCTGATTTCCATAGACACTTGTTTCTCAACTGCACGTGCAAATATGTGGGGGTAGAGAATGACTGAAAAGAGACTTGAAAAAGGAAACCAACATAGAGAACCGAGACTTTGCTTGAAGGAAATGAACAATGGCTCTTACCGCATCAGCACCACATTCAGTATTTGTCTCTAGTGATTTGAACAATGCTTTCTTGAAGTCATCCAACTGAAACACACATTTTCAACGACAAAAACTAAATGAAACTTCATTAAAGCTAATGATGATGACCTCGATCACCAACCATTGATGGAGTAAACCTATGAGAATGCAAGAAATGCAAAGCAAGATCTACCTTCGAAACTTGGCACATCAGCTTCTTCACTTGACCTGAAACTGCATTCTTATCTTCGATCAATTTGGCCTGCAGCAAGGACAACGGTATAACAACATTGGTTCATCCACACCAGAATCATGTGCACTCATCAGCAACATGGTTTTGAAGAGAATCCTCATCCCAAATTGGGGAAAAAATGCCCAACATTTCAGGAACTTACCAACCGGATGCAGGAAAACATTTCAAAAATGACCTGGTGCCGGTTTCTCATTCTACATAATGTTCTTGACCAAAAAAACAGGGGACTCTCTGAAATTTAACACATATGAGGCAATTACGTGCAAACAGTTACTCATGTCAAACTATCTTCCAAATTGCTTCCAAATACCTTCCTTTTCAAGTATCCATCAAGGTACACTCATACCTCTTTAATATGACCACCAGTTTTGGACATTTTGGAATGTCCTCTACAATTGTTATACTAGCATTGACTATGGCACACTTGGTACACATTCAAACTATGTCATAGTGAATTTTTGGGAACCACAGAAAGTGTAAAGAGATCAAAATGTACAAATATACAAATGTTGAGGTAGAGTTGCAAATCTAGGAATAAGTGCAAGTGTATTCATCACTCAATTGTTTTTTGGCACGGAACATTTCAAGCTTGCTCAAGAAAGTTACGTAGAAGAACAACAGAGTCAAAATGATCTAGACCAAAACCTGTCCTTCCAAAGCAACAGTCAGCTTCGCAGTAGTTTCAAGCAACGTGGTTTCAGCCCCAGCAACACGAGCCTGCAGACCACTAATGACGGCATCTTTCTCAACAACTTTTTGTCTCAAAATCGAAGTCTCGGCTTCTAGTTTTGCAACACGGCCAGACACAGCAATCTGGGTGATTTGCTGGGCGACTTCCAATTGTTGGTCAGGATCCTTGGGCAAGGCAGCAAAGACTTCTTTGGGAAGCTTGTTCTCGCTGGAACCTTTCCCCATTTCTTCCTCAACACTGCACCTCCAACATTTAGGAGTGTCAATTGGCAAGACTTGCGTGCATCAATAAGAGGAAATTCTCAAACGATATGACTTCAAAATTCTATACATGTCTAAGCACTTCTGATGAGAATTTTGGGCTCAAAATTGCCCTGGCTAAAATTAGAAAAAGGAAGAGAATCTCACAGATGAACTTGCTACTGTGTCACCACTAATACGCATGAATATTAGGCACTCCAAACTCAGAAAATACTGAATTCTCTTTCAAGGATGTCAAGGTCAGCAAGCTGACCCTGCGGGTCCGTCTCCCTGGAGGCCCCAGGTCTCTGAAAATAGCAACGCCTCAACGGAGTTTTGACATCATGCGACGCTATTCTGATACCCGTCCACTAACCGTTACATGCAGGTGAAACTGCTTCTCCTGAAATCCCATATCACGGGACTCCTGTTTCAATTACAAAATCTCAAAAGAGGACAGTTTCATGGTCACAAGTACATCTCAAAAGTCACACACCACTAAACTCGTATTAATTTCTCATTACTTGTAAAATGTCTAAATGGTAAATAAATACAAACAGACCCTACTGAGTTTCTGCGGTTATGATAGAGACCAAACCATATCTCAAAAGTCTCCCACCTTTCGACTAACATTCACTTCATGAAAATATATTGAAATAGGAAATAGATGCACCCATACCTTGTTTGTGTTGTTCTGATTGAAATCAAACCATCTCTCCATACCATTAGACTTATATTGACTTCCAAATTTATTACAATCATCCACAATGGAAAAAAGATGCAACTACCTCTAGATTCTGTCACTATGATTGAAACCAACTATTTCAAAACCCGCCGTCATTAGACTAAAATTGAATTCATGTAAATACAATATCCACAAAAGGAAACATAAACAACCACCTTTGGTTTCTGTCGTTATAATTGAAACGAGAAGCATGCGTGAGTGGAGATAATTTGTAAAAACGAACAGTCATGGCAGTCATGTCTCAATTCACGGCCTCAAAAGAGCATTTGCCTCATGCTGCATCCTTCTGTACCTGACTGATACGCCTCGGAGAACGCTAAGGTAAAAAATGATACAACCGACACTCAGATGGCATTTTGTTTCCTAAGCGGGGTGACTGTTCCTGTACAAGACAAACAATATCCGAGTGAACCAGTAATGCACTCACTGTTCTAAGTGAAAGTACTTCGTCCACTCCAATGCAAATATCTGCATTCGTCAAAAATTCTGCGGCTACATGTTCTCACTTGGCTGGATAGCCTGCAAAGGACCAAATTTGACCAATCATGTTGTGAAAAAAAAATTCTGACATTGCCAAACCAATATTTGTATCACCAGGATCAATGAAGTTCATGGTCAAAAAAGAAAAGGAAAAGGAAAATAAAAACTAAAGTACCCATAAGACCAAATAAACAAAATTAAAAACAAATTAAAAAATGAGGTACAATTTTAGTCTCATGATCCTTCACGGGTTTAAACTTGGTACGAGACAAGTCAACTTCAAGTGAGTCCTGTGAAATTCTGATTGAATTCCAAACGTTGTGGATGAATGCTGACGAAAACAACGATGTGCTCGCCCGTTTCAAAATGACATTCGCTCTCATTTCCTCCTGCGCTTCTCCCTCCATAATTCCACCCCTGCCGTGCCCTTCTGGAGAGTATCCCTTGACTGAAGGAGTTGCAAATTGAAAATGATTATAACAGTAGAACTGTAAGAGAAAAGGGAGTAATTACAGCCCATCATGCAGAGTTCTATGGCAGAGACCCCTTCGATATACCTCTGTTCTAATGAATGAATGAATCAATCTATGATATGATTTATTTCACTACAGCACATGTGGCGGAGGAACTGAAATTTATTTCTCACAAAAACTTGAAAGAATTTCAAGGTATGCTACACTGACGCTTGCAGGCAGGGATAACCATTACGGCGAGCAAACTTTCTCAAAAGAGACTGCAGAAATCTAGGCTGCAAGCAACTACCTGTACCTCGCATGGATCAGGAAGACTCTTCAAAGTCATCTGAAGACGAAGCCGAAAAAACCCTACAGTAGAAGTTCTATAAAGTAAAATACCTTCTTCTTTGTGTATGCAAAAACTACAATTTCCTTTGTCTGCAAGAGAATCCTGCCCAGATGTTTCAGGAGCAGTCGTGCACCTTCTAGTCCGCCTTCAACAACAACAACAATCAATAGACCCAATTTCATGGAAACCTCTATTAATCCTGTAGGATACTATGTTCGTTTTTGTAAAATTACAGACCCTTGGCAGAAGGCCGCTTAACTACATAAGTAATAAATATCTATATAATACGAGACGGTTGTGATTCTGCAACGGGAGATTTTCCCATTTAGACTACGTGGACCGACTTCCAGTAATCAATTCAATCAATGGTGCGAAGGGATTTTGCAAAGAGTACGCTTTTGCATCGTTCAAGGTCATCCACCCTGCAAAGACAGAGAAGTAGACGTAAGTCTCATGTACCCAAAGCGTGGCAACAAATAAATTCACTTTAGCTTCAATTGTCTAATTGCGAAAAAATGCAACCTCGAGTACACGCATCACCAGGAGTAGGAGAAATTACCTAGATAAAGTGCAAGCACACCACTTATTCCGTAGAAAGAAGCATCATTGACGACATGAAATCTGCACAAAAAAATTAAAAATTAAAATTTTTTAAATCTCAAGCAGCTTACTTTACAGATATTTGATGTTAAGTTTCGATCAGATGGCATTGTGGTTTTGAGCTATCGATAGGTAGCTGTCAACTGCACTACGCTGTAGAAAAGGTGCGTACCTTGAGAAACTAGTATTTTTATATAACAATTTTGTTTAGGGTCATGTTTTTACATTGACTACCTGCTCCATTTTTAAAAATCATTCAATAAAAAAAGTGTTGAAATGAATAGCGCATCGATGAGTCAATTCTCTAGGAAAGTTACACGAACGGATACCCACAGATGAGTGGAACGAAAGAATTTGGTTGCCGAAATGCTTACATAAACATGGTGACTAGAATTCCCCATCCCTGAAGCAGAGTACCCCAAGATGATCCTGTAAACCTGCTCACATCACTCAAGATTAGTCTCCCAAGACCGAGACCTCAGAGTTCATTTCCATAAATAAAAAGTTAGTAATTTCCTCTAACAATTCATTCCTCTCATAGTCTAGCGCAGTGTCCCAATATGAATGCCTATTCATGTTGACCATTGAAGTACACACTCAGCTTAAATTCTTACCACATGAGGTCACGAGTGAATAGAGCCCAAGGCAGAAGCAGACCGTTTCCGGCCATGGCGAGCAAGACGGTAAGGACTGACAAGCCCTTGATGTTGGCAGGATTCAAATAATTTGACCACTGTTCAACAGAGTCAACATTCAACGTCTAATTGTGAGTAAAAAGGGAAAAGAGCAAATCATTTCACAAAAAAGATTAACTAACAAGAAAAATCAACGCTGAAAATATGGTACCTGAACAACATACCGCCTGCGCAACAGGACACCACATAAAGAGAAGAGTTGCTGTCCACGCGGAGAGCCCGGAGTAGAACTTCAATGCTGCAGGGGCAGCTTGTTGAGTCGATTCTGCCATGCCATTACAATAAAAAGTAACTCAGCAAACACATATTCCATCCTAGATATCATCTGTGAACAACTCCACAAAGCGATGATCAAGAGGTGCATAAATTACCAGCATGACCAAGAGTAACGCCAGAGCGCCAAAAATGGTGCCAGGAAGAACAGACGGCGGAATGAATGGCACAAATGTTGACCACATGACCTGAAAAACGCAACAACCTTCTCCATCAGAGAAAAATCAAACACCCCGTTAATGGTTTTTCGTACTTCACGATCCCGTATCAAAGCCCACTTCGAAAATGCAGACGCAATCCATCAAGGTCACAACATCCAAATCGACGGTGGAGCTCATGTGCAAGCTGAATTGTTTCATCAACTAGTGCATGCAAATCACAAAGAGCAAGTCCCTTATTATTGCATACAGGGTGTGAATATTGCACATGGAAACAGAATTCAGATTAAATGCATCATGCTAGAAAATCACGTGCAAAAAAAGATTGACATACTTACACGATAAAATAAAATGGACACCTATTCTATTAAGAGCACAGTGTCACGACTAGTTGTCACGATTTCGTCCAGATGGATAGTCGCGTTTTCAAACTTTCAAATTTTCATCCAAATTTTGGCGGCACTTTTGAGTTGAAAATCCAATTGCGGAAAACAAAGAAATTCTATGATTTATTAAGCAACGGGGTGTGGTGGTTGCAACTGTTGCAACGGATATATCACTATTATTTATTTTATAATTACAGAGCATGCAAGAAAAACTGAGATACCTGAGGAAGCACCGTAAGTCCACCCACAGTCACAGCATCGCCCCACAGCTGCCACAAACCAGGGCTGAGCTTATTGAAGTAGCTCAGCCAGTTGAGGAGAAGCCCCACCACGACCACACTAGCCGTGCCCGCATAAATGGGCATCGGCATGGCGCCTCCCAAAGTCAGTTGCGACAGCACCACCCCCGTGGACACCACGCCCACGGCTTGCACCACCGTGGCTCCCCGCTCTTTCTTCCCCGCAAAGTAGGACAATAGGGACAAGTTCCCCAGCAGACCTGTCAACTGGCCCAGCAATCAAAGAGACAGCTCTCATAATTATAAACTGTATGTATAAACACTTCTAGAGATTTTAGAGCTAGGAAAATCTCTCAAACTTGGAATACATAACAACACAACACCATCGGTACCAAAAATCACTATTAATCACTGATTTTACAAAAAGTTATAAAGAATGAAAAGTAAATTACAAAAACAAATTAAATGCAGGGGCTTCATGCAGCATGGGAGTCCATCAATTTCTAACACTTCCAGTGGTTCTAGAGCTAGAAAAAACACTCATAATTACGTTTTCAAAGTAAGACACAACAAGTCAACACCTTTGGTACCAAAAGCTAAAAATCACAGATTTTACAAGAATTTGTAAAGGATAAAAAGCAAATTAGAAAAACAAATTACAAGCAGGGCCTCATTGTGTCCGGCTCCCTCCAGATATCCACCTTTGCTGGGAGGGCACGCAGGGTGGCCTGTCGCCAGAAAAAAAAACGCTGCTTACAACTTAGCAAACAGTACTCACATAAGGCATACATAGATGAAATTTCGCAAACAGTAAAAAAAACAGGCATACTTTGGTACATTGCTGCATTACTACCAAGAATCGTTAAAAAATTGGTCAAACCCTTTCGGAACCATTTCAATGCTTAAACTGTGTTTTTCAAGTACGATTACGATAATCAAGACAAAAAGGACTAAGAGCATCCTAAATGCAATACTGCACAATTGACCTCTAAAGAAGATCAATAGTACAGAACCTCCATAACAAAGCTACTAACAGAGAACGCCCTCCATTGATTTGCTTTACAGGGCGAGTGTAGAGGATTAGTATCGAGGATGCTCTTACGAAACCAAGAACAAGAAAGTCATCCATACCATCCACGGTATCGCTGTGAGCGCCACAACATTCCCCGCCAGAAGGTTCTGGGCATTAAGCACGATCTGCGGCAATTGCAGCAACAAAAACGCCAGCGTCGCCGAATCCGCCACCCGCGCCGTGATCGCATCCCATTGCGTATACACCCCCGACAGTCCAGCCATCACCTCCTCCTCCTGAACACACCATTCCAATCACTCACACCAACTCCATCACAATTCAAACACCACATTACAATTCAAAACATCAATGGATCCCAAGATCGCAACAATTGACCATCAAAACCAAATGAGGCAAGCCTAACTACCTTCGCGACTCCCACATCGGCGTCCTCCGCCAAAGCCGAGATCGACACCCGACTACTGCTGCTCCTCTTCCGCAGGAAACCTTCCCCCAGCGGAATCCCACTCACAATGTTCTTCGTGGTGTTGCTGATCATGTCTCTTCGCAATCTACGGACTGAGCAGTAGGTACGTATCCCGGAACGCGGAGCTGCAGCATTGGGAGAAGGCACCTTGGGCTTGAGCTTGAGCTGCTGCCATAGCCATCTTGGTTGCTGCAAATAGGCTGCAAAAAAAGTGGCAGCACAATCGCAAGCAGCAAGCGATGCAATGAGAAATAAGTTAGCGAAAGGGAATTGATGAGGAAGGCAGTGTAGGTTGTGATTGTCGTGGAGGCGGGGAATCTGCGGAGCTCTTGTACTTCGAGACAATGGACGGAGCAGGAGAGCGACCTGGCGGCCTGGCCTCACTTGCGGGATCAGTCAGTTTTTTTAGTTTGTTCCGTTGGTCAAGCGACTTGCACAATTGCACCCTACACAAAATAAGTTAGTAAAATTAGGTTGCCTTAACAATTAGGTTGCCTTATCTCAAGAAAGTTATTTTACTAACCATCAAAGTCAACAAATATTTTATAAATATTTCCATTTGTATATGTGGAGGTTCATAAGTCCCAATTATAACAATACCTAATTCAAAAGTAGTACATTCTTGTACAATAATACTAAATATTTATATAGTGTCAAATGTCAAGAAATTAATTTGGGGCAACCTAATTTCACCATTTTGTGTAGATGGATCTAGAGAAGGGAAGGGAAGGGACCCCATAGTCAACACCATCTAAACTGCAATTGCAACACCTACAGTTGTTCCAAAAAATTGGATACTGATTATGTAAACAAAGGTCTGATTTGGAATTCAAGTGTCAAAATTGAATTTCTATGCCAAATTCTGAGGGGGTCATGTCACCTCATACCATTACAAGATGACATGTGGCACTTTTTTTACAAAAATGACATAATTTATATCAAAATTGACCTTCATGTAGGAATACACAAGAAATACACAATCAAAATATGAGATTCTAAGGAGACTAGTGTTTATTGGCTTTGTTCAAAGGATAGAAACTATAGCATCAACTCTGATTTCAGAATGAAGGTTTCCAAATCCTATCTACAACCCCATTCACATTCATTTGCACAACCTTGTTAGGGTTTAATTGGAGTGGAGATGTGGGATCGGACTAATCATATATAGATGTCCTCAACTACCGACATTCCTCCAAAATACAATGAATTTTTACAATTATGAAAATGCTATAATCCAAGCTTTCTCTACATCTAGTGGCTTCTTTTTTCCAAAGCTCAACTCCCCACAATGGATTCGACCTTCCAAAAGCAAGATCAAAATCTAAACTAGAAGTCAACAAAATAACACCTTTTTTTATAATCATATGTTTCCTTAAAAAATAATGCTCTTTCAATCAAACTAGTGTGACCCTGTGCCGTTGGCCCAATTTTCATCTACTCCCGGTTCCACTCCTAGTTCTACTTCCGATTCTACTCCCAGTTCTACTCCCGGTTCCACTCCCACTAGCAAGAACGCCACCAAAATCAAAGTAAAAGTAATTTTCTAATTTTTTAATCAATAAATACTTTGAAATTCAATAACTTTTGCACCACCGCTCCAAACGCCACAAAACCCAAGCTGGTGCACCCCTCCTCGGCGAGAGCTTTTCGACGGTACCAAGCACGCGGCCGAGGGACGCACGGTCAGGAAGTTGTCCACGCTACAAACAAAACAAACAAACAAACAAACAACCTCATTTAAGGTATTGATGACTTATGTTCTCTTTTCTAATCACTCAACTACCAAAGTCCAAAATTTCAACAAGAAAGACATTTTTGGTAGAGATATTTACAATTATTTGAATAATGTTGCTTTCTAAGGACATCTATATTAACCTATAACAAAGCCTTATGGTTTCACCATTCTTGTTTTGGAGACACTTAGAGATAATACTTTGAAAACTCATAACTTATTCATAGTACATCCAAAGAATGCATGCTAAAGTATGTTAGAATTAAAGTTCTTTTTTCTAAAGAACAATAATCAAATTATTGACCACATGTCATCAAAGAAAATTTAACAAAAGAAATGTTGTTTGGAATCTTTTTTAGTTGTCTATAAAATCTAAGATAAATAATTTACCATTAATAATACCAATAGTAACTATATTCAATTATAACTAGTAATATTATAAGCACATATACCTTAAAATTTAAATAGGTCAATAAAAGCTACAATAAGGCTATAAAGAAACCAATCATATTCCTTTATATTGGAAGGAATATCACTACCTCCCGACTTGGAAGCTCCTAAAATAGTGGCACTTTAAAATACCAAGTATCTAATACCATCTATTATTTTACCATAAAGCAAACACAATCTTCAACTACAACAACAAACCTTGTATATAAAGCCTAAATAGGTAATCTATATGGCTATTTATAGAAACAAGCTTCACTATTGAAACATCTCTTTCTATTGATTCAAGGATGTTTTTTCCTAATAAGTCAATGACCAATTATAAAGGTCTACAATGAGAAACTTTGAAAATTGATAACATACACTTTGAGCAATATAAAATTTGGATTCTACTTGGAACACAATTCATTGCAATTTGCTCATCTAAATGAACAAATACTTGGATTTAAGGCCACCTAGGAGGCATGATTTAAACTGTTGCTACCTTATTTCTTGTGCTATAATTGAATAGAGACACCAGGGACTAAAAGTGTCCAATGAATGACTTTCAAAGAAAATGTAAAAACAAAGAATGCACCTATTCATCTAAGAATCTAAATGTTTTTGGCAACTACCTTAGTAATAGGGCTCATCCTTTTAAGGTCAAGAGAAATAGTATACTTCCATTTAGCAAAAGTTAAGACTAAATTCTTTTTGAATATAGACAAATGCAATTAAAAATGATTGCGAAAGGAAAATTGAGTCTCCAAGGTACCTCCAAAAGTGAGATTCCAATGAGCACCGTAAACCATTATTTTTTTCATTTCATATGCACAAATTGCACATTTTGGAAAATCTGGATGTACATATTTCCAAGATCGGTTTAAAGAGCAATGAACAATGGTCAGTGTCGTTCTGTGGCTACATAGCCAGAGGCACACTGCATTCAAGGACATGAGGATGAAAATAGCAATGCTTATTCACGATTCACTACTTGAGCCACCAACCCCATCAGTGCTGAGTCATATATGTACAATCTTACGGAACAGAGGACTCGCATGAACTTCAACTTCTGTACATCAAAACTTGCATCACTCGATGAACAATCAAAAGAGTAGAGAAGCCCAAGCCGCAATAAATGCCATACCCCCAAAAGGAGCTGGCTTCCCCAGCTTGCGATCTTCAGTCTTTGCCACGACGTACATGCTGAACGATTGAAGTGGCTCACGTTAGAAACTCGCAAATGACTTCAGTTCAATAACAATATGCAACTAGAAATATATATATGCGAGTAGGGGCACCAAAGAGGGCGCTCAAACTTCCACAACATGAAGAAAAAGCAGTTTCAACAACAGAGACGACTCCCTCTGAAGGGAAAACATTAAGACTCTTATTAAACTTCCGCTATACCCACGTATCCCATAACTGAGGACAGGGAAAAAGTTGCTTACGTCCCCGAGAAGGCGACAATTCCAAACGTCAGAAGACTTCCGAACTGCATTATTCCCAAATAAGTGCTTAGTAATGAGTCCAGCTCCTCAGTGAGAAATTCAGAAACAATGCATAATCTCTGTGTGGAAAAAATTGACCATTGCTCGACAAAGTATGCAGAGTCTGGACATGAGCACTCCCCAAACCAATCTGCCTCTCCCATCACATCGTTATGAAATTAAAAAATGTGCCAAATGCATTCACTGTAGTTCCAGGAGACATCATATCAGGAAATTTCTCCGTTCAATAGCTAGGTCTGTGCACCCACCAGATTGGGCCGCTTAGTCAGAGGAGCAGCGAGAAGGGCGGACGTATGGACTAGGTGATAGAGGTTTCCTGTCTGCCACACCTGTCATACCCAAAGCCTACAAATCATAAGCTGCCTACAGAGCGAAACAGCATGGACAAGGCATACAAAATGGGGAGGGTCAGACTTCAAGATTTGTGCCCTGAGAATGAAGGCAATTTGGGAAACGCAATTTGAACTCTCTACAGAAGGGCTAGTATTCTGAGACAGTATTCTGTGGCTTAGCATCGACCGGACCAGATTTGGCAACAAACAAGGAAACTGCGCGGCCGCTGTAATCACAAATCACAAATTGTGATAACTCCTAAAATTCAATTCCTACATTAGGGAGTGCCAAAGCTGGCCAACAGATGAAGGCCATTCCATAATCACGTTCCAAACCTTTGATAGGAAAGAAGGATCATGTTGTGCTCAATTTGATAGCACTCTGTACATCGCGGACCAGAAATTGCAAAGATTGACAGCCCCTATTACAACTGCTAAACCCGCACTACTGTCTCAGTACAAGCAATGACAATACGTAACTTCGAATAACTTACTTCCTATTTGAGACCAACAAGCGAATTCATCATCCTAACAGAACAATGCGATTCCCATAAACCAATCTGCTAAACTCACAAATCTTTATGACCTTCTCAAAAATGAGATTCTGAAACATTCTGCATACTCGCCACACTATCATTCAAAGTACCACCCTTGTCACACATCCAAACTAAGTCACAGTCACTAGGGATACCAGGCAGTCAGATGAAAGCGATCAGGGTGCACTGCTTACGAAATATAAATAGAAGTAGATTGGAGATTGGACTTACAGTTTTGTACACGGGATCTTTTGGTTTCAATCCGTGCGACCCGTATGTGCCTGCCGCAATAGCTGCAACACCTGCACAGACTCAAGCATGCACAATCGACAGAGCGATTACCCTCAGCTCTTGAAAATTAGGTCGAGGTCTTTTCCTAAAAAAATGCAACAAGATCGGAAAATACACAAATTTTCCGATCGCGCTCAAAGTTCATCACAGAAAGGAACACAACAACATGCGCAACACGATTCCTCATTCCATCGCACGAGAATTTTCTTACCCGAGAGAGCTGCAACTTTGTGCCATACGCAGGACGCCATTACGAAACCTCTGTCGCCAATTCAAACTACGCCACAACTCTCGAAGGCTCTCGAAAACACCATAGCCAAACCCTAAACCCCCCAAAACTCATTCATATAGTGTGGTAGACACATTTAAAAATGACAGAGTATCTGTACAGTCAAACCTCAAAATCCTTCATTGTGTTGACCCCTTTTGCCGCTGCGGTACATAGAATATGAATGAGAAATTGTATTTTAATTCTTTAGAGTTTTTCTCAAATGTCTTCTAAAAGTCATAAATTTTGAAATTCCATGAAGTTTTAAGACCAAGTGAAGAAAATTCATATCAAACACAAGATATGCTCAAAAGTTTTGAAAATTTATTCTAAAGAACTTTTTTTTTATGATTTTATTAAAAAAACTAAAAAAACTAAACCATCATAATAGTCCCAAAGTTCAAATTGCAATACAATATTCAATTTTTTTTAAATCAAATTTTGATTTTGTAATAGAATTTAGCTAATCACTTGATTTAATTCATTTCATTAGAAATATTTATAAAATATTCTTTGATGCATTAGAATATGCTTTGATTAGATTAATAATAAAAATTGCGCTTTGGAATGTTTTATTTCTACTCTTATGCATATATAGTATATGTAGAAAGTTGTCTTCAATACACTTACAAAAGCATTTTAAGTATTTTCAATACATTCAAGAAAGCAAGACAAGGTACTATATGCATAATTTATAAAGCAATTGTTAAAAATTTGACTTTTTTTTCTTAGTTCCACATTTTTCTTTTAATAACACCTAAAATCTTCAAAATAAAATTTTGAATATATTTTCTATTATTAAACTACAAAAGTCTTTATTGATTCTTATTGATAGATTATATATTCTTTTAGAATGCATATTTTGGACAATATTTGAATATCTTACAAACTTCCAAAGTGTTAAAAATTCATATATCCCAAATCAACTTACTATAGGCTCTCATAAATGAAGGTTGTACATTTTTGGTAAGGGAATCTACAAGGGTCAATTTTAGAAATAGATTACAATTGTGTGTAGTTATGTTACACTGAAGAAGGGTCACACAACAACTCAAGAATCTTATATACGTAGTAATAAATAACATTGTTTTGAACCAATTAGAAGGTCATACATTAAGGTTATTAAGGTAACAACACCTAATTGTGCCTTTTTTTCTAAAATCAAAACCTACATGTTCTTCCCTAAAATTTACAACATCTATTCATAAGTCAAAGTCTAGGGTCCCATTTACATATGCCTATTTTCAATACTTTGAAAATTCATAGTTTGTTCATATGATGTCCCCAAAATGCCTTTTAATAAAATCTAGAATCCTCTTTTGACTTCAATACTAATAAGAATCTACCAAAAAAAAATATAATAATGAAAACTATATGAGATTACTTAGGGGAGGCACCCATTCTTGATTAGCACCCCATTTTAATAGCATAGTGCCCTCTTTCTTTTCAAATAGAGATTAATAGTAATCAACTATGGCACACTTTCTGATGCAATTGTGCACACATTATAATTGGCTACAAATCTCTCGACATTGCAACCAACCCTTGGTCGATTTTGTTTCCTACCCATGGTTGAAAATAACAATATCTATGCCACCAGAGTGGGATGGACACAATCTCCAGCTAAAGAATTCATAGTAATTTTATTTTCAGCCCAAAAAAATTGAAAATTTTGGAAACTATACAAACTCTTCTTTTGTACATATTTAAAAATTCCCCCAAAGAAATCGCCGTTCAAATACTTGTAACTCCTCAAGTGGTTAGAAATGGATTGCTTCCCCTAGTTGACGGCATTTAATTTGGTGTAGATACCTTGAAGCTACGAAAATGATAAACAAAATTATTGAAGAAGAAATGATAGTACAGAAAATGATAACAGAGGGAATCAAGACCCCCCCAAAGTAGGTGTCGCAATTAGGAGAGTGTCTCTTTTAGGTGCACATAACAACAAGTATAAATCGAGTTACCTTACGGAGTAACGGAGGTGCCCCAAAATCTCCCATTACTCAACGCAGGTGTGAATACGACTTCTTCTTCCGGAAACTTCTCAGCCTCACACGTGGCACCTAGGCGCGCGCAAAGACCGCTGTAAAGCTCAATTCCGGTACTTTTCACCGGCGTCATGCTTCCCGGTCCCCTTCATCTTGCCGTGCACTTCCTCGCCAATTTCTCAAATTCATCCTCAATTCCTCCTTCCGCTGCTCAATTCATCCTCCATTCCGCAAGTTTCGACCAAAATTTTTCCGTTTCGGCTTGCTAAAATCGCCCATTTTGATGAGATTCTTGGTCTGACTTCAATGGTTCTGGAGTTTGGTAAAGAATCATCGAGCTATGGAATATTACAGGGAGAGCAAGGAGAGCATGAAGGAGGGAGACGCCATCATGGAGCGCATGATTGCCAAGTGCGGCAACCGAGAGAACAAGGACGACGAGGAGGAGCTTCAGTGGGAGGAGGAGGAGGAGGGGATGCAATTACCGCCCGGCGAGAATTCGAAAGTGCAGCCCGAGGCAGGGAAGAGCGAGTTTATGAAAGAGGTGATGGAGGCGGTGCGGTTGACGCGGCAGCCGAGTCCGCGAATGGTGCAGCGGGAGAAGCTGGTGCGGATGCTGAAGCGCGACATGGAGCGGGCGAATTCACGTCCCGGGAGCTTTGTGGCGGAGAGTCTGCGCTACAACCAGAATTTGGCACGGGCTTATCTGCGCTTCGGATTGCAGACGTGCCCGCCAAAAGAGGAGCTCGCGATGCGGGAGAATCGGATGCTGCGACGGAAGATGATGATGCTGAGCCAGGAAGAGTAGTGTCCTGGCAAAGCCGTAGTGATGCCAACTTACGGTCGATAGGTGAGAGCTTGTAATATTTCTGTGACGGTTTTGAGTTGTTTTGTTCAAGAATACTTGTGTATGATTTTTACAATCGAATAGGTAGTCTGTTACAGCTCAAGGAATACCATGAACTGTGCTTACAAACTGACGGCCTTCTTATGTTAGGCGATCAACATTTTTAACCAGACCTGGAAATGCTGAACTTAGTTTCTTATGTTAGGTGATCAACATTTGTTACCACACCGTAAAATGCTGAGCATATTTTCTTATGTTAGGGGATCAACATCTGTAACCTCACCTTAAAATGCTGAGCTTAGTTTCTTATTTTAGGCGATCAGCATTTGTTACCACACCTTAAATTGCAGTTTCTTAACCAAACCTTAAAATGCTGAGCATAGTTTCTTTTATTGAAATGGACTTACGTATTTTAAAAATATTCTTGTTAGAAAATCAAAGAGGATTCCAACGCATTAAATAATGCATAATTTTTTAAATATTTTGTGCAATATTTATTGAGGTTCAAAGTTTTGTCGGTTACGACTTGAGTTCTGATTTGGAGGTGGTGTATATTCTCAAAATTATTCATTGTGTACTCATTGTGAATGATTTGGAGTGTCGCATTTGGTTTCGCAATTTGGTATAGTTACCTTACGTACGTAACCTTGTGCATAGTTTCTGACGTTTAACCTCTTCACTTTCAACCAGTCCGATCCGCTCACATGTCTGTGGTTTTAGCAGATGTTGAGATCGAATTTGCGCATCACAAGGCTGGGCTAGCGCGTCTCAATAACGGCAGCTTCGGGAGTTGTCCGAAATCGGTGTTAGCTGCACAAGATACGTGGTCTCAGTGGTGGTTACGCCAGCCTGATGAGTGTTACTTTGGACCTCTGGAAAAGCAACTGCATCGTGCGCGGCTTGAGGTTGCCAATTTCATTCATGCGCCTGTTGAGGAAGTGTTTCTTCTGGAGAATGTGACTGCGTCCGCTTCCATGGTGGCCTTGGATGTCATGTGGGCTTTTGCTGAAGGCCGTTACTGCAAGGGTGACTCCATCTTGACATTGAACTTCACATACGGAGCCGTGAAGAAGGCTTTTCAAGTGAGTCTGTCTCTTCTTCTTCCACACTTCTAAGAAATAGGGTGCAGTAACTGGTACTTATGACACATTTTTCTAGAAAATAATCTGTGAGTGAATTCTCTCGCGTAGAGAAAACAGAATGATGAAGAATATACTTTGTCACATATTTTATGGATTTTTGTAGAATTAATCGTGATTTTTAAAAATTTAGAAGTAATTTATTTTTAATTTTTTTGGTACACTAGAAACTAAGTGGTTAGAAACTAGTTCAGAAAATAGGCCCCAACAGTCCCCACAATCAAAACTCTATAATCGATCTATGAATCAACATCCAATTCTTTTACCTCATAGAACCTTGCATACTCTCTACCCTTGTTATTAGCACATATCTATAAATTGACTCACTTGTAACTTACCTTCTTCAACTGCATGCTTACCATGAAAGTGTTGAAATGACTCTCCTGATGATTAAACGACCTTCAACTTATCAACGTGACCATCGTAGTATGTTTCTAATGGCAGTTTCAAGAACACTATCGTTTTTAGGCCCATTCTTTAATACCTTCGTAAATTTGCGCATTCAGTACTTTTTAACGTTGCTTCCGTGACTGCAGGCTTATGGTGGTAGAGCAGGTGCAAGGATTTTTCAAGTTGAGATTCCCTTCCCAGTGTCTTCTGAAAAGCATATCCTACAAATCTTTGAGGAAGCATTGAAAAAGGAGAGAAAGGAGCATCCATCAAGTGTAATTCGCCTGGCGGTTTTTGACCATATCATCTCCATGCCCACAATGATATTACCGCTGTGCGAGTTAGTAAAGCTCTGTCGTAGGTACGGAGTGGAGAATGTTTTCATCGATGGAGCACATGGCATCGGAAATCTTGAACTAAACATGAAAGACATTGACGCTGATTATTATACAAGCAATTTGCACAAGTGGATGTTTGCGCCTACCACGGCTTCTTTTTTCCATTGCAAGTCGAAGCATCTTGCTCGCCTTCATCATCCCATCATATCGCACTTGTATGGCCAAGGAGTTGTTTCTGAGTGCTCGTGGGTCGGTACCCGAGACTACAGCGCTCTTCTAGCCGTTCCCGAAGCAATCCAATTTGTCAAGGATTTGGCTGGGAGTATTGGGGAGTACAGTAAAGAGAATCATTGCAAGGTCGTAGCTATGGCTGAAATGCTTGCGAATGCTTGGGGTACTTACTTGGGAACGCCGCCAGAGATGTGTGCAGCTATGGCCATGGTCGCTCTGCCGGCTACTTTGAACATCTCTTCGCAGGTAACAATCTTCACTCTACCATGGCTACTCTGTTTTGAAGGAAAAACTGTTAGGAAACAAACTCAGACACTGTCAGAATACACTCAAACCTCTTTAAACATCTTGCATCTTGCCACACTATCACACTAGCAAATTTGTCTCACACGCAAACTATTTCATTGTCCTTTTTTGGGACACCAGGCTGTTAAATTAGAGAGGACAGGATGTATGCATGACGCAGCTAGTGAGATTGAACGTCTAGAGAATTGCCCTTCTCCTTGGTTTCTGGAAGATGTTAACCCCTGACGGATCGGGCAACCTTGATGTGGTTAAAAGGTTTCTTTGAGAAGCCACCACATGATGAATTTTCATTGTTTCAAAATTTATTTTATGCTCTTTGTGAAACTCAATCTTGCTGATTGAAATTTTTGACATTCTATATCGAAATCAGTGCAAACTTTTGTCTGCGGGAAAAATTGAATTGTTTCAATATCAATGATTGTCATGAATATATACTCTTTGGGGAGACTTTCGACCTCAGATGTTCTCCACGAGAGCAAAGTCCACCAAAGTTACAGAAGCCGCATATTATAAAGTTGTGTTCCTATTGCAAGGTCTAAGATTTAAGGGTTAAAGTTTTGAGAACTTTACACGAAATACGGAGTATGACCTTAAGGCTTTCGAAACATTCTCAGACTTTGGCCTTTGTAAGGCCGTTGCAGTTGCATGGACATTTTGCGGTTGGATTGTTTTGTCATTTGCAAGACGGAAATTACTGAACCCTCTCTAATTGCACTCTGTAATTTTCCGAAAACTCTTTCATGATGTGTGGACACATGTGAGAGGAGCCCATTTGTCCCTTTGACGGTCCAGGTAGTGAGGGTTAAGTGCATGTCAGGATGGATCTGTTCGTGATGTTGATCTATGTTGATGTTTCAGGCGGGTTTATTATCTCTTCGGAGGCGTCTTCGAGAAGAATATCAAGTGGAGGTGCATGTGTTCTATGCAGGAAACTCGACAGCAGCCTCTCTTGTGTCTGCTCCACAAGGAAGATTGGGGATCACTTCTTACGTGCGTGTATCCCACCAAGTTTACAACAAGAGTGACGAGTACATCAAGCTGAGAGATGCAATCAACGATATTTCTCTAGAAAGTCAGTCGCGCTCTTGACAATCTCTGTACTTTCATCTAAGCATGTATATTTTACTAAAAAGAATGTGAATGGCCCATCACCTAACCAATAAAAATTTTGAGGTACAATTCTGAATCTTTTCCTGCTATCGTTGCCCCTTGAAAGAAAACGAGGGATCCGATGAGAGAGAGATACTGAATTTTTATTTGTGGTGAATTTTTTTTGCCCTCATTAAGTTGTAATTTTCAATTCTGAGAACCATGGAGTGGGTCAATACTTGACGGCTCTCTCAGTTCCTGTGGGCAACGATAATGTTAGCCTTATTATGCAGGGATGATGCTTTTTAAAGAAACCAGGTTGAGAAACATGAGTGGAGCATCATGCAGATTAATGCTGAAACCGATGGGGGCGAACTCTTCTGATGTTCTGAGAACTCCACTATTTCCTATCTATAATCAATCCTTATTCTCAGGAATTTTGACGTAGATGGCCTAATTATTGCTCGAGTCATCCACGACTTGGCCTGGATTATAATACAGACTGCTGCAAGAAGGCCAGGGTTCTTCGTCCTTGATATTTAAACTTGAGAAAGAGATTGCCGGACGTGCTTGAAGGATTAGTCTGGGAGCAAGGGCAGGATGACCACTAACTGCGAATGCTCTGACTAAATTACGTGGAGCATCTGGAAGCTGAATTAGCACTGGGTTTTGGCAGGAGGCTTAATGTGCAATTTGCCGGATAATTGAGTAATGAAAGGAATTTGTAACTACAAAACTTGCAACTTAAGATCTGGCACGCCATAGAGCTATCCAGGAAAGTAAGTTAGACGGCATGTGAGGTCATTGCAATGCATTCTGTGGAAGACATACAGTATGTGAAAAACTGTAGTCAAATGAAATAACATTCATAACTAGAGTTTAACAAAGATTGAATGAAAATTGAATGAAAAATCTAGTCATTCTCTATTTCATTCAATTTTCTTTTGGTTACAAGATGGATTAGTAAGGTCTCCAATGTTGTTGATGGGGTTTGAAATTGAATGTACCTTTGGATTTGCAATGGTGGAATTACTTTCATAGAGCATATCGTACTTTGTTTCACTTCGGCAACTTTCAAAGTTGGATGAACTTATCATCAACTGCCAATCTTTGTATCTCTCATTCAATATCTCTGATGTTTATATTATAAATTTGTATCTCTCATTCAATATCTTTGATGTTTATATTATAAATAATTGAGTGTAGCAATTGAGCTAGTTTAGGACGGTATGATGTATTGTACTCCATTGATAAAAATACACTTACTAATTAATAAGAGGTTTAAAAAAAACCACAAAATAAAAACTAAAAATGAATTTGACTTTTAACAATTTTAAGGGAAAAACAATGTATTATTGTGATCTTCAAAGGTGTAATGGATAAAAGCTTATTATCAATTTCGTAGTGTAATCTATACCTTCAATGAGGTTGTTTTAGTTTGGTTTGTTTGCTTGATTATTTGGTTTGTTTGCTAAAGTGAGATCTTTGAATCTGTGTGTCCTTTATTTATGTTCTTGGCATTGTTGGAAAGCTCTTTGCGAGGAAGGGTGCACAGACTTCGTTTTGTAGCATTTGGATGTACGGTGATGAGTTACAAAAGAACTTAGACCTTTGGATTGCAAAGTTAGAGAAGATTGTTGCAAAAAAATACAAAGGAACCAATTGTTAGAAGAGTTAGTAAAGGAGCAAGGTGAAGCATGTAAAGCACATGAGCAATTTACAAATAATAGAAATATGACTTTTGATTTAAAACAAAGACTTTGAAGCTTTCTCTTCATTGAACTTCCTCTTTTTCTACCTTTGTATCAATCCTAAGCCCTCTACAAGAGACAAATATAGAGTAGTTTAGCCTTAAAGCCCTTGGATTTCATAAAGTACAAAATAAGAGGATCCACCTCAAGTGTTAATGGACACTGTAAACAAGAGCAAGAGCAAGAGCAAGAAATATATCAAGAGCAAGAGCAAGAGCAAGAAATATATCAAGAGCAAGAGCAAGAGCAAGAAATATATCAAGAGCAAGAAGCTAGAATATAAAGCAAGAAATTAGAATACAAGAGATGTATTGTCAAGACTAAGGATCTCTTTAGTCTTGGCATCCATATATACTATTACCTAACTTCTATTCTTAATCTAGGAAGTTAGATTTTTAATCCAGAAAGTTCTTTTAGAAGCTTCCTCTTATTATATGTCCCTAACATCACCTCCGTCTCTAATAACGAGTTCCAAGAGGAACCTTAGAACTAGACTTTGGTTTATTAGGATAAAGTCAATGAACTTTTTGTCTTTTTTGAGGTGCGTTGATCACATTCATTGCTTGTTTTCACGTGCGCTCATTGATATTGTATCCTGAGGACTCTCTTGTTTTTAATGCATTACCAAAAATTTAGGCCCCTGTAGAGGGCCGTTTGATTTCTGGCAAATGTGCAAATACATAGAAATCATTTTTTTTTTAAAAGTGTTTTTATTTAAATATTTAAAAATTAAAAAAAAACTTTTAATCAAAAATCCGGCTTGGCACACAAGCTGATATTTATTGGTAGGATTCTTTGGTAGTCAATTTAGGCTAATATTTTTTAAAATTGCACATTTTTATATAGAAAAACAACCCACCCAAGGCTAGAAATAATATCATAACTGTCACATTGGATAGACCGTCTGTCCAAACTGTTCAATTTGCCCACCCGTCCGGGACGTTTTATGACCCTCACCTATCCAATGTAACTACTTTAAGGTAGTCACATTATTTATCTTGCCAATCCAAACTATCCAATAATTATTTGAAAGGCCTACAACCATTTGGTGAAACTCAATATCCACCACTCACGATATGTTTTACTTTATCATTGTATATTGTATGAGTAGAATGTTCTTATTTTCTTTTTCATGAATGAAATCACATGTCTTTTAGAACTTATAAAATTTTAAGTTTTTGTATAAAAATTTGTGAGCTATTGAAAAGAATATGAAAGAAATTCATATGTAAATAACAAAATTCAAAGCATTTGAAGTTTTTCCATAGGTGTATAGAATAGGAAAGAACATTACAGTCTAATCCTTGTTTGCATGTCAATCTATATTTTGAAGTTCTAGAGACAAAATTCTAGAAAAAACAAAAATTCTTCATCCAGTCCTGTTGGTTTGAAATCATCGTAAAATCACATTGTTCAGGTCCTACTGCGAGAATTAGGGTTTAACTTAGTCTTCCACTGTACCCTCTTCGACAGCAATGGCGAGGTGCGCTGCTTCGATCACTTGGAGCTTGGCGGAATGAACTCTATACGAGTGCGAGGAAGGTGACATTCTTTCTCTGTTTTGAATTCGCAGTGTTTTCAATTGCATGTTTTGATTGAAGGCACTCGAATTGATCAATTTCGGTGAAATTAGGGTTTGTAGTTCATAAACTGGGATTCCGTCACTGAATTCGCCCGAGATTACCGTACATTTGAAGCACTGGATTCTCTTACGAAGACGACATGCTGCAATTGTTCTGTTTTTCGGATTCACGAGGTTTAGGTTGACGTGTGTGTATCGGGAGGCTATTTTCAAGGGGATTAAGAATCGGTAAGTAGGCTTCATGATTCTTAGCAGTATTAATTAGGTCGTATGCGCTGGGGGCTTTTCTTTCTGTTCAAATTGTGTGCTCACCGACACATGCAATGCTGTTCAGTGAAACGATGATGTTCTGGAGGTAATTTGGTAGTTCGAGTATCGGCAGGATGGGAGGCGATGTCGACGATGTCCATGTGTACTACGGCACAGCATTAATTAGTGAGGAGGAGTTGAATCCGCGTAAACGCAAGTCTGCAGTGGATCAAGGTCAAGCTCGCCAAGTTGCTCCGTGGAATCAAGAGGTTAGTATATCTCATGGGGGTTTAATCGAGATCTTGTTTTCTGAGGAGCTGTTCTGCTCGAATGGCTGGTCTAGGGTTTAGAAGACTTTGGATCTATGTGCTTAAGAGCTGTTATCTTCCTTCCTGGTTATGGCGCGTACTGTTTTGGTTCAATTTCTTGAATTCAATTGACAGGTTACAGATTCTGAAGGTCGTCGACGGTTTCATGGAGCTTTCAGTGGAGGATTTTCTGCAGGATACTTCAACACGGTGGGCTCAAAAGAAGGTGTGTCCAAATCAATTTATTGTTAGCTGCATATTCTCCACGATGGTCCTTACCAGCAGTCCGCCTCTGCCCTGTTCTGAGATTGCGTTCACTGCTTATATTGAGACCTAATCACAATTGAGCACATACCTTCGTGTGAACTTTCTTTGTGGCATTTTTTGCAGGATGGACTCCACAAACGTTTACCTCCTCTCGACAGTCACGAGCAGACAAGAAGGCACAAGCTGCTTACGATTTTATGGATGAAGATGAAAAGGCGGTATGATCTCAAGGCTGGACTGACGACATCATATCGGTTTCCTACAACTTGTTGTCGGTCATATATATCTTCGTGTGTTCGCGGAGCACTTTAACATGTTAAGTATCGCCCTTGTGAAATTTTGAAGTGATCTCTCCAGTCTTGAGAACCGAGTCTCAAAATCATCTTCTTTCTTGGTTTAAAGGAATTCGAAGCGAAGAATTTGGAAGTTCGTGCTGAATTCGACACCTTTGGATCTACTGCTGCCGAATATGCACGCCGCCAAGCTGCTAAAGAAATTGGAGACAGGTATCAAGTTTAAGATACAAATATGGTTGTTTGTACCAGTTCGTTGCTTCAAGGCAGGACAGGCTGGATGTGGAAGCTGCTCAGAGATAACTAGGTTGTAGTGGCTCAATCGGAAATATGTACCGCATGTGCTAATATTCTTCTTCTCTCGTTTGTCCTGCAGGCCCTCAGCAATTCCAGGACCACTAATCGATGAAATTATCGTTCCTGTAAATGAATCCATAGGTTGGAGTTCTCTCCTTGATAGTGACGTTCAGATAGATAAAAGGGCTGCCGTCATGCTGCAATAACATCTATTATCTGTCGCAGATCTTGACATAGTCAGACTTATCCTATCTATATTCCGATGTAGCTCAATTTCAGCGTGTACCTGTAGGCTTGTAGTCTACTTTCTGGCATTTCTGTATTTTCTTTTTCTTGTTGTTTTGCATATTGACGGGGCTATTGATTCACCTCCCTCTCATTCCATTGTCTTGCAGGTGTGAAGCTGTTGCGTTTAATGGGATGGAGAGGAGGAAGACAAATAGGACCCAAACATATCGCCGCAGCTTCAGGCAAGATAATACTGTGGATGCAGTTGTATTTGATTGTCTATTGTAAATATGTGGTTACTTTTATATGTATCGTCTTTGTAACAATGTGCTTACAAAATGTAACATCAGATGCACGGAGGGAAGCCAGAAAAGCTATGATGACCCTTGCTCAGAATGAGTCGAGGAGTACGATGTCCTCTGGACCAAAAGAGTTTCTGACAAAAGACGAGGACTCGACTTTGAGAGATGCCGAGGATTTAAACATCGAAGTGCCAAAATCCACTCCTGTATGCTCTCTAGCTTTACAACTTGATTGCAATATCCAGAGTCAGTGTGAACTTGTGGGAGGAATAACCATTGCTAAGCGCTTGTCTACCTCATTGCTAAGCGCTTGTCTCATCTCGTTTTCTTACACATGCTTGCAATATGATTCTCTTTAGCATTAGAAATACTTGCTTGTATGGTTGGAAGGACACGTACTTGTATTTTGGGTATGCAACCTTATTTAGTTCTGGGCAGAAGTTGTAGACATTCGTATTATCAAGTCACTTTCTTGACATTCTGCCTTTGGATGGTGTTCAGGCTTTTGTAATGAATCCCAAGAAGGACTTGTATGGACTTGGGTTCGATCCATTGAAAGATGCTCCAGAGTTTCGAGGTATAGCTCACCATCTGTCTGATTACCATTCTATCTGAGATTGAAGACTTGATGTACTTCAGCACAGAGAGGTTACAATGTTGTCGTCTTCTGCAGAGCGTAAGCGTGCTCGGGAAGAGGATGGTTCTGGCCATGGTGGTTGGAAAGGCCACGCTTTGTCCCTCAAGAGGCCCAGTCTTTTTCGTCCAAATGGTACAGCTTCTTCCTCTAGTATTTGCAATTTTAAGTATTTGTACATTCAGTAGGTCATATCTGGTGCATGTTTGCATTTTGCGAAACAGCGTCATCTTTACTTCTTGTTGGGCTTACTTTTAAGACTCGCCTACCTATGCATATGGAGATCTGGTGTTTTTATTTGCACATTTGTTTCTTGATAGAGATCGTCTCTGAAGCAATGACTCTGCAATGTGCTTAATTTCATTTTGTTGGTCTGTTACAGCGGGAAAGATGGGAGGTGGATTCGGAATAGGAGCTTTAGAAGATTTAGGCGATGAAGACGAAGATGTCTATGACCAAGGTCGTAATATTCTGATCAACTCTAGCTTTCTTTGCTGTTGCATCATATTCCGCTTGATGTTTTGTACAACCTAAATTGCACAATTTGGTAATCTCGTCAGTTGATATGCAAGTGCTTTGGGCAGGTCAACACATGTTAAATTTAGTCTCGCAATTTTTAAATTGTTCTGGGTGCCGAAATGCTCGTACTGCTCATTTATCTAATTCAATTGAGTTTGGATGTGTAGGAGGATATAGCTCTACAGCTGTATATCTAGCTCTCTTTATGAAGTGCTCTATCTGGTGCTTATGATTCTTGCTTGAACAAACAGGCATGGCGTTTGAAGTACAGGAGTCGGAAGAGGATGACAAACCAGCAGAACAGCCTAGAAAACGGCTGATAGAAGATCCGCTTCACAAGGGGACGACCTTGCCAGGGTTTCACATTGCTAGGGAGCCACCTAAGAAGAAGCCATGGTACCCAATACCAGTCGTTTGTTTATCTTCTTAATGAAGTGATCAAAGATGTCTATAAAAAGTTAATGCGTGATGAATCACCTAGTTAAGGTTCTGGTAGGATACCATGTTATTAACAGACGATACTTTGATTTATGCAGGTTTCCTCCCCCCATTATACCCAAAAACTTTAACTTCATTCATAAATTCGACAAACCTCTGGGTTCTGAGCGTTTGCAAGAGAGGCCTGCTCCCGCAGCTGCCCGGCCTCCTGATGATCTAGAGTTATGCAAGTATATTGAAGGACTATCGTCATTTGTAGCCAAAAGCGGACCTCGCCTTGAGGAAATCTCAAAGGAGAAGCAAAGGGAGAATCCAATGTTTGGGTTTTTATTTGGGGGCCTTGGTCATGATTACTATGTCCGTAGGCTATGGGAGGAAGAGCAAAAGCTTGTGAAGGAAGGCAAACGACAGATTAGAATTGATAATGTTCAAAGTGAGAAAGCAGGACGACAGTCGAATTTCTCACTCCAGTTGGACGCCAACGAAAGGGGCAAAATGCTGGGGGAGATTCCACTACCAAAAGGGGCTGCTCTTGTACAGAGACAGAATTCTCCAGTCGCCTCCATGGTGGGAGCAGCTGATCGTGCAAGGCTGCAGTCTGCTCTTTCAAGCACATTCACATCTTCATCTACTGTACGGTGCACTCTCTGACTTGAACGCTGGGTTCTAGCGTTTGACTTCCTTTCTGCCTCTTGCAGTCAATGTTGCTTGCGTATGTTGTTCGTTCTTGTCAGTAAAGGTTTTATATGTACCTTGAATCATGAATATCCCAGTAATGCTTGTGTATGCAATGTATTGCTGTATAAATGTTTTGTAATGTATATTTATTCCCATTTTGGGGTCTTCTTGATTCTTTCACCATCATTTGCTGGTAATTGCTGTTGTACATCAGAAGTCCACAATCTGATTTTCTTTTCTCTTGTACTTCTGGTGCCACTTTTGCATGTATGAGGATAATGAATTGAGGATGTTTGTTTGCTGTTGGTCAGGCTGGAGAAACAACTGGAAATTCGCAGCCTTTCAAAGACGATCCTGCAAAGCAGAGTCGGTTTGAACAGTTTTTAAAGGGTAAATCAGTAGGAGGTTTATGGAAGCCAACAAGCGGGGGAAGTGGTTTGTCAGAGTCTGAACGTTCTCAAGAAATATTCGAATTTGAAGCTGCTGCACGTTTGCAACAGGAAGGTCTTACACTTGACAAACGCGCTCCTCTAAATGCTCCAGGCAAGCCTGTGCCAGAGCTGGCTGCCATTATGGGAAGTCGCTTTACAACAGCGACCACTACCAGGGTGGTAAGTTCGAAGTGCTTGTTGTCTCATAAATGTTTTGCCTTTCGGATCAATTACTCAAGTTTTATTCTGGATTTGTGGGAAAACTTGTCATTATTGTATCCATGCTGATAATTGGAGAACTGATTGATACTTATATCCTATTTTAGAGCTCAAACATACAATCATAACTGCGAAATTATGTCCGCTCGGCAAATCTAGGCTGACCATTTCTTTGAGGTACTTTCCAATTTATGTTCAATCGAATTATCGACAAAGTTTAAAGGTTTGCAATTGACGTTGAATTACATCAAAATTGCAGGACGCCGCTGATGGCAAGGAGCTTGTCTTGCGGGAAGAGACCAAGCAGTATCCAAGGAGAGAAGAGAATCCTTGGAGGCCGTCTCCTTTGCTCTGCAAGCGGTTTGATTTGCTGGATCCCTTCGCTGGAAAGGTAATGCGCATTTCTAGAGGATAGAGGTGGAATGAGTTGGCTAACTTGTTTGTACAATTGTTACTTTCTCATTAATACTCTGTTTCGGTATTTGGTCTCACTTGTCTGAATTTGTGGGAAGTAACACCAAGAATGAAGCTCACTTTGGTCCGCCACTCGTCTGCTTTACATAGTTTTACTTAACGAAATTTTGTGTGGCTTGATTTGCTGGTAGACGCCTCCTCTACCGAAGCCTCGAAGTCGCACAGAATCATTCATTCTTCTCACGAATCCTATGGAAAGCAATGTAGAGGTCCGACCTCCAACTGCGCATGCAACAGCCGGCCAAAATTCCGGTACTCGCGGACCCAAATCTTCGGAACTGAACCACACGCGCGATGAGGAGCCTGAACAAATAGGAGACGAGAAGATCGAGCCAATACCTCAAAAACCAGTTGATCTCTACAAGGTGTGCCATTCTTTTTAAACCTTTTTCTGCTGGCATGTTCTTTGTGCGTGTGATTAATTCCTGTCAGCTTTAGGTTTCTTGCTCAATCCTGACATTCACTTTGGATATTCAATCATTGAAATACTTTCAACTATTTTCCCGACAATATCTCCTTCATGTGTTTTCCTAGTCCATGCCTGCCTTTTTGTCTGAGATCATACAGCCATTCAAGCGCTCTTCTCTGGCCTGACCTTCCTACTTTCAACCTTGTCTCCCGACTAACAGTTTTCTTTCAATTTATTTGTCAAGTACAAGAGATATTATTGACAAGATGGGTTCCACTTTCAGTGGCATATTAACTATACATTCATTGACTTTGAGTCCTCTCCGGGACATGCAGAGAGAGTTATGGGAGGGTGGATGAAAATATTAGAGGGCGGATGGGAACATTCAGCGAGAGGTATGTTGGAAAACAATGTAGTTATATCCTACATACTTGAGGTTAGTAACTAACGTAAGGTTTTTCTTGCCAGGCTATATTTTCTGATGACTCGGATGACGAGGACGAGGAGACTGGACCCTCACAACCATCAGCAAACCTACCTGGAGATGTCATGAAACGTGCTGAAGCTGCTAATGCAGCTCTGAACAGACTCGTTGCTGGTGATTTTTTAGAGTCCCTAGGAAAAGAACTTGGGCTTAAAGTCCCAGAGCCAGCCCGACCAGCTGTAGATAGACCTGCAGCCAAGGAAATTGATGGTGGTAATTTGACCAGAAGCAAAAACAATGTTGAGCAGAAAGGTAAGTTTCAGTGATTTTTTCTACGGTATGTGTGTGTTATTTTTGAGATACGTTGTCTCCCAATAAGCCTGGAGTGGGATTATTTTTTACGAGATCTTTCCTTTCAGTTTGTGCTTTCACCAGAACGTTTTGTGGTTCCTTGGGTAGAAGGGGTCATGACTTGCAGCAGGAATTTGTGCAGTTATTCTAAGATGTCTTTCCGCACTCTCTTATTATTCCTTTCTTTTGACTCTGAATCTACTATTTTGGTTGCGCTAAAGAGTTAAAAAAATTGCTCAAACTTGAGCCAGTCACATCTTGTCGAAATTGTCTCACCACCTTAGCATATTTTTGTAGACGATTTAATTTATATTGATTGTTTGATTAGTACAGTTAGATTGTCGCTTGCAAGTATGATGCCTGTATGCTTCAAAACAATGTTGCGATTGTAAGAGAAGCATAATATGGAGTTTCTAATTTGCTGAAGCTTATTCATCATCTAACCACCACGCTTATGCTCAGGGGGTGACTTCGGACGACGAAGGAATGCATCGGTTGCTGCCGCAATTGACCAGCGCTATGAAACATCATCGTTAGGGCGTCAATCACATGTGAATGGCGCAGTTGCTGAGAATTTGTATCGCATAGAATCGCAGCAGAATTCTTCGCGAGGAAAGCCGTTGCAGACTGACACAAGTGAGGCTTTGTTTGGAGTTAGAACAAGACACCTAGATATGCCAGATGATACAAGCAGGTGGGGTGATGATTCGATTAATGCAAGATCACGAGCAGCAGATACTGAGGCCAAGGCTGTGGTTGCTCCTTCAACAGTGCCTCAATATGAGGACACGGAGCCTGAGTCGGACTCTGACAAGGGAAAAGCATTGGGCAAGAAGATCCGTAGAGAAGAAAAAAGACTGAAGCGAGAGAAGGAAAAGAAGAAGAAACACAAACATAGGAAAGATCACATATCTAGTGGGAGAAAGGTACATTTTTTTTCTCGAATTACTCCCTTCACATGATATTTTTATCATTAAGTTTTGTTTCTTTCATTTCCCGCCTCAGCGTAGCGTCCCGCAAGTCAAAGATTTGCTTCTTATGCATCCTGACTTACCTTCGTACTATTTAGTAAACTGAACCGAGTGCTGACTACACTGAATCTGCGTGGTACGTAGTGAGCTTCATGCATGAAAGTTGCTGTGGTTGCAGAAAGAAAAGAGACGAGAAAACGAAGGGCGGCACCATAGTAAGCACAAACGGCGACGATCTGAATCGCCTTCAGAGAACTCTTCCTCTTCATGATGGTGTGCGAACGTATGCTCATTAGCGAGTCTGGGATGATACGGAATGAATTTTTTGGTGATTGCATGATATTCATAGCAAACTTTTGTCTTGCATGAGTGCAAGTCCTGTGCTAACTGGACCTGCCCTGTTCAGTGGGCTTTGCGAAAGACTGGATAGGTGTCTTACTATCCTGCTCCTCGGAGCAAGCCTGTGCTCTTTCCAGCAGGGAGATCATGGTGCGATTCCAACGCAGGTCTACTTATTTAAGCTTACTTGGGTCACGCTCATTGTCTCTTGGGGTCCCGTTCTAGTGATCGCTAGCCATTGTACTGGAGATGTAAATGTATACATGTATCATGTACAACTTTTCTTGTCCATACTAGTCTAATTTTGTAGACCTAAATCTCTTGTCCGAGTGTACTGGATTACAACGGTATATTGAGATTTTCTAGAGATTCAAGCCGAAACCATTGAGAACGATTGACATTCCACTTGTACTGTTGAGTTTTATGCCTTCGTTGTAAAGCATTCAGCAAATTTAAAATACAACTGAATTATCGGGAGTTTACATTGTGTTTCGAGGAATCCCTGAGATTAGGATTTTGAGAGAGTTCTCCCGAAGTCAACTGGGTCCATCCATTTTTGCTAGTGTCATCTTTATCATCCATTAGTGTTCTAAATTTCTTAATTATCCATTTTTGTCATGAAACTGTATTGGCACCATATATACTATAATTGCACATGTGAGAAATAAGGTGGAATTGGTGGAATATGGTGAAATGTACACCATATACACAGTTGAAGGAGCAATAAAATACTCCTGCCATTCCAAAATAATCTTTTGGTTTTAAAAAATGCTTGGAAATTTTTGTTGTAAATAATTTTATTTCAACTTGTTTCAAGTTGTAAGTAGAGTTTGGTGCATTCCTATTGTCTTGTTACTTTGAGTTTTAGAGCCCTTTTCAAAGTGTAGTATTAAGCTTTTTGCAAAAAGAATTAAGGGGAATTAGATTAGAAGACCATTTTGGGATAGTGGGAGTTCAAGTTTTTGAATTTACAATCTAGGATGTATTGACCCATGAAAATGGATGTTTTTTGCAAAATGTATTCAAATTTTTCCTTTGTGTTTGAAGATTAGAGTAACCCTTGAATTTTGATCTTGTGTTTTTACTTTACGTCCTAAAAGTGTGGAAGCTTGAAAATTTTAATACAATATTTTTCCCTTCTTTGAGAATTAATATCTTAAATGCAAGCTTGCCCACGTATTGTGGGCTATTACAATACAAATTTGCTTTTATTACAATGATATTGTAGAAGGACCTCCTTCCTTCCCATTAAAGAATTTATTATGGAGTTATGCAAGAAATGTAGAGGTTAATTCCTAAAAGTCAAGAGAAGAGACAAATGTAATTTTAAATGGTTTTGAAAAAAAAACACTTGTCCTATGATGAATTTAACAAAATTGAAGTAAATGAGATATTTTTATAAAGGTATAAATATAAAAATGCAAAAATGCAAAAAAGATTTGGACTTGAAGGGATTAATTACATTTTATTTGGTTAGTATTTAGTGATTTTTAATACAAGTAACAAATATCACCTAACTTTTCTTTTCCAAAGAGGACCAAAGTGCTAACTATCCTACGCTCGGATTAGCTTTGTAAAATAATAATTCAAAATATAATTAAATATGGCATGTTATTTTCAGAAATTACAACGTGGCATAATTGAATAGTGTAGAAAATATAAATGAAAATAATTTGAATCCTCAAAAAAAATGCGATGAAAAATAAAAACAAAAAATAATATGCATACCAAGGTAAATTGATTTATAAATGAAAAAAAATCCATGGAATACATAAGCTTATTCTTTTTTTTCCCCTTGAAGAGAGACTATATTCATTGAAAGGGATTCAATTTAACTAGTCCTTTTGCTAACTTACTAAATTATGAGAACCCTATTGCTAAAGGTCACAAAAGATTTGTTAAAGCCCTTAGTACCGGTGTAAAATTGTGAGGACCCTATTGCTAAAGGTCACAAACTATTCCAAATCTTGTGAAATAAAACTCCAAAAATTCTAAATCTATTTAATGAAAGGTAATTCAATCCAAAAAGAAATGATTTTGTATAGGGTCTAATGAGTTTGACCCTAATGTATGATAACAACATTGCATCATAGTTGTAGATCATGTTGAAAATTCTTTTTTTCTCCAAAAATAGCATTTTTGCAATGGCAAATTGAAATTGACATAACAAAGTACAATTTGATGTGCTCCAACAACAATTGTTTCAAAACTGAATGAGTAAGGATAGGTGCCTGCCGTTTCATTTTAGTTGTTTCAAAATGAAATGAATGATTAATTGAAAATAGATTACTAAACCAATTGCAGCACATGATGTTCATTTGGGCTCTGTTCCTACGGATACAGATACGGACTTAGGAGGATAGATATGGATATGGGATACGGACAATGATATGGGATATGGTACGTATATGTATGTACGTACATATATAGGAACTATACATGTACAAAATATGGTACAAAATATGGATACTAAATGCCTGTAGTGGCCATATTCCATATTGATTGCCACCACAGGAGCCACTCAAAAATATGAATAGGGGGTGGGGGTGTCACAAATTCCATTTTAAAAAATGTTTAATTTAACATTGAAAACTAATTGGGAAAACCTGTCTTCTGAGTGACTATCTACTCAACTTTACAATCATTTACAATACTAGTATGTCAAAATGTTAGACATAAAAATCTAGATCAATCCTATAAAAGAGCTTCTCTGCAATACCAATAGACCTCCACTCCTACCACCCTACCTTCTCTTCTACTCACCATAAAATCATAGATGGATTTTGTAGATGACAGCTGAAGAGAGCAGAAGGCAGCCTTTCTTCAGGCTAATGATTTTATGACTACGCAATATTAGTTGTTCTTCTTGATGATCCAAACTCCCACATGATTGGTGCTTCATGGAGAGGTTCTTTATTTCGCAGCTTAAATTTGATTTATGTATCTTTAAATCTAAACTCACATTTCATTTGTTGAATATTTTTCTCTTATCAATATTTTTAGATCAAATTTCAGTATTTGATCATAGATTATTTCAATCATTGTTACCATATTTTTTTGCAATCTTGCGATTTTAAAGCCTATTTGAGCTTTTGATTGAAGAGTTGAGTAGAAAATGATCCTAGTTGTTTTCATTGGTTGATCCGCAAGGGTTTGGTTAATTTTTAATGTGGTTGTTGGATCAATTATTATTTGCTATTGCATTTGAAGGTTATTTTGATGTGGAAATTGTGTGTTCAGTCTACGTCACAGCTTCTTGGTTATTCTTGTTTGAATATTTGTCTCTTATTAGTTGAAAATTAGATTGTTATAACATTTTTGAATGTGATGATGAAAAGTCTTGACTTGAAGTCTCATTTTAATGTGGCCTCTATTGCACTTTGCAGATGCAGGGCAAGAGCTATATGATGAGTTGGCAAGCCGGATTCTGTTCATTCACATCATGGATGTACTAGGTATAATGTAGCCACAATACTCATTGGCCTAAGGGGCAAAAAAAGCTTTGAAGGTCATCTTGACATCATCAAGGAAGCTTATTGCCACCCAAAGGTATACAAATATACCTACAAAGTTGAGCATTGGCTGCAACCAAGGCTCAACGGGGATGACTTGGACTCACAAGTACTCTTCAATCTTCAAGCATGCCATGAGTGTACAATTCAAAGATGCTATGCAACCACTTTGTTTTGGGTGAATCACTTCATTCATTTGTGGCAAATCCTTGGTGCAAATTTGATATTGAAGCATCAATCTTTCCATGTGTACTTCAAGCTTTCTGAATTAACAGTTGTCATGGTGATGGAATCTATGGTAGATGAGTGAGTATTCTCAACGGTGAATTTTGCAAAGGGCAAAGTCCGAACAAACTATTGAAACACTTGGATGTAGCGGAGGGATATTTGTCCAAGATTTTTTATACTTCAAATTTTTTTCTTTGAGAAAAGTATCCTTCATTAGAACGATGTGCCATAGAAGTGTAGTATAATTGGTATCAACAAGTATAATTTCTCTAGTATTTAGGGATGCATTTTTCAATTGCCTCATTGTCTCCATGACCTTAATTGTTGTCATGGGTTTCAAAGTTCAAAGAGTATTTGTAGATGACAACTATATTTATTCTACTTTCATGTATTGATATACTTGAATGAATTCTACTCTCTTGTTTTTTGTTTTTATCACTTGAAATGTGTGAGTTTTTTTTTACAAATTTGTCACCATGTTGGCTTCTAACTCATGAATTTACTAGCCGTTTAATGAACTTGGAAAACATATACAGCCTCATGGTTGAATCATTTTTCTGAACATTACCTACAAAGCTAAAATTGCATGCGTGCATGTAGTCTATTCGTCCACTTCTTTAATTCAATGACACCTCTAAAATTTAGTCTTCACTTGAATGCTAATGAGGTCTGCCAAAAAAAACACCTAGCATGCTCTAAAATAAATGGAAGGAAAGCAATTGATGCTAAATTCTTAATAAGGTAGTAAATTTGCTACTAGTTCAATTTATAAAAAAATATCATTGAATGTGGTATATTTATTTACTTGAATCAATCTAAAATGGTTGTGAGTAACAAAGGGCTTGATAATGCCTTTGCTATTTGAAGGATTCTAGAGAAATTTATTCATTTCAATGTTAATTCTTTATGTTCAGTGGTCAACTATTGTAAGTTTATACGCTTCAGAACTCTTTTAATCTCTACAATTGAATAATTGATTGAGATAATTGACTTGATATAAGGCATAGGTGAAAAATGTAAAGCCATAAGCAAGGAAAAACAAAATGACATTGTCACGAGGATCTTGAGGCCAACCCATTGTACAAATTATTTATAATGACAAATTGTAAACCCCTTTAATCCATTTGATTGTTTCTTATGACCTTAGTTTTTTGTGAAACTTTTTGAAACTTTATTATAAGATAAAAAATTGATTAGCTTTGTCGGAATACAATTTTTATTTTAATTGGTGCCCAGGAGCAAAAGTTATACTACAAAAGACTAATTTTTCACTCTGCGGGCAAAAAAATCTACAAAAAATTGAATTGAAATTAATTAATTCTTTTTCTTATAGATCATATTTTTGTCTCTCCATGAAGCTTTGTTTCATTCCGTTTGGATTAGTGATGTGATTGTTATGAACAATCTTGTTTTTTAGGCAATCTGAGCATCTTCTTGTAAAAATAACTTATAGGATTCATTTCTAAATGCAATTTTCACAATTTTTCAAAAGAAATAGTTTAACAAGGTTAAGTTTGCTTGCTAGAACAATTTGACCATTGGGATTATTGTAATTCAATCCCATCTTAGAGCTATTAACAATTTAGTTTTTCTTTTAATTTTGGACCTACTTCTACTTTATAGTTTTTTAAAGAATGAAAATCAAATCTATTTTGTTTGAAATTTTTTCCTAGACTTTCAACTCAATTCTTCAACATAGAAAATTTTTAATTCAAAGTTTATAGTATTCAAAAAAACTTTTTTTCCTAACTTTGGATAATTTATATGGTCAAACTTCATGAAATTTTTACCACATGATCTTAGACAAGCAAAGTACAAAATCCTATGGTTAGATTCTTAAAAAAAAAAATCATCTTTTGGGGTGAACACAACAAAAATGACAATTTTAAGTGTTTTTTGATATAAAAATGGCCTTGGGCCTTTAGGGGTGAATAATTCATTGAGATAATTGACTTGAAATAAAGCATAGGTGAGAAATGTAAGCCACAAGCAAGGAAAAATAAAATGACATTGCCACCAGGATCTTGAGGTCAACCCATAGTACAAATTATATATAATGACAAATTGTAAAGACAGAAGAAGGTAGATCTCAAGATTTCATAAGATTGCTCTCAAGATATTGAACTTTACAATGTTTTGTCATCCAACACTTCCAATATATATAGAGTAGAAATAATAGCAAAGAAGAAAATTGAATTACCATAATCATAACTAAGGAAATACAAAAGGCATTCTAATGAACCAAAGCCAAACTCTACAACCTCCCCCAAATCCTTGACTTCCAAAATGAGAAGATGTTTTGGTGAGTTCCATAAACTATATGTGGTAATTGTAATAATTTTCCACCATATTGAAAGTAAAGCTGTAGAATGACGTGAAGATACAGTACCATAGCTGTAAAATCAGGTCTCGGTCTATGATTATTAATTTCATTTTTTTCACTCATATTTATCGCAGCAACTGCACTACAGTGGTGATGACGCCAATAGGTTGGGAAGGCATGATCCTTTGCTAGATACTTGGGAGCGATGTATCTGTTAATTCAAGAATTAGAGTTGTCTGAATATGAGACATTTTCGTTCCCTATAGGGGTCCCAATTTCAAGGATGCAAAAGGGACCCTATCTCATTGGCAAACTATGTTAAGTACTATAAGTACATCAAACAAGATCTCCGTTCCAATCAACGAGCAAGTAGAAGTGCAATGAGTAAAGAGGTTCAAGTTGGACTCAAAACTGAACCCAGAGAGCATGAAAGGCCCCATCCATAGCCTCCATGTGAGCATTTGACAGAACTCCAAAGCCTAGGGAAGAGGAAGTCCATTCAGAAACGCCAAGAAAGAGGCTTTGCTTGAAGTCGGTTGAGATTTCTACCCTGAAATATTCGTGACAACTTCCGACCAACAGACAGTTCTGGTCTCGTCTCCGCTTTTACTGATACGTCTACTTGAAAGCTTGTCCGTTACAAAAGAATCACAGCTATGCAATGGGAAGTCAATCGACTGCACGGACTAAAATTATTATGCAGAAAGCAGGATAGGTGAAGTATCTTATGAGGAAGGTAGAAGGTGACACCTTTTCAAATTCTTGAAGAAAAGCTTACAACCGACCAGCAAGAAATATTCTTGCATTAATCAATTTAAAACAATGATAAAAATTAATTATCGTACCAGAGTGAAGTTATCATTAAGATCTGGACTTGAGAGAGACCTTCTTCCCCTCTAGTACAAACTTTGAGCTCTTCAGCAGCTGCATCACAAACACAAGAACGCTATTAGCATTAGATTGTGGAGCCGCATACAATTTCACTAACACTGAATGATGTATGGGTAACACCTGAAAAAAGTAATTTTTCAATGACCAAATTAAGTTCAGAAGAAATTGATACAGATGCATCACGAGGAACACTGGAGTGGCTTTTGGGCAACAAATACAACTATGAGAATTTGCATTCCACGTCATATTCACAAGCTAAAAAATGGTCAATATTATAATCATCTACCTTGTCCCGGAAAGTATCCGCATTGTCTTTACTCGAGAATAAGCCAGTTGAAGCCGTAACTCTCTTCTGCAATCTTTTTAAGCTCATCTTTTGTTCAGCAGCCTGTTTGTTCATAAAATTCAAGAATCCTGGTTATCAACATGTACATAAAAGATGTATCACATAAGCAATCAAGCCAAACTCGTTGATTGAAAATCCATCATTCAAATGCTGCTGATTTTCAGTCATTAACCAATAGATGCAAATTCTATAGGACAGCCTCGGTAATTTATAAACTAGTACTGAACTAGTAATCTATCTGGAGAAATTCATATAACACGCAACAGAACCCGGCATTACAGAGGGGGAAGGTCACATGGTAGAGAATCGCTCACAAAGTATAGAGGTCCTTAAGAATGAAGTGATGCTTACGAAGAAGATTATGAGATGAATAAGAAAGGGGTAGACAAATTCAATCCGCAAACTCTCAAAGACTTGCAAATTCTCACCTCTGCGAGAAACTGAGCTACTAGCTCTTTCAACTTGATTTTAGAACCCTCCTGCAGCGGGCTTTCGTTTCCAGATGTTTCATCCCTTTTCCTCTTCTTCTCAAGTTTCACAGGTTCACCTTTACTGTCACTAGTGACTGCTTCCTGTGCTTCATCCTCATCGCTCTCTTCAATATTAGCAAATACTTTCTTTTGACCTGGACGTGATGTAATCTTCACCCCTTCAATCTTCAAAGACCTCTCGCCTTGACCTAAACCCTTCTTCCCTGTTGTAGCCTTGTCCTGCAATCAAATTCAAATAGATTCCGTAAAACACACAGCAATTCAACCTAGAACATTCACTCCCAAAGGTTAACAAACCCAACATATGTAGATAACGACAAGAAACATCAATTGTGTCGTGTCTTGATACGAAGACTAGCTCGCGCAATGTTGAGAACTAGAACCACTGACAGTAATTCCATACTCTTGTTCATGACAAACTAAATAACAGGTTAATGACAACTCACGTTTACAAGGTTATACAGGTTTTCTTGGTCTTGCTCGGAGAACTGAGTTCGACCACTCTGGCTTGGCCTTTCTCCATTAACAGTCTCCCGAACCTTTGATCCAAGCGCCCCACTTCTCACAAAACCATACTTGGTGCCCCACCAATCTGCAGCTATTTCCGGTAGGGGAATGCTCTCTCCGCATTCCATTTCAACGAAGGAGACTTCCTCCTTAGACTCTGCGACCTTAATTTCCGGTGCGACAACTAAAAAGTGACAGCCCGAGTTAGAGAAGTAGGTGCAAGCGGGAAGAAAAAAAGCAGCAAGCAAGGTGATCACATAATTCATGACTGGGGAAATCTTTGAAGGATTAGAAGAGCATGATCTTAACAAGGACAAGCAGGTATACTGATTTACCTTTTTCAACAACAATTGGCAGAGTCTGTTTGGGAGTTGCCTCATCTTTCTTTCCTCCCTGCCAATAGATTAGCACAAATTAAAGTCTTCATTACAGAACACATTGTGCAGTAAACATTGAATCAACATCTATTCACAGCAATAAGAACTTAGAAGGTAACATCAGAAGTTGTGTTTAACGGGATATAACGGTAATGTTAATGTCGCTTTTATCATATATTCACGAGCACTCTGATCATAAACACTCGCCTTCAGTCATACTGAAACAGAACCGCATTTCCAAACTGGTCAGATACATGTTGGAACAGATGTAGATACGATATTACACTTACAAGTATGGCATTAAGATCTGTGGCAGAGTAGCCCTTAACTAACTTGCCCCCTTCTCGTCTCTTGTACCTGCAGCATCCTCAGAACCTTCAGGCTCTTGCAGCAGAAAAATAGCAAGGTAATAGAGACTCATCTACTTCCTGAGAAAGGCTAGAGCAAGGTCATCCAAATTGGCGTCTTTTGTCACGTGAGGTCACAGCAAGCCCAGAATTTAGTAACTCACACCAGGAGTTAAAGCTGAACAACAAGAAATAAATTATGAACTGGCCAATTGATAGAAGCAAACTCCAGAAAACTAAAGTAAAGCAGATTCAAGTACACACCTCCCCTGTGGCCGAGCGACCTTTTTAACTACAGGCAAAGCTTCAACAGACTCGTCATCGCCACTGTCATCGTCACTACTGCCTGCGGAACAAGAAAAATAGCTCGTCAAGAAATCAGACCACAGACAAATGGAAACGCCTAAAATGAACCTGACCAGGAATAAGTCCCACACTCTTCCAGAGAACATTAATTTATAGCAGACGCTTATCCAATACACTGTCTTACAATCTCAATGCTGTGCAAGAACATACCTTTCTTATCCTGACCCTTCTTCTCTTCCGGTTCAGCAGCTTTCTGTATCGCGAAACACGCACAAATTCAGCTTTCAGCTCAAACCATTGTGCATCAATTAGGGTGAGTACTTCACTTTAAAGAGTTTCAAAAGTCTAAAGACAAAGTGACTTCCCCCATAAAGAAATGCATGGTTTGACATGGATTTCCGTGGCAAATCTATCACAAAAAACTACTTCAAAACAATAACAAAAAATTACTTCGTAACTTTTTCGAAAGATCTCGAAATCTCACCACTTTCAGGTTCTTCAGAATGTTATCAAAAATGTGGGTGTTGACAGTCCAATTGGCTGCTGCTTTCTTTTGTTCATCCGTACCAACACCTGCATTACCCTGCCTTCCGTCAACGACTTGCGCTACACAATCCCACTAACTACACAAAAAGGTTCAATTTGATCCAAATACGGAACTGATGCAACTCACACCCCTCCAAAAGAAAAACTAATAAGAATTTCGGAGGGAGCGCACGCATCGCTCTGCCCCAAGTCCAAGCCTTCCACTACCAGAAACTCCAGAACCTAAACCAGAAAGCTCAATTTGATCCAAACGCCCGGTCGACACAATTGATGCGCTTCATACTCTTCTCATACAGATATTAACCAGAAATTCACCGCATAACTCTACCTCCCGTCGCACTACAAGACATCCCACAACAAAAACAACAAAAAGAAATCAAACTGATACAACTACGGCACTGAGGCGCCACTCACTTCTCTTCGAAAAAACCCTAATCAGCCCTTCGGACAAACCCTAATCCAAAAAAATTCACCTGAATTATCCTTTCGAGTTTTGACACGGATGTGCGATTTGATTCCCTGCTTGTCCTTTCCGAGTCCGCTCCCTTCTTCCCATCCCTACACCAACAGGGGACACGAACACGATGAGGGAACCTGTAAACAAAAAAAACATTCTGTTGTGCGGTGAAGAACCAGAAAACAAAACAAAAAATTGTTGTGAAGTTAGGGCAGGAACGCACCATCTGAGTCATGAGACGGAAGGCCAGGGACTCTTTGGACACGCCTTGGAACAACAGAGGCTCCTCGGGGACTGCCATGGTGAACAGAACGAAGGTGTAGTGGCAGAAGTGATTGAAGAAGTGGCGTGGAAGGGGGCGATGGAGCCAGGAGCGAGCGCCGGGGCGATCGTCCAAAACTCAAAGGACCTGCGAAGTTAGGGTTAGGGCTATTCAAAGGGGACCAAGCTGGAGAATCGGGGACCTTGCCGTGAGCTGGGTGGGCCGGGGTGAACGGTCGGGATGAATTTGACCCCTCGGTGACCCCAAGTCCGTCATTCCAGGGGTGCATGTCAAAAAAAGTCCCCCTATTTTGTGCTGTGTTAAATTTATATTCTTTCAGATATATCTTCTCCTAGCTAATTTGGGGTCTCTGATTGCAAATTTGAATTCAAAATTTGCAAATTTTATCATGCATGAAAAATAAAAAATTTCAAAGTTTTCTTTGGGGGCCGAGCAAGGGGTCAATTCACCCTAGCCAGGTGACCAACCCCTCGCTCGTCTCTGATTTCACCCCAAGGAAAAACGCTGAAATTTTTTATTAACCACATATGATAAAATTTGCAAATTTTGAATTTGTATTTGCAATCAGAGCCCCCAAATTAACTAGGAGCAATGAAGAACATAGATTTAACATGGCACAAAATAGGGGACTTTTTTTTTTACAAGCGCCCCTAGAATGACTTAACCCCTAAATGCCCATGGCCTTTTTTTTTGCCAAAAAACACTCAAAATTGCCATTTCTATAGCAAAGAGTAAAAGAATTTGAAAAATGTTTTTTTGGCACATCTAACCATAGGATCTTATACCTAACTAGTATAAAAATGTGTGGAAATTTTTTCAGAATTTTGACTGCATAGATTGCAAGATATCTGCATTTAAAGTGAAAAAAACAAGTTTTTTAGCATACTGCAAGACTAGATTTTTTGACTTAAGAAATTTCTAAGTTAAAATTTTTGCACTACAAACTTTTGAGATTTAAATCTTTATAACGGAGAATTGAGTTGAGAATTTAGGAAAAAAAAATTCAAAAAAACTTAATTATCATTCTTAAAATAATTGTTAAGTCGAAGTACGTATAAGATAGAAGGAAAATCTAAAATATTCATATATTTTAGATGGAATTAAAATGCACTAATCCCAATGGTGAGATTGTTCTAGCAAGTAAACTAAACCATGCAAAAAAAAAATTGAAAAATTTGAAAATTTTCATTCAGAAATTAATCCTATAAGTTATTTTTTCAAGAAGATGCTTTAACTGCCTGAAAAACAAAAATGTCCATAACTTTCTCATAATAAATCCAAATGAAACGGATCAAAGCTTTCTAGATAAACAAAAATATAATCTTTCAAAAAAAAATATTTAAAAAAAAGAATCAAATTTTTGCAAATTTGTTTTTGCTACTCGGGTTGCCCCTGTCCCTTGTTTTGAGCTTATTTGGTCATAACTGTTGTTCCCGGGCACCAATTGTAAAAAAATTATGTTACTACAAAGCTTATTAGTTTTTCTATCTTCAAAAAAAGTTTCAAAAAATCACAACAAAAATTCAACCCATAGATACTTGCCTAAAATTCCATTTGTCGCCCCAAGGAACAATGATCCTTTAGGGGTTAAGTAGGACAAGCAAGGGGGAGAGGGGATTCACCTTGGCCTTGAGGAGCAGGTGGTAAGGTAAATAGTGCTGAATTATTAAGGTTTTCTACATCACACACGACTATTAAGTCGGCATTTTCATGCAAAATAATTAATTAAAGTTGGAAAAAGTAATTTGAAAGTCAATTTTAAAATTAAATTTTTATTTTGTTTTTAACTGTTTTTTAAAATTTTGATGCATTTGTAATAGGAATAATAAGGAGGTGGCAAATTTATTATTATGAGATTGTTGTGTGACCCATTGTGAAATTTGCATGACGCCACTGTGTTAGTCCAGCATTTGCAACAATAAATTATTTGTTTTCAGCTCTCTCTTGTAATAATTTCCAAAAACATATTCAACTTCTTTTTTAATTTAATTTTTGTTGACTTTGATAACCAAGTACAATATTGCTCATGTGGCTATGAAGTACTAAGGTAGTAGGCTCTAAAAGCGACCCTTTAAGGGCTGATTTGCCTTTTTCATAGGTTCACATGATCAGAAATATTTTTAGTTCATTTTTCAGAGAAAGTGAAATAGATGCCGAATATAACACAAGTGGTTTCATATTTTTTTGAAGCATTTTTGAATAGTTATGAATTTTCAAAGTTTTTTGTTGTAGATACCTATTTGTGACCCCTAGGTCTTCCAAAATCCGTCCCTTCCAACTTCTAAAGTGATTTGAGGAAATGAAGGTCAATGATTGGCTCTTGCAATAGAAAAACAATTTTTCCTTGATGCATGCAATAGCTAAAGTGGTCCATTTAAGGATCACCTCTAGTCCATTCTACAACTAATTATAGAGTTGGTTTGAAGAAGAGGATCATATTTACAGCTTCCTACCTTATATGAAGTTGTCTACAATACTCTGTTATTTTTAATTTAATTTATATATTTGGGTTGCATAATTTACTACCAGTATCCCACACATGGTCACAGTGTACAAAACATTTTTCTAAAGATAGATGCCAAATTTTTGGAGGATTTATTTTTGCAAAATGATTTTTCTATATGAAAAAAATCTTTCTATTTTTAAGCATCCATTGAATCACATTTTCCAAAATTAATTTGTTATTTGGCAAGGAATGCCGACCTAAACCACTGTTTAAATACATAAAAGATTAGACAAATTTCATGTCCTAGCTTGAACAAAATTGGTGGAATATTGGAGTTGTAAAGGTTGTCTCCAATTGAAACATTGGTATCAGAGGAAGGTTTAATTATGAATAGTACAAAAAAAACACATCAACAAATTCTATCAGACACTAATTTGGGTCTTTTGAAGACTTTCATCTTCTTTTTTTTTTCACAAACTCCAGCTCCTCATCCTGCATTGCACACACTTTGCAATTAATTCTATTGCCCCCTACAATTTATGATTCTTAAACCCTTGTCGTTAACCTCTAGACCAAGTCCATATAAATTGCCAAAAGAATGTACGATGGAATTCTTAAGCAATAGCTTTCTCCCTCCATCCGGTGGCATATGGCTAGGGAAGATCAACCCCCTTATTGCCTCATATTTTATCCCTAGAGAACACACTAAAATTTTTTATTTACCACGTAAGATAAAATTTGCAAAATCTGAGTTCATATTTGCAATCAAAGGCCCCAAATTAGCTATGAGGGGCGAAGAAATACAAAATGTACACGGCACAATGTAGGGGGCAGTTTTTACACTCACCCTTTGACAGGGCAATAAGGGGCCCCTGCCCCCCACAGTGCGGAGAGTGGCCGGGCAGCAGGGCCGGGCAGGAGGATCAAGGCGACCAGAATTTTCTGTACGGGCACTCATGTGACTCCACCGTTTTTTTGAGCACCATTTTGAGTCTGCGTTTTGAGGGAGACTTGGTGCCGAGGATTGCCCACGGCTATCCCCGTTATTACCGCTCTCAAAATCTTGAATCCCCACTCGCATTCCGATTTCCCCCATTTGTTCCCGTGCTTGTCTGAGGAGCCTCGCCCTCGGCCTCGCAAGCACGCACTCACTCACTCATCCCGCTCCTTCATCAATCTTGAGCTTCTCCGCTTCGATCCAGGTACAGTACTCCTCATTCCTTCTTCTTCATGCCACTGCTGCAGCACCCGCCGGGATTAAGTTAGGTTTTTGTGCAATCGCACAGGAGTCTGTCACTTCAACCATGCCATTTTGGAGGATTTAGGAATCTTCTGGCTGCTTTCGTCAGCTCCGTTTCAGAGACTAGGATTGATGTCGAATTGCGAAATTCATGCTTGTACGGATTCAATCCTAGTTCGTATTTGGAATGATTGAATCACAATTCGAGGATTGGTTGTCTTTGCTGTAATACTTTGAGAGAAATGCTCTTCGCACACATGTTGTGATGGTTTTTGTTCAATCGCACCTCAACCTTAACCCCAACCTAGCCATTTTGGAGGATTTAAGAATCTTCTGCTCTCATCGGCTCCGTTTCAGAGACTAGGATTGATGGTGAATTGCGAAATTCATGCTTGCAGTGCGATTCTTGTACGGATTCAATCTTAGTTCGTATCTTGAATGATTGAATCACAATTCGAGGATTGGTTGTCTTTGCTGTAATACTTTGAGAGAAATGCTCTTCGCACACATGTTGTGATGGTTGAGGATGAAGTCTCGATTCACTTGAATTCGTATCCGTGCCACTGTTGCAGCACCGGTCGGAATTAGGTTTTTGTTCAATCGCACAGGATTCTTTCACCTCAACCTCCCCATCAGAGAATTTTTAGAGTTCTCTATCTTCATCGTGTTCTTTCACCAGCTCCGTTTCAGACACTAGGATTGATTGCGAATGGCGAAATTCATCCATGCAGTGCGATTCTTGTACGGATTCAATCCGAGTTCGTATCGTGAATGATTGAATCCCAATTTGAGGATTGGTTGTCTTTGCTGTAGTACTTGAGAGACATGGTCTTCGCACTCACCTTGTGATGGTTGGTGACGAACTCGGGATTTACTTGGATTGGAATAGTAGGAGCTTGTAGTGGATTTCGTCAGTGCATAGATGAATTTTTGTTTATTTGGGGGGATTTCGTCAGATGCACAGCAAAGACTAAGTTCTAACTTTTCATCACTTTATGATATGACAAAAGCTAACCTAGCAAATAGATTAGATTCATGGATTTAGGAAGCACTAGGTTCCAAGTTTGAATTTCTTGAATTTCGTCATTGATGGGGGTGGAATTTCACAAATTTTGGCTTTTTTCTTTACCAATTCATTAGTGACAGTTTTCGGCGCAGCTCATGGTATTGTTTCGATGTTTTTTAATTGTCTGACTAGTTTGTATGTAATTTTGACTCAACTTCCCGGGCTGACGGAGTGTGGACTGTTTAATCTTCAGGGGCGTGAGAAATTTGAGATCTTGTTGGTACTCGGTTTTTGAACGTCGTTCGAGCGCGGTCATTGGCAAGGCCACGGTGTAAAACTTTGTGAATGGGCGGCATATGTCGATGGCTGCTCTGATGTTTGGTTCTGGCTCAGCCATTTTCGAAGCAATGCGAGGTTCTAGCGATCGGCATCCATGAAGGAGTTTCGCGAGGATTTTTGACATGGTATGCAGGACGCTGTTGAGTGAGAGACACGTAGGTGAAGGGAGGGCCTGCTGTTTTGCACAAATTTTTCAGGGTCTCACGTTTTAGGGTTCCAGATTCACTGGATGTTTTATGTGCGTCCTTGGTTTCAGGAAAAATAGAGTATTTTAATACCAGCGCCACGTTGAAGTTGAGAATAACATGTGATTTCGTGCAACGCAAGTGTTCTGCGAGCTGCGAGCTAAATTGTCAATGTCTCTGTAGGATTGAAGGAGTCTTACGCTTCGATGATCTGTTCAAAAAGAACCGGGAGCAGAATGATACTCCTGTGGAAATCAATTGGCAGGGGCAATAGCGTTGTGTTTCAAAGGATATTCTTGTTGCGGGCCAGGTGCGACTGGGAGTCTAGTGAATGGCCGACTGCATCCATTCTTTCAGGTCAACAAGTTATAATGATGTCCCTATGATTTCTGCTACTGAATTTGCAGTGAATGTCTTTAAGGTGAAATTTTAGCATGTTTAAACACTTGCTGGGTTTATATGTTTGGGATAATAGCCAACCTTGTGTGGCTTTTCTTGATGATTCTAAATTTCATTATCAGGGCATGAGCAGTTTCGTAGCTTGTGCTGGTTGTTCAGAGTGCCAGTGATATTGAATAGCTATTATCTGATATAGGTTTGTAAGCGTGGCCCGTACCCTATCCCCGGATGCTTGTTGGTGTAGCCCAAGCCATTTATAGCCATGTCGTCGTTAGTCGACACCTCGCCGGGGAGGGGGCGGGGGTTGTTGCTGAAGAGCAGCAGCAAGCACAGGGTGGTAATGGAGACGAGGACAGGGGAAGTGTTGCTCGGGCTCGTGAGTCGAGGACAAGCTCTCGTGGCGGAGCTGCTGCGTCTCTCGCAGCACGCACCTTCGGTGTTGCAGCAGCAATCATCATCCGAGAGCGGGGGGAAGTACGCGGCCCTCTTGTTTGATTTCAAGTATTTCAAGTCCCCGGAACTATTCGAGGAGCAGGTTGAGGCGAACTCGACGCTTGCGATTCTGGATGACGAGTTTCGAGAGGAGTGCGGCAGTGTGGTGGAGCGGTGTTTTTGGCTCTTCGATGGTATCGTGAAGTATTACAAAGACTTGAGCCGGTTCACTGACGATCTGCTACAAGTGAGAGCAGGCGCGTTCTTGCAGGAGTCCGCGGAGAGTGTACTGGAGGACGAGGAGGGGCGGCAGCTCCTCGTGGAGGCACTGGTGCTGCACGGGGTGCTTCTGCTTTTGCTGGAGCATCGGATGACGGGTAGCCTCAGAGAACAGCTTTTGGTGGCGCATTGTCGGTGTCGAGGCTCCAGTGATTTCGTTAACTTCGAGGCAATCCAATCGTTGTGCCGATGTGTGCCGCTCCCGCCGAAAGCTAGCTCCGCTTTTGCATCAGTCGCATCGTTGGCGTCACTCCTTCAGGGATCCAGCCCTCCGTCGGCCTCGGAGCCCAACATGATTCTGCCGTCGAATACAGAGGAGATGTGCAACCGCTTTCCTTTGCCCAAACGGTTGCTGAGACTAGCTATTGCTCGGTTGCGAACTGATGATCTTTACAACCAGCTGCGTCATTATCCCAATCCGGAGCATCGCTGTGCTGCACTGGGAGGACAGGCTGCTTGTTTGTACGTTCTTCTCAATTTCATACCAGAGGTTTTGCAAAATGAGAGTCTGGTAATGAAAGACATTGTGGACAAGTTTCTGTTCGGATGGTGGGTCGTTCCAATCTTCATGGGTTTCATGGTGGATCTGTCGGCCGGGTGGGATCAGTACAAAGCTGCCAAAGCTGCCCTGGCCCCTACACTCGTGCTGCAACAAGTAAAAGAGTTTGCACGTACCTATGGCACCCGAGTGCCTGAGTTGCTGGTAGAGTTGCGAGGTTTTCTGTCGGAAGGTGTACTGACTCAGGAGTTTGTTTTGAGCAACATGGCAATCCTGGTGGCATGCTTACGCGACAGCAATATCGCTCTTCGCTGGCTGCTTCTGCATCAGAACACCACAAATAAGAAACTGAAGGATGTGGTTATGGCTGTGGGTGGGGCCAGTAGCAGCGACATGCTTTTGTCCCTCATCTTGGACACGGCGACCCTTGAATTTGAGCTGAAGCGAGTGTATGGTGAGCTTCTTGAGGGAAAGGAAGCCCAGTGGCTGAAATGCCAGAACCATGCAGCCGAATGCATGCAGGAACTCTCTGATTTTTTCTCGGGATCGAAGGTGCTCTCTCGAAAAGTGAAGGATACAAATATGCAGAACTGGTTTCTTCAGATGGGACAACAAGTACGAGCTTTGGAGTGTAAAATCGAAGCTTCGCGCACTGTTCGAAAGATCCAACAGATGATTTTGGCTCTGCAGGAAGTTGAGCAATTTCATCAGATTGAGAGCAGTCTCCAAATTAAGCAATACCTTGCTGAAACACGGACCCAGCTGAAGCAAATGGTGCGCACTCTGAATGTACAGGAGGGTGTGCTGGCTACTGTCTCCCTGGTCAGTGATGCATCCTACGCCTGGGGTCTCATCGTAGGCTTCACCCCTCAGATTCATACCCGCATCAACGCTGAGCCTTTCACGGTTCTCAAGCTGTCCTGCTTGTTTTTGAAGCTCCGATCCATCCTCGACATTCCACTGCTTCGAATCTCCCAATCTGGCAGCATGGATCTTTACTCAGTTTCAGAGTACTACTCTTCAGAGTTAGTAGCCTACGTGCGGTCGGTAATGGAGATCATACCTGTCAGTATGTTCAGCATCCTCAACGACGTGATTGCTGTGCAGACGAAACAATTGCACGAGTTGCCTGGGCGTCTCGAGAAGGAGAGTTTGCGTGACTTCGCTCAGCCGGAACAGAGATATAAGCTCGCCAAAGCAACACATCGGGTGGCTGTGTTCACGCAAGGTATCATGGCCATGAAGAAGACGTTCATGGGAGCCATTGAAGTCGACCCTTGGCAGCTTCTGGAAATCGGGATACGAAAGCAGCTTGTCAAGCAGGTGGCCACATCCCTACACACGATCTTAGTATTCCCGACAACTGGTGTAGCCGAGCTGGAGGAGCGATTGCAAGAGCTCCAGATGTCGTTACAAGCACAACGACGATCCATGGAGTATTTCCAGGACTACGTGCATGTGCACGGACTTCAGCTGTGGCATGAGGAGTTCGCACGCATTATTAACTACAACACCGAGCAAGAGTGCAATGAGTTCGTGAAACGGAAGGTGCAGAACTGGCAGAGCGTGTACCAGGATCCTGCTAAGCCTATTCCCCAGTTCCCTGCCCTTGCCAAAGACTCCTCCAGGGCGAGCAATTTCATGGGGCGTTTGGCTCATAAGCTCCTGCAACTGACCCACCCTTCGAGTTCAATGTACCTAGTACCCATGAGCGGTTGGTTCGACGCTCAAGGGCAAGAGCTCCTGGGATTGCGCACTATGGCATTGTTACAAACTGCCCTCGGATCCGCAGGTTTAGCTGGATTGGATCGGCTGTTAGGTTTTGAACTCACACATGGCATTCGGCAGGCAGTGATACATCTTTCATCCAGAGTGGAATCCAGTGAAATGAGCGACTGCTTGGAGTCCCTCCAGCGTGTGTTGACTCCAAGTTCGTCCATTCCTGACCCTGGTTCACTGGTATACACCGAATACATCGCTCGTGCGGGAGTGAATGCCCCGGGATGGACTACTTGGTTGGAGATCGTGTCCCGAATTGGACAGATCCTACTGCTTCGCTGCCTTCTCGGGTCCCATTTACGTGCGTCCGCGAAGTTTGAATCAAGCACGATTTCATATGCTGTGGATGCCATGAACAAAGCAGTGCTTGCAGACATTGGGGATTCCAGAGTGGGTACTACTGTGGAGAATACGGAAGTCAAGAGCCGCCTGCTTGGAGAGCTGCGAAAGCAATTGCACCTCTGCGGCCTATACACACCTGTTAACTCTATTTATATTGCCAGCAGGCCAGCTGACGGTTGTGCTCTCCTGCTGTTTCTCGTCACGATTTCCCAACTGCCGAGATACGTGTTGGATAGTCATTTAGGAACTCTGACCAGCCGCATGAAAAAGCAAGCTCTGGACTGCTGTCCCCTGATTGTGGGTATGGGAAGTATCCTTCAGCAGCTACACCCCTTTTCCACCACTGCTTATGTTGGCCTCCTGGGACAGTACGTGCGAACATACGCCGAGGCTCCTGGAAAATCCGCAGGAAAGGAAGGCCTGAAATTGGCTACCGAGGTCGTCAACGTCGTGGCCTGGGTGCTGGCGCTCTCCAAGTACATGAGCTACCCTCAAGATCTCCTCACCTTGAATTTCCCTCCCCTCTTATTAGACAGCCTTGCAACTTGATTAGCTTGTAGTATCTTTGATCAAACAAACTAATTCAGTTAGTGTAATCTGTAGATTTCTTCCTAGAGCTCTTTTAATTCAATTACACAGGATGATTATTTTCTGGGTCACAATGGCCCACGATAGAGTTGTTTCATCTCTTGGACACTCGTTGATTGCTTCGAGAGATTAGTACTGTATATTACGGCAAGTGGCTTGTTCACAGCCAAATTGGTTCCTTATTTGGAAAGGTAAAAAGGGAAGTCTCTGAATCAGAGCTCCTTTTATAATTAGTGTGGCTTGCTTCTCGTCTATAATTAGTATGACTGTGTATCGTCATCTCTGACTGAACTGAACTACAGTACCTCTTGAGTCGACTGATCGCGCCACTGTTCACAGGATTGTCCGCTGTCAATATTCATCTTTTGAATGTTCTGCTTGTACTTAAGATGAGTTTCATAGCCAAAGCACGAAATTCGGCTTCCGTTACCAACTTCCAAATTTGAAAGAGCAATTGAAGAATGTGAGAGTGCAACATTAGAACCTCCAACGATGGAAGTGCTCGATCTGAAACCTTTGAATGTTGGTATCGTAATTCTCTACTGTGTGAGCAATTTTGCACTGGTTTACCCTTTCTGCCCGGAAGAAACCTTGGCCCCTTCCGAACTGTGTAGAACTTCGGTAATCAAAAGCAGGATTCTTGGAACAATGAGCTCGAACTCTGTTCAAAGACTTGGGCATCAAAGACTATTAAGGTAGTCTGCTCTAAAAGCACCCATGCTCTAAAAGCGATCATGACGTAGAGGTACATTTTGCTTTCTTCAATGTATCGGTAGTGTACATTTCAAGAGGTGGTCACTTTTAGTGACCATTGCATTTCAACTTCGATATGTTGTGACTAATTCCTTAAAGGTCCAAAAAACATGAAACGACTTGGGTTAGATGCCAATTCCGTTTTTCTTCCTACAATAATTTACAAAGGAGTTTAGCTTCCTTGAATAGGCAATTGGCTCTTAAATGGTTGCTTTAAGAGCAAACTACCTTAAAAGCTCTTCAATCTGTCGAGACTACTCTATAACTTCCATGTTGTGTAAACAACTTTTCAAGTTCTCAGGAATTTGATTTCCTGTTGTCAACTTCCATGTTGTTTCAACTTTTGTGTAGGAGGAAAAATAATTAAACTTTAGAAATAGCTTTGTCTTTTTGTCTCACTAAAAGCAACCATAAAGTTCAAGTCCAATGTAAAATTTATTTTTTGAAATGTTGGAAACTTGTCTCTTCCACTTTTATAAGTCTTTCTTTAACTTGTAATGACCCAAGCAACCATTTTCTGGTTGCTTTCCCTCTTTTTTAAGTTGCCCACTTCTAAACCAGTTAGGAGTTAAACAGTCATATATACTCTTTGTACATCTCCAAAATCAATTTTGTAGCTATTTGGAAGGAACACTTTTAGAACCAAACTTTGTTCCTTAATTACTTTTGCATACATTATCCAAATGTTACGTTTTTTGGTACGCTGGAACCTCTTTTCACTTGCCAACAAGACAATATGAAAATCTGACTAGCTTAGTAATAGTAATTAGGCACTGTACCAATTTGTAGCAATTTTGGGTGTACCCACCTTATATTCATCTATAGTTCTTTTCTTAACCCCTGGCTTTAGGACCTGGGGAGTTCGGGAGTCTAGATTCATGGGCAATTTCATTAAAATGGGTACTCCAAGTGCCACTTTGATGGTATGCCATTTTCACCATCTAGGACGAGTATAGATTTCAGAATGGCCGTTCTTAACCATCTAGGATAGGTAAAGATTTAGAACGGCTGTTTAGAACTGTTTTACACCATTTTTAAAATAATATCGCCATTTTAAAGAAATTGCCCATATTTTCAAAATTGTGAAGATGTATTATAAAATGCAATTTATAATAATAATTTAATGAGTAAACACTAGTAAATTATAAAATAGGATTCATTGATCATACTTACATGGTTGGATCAATGTAAAGAAAAACTAATATCTTTCAATAAAATTTGAAATAAAAAAAGGTGAAATAAAACACCTATTCATTTGATTGTATTTGGTCATCAGTTTGGAATTCAAAGAGTATTATGAGCTTTGAAAATAAAATGTTAAACAATAAATTAAAATATAAAAAATTCGAAAGACATTATAAAAATCCTCTTCTCAAAATTTTAGATAGAGGAAGAATAAGATCCAAAAGTTATGCACAAAATATTTCAATGGAAAATTTCACCCAAAAGATGCTATGTTAGAAAATCGTGAAAACATTCAAAAAAATAAAATAAAAATAGAGATTTTGTAAAACTTTATGGAGATGAGATTCAACTATCAAAACTATGGAAACGTCTTTTTTAAATGTCTAGGATTGTGCAAATAAGAAAGCCTTCTTTACACTTGTGTAGAAGACAAGGCAATTAGGTCTTTTAGAAATTCCTCAATAAATAGATGAAATTCAAGTGGAGGAACCTTCTCTTTTAATTTCCAAGAGAGGTTCATTGTTTTGGATATTCCATAGCAATGATAAGCACAAAGAACCAATAAAACAATAATACACTTTTAAAAGTAATTTCAAATACATTGACTTTGTACCCCAAAGTTATTTTTAGGCATTCATTGTACAGGAACAGACAATCATTGTTTCACAAAACTCTTTAACCCCTATAGGACGAAGGTGATTTTCCTATCAAAAACCACTCAGAACTGTCATTTCTATTGCAAAGAGAAAAGATTTAAATTTTTTTTTTTTTTTGCATATCCATCTATAAGATCTTATACTTGACTAGTATATGAATATGTGGAAGAAATTTCAAAAACTTTGACCATGTAGATTGTAAGATATATGCATTTAAAGTGAAGAAAACAAGTTTTTTTGCACCTTGCTTGACTAGATTTTTTGACTTTGAATCTTTTTAGTTGAAATTTTTTACTCTAGTGAATTTGATTTTTTATTTATTTATGTTAATTACTTGTGTTGAAAATCTACCAAAAAGGTTTTGGAAAAAATTATTTATTTTAATTTTCACTCATTAAAAAATTGTTAAGTAGAGGTGGGTTCAAGATTGAATAAAAAACTAAATGGGGGGTGGTGTCCTCGGTTAATAGCATAGCTAAGAGATAGCTATAGCTTTGCTAGTCACTATTTGGTTAAGGTTAAGAGTTTGACAATTGTAGAATATTTTGTCTCCAACCAATTACGATGGGAAGCATCTTGTCTGGCTTAATAATAAATAATACTGTAATGATTTACAGATCCTGGTCATACAAAAATTCTTAGAGAAATGTGAGCTTTAGAATCTTTCAATCAATTCAATGCTACCCCAATTTGGTTCTTTGAAATACAATTATAGTGACATGTCCAAAAACGCTACTGCATTAACCCCAAAAGAATTGATCACCATGAAAATTGACCTTTTTGGTACTACGTGAATCATTTGCTTAAAACAACCCAAGAACACTCATGTCAAGACCTCCACTTTTCACACAAAATTCCATGGATTAACATTTGCACTTTTGTACTACCTAGAAGGATTTCTACTTTTTTAATTCATAAAAACTTTGAAAATCAATATCTTTTTTTCCATAAGTCTGAACCCCATGAAACAAAGTCTATGCACCCCTTGTTGGAGAGAGCTTTCCAACAATACCAAGAACATAGCCGAGGGACGTAGGATTCAAAAGATCTCACCGTACCAAAACAAAACAAACAACCTCATTTAAGATATAGATTGCCTATTTGCCGTTACAATGTCCATTATATTCATGTGATTTCAAGACCACATTTTTTTTTTTTTTTTTTTTTTAAAATACATGGACAAAATTTCATTGATAAAATTAAAAATACCCAGAACCAAAGGACCATGTCTTTGGCAAAGATTTTTACATTTTCTTTTACATTTTCAAAACAACTTTTCTTAAATCAAAACAATCCGGACAAGACCACATTGTTTCATCACATTGTGAAATTATCTCTGAAAAATAAAAACAAAAGAAATTCTACTAAAATATATGGGAAAATGGAGCAATGAAATTTTGTATTCTTTCCATGGTCATAGGGTTCGTCCTTTAAGGGTTAACCGACTTAGGTTAGAATTTGTACTCCCCAAGCCTTTCTCTTCACCCTTGTTGTGATTTCCCATAGCGGGGTAATTCGGCGATTCTCGAATGGAGTGGAGGCAGCTACCGCTTGCAAACATTTTGTCCAAGTTTCGGAACTTCGATGCGTACTCATCGTTCGCATCGTTCTGTGCGGATGAAGTGGACGGTGAGTTTGCAGCCTTGACACAGTTTTTGAAGATCCGGAGGCAGCTTTCAATTCATCGACCAAGTGGTGCGATATTAACTGGGTAACAAACAATCAGAGTTTAGCGTGCATGTTCTGTTCGCACAAGCTAAGTCTGTTCGCTTGTGGTGACAAATCCTCATTCCTCAACGCATTTCCCTTGTGGAGAAGAAAGTGGGAGCATTGTGAATTGGAGGTGGTGGGAGACTGACCATCATGAAGATGGCGTCGCCACTAGCAGGAACGGATTCACGGAAGTCTCCTTCAACCTCATTCACTCCTGGCCGAATTCAAACTCCTTGTCACTGACGAATCCCTATACTTCTGCAGTGTGGCAATCCGGCTCTTTACGTAGGTTTAAGGCTTGTAAAAGTCTACAAGATGGTAGTTCAACTTCTTACCTGGTATGTCAGGGCAGACGTCTATGACATGAGGCTGGTCGAAGTTGATGCTCGTGATGTGGGACGTCGGGCTATATATGTTGAGGCTGAGAGAGGATCCAGATCCGACATCCATTGATCATCTCGCCCCTCGAACCCATGGGACTGTACAGCTTCGATTGCCCTGCTCGCTATGGCCTTGTTGAAATTGATGTTGAGCTCAGCATCTCGATGTCCGTATTCCCACATCTTCAATCCACCATGCGCTGCTCTTTCAAACGAAGTGAGTGTATCGTGTCAACGATGGATGCAGGATACCCCAAGAGCGCATCGTGAGGTGGGGTGGGGTGAGAGGTATTGGATCCAAATGGGGCAAGTCTACGAAGGAGTCGTTCTCCGCGTCCTCCCCCAAGAATTTTTCAATCGGGTACAATCGGAAGCTAGGCTCGCCTTGCCCATGTGCTCCTGTTGTGACCACTTTGCTCAAAAGCTTTTCATTGGCAGCTCACCGTCCGCATAGCTAGTCTTTCGAGATAGATGATGTTGACGGGCTTCCCCGGCATGGTAATCTTGGCCAGTTTTTTCCGCTGTCAGCTATGCTCCCTCACCAGCTGCAGTAAGTGCTGCCACCGTGTTCGGAATTGATGACGTGATCACTATCAATTCACGAGCAGCCAGGCTTGCGCTGTTAATGTCGTTTCATGGACCCTGCTTTTGACGCAGGACACTGCTGCCTCTCTCGATCGCGATGATCGTTTTTCGAAATCCTCCGCTTCCAATGACTGCTACTGTCCGGCCACAAGAAATGAGCAGGTGACGTGACGACGATCCTCAAGGGAAGGACTCGTAACTTACCGTTTAATAGCAAACGTGCAAGCGAATCGTTCCGACTGCAATTTGATCTCCATCGGTTGCCACGACCTAAATATTTTGGTGCTGTAGCAACTGTGACGCAACTGTGACGCAACTGTGGCGTGACATTGCCATGAGCTTGGCATGAAGTTGGTCCACATTTTTGGAAACCAGGGTCAGAAAACACGACTGTCGTAAAGAGTGGTGAAACAGTGTTAAAAGAAATGTCATAACAAAATGTCCCAAAGTGCGTCCTTCGGAGTGACTGCCACTTAGGAGTATCAAGTGTATCTACTATACTAAGTAGGCAGTGACACAACCCTTGTCTTGATGGTCAATTTCATTAAAATGACGTTATTGTTACAATGGCATGTATTTCAGTTCAGAGCGGCCATTCTGAAATCTACACTTGTCCTACATTCTAAAATCTACAACTATCTTAGGTACCCAAATCTATATTAGTCCTAGAATTTTTAGAAGGGTCAATTTGAAATCTATATAGATACTAGATGTATGAAATCTACAACAGTCGTAGATGTCTGAAATCTACACCTGTTTAAGACGTTCGGAGCAAGCGGTCTGAAAAAATGGCACAAGGAATATGGCATAAGGAAAATATGGCACATGGGAATATCGCCATTCTAATGAAATTGGCCATCATGACTCTTGTCACAAAATTCATCAAGTTTTCATCCTGGAGAAATATCATCCAATTATTTCATCCCATGTTCACAATGAAAACTGAGACCGTGACCACGATGATGTTCCTATAATTCATCAAGCACATGTTTTCCATGTCTCTTGCAAACAAAAATATACAATGGTAGTGTTGCTGCAAACTTTTGCAATAGTTGTACAACTAGTATTCAATATTATTTGACCTACGTTGATGGTTCCAAAGAAGGTGATGACAAGTTATTCAAGAGAGCTACTTGTGAAAATTCCAATGAATGGTAGAGTCCCATAGGCTTAGTGGTTGGTAAAGAAGGCATTGGTATATAAGAGACAGTGGATATATTCTTCATAATGTGTCCTATCTCTTGTAGGATGCCATTCACTTGTGCCATAGGTGGTCGAGCCTTTGGATTGGGAAGGCAACATAAGAGTCCCAAACGAAGGAGGTTTACAACCGCTAACTTTTGAACTTCAATGTCTACATCTACAACTGTTGATGTGGCTATATTGCTTCGATTAACACCATGAGAGTTTGGAGATGAAGGAAGAAAACCAAGAGTCTCAAACAGCCTTGGATCTACCACACTCATCAATGCTCGAGCCTCATGAGCTCGCCAAACGGTGTGCAACAACACAAGATCATCGGTCTCCATTGCTTGAATATCAAAAGGACGCCTTCCACACACCACTTCCAACACCAAGATGCCAAAACTAAAGACATCCGATTCCTTGGTTGCTTTGCCAGTGTAGGGTATCTCTGGAGCCATGTAGCCAAGAGTCCCGGCTGCCAAAGTGGTTTTGTCTGACTTGTGATGATCCATTAAGCGAGCAAGTCCAAAGTCTCCTAGCCGAGCTTTGAAATCCGCATCCAAAAGCACATTGCTGGACTTGATGTCTCGATGCAAAATGCATTTCATACAATCCTCGTGCAAGTATTCCAAAGCTGCTCCCACTCCTTCCAGAATGCAATGGCGCATTTCCAACGACAACAAGTGACGCTGAAAACATCCGCCCTTCTTGTGAAGCCACGCATGGAGGCTTCCATTGGGCAGGTAGTCGTAAACCAACAACAGACGACCTTTCTCTTGACACCAACCCAGCAATTGCACCACATTCCGATGCCGAATTTGGCCGAGACTCGACACTTCCGCGTGGAAGACGATTTTGGCCTGCTCTGATTCCGAGAAGTTGATCTGTTTCACCGCAATCCAAGTGGTCCCTTCCACAATGCCTCGATGAACCGATCCGGATCCACCACTTCCCAAGAGATTGCTTGTGTCGAAATTCGAAGTGGCCTTCCGAAGCTCAGCATACGAGAACACATGTGGTCCAGTCGTAGGATCACGTATGGATCTGGATCTGCAGTGGCCTCGGAATGACCTGGCAAGCAAAGAGATCGTCCAGAGCATCACCAGCATCACCACCGTTCCCAAGACCCCGATCACGATCCACGCATCTGTTCTCATCTTGGAAAATTGGAGGAGACTGAGCAAGTAAGGGGCGGTCGACTCTGGAATCCCAGTACTGAAGAAGTTCAAGGACAAGATCTCGTGCTCTTCAAAATGGTTAACACCAGAATTTCCCCAAAATGAGAGGTACACCTCATCTCCGATCACCTTGGACATCTTATAATTCGGGATGCGCAGCAGAGGTTGCAGAGGCTTCTTCACGTTTGGCTCGGACCCATTCGCCAGGCGCACTTCCAGGGTCTTGGAGGAGCTCCTGAAGTCCACCCAAGCCGTGAAAACTCTCCCATTGGAGAAGTACGAGCAGTGGGTGCGATTGTGGCCACAGAGATTGTATGAATATGCGGGGTCCCCAATCTCGTAGTCATAGGTTTTCATGATCTCGATGTAATTGTTGCTGAAGACATCGCGATAGGGAGCATACTCCGTGTTAATCAGCAAGCCAAAACCTCCAGGAAAGAAGATCCCAGTCTCATTTCGGACACCGCCGCAACTGTTAAAAGCATCGAATCCAAAAAGACTGTAAAATCCCGTCCAGGGCTGACTCCTGGTGATATCAAATACGAAGGCCAATCCGGACCCCGACAGGGGATTCTCACTGGCATCCCAAGGCTCCCCGTAAGTGGAGAAAGAAAAAGAGAACGACGTGTTGAAAGAAGCCATTCGCCCGGTGGCCGCCTCCTGAATGCGCACTCCTTGCTCATGGACCAACTCCCCGCAACTACCGGTCGCCTGCTTCTTGGCGGCGGCGTTGAGGATGTGCGATTGATGGGCGGGGTTGTATTCCGCGTCTCCAAAGACCATGAGGTGGTCGTTTTCTGGGAAGGATGGGAGCTTGATGTCGATGCCTTCACTGCCAACTGCGAGACGCAACTCGGCAAAGAAAAGGATGAAACTACATAGAAGCTTGCCAAAGTGAACACTCTTCATCTGTAACCAATTGCAATCTGCTCAAAGGAACACGATCTTCTCATGCAGACGAAACTCGGCAAAGAAGATGATGAGGCCTGCTAGTACATAGAATCGTGTTATATATAGTGAACACTAAACCAATTGCAATCTGCTCAAAGGGATACGATCCCCATATGGAAGCTCCTGCCTAGCTGATTTTTGTGGCATTCAACTGTATGGCCCAAAATATATACCGTTCTAGATGTTCAAAGCAGGCTGTCTGAAAATATGGCACAAGGAAAATATGGCACCAGGAATACCGCCATTGTCATGAAATTGACCATACTGTAGATGTCGCATAGTACGGAGCTTGCATGTTGCTTGACGTAGCGTGCTTCAAAATGGACCTTTGATTCGCAGCTACCGCAACATTTCGTTGACTCTGTACAACCCAGTTTCTTTGTCTGTGAGCACGTATATATATCTTGATCGATATTCCTGGTTTTTGTGCTCGGGAACTCATTAATTTAAACTCATTAATTTAATTAATTGCATGACGTTGAGTACGTGATCCACGAGCAGGTTCCTTTTTTCAACGGCGTATCGATCACAGTAGCCACAAGCCAGGCTCACGAAGGAAGTTCGTGTGTAGAAAAGATTACCTCCAACTTAATTAGTACTCACTTGCATCACCTAGATCTCCAACGACATCACACTGACAGGGGCAGTACATCTTTTGTACGTGTGAACTTTCTACGTGCACCTTTTGTAAATGCAACAATCTGTATTCTAAGGCCGTAGGTACACCCAATGTCCGGGAAGAACCGGCGGCTAATACAAAGTTAGCCGGTTGAAATGGTAAAAAAATCGGTTGAGCTTTGAAAGTGAAGGATGGAAAACCGGAGGAAAAATTGATAAGATAGGCAATCAACTGGTGTACATAAAAATTTGGGAGATAATTTACCCGCCTCAATTTATAATAGGGTGGATTTTAACCGGTTTGTTTTGTGAAAAGGAGGATTTTAGCTGCTATACATGTACCATAAGTGGCACATATCCGGGGTTAAGATAGGTCGGGTATTGGGATAAAGAGGCCGGGTATTGCATAAGGGGGTCAATGGGACCAGCTGAGGACAGAGCCAGCTGGCCGTAGGGGAGCACCCAAGGAAGAGGGGCAGGAGAGCCATTTGAACTTTTTTTTAATAACTAAAAGTAAAAAAAAAAAAAAAAAACCTAAACCTATCCGACCTACCTACCGCCTTGCCAATCGTTGCCCTCCTCCGCTCCCGCTTGCGGCCTGCCATTGCCCTCCTCCGCTTTAATGGATGCCATCATCTTATGGAAGAATGCTAGAAAGTTTAGATATTTATTTACTAATCCTGAGAAGTATTTAACAGGGGCAATAGAGGATCCTTTTGAAGAAGGTGAAAATATGGCAAATTTCGTTAAAATGGCGGTATTCCATTACTATGGCATGTTATTCAGTTCAGGACAGCTGTTCTGATATCTACACTCGTAGTACATTCTAAAAATCTACGCCTGTCCTAGATATCTAACATCTATACTAGTCCTAGATTTTTTAGAACGGTCAGTCTGAAATCTATATGGTTCCTAGATGTTTGAAATCTACAACAATCTTAGATGTCTGGAATCTATGCCTGTTCTAGATGTTCAGAATGGGCGGTCTGAAAAAATGGCACGGGGAATATGGCACAAGGAAAATATGGCACTGGGAATATCGCCATTTTAACGAAATTTGCCTTAAATTCTGAACCCTAAACTTTGATTTTTTGCAACCTTTTCAATGACCATCCTTAACTCCATATTTCATGGGTTGGAAGGATTCTTGGCTTTCAGTTGGTGAAAGGCTATGCCAGGTTCAATTCCTGCCAAGAATGTAATGTCTTTTTTAGATTGTAAATCGGCAATTTTTTGACATTAGAGGATTTTCACTTTTCAAATTTTCACTTGGAAGGAAATAGGCTGGTTACAAATTGATATGGGGGACAAAAAACCGGAAAATTACAGAGTTAAAAAGATGAAACCGATGCCCTCTAAAAAAAACCGGACCATTATTGTAGAAGGAGGATATCTACTGGTAGAGCTCCAAAATCTTTCTGAACGCTGTACTAAACCTTAAGCCCTAAGTGGTTCTGGTTGTCTTTCAATGCATCTGTACATGTATGGTAAATGCAATGTACACAACCTTGCATGCAAATGATTTACTATCCATTTATTTTTTAATTTATTTTTGTTGAATGCGCAGTGAAGTCTTCTATGATCGAGCTACACACTTTCTGGCTACACCGGACATGTTACTTCTTTTATAAATGTTGTGAAGTTTGTATCTCCAATACACGTCTTTCTCAAGAAATACACACTTTTGCATGTTCAACATCTCATTTCAACAACGAGCAATCGGGCATCGCAATATTTTTCTAAAAACGTATGAAAATCAATGACTATTGCACCTTCAATTTTGTAGTTTACATATTTGGCCAATACTTCATGGAATTTGGCCAATACGGGTTGTGTATGAATCCATAAGACACGATGTGTCCTGTAAACCACTTAGGAATTAAACAGTCATATATACACTTTGTACATCTCCAAAATCAATTTTGTACCTATTTGAAGGAACACTTTTAGAACCAAACTTTGTTCCTTAAGTACTTTAACTACTTTTGCATATATTATCCAAATGTTACGTTCTTTGGTGCGTTGAAACCTCCTTTCACTTGCCAACAAGACAATATGAAAATCTGACTAGCTTAGTAATAGTAACTAGGTACAATACCAATTTGTGACAATTTTGAATGTATCCACCTTATATTCATCTATAGTTCTTTTCTTAACCCCTGGCTTCAAGACTTGGGGAGTCGGGGAGTCTAGATTTATAGGCAATTTCATTAAAATGGCGGTATTCCAAGTGCCACTTTGATGGTATGCTATTTTCATCATTTAAGACAAGTATAGATTTCAGAATGGCTGTTTTGAACCATCGAGGACAAGTATAGATTTAGAACAGCCGTTTTGAACTGTTTTTACGCCATTTTAAAATAATATCGCCATTTGAAAGAAATTACCCATATTTGGGTAGTTGCAAGAAACACCTGCCAATTTTGGCTCAAAACGGCCTTAGTATTGGAGTACTGTGATTTTTGGAATAAATTTTTTTAAATAAAATAGGGATAGTTTGTAAAGCACTCAAAGTAGCATGTTTGTGAAAATTCAAACCTAAAAAAATTTATCTCTAAAAGTTATGCACATTCTAAGAGTGATGGAAAATGCAAAAAAATACATAGTATGGGATTTTATTTTTAGAAAATAGTAAAAAAATAAAAAAAATAAAAAAAATAAAAATAAAAATTCCTAACTTGGAGGTGCTTTTCCTCAACCATTTTCACTTTTGGGAAAAAAAAATTCTATACTCTACATATGCGCAAAGGTAGTACAGTTTGAGCATATGTGGACGGTGTAAACTTTATTATTTTTGAAATATTTCTTCATAGGCTTGTAAAATTTCAGTAGAACTCCTTGCCTACCAATTTTCACCTTTGAATTTACATTTTTGAGTTGAAAAAGTACTAGAAACCTCCAAAATGGCCAAAGTAGACATCCAATTGGAGGCAGTTTAAAAATAGTAAACCAATTTCCAAAAAATTGGAAAAATTTACACAATGTCTGAAACTACCACATGTACCTTCACTTCAAATTTCATGAGAAAAGGACATACAACACAAAAGTTATGAGTGAAAATGTATGTGTCCAAGGCCAAGAGGACACCAAAAAGGACAATTGTTTCTTGCAACGACCCATTTCCAAAATTGTGAAGATGTATTATAAAATGCAATTTATAATAATAATTTAATGATGACTCGCAAACATTAGTAAGTTATAAAATAGGATTCATTGATCATATCCACATGGTTGGATCCATGAAAAGACAATCTAATATCTTTCAATAAAATTTGAAATCAGAAAAGGTGAAATAAAACACCTGTTTATTTGGTTGCATTTGGTCATCAGTTTGGAATTCAAAGAGTATTATGAGCTTTGAAAATAAAATGTTAAAAAATAAAATAAAAGATAAAAAATTCAAAAGACATTATAAAAATCCTCTTCTCAAAATTTTAGATAGAGGAAGAATAAGATCCAAAAGTCATGCACAAAATATTTCAATGGAAAATTTCACCCAAAAGATGCTATGTTAGAAAATAGTGAAAACATTCAAAAAAATAAAACAAAAATAGAGATTTTGTAAAACTTTATGGAAATGAGATTCAACTATCAAAACTATGGAAACGTCTTTATTAAATGTCTAGGAATGTGCAAACAAGAGAGCCTTCTTTACACTTGTATAGAAGACAAGGCAATTAGATCTTTTAGAAATTCCTCAATAAATAGATGTAATTCAAGTGGAGGAACCTTCTCTTTTAATTTCCAAGAGAGGTTCATTGTTTTGGATATTCCATAGCAATGATAAGCACAAAGAACCAACAAAACAATCAATTTTTACAAAATAAAAGAACTAATCTTTAAATAGTATGTCATTTTTTTAATTTTTAATTTCAAAACATATAAAATAGAGTTGAGACTAAATAATACACTTTTAAAAGTAATTTCAAAAAATATAAAATAAAGTTGAGACTAAATAATACACTTTTAAAAGTAATTTCAAGTACATTGACTTTGTACCCCAAAGTTAGTTTTAGGCATTCATTGTATAGAAACAAACAGTCATTGTTTCACAAAACCCTTTAACCCCTATAGGACCAACTGAAGGTGATTTTCCTACCAAAAATTGCTCAAAACTGTCATTTCTACTGCAAAGAGAAAAGAACTTTAAAAAAAAAAAATTTGCATATCCAACCATAAGATCTTATACTTGACTAGTATACGAATATGTGGAAGAAATTTTAGAAACTTTGACCATGTAGATTGTAAGATGTATGCATTTAAACTGAAGAAATCAAGTTTTTTTGCACCTTGCTTGACTAGATTTTTTGACTTTGAATCTTTTTAGTTGAAATTTTTTATTCTAGTGAATTTGATTTTCTACTTATTTATGTTAATTAGTTGAGTTGAGAATCTACCGAAAAAATTTAGGAAAAAAAGCACCTAATTTTCACTCATTAAAAAATTGTTAAGTAGAGGTGGGTTCAAGATTGATTAAAAAACTAAATTGTTAATAGCTTTTAGATGAAATTGAATCACAATAATCCCAATGGTGAGATTGTTCTAGCAAAAAAATCTAACCTTGTCTGATAGTTGTTTTCAAAAAATTCAAAAAATTGCATTCAAAAATGAATTCTACAAGTTATTTTTTCAAGAAGATGCTTAGATTGCCCAAAAAAATAAGATTGTTCATAACTTTCTCATTATTAGTCCAAATTGAATTAAACAAAGCTTCACATGTAGACAAAAATATAATCTTTAAGAAGAAAATTTGAAAAAAAATTATTTTGACTTTTTGTGCTTTTTTTGTGCTGCTCGCTAAACTCCATTTTTGCGTATTGCGCCATAACTTTTGCTCCCGGGCATCAATTAAAATAAAAATTATATATTCACAAAGCTCCTGCAAAAATACACAACCACAACTCCCCCCCCCCAAAAAAAATATCACTAAAAAATGAGACAGTAGGAACCTGCTCGGACCCAAAATTGTCCCCCGAGGGGACAAATGGTCCTTTAGGGGTTAATATTTGCCACCTAATAGGGTTAAAATATTAAACTACCAGACATAATAGTGAGAATCAAACACATGTTTGCTTGCATTTGAGTTGGCCGTACAATCAATAATACAAAATTGTACACTTATTTTTTGCTTTCACCTAAAATTAAAAATTCCTTCTAAAATCAATCATAGATTGAATATTTGTGATTTTCATAAGATTTTTTTTCCTTTAAGTTTATAAAATTTTAAGTTCTAATCATAGAAAATTCTGAAGATTTCTATTTTACTTTTTGGTTCAAATTATTTCTAAAAGGTTAATTTATGGATGGAGTTATTTTTGAAGCCAGACCTATTAGTTTTCTTTGAATTTTTTTGTAAAGCAAAGACCTTAGTTACAAAAGGTATAGAACTAGCAAAAACATTTGAAAAGAAATAATGCATGAAAAAATACATTTTTGTGTACTTGAGTTGTGCATGCATGCATTAATTGTTTAAAATTTGATCATATGGTGCTTAAGAGGTTGACGGCCCCTTAAATATCCAAAATACCATAGTTTGGCATCAACTGAACTTCAAATTTCTATAATATAGTATCCAAATATTCTTTTTGGTAGTGGTTTTTTTAGATAATGTTTTCTAAAGTTTATTTTAAGAATGAAAAATCTATTTTTGAAAAGAAATGATCATTATTTTTCTATTGAAGACTTTATGCATGTCCATTGCAATTTTTGGGTTTTTAATAATAGAGGCTCATAAAGCTGAACTTCAATTCCTTAAACATACTAGAAAATCTCATTAGAAATTCATTGAAAAGAAATATAGAGTAGATTCTAAGAGGCTAAAAATTGATTATGGTTATATATATTATGTCCTTTATCCTCATATTTTTTTCATGGCCTCAATTTTAGATTGGCATATAAAAATTGCATTGAAAGAATTCAAATCAATTTCAAAGTTTTTAACACCTTCTTGATTAAACATCACAATATCGTATTTCAATCTATAAGTGATATAGATGTCTAGATTTTAAAGCTTTGAATCGCGTTAGCTTAAAATTTTTTGCTCTACACATGTTGCAAAAAAACTACGGTATGCTGAAGAATTGAGTTGAAAGTCTAGAAAAAAACATTCAAAACAAAATAAAAATTTAAAATTTAAATTTTTAGAAATAGAAATAGCTCCAAAATTGAACAAAAAACTACATCATTCATAGCTCTAAGATGGAATTGAAACACAATAATTATGACATTGAGAATTTTCTTGTGGACAAACTTAACCCTATTAAACAATTATTTTTTGAATAGTTTTGAAAATTGCATTGAAAAATGAATCATATAAGTTATTTTTTCAAAAAGATGATTAGATTGCCCCAAAAACAAGATTGTCTATAACTTTCTTATTACTAATCTAAATAGAATGAATCAAATCTTTTGTAGATAAAAATATTTTCTAAAAAAAAACAAATTTGAAAAATTTTATTTTGACTTTTTGTGATCTTTTTGGTGATGTCTGATCAAAATATTTTTGGGCTTAGGGTAGCAAAATTTTTGTTTTTCAAGCATTGATTGAAAAAATATTTATATTCCCCAAAAACTGATGAGCTTTGCTGTAATAAAAAGGAAATTCAAAAAAATCACGATGAAAATTGAGACCATAGGAGCCTACCCAAAATCCATTTTGTTTCCCAAAGAGACAATTGGACTTTATGGGTTAAGTAAACTCCAAGAGGCTCAAAGAAGGCCTTGGACATTTGGGGACTAACCAATAAAATCCATTGTCTCTACGATGGAAATAATGGATTTTAGGTATTTGGCTCCAATGGTCTCAATGTCTGTTGTGATATCTTGAAACTTTTTCTTGAGATAGAAAAAAAAACATTATCCTTTTACGAATATAATTTTTCTTTCAATTGGTGCCTTGGAGCAAAAGTCATGCCATCCTAAATACAAAAAGAACAACTGGGCAACAAAAATTTTACAAAAACTTGAAAAAATAAAAAAAATAAAAATTGTTTCTTACATATTATATTTTTTTTTTCTACATGGACAATTTGATGTATTCAATTTGGATTAGTGATGTGAAAGTTATGGAGCTTCTTGTTTTGTGGCAATTCTAGCATTTTCTTGAAAAAATAATATAATGGATTTGTTTTTCAACTCCATTTTCAAGGTTCCCAAAAAAAATGTCCAAAAGGTTTAGTATGCTTTCTAATATAATCCTAGCCTTAGAACTTATGTATTTCAGTACCATTCTTAGAGCTATTAACGAATTTTTTTGCCTTTAATCTTGTTCTTACTTTTACTAAACAACTTTTTATATAATTAAAATCAAGGTTTGTTTGCTTTAGAAAAAATCCTAGACTACAAGGGAATGTTGTCATTTTCTATCAATTCAGACATTTCTTTTGTCAAATTTTTTGTCAATTTGGACATTTTTCTGTGAACTCAATTTGGACGTGTCAATTCAGACGCTGTTTTCTTATAGTATACTTTAAATTCAATTCTTCAATATGAATTTTTCTTGATTCAATTTTAGTAGTGAGAAAGCTTTTAAATTAAAAAGATTCAAAGTCTTATAAAAATCCAATCAAACGTCGTTAAAAAAAATTATACTCTCTATGCTAAACGCAAATATCTTGCAATCAACATGGTCTAAGTCTTTGAAATTCCTTTCACACATTCTTACTCTAGTCTAATGCAAGATCTTATAGTTAGATATGCATAAAAAATAATTTTTAAATTTTTTTTCACTTTGTAATAGAAATGGTTGTTTTGGGTGTGTCCATTTGGTGAAAATGAGCCTTGGGATTTTAGAGGTTAGTTATCTAAAAGGAAAACAAATATTAAGTCTATACTAGCATCAAGCATTCAACCATGAGGTGGAAATTCTAAAGTTCTTTCTATTAATAAATATATTGAAAGAGACAATTATCAATATAATTCATGTAATTCTTGCCTTGGTATCCTTTTTATATGCCTTCCTACCATGCCTAATGTTTTTGTCTTATATTTTTATTATAATCTAAAATTACATTATCTTGCAAGACATATTTATTGCAAATGTCATCTCCTCTTAAACATGTACCACTATGGCCCACATTGTACTAAGCATGTGGGAGTAGTAATTGACCATTGGAAAAAGGTAGCCCTATTCAACTACAAATACAAAGGCAACCTTTACAATGACAGGCCGAGAGGTACATAGAAAGTAGGCAAATGAATGGGTTTCCCCCATCACCTACATAACTATAACAGGATTTGACTTCAAATACTAATCTCTTGCATCACCTCCTCCACCTAAATCTCTTAAATAATGATTTCATGTTACAAATGATTTTATAAGACTTTTTAAAGCATTGTTATAGTAATCAATACTCTTGTTTGGCACCATGTAATCAAATTGCATCTTTTCAAAATAAGCCTTTCAATATAGATATCTAATTTTGGCATTCCAAAAAATTATATTTTTTTGTTTATTTCTACATGGAATTTTCATGCTTCAAGGACTCTAAAAATGTATTCACAAACCAAAAAATTCTACAGTTTTGACATTTTGATTCTTTGTTGTGAATTATGGATTGTATCAACACTCATTCAATTTTTGAATCTACATTTAGGTATTGATTTCCATTGGTTCCAAAAAATTTATAAACTTTTATATCAAGGAATTGACCTTGTACATTTATAGTTGTTACACTTTCTAAAATGTATAAATATAGTAATTACTTTCATAGTTCAATGCCAAAAATTCACTTATCTATAGTTGAAGGAAAATAAAAAATTTCTTCAAGCCAATTTTTCTTTTAAATTAATTACCTTATATAAATAAAACGTAAAATATTTTTAAACAACATTTTTGACACTCTGTATCTATATTTTGATTTTTTAAACATTTGAATCAAAAAATATTCTAAAAATATAAGGTCCAGGTGTAAAGAAAATCAACTCATTTTCCTTTTTTTTCTATTCATACTTCATTTATTTTCCTTTTTAAACTCAAGCTAAAAGTTATTTGAAATAGTTTTGGAAGAGGTTTTTAAATCCCAAAATTTTTAGCAATGTATTTTTTTCGAATTTCAAAAAAGAAATAGCTAATGTAAACTTTAAGATTTCTGTGAGCCATTTTATATGTCCTTGATTCCAAAAAAATCCATTACAAAACTTGTTCAAAATGCCCATTTAAGTAATAATATCCATGTTTGCACAAAAGGTTTTAATTATTTAGTATATAGAATCCTGAAAAACAAAATTTTTACATGAAATATAAGATTGCAAGAAGACATTCGATGTACAAAAATATCTAGACAAAAATTTTGGAAGGCAATGGTCTACATTTTACTCAGTTGGACCTTTTTCTTTTCTTTTGTATTTTTTTTTCCAAGGTAGCCCTAATTGACATGCATTATAGGGGATTTGGGGCTTCCGGAAGACTGCAAGTTCCCTTGCGTTCCTAGACTGCGGGAATGCAGTTGCAGTAGTTGGCTGATATGACGCAAATTAAGCCACGTCATTTTTGAAAAGAAAAGAAAAATTACTTAAAATGATATTTGCAAATAATAATAATAATAATAATAATAATAATAATAATAATAATAATAATAATAATAATAATAATAATAATAATAATAATAATAATAATAATAATAATAATAATAATAATAATAATAATAATAATAATAATAATAATAATAATAATAACAAGAATATTAAATATAACAAACATTATCTGATGGCCGTACTGTTGTTCAGAGAATCAGGCCAGATTGGCAAAAGGGCTTGAAATGGCCCTCTAAAGGTTCCAAATCCTCTCTAATGATAATCACAAATGGACTTGCATCTTATTTAAAAATAATCCAACTGTAATTTCATTTTTTAGCCCCTAAAAGCCCATTGTTCCTTCAGGGGACAAATGCATTTTTGGGTAGGAATCTATGGGCTGAAATTTTCTCCTGATTTTTTGAAACTTTTTGGGAGGTAGAAAAACTGATTAGCTTCATGGGAATATAATTTTTTTCACAATCAGTGCCCGGGAACAAAAGTTATGACCAAATAAGCTCAAAACAAGGGACGGCGGGAAGCAAAAAAATTTTATACCATTTTTATTTTTTATTTTTTATTTTTGGTATTTTTTTCTCATAGATTATATTTTTGTCTATCTAGAAAGCTTTGATTTCATTTCATTTGGATTTGTTATGAGAAAGTTATGGACATTCTTGTTTTTTGGGCAGTTAGAGCATCTTTTGGAAAAAAATAACTTGTAGGATTCATTTCTGAATGCAATTTTTCAAATTTTTCAGATTTTTTTTTGCATGATTAAGTTTACTTGCTAGAACAATCTGACCACTGGGATTAATGCATTTTAATTCTATCTAAAATATATGAATATTTTAGATTTTCCTTCTATCTCGTACCTATTTCTACTTAACAATTTTTTCATAATGAAAATTAACTTTTTTTTTAACTTTTTTTTTGGGTAGATTTTCAACTCAATTCTCTACTATAAACATTTAAAGCTCAAAACTCTGTAGTGTAAAAATTTTAAGTTACAAATGTTCAAAGTCAAAAAATCCAATCCCACAATGTAGCAATGTGCTGAAAAATTTGTTTTTTCACTTAAACGTAGATATTTTGCAATCTGTGCGGTCAAAAATTCTGAAATTTTTTCCACACATTCTCATACTAGTTAGGTGTAAGATACTATGGTTAGATGTGCAAAAAAAAAATTTCCTTTTTTTTCACTCTTTGCTAAGAAAATGGCAGTTTTGGGTGTTTTTTGGCAGAAAAAAGGCCTTGGGCCTTTAGGGGTTAATGCAATCTTTTTTTATATGTGTATATATAAGCTTCTTGATCCTGTATGGGTTCAAACTTCAAACCCCCATGTTTTGGTAGTGACTATTTTTTAAAACCAATTGGCCATTCTATATGGGCTTATATAAGTATACTAATTATACAAATATTATGAGGCCAATTATTGATTGCCAAATGTTTACACATTATATTTTTATAAGTTGTAGAATAATTACACAACAATAGACTTCCATTCATGACAAGTATACTTCTATTGAAAGTGTCCCCAAAAGTGCAATTCAACCATGATCCCTAAATTTAATTGTGATTGGTGAATTGTTGATTCTTTAGATTTCTATTTTATGACCAAACTTTTTGACAATTTTAGTCGCCTAGGGAGCAACGGTGCTAATTTGTGAGCATGCCAGCATGAGCTTGTGATGCTGAGCGGGGATTCTATGATTAGTGAATCTAAAAAATTGAATAATATTTATAATTTTTTTTTTTTGATAATTTTGGACAATGATATTTATTTATCCCAATTTATAGGACCTATTATCATGGACCAATTACCATGGTTACTAGTGTGACCCTGTGCCGTTGGCCCAATTTTCATCTACTCCCGGTTCCACTCTTGGTTCTACTTCCGATTCTACTCCCAGTTCTACTCCCGGTTCCACTCCTAGTACCAAGAATGCCACCAAAATCAAAGTAAAAGTAATTTTTTAATTTTTTAATCAATAAATACTTTGAAATTCAATAACTTTTGCACCACCGCTCCAAACGCCATGAAACCAAGCCGGTGCACCCCTCCTCGGCGAGAGCTTTCCGACGGTACCAAGCACGCGGCCGGGGGATGCACGGTCAGGAAGTTGTCCACGCTACAAACAAAACAAAACAAAACAAAACAAAACAAAACAAAACAAACAAAACAAACAAACAAACAAACAAACAAACAAACAAACAAACAAACAAACAAACAAAACAAAACAAAACAAAACAAAACAAAACAAACAAACAAACAAACAAACAAACAAACAAACAAACAAACAAACAAACAAACAAACAAACAAACAAACAAACAAACAAACAAACAAACAAACAAACAAACAAACAAACAAACAAACAAACAAACAAACAAACAAACAAACAAACAAACAAACAAACAAACAAACAAACAAACAAACAAACAAACAAACAAACAAACAAACAAACAAACAAACAAACAAACAAACAAACAAACAAACAAACAAACAAACAAACAAACAAACAAACAAACAAACAAACAAACAAACAAACAAACAAACAAACAAACAAACAAACAAACAAACAAACAAACAAACAAACAAACAAACAAACAAACAAACAAACAAACAAACAAACAAACAAACAAACAAACAAACAAACAAACAAACAAACAAACAAACAAACAAACAAACAAACAAACAAACAAACAAACAAACAAACAAACAAACAAACAAACAAACAAACAAACAAACAAACAAACAAACAAACAAACAAACAAACAAACAAACAAACAAACAAACAAACAAACAAACAAACAAACAAACAAACAAACAAACAAACAAACAAACAAACAAACAAACAAACAAACAAACAAACAAACAAACAAACAAACAAACAAACAAACAAACAAACAAACAAACAAACAAACAAACAAACAAACAAACAAACAAACAAACAAACAAACAAACAAACAAACAAACAAACAAACAAACAAACAAACAAACAAACAAAACAAACAAACAAACAAACAAACAAACAAACAAACAAACAAACAAACAAACAAACAAACAAACAAACAAACAAACAAACAAACAAACAAACAAACAAACAAACAAACAAACAAACAAACAAACAAACAAACAAACAAACAAACAAACAAACAAACAAACAAACAAACAAACAAACAAACAAACAAACAAACAAACAAACAAACAAACAAACAAACAAACAAACAAACAAACAAACAAACAAACAAACAAACAAACAAACAAACAAACAAACAAACAAACAAACAAACAAACAAACAAACAAACAAACAAACAAACAAACAAACAAACAAACAAACAAACAAACAAACAAACAAACAAACAAACAAACAAACAAACAAACAAACAAACAAACAAACAAACAAACAAACAAACAAACAAACAAACAAACAAACAAACAAACAAACAAACAAACAAACAAACAAACAAACAAACAAACAAACAAACAAACAAACAAACAAACAAACAAACAAACAAACAAACAAACAAACAAACAAACAAACAAACAAACAAACAAACAAACAAACAAACAAACAAACAAACAAACAAACAAACAAACAAACAAACAAACAAACAAACAAACAAACAAACAAACAAACAAACAAACAAACAAACAAACAAACAAACAAACAAACAAACAAACAAACAAACAAACAAACAAACAAACAAACAAACAAACAAACAAACAAACAAACAAACAAACAAACAAACAAACAAACAAACAAACAAACAAACAAACAAACAAACAAACAAACAAACAAACAAACAAACAAACAAACAAACAAACAAACAAACAAACAAACAAAACAAAACAAAACAAAACAAAACAAACAAACAAACAAACAAACAAACAAACAAACAAACAAACAAACAAACAAACAAACAAACAAACAAACAAACAAACAAACAAACAAACAAACAAACAAACAAACAAACAAACAAACAAACAAACAAACAAACAAACAAACAAACAAACAAACAAACAAACAAACAAACAAACAAACAAACAAACAAACAAACAAACAAACAAACAAACAAACAAACAAACAAACAAACAAACAAACAAACAAACAAACAAACAAACAAACAAACAAACAAACAAACAAACAAACAAACAAACAAACAAACAAACAAACAAACAAACTCATTTAAGGTATTGATGTACTATTTGTATTAACCCCTAAAGCCTTGAACATGCTTTTTTGATAACATAGCATTTTTGGGCATCTCACTACAAGCGGAGTTTTTAATTTTTTCCTTTGAAATTTTCACACGACATTTTTCCAAGGAGTAGCTTTAAGGCCCAACAATTTTCATAACTTTTGACTACATGATTAAAAAGTTATTGCATAATATGTCATTTTTATTGCTTGGTGGGCAACCCGGGCAGCAAAAAAAACTTCTTTAAAAATCACTTTTAAAAAAAATAAAAATTTGAAATCGGTTCTTTAGATTTATATGTATGTGGGAAGCTTTGAATCATTCCATTTGGATTAACGTGTCAAAAGTTATGAGGATTCTTAGTTTGAGGGTAGTTATGGAATCTCAACTCTAAAATAAACTTTGAAGTCCTTTATCTAACTCAATTTTCAATATTTTTTAATAAAACAAAAAACATTTGGTGTATATTGTTTATTGAAACATTACAACTGCTGGGATTGGCAATTTTCAATTCCATAATTAAATTCTTGACAATTTAGTATTTTGAGTCATACTCTACCAATTCCTACTTACTATTTTTTTCCTATATGTTGTACAATTCCAAATGATCTGAAATTTTTTAAGGATGTAGCCAACTTGCCTTGAAGAATGAATCCAAAGAGTAACCACCATTTTGGACATTTTTTCATACAAATGTGACCTTGTAAAGAGCAGCTGCCCGGATTTTTGCAGTGATTAAAAAAGGATCTTTGTCAATTCAAATGCTATTAGCTTGCAATCTACATGGTGGAAAATTCTGAATTTTTTTCACATCTTCTTAAACCAGTGTACTACAAGGTCCTATAGTTACATGTGTTCAAAAATGTTTTTGTTCTAAAATTTGGTATTTGTATTAAAAATGGCAGTTTTGGAGCGATTTTGGTGAAAACATAGTAAAAAACCTTTAGGGGTTAAATTATTATTTTCAATATTGTCTAAAATATTTGAAATATACATTATAAAGATTTAGGTTCCATTGATGTATATAAACGACAAATGATGATGGTGGAAGTTCCACTTTGAAACTATATAGTAATTACATGTCTTATCAAAAAAACTAAATTTAATCTTTTGAAAATTCATGATTTCCAATTGCTAATACTATTAAAATGTTCTTTTTTAGAGAAAGGTGCCTCCAACTATATTGTTGGAGGCACTCCCTTAATTGCTTGTTTTGACGGTTTTGGGTGTTTTCACCTTAGTATCAGTGTAGGCCGAGTTCTTGAATTGGCATCTTTACTAGATGAATAATGATGTATACAATATGTTGCTAAATTTGTATTTTAGACAATTACTTCTATAAGTTCTATTTTTTCTTGTTAACAAATCATATTATTTTCTGTGTAGTTTGTAGGGGTAGTGGTGGAATTAGATCCCACGGCTACAATCAAAGCTTGCTTCAGCTGGTCAAAAAAGAGTGTCAGTAGTCTTCCACATTTTTCATCACTTCTGCATTAATCTTTAAAGGACATTATAATCCCACGAGCATTTTGAAAGTCAAAACTTGAATTTTCACATAGTTTTTCATTTTGAATATTTTAAAGCTTAACGAAGAAAATATAGCTCCAATTATCTACTTTTTATTCCATTGGAATTTTTTTTTAAATTGTTAAAATTGTATTTTTTGTTGACACTCTAAAGACAACATCTTGAGAGCTCAAAATATACCACTTTTGAGCCTTTTATTTTAATCAAATTTCTCTTGGTCAGAGCTCAAAGAGAACATAAATTACTCCATGGTGTTTGTCACTATTATTTTCATTTCTCCTTAAAATCTCATACTATTTCAAGAATTTTTGTAAAATTACTATGATTTCTGCAAAGAAAATTCTTTAATAAATAATAAAAAACTAAATTTGATTTTTCCAATTATAAAAAAAGGAGAATGAATTTTAGACATATATTAGCAGACATGAAAAATATCAAATTTTTGAAGTGTATGTTCTAATATAGAAATCTAATGAAGTTTGGCCAAACCTGGATATAAATGTCCTTTAATTCCTAAATGTCTCAATCCTTTTCTGAATTTTTGCACATTTTAAAATCAGTAGGGTTTTCATTATCATATTGAAAAAGTTTTGTGGGTCTAATTAGTAGTTAAAAAAGAATTTCCGATTATCTTAGAATGCATCTTTGGGCACCGTATGAATAAAGTATAACTTTTAAAGTGTTGAAATAGGTGTTTTTAGAATCAACCCTAGATTCTTATGAATAGTATAATGGAAGTACACTTTAGGCAAGAATCTATAGGAGTTGATTTTAGACAGGGGTCAAAATTAGATACTGTTACCTCACCAATAAAATCACTCAAGCATCACACCTTGGTTCATATTTTTGGAAAAAATCATTCTACTTGTTTTTTGGAATTTAATATTTTTAAACTTTGATTGGCCTAATTGCACTCACACGGTTGCGTTTGTTTGGAAAAAAGCTATAAGGTTACAGGTCCAAAAATTGCCCATTTAAGAGCTAAAAGTGAATTTTGGAGAGGCGAAGCTTCTTGAAATAATTCTCAGTAAATTTTCCTTGAAAGACAAGAAGAATTGGCATCTAACCCAAGTCGTTTTATATTTTTTGGAGTTTTCTAGAATTAGTAATGAAATTTTGAAGTTGAAGTGGCATAGGGCTCTAAAATCGTTCACCCCCTAAAATGTACACTATTTGTACATTGCTATAGGCTATGAAACATTAGATGATATTTGGAGGTCTTGGAGGGCCGTTTCAGGCCTGTTCCCTAATCTGCCCGGATTCAGTGAACACCGGTAGAGGTGTGTCAGAATTTTTTTTTCAAAAATAAAAATAAATTTTTTTTAATTTTTACCAAAATATCATTTTAAGCAAATTTTTTTTTTTTTTTTTTTTTTTCAAAAAATGACGTGGCAGTCGCTTGACCACGTCAGCCAGCTACTGCTGCGTCCCCGCAGTTTGGGAACGCAGTAGACAATAGGGGAACTCAGAGCCCTCCAAGACCCCCGAATCTCATCTAATGAAAGCAACATGTACAAGCAGTGTACATTTGAGAAGGGTGGATGATTTTAGAGCTTGTGTGATTTCAGAGCCTGTTACATTAACATGGAACATAGGTAAGCCAACACAATGCTACACCCGTTCTATGAAGACTAGCAAATTTATAGCCTTTGATTGCAAATATGAATTCAAAATTGATAAATTTTATCATGTATGAAAAATTAAAAAATTCATGCGTTTTTCCTAGGGATAAATTTGCCCTACATGGCCCACAAAGGTGAAGAGCATAGAATTAACAAGATACAAAGTAGGTTTACTTTCTTTTAAAATTTTACCATGCATTTATTGTGTATGTCAAACTTTGTGAGATGGGTTTAGCGTCCTGCTTTAAGCAAAACTAGTCTTTCATCTTGTTTTTTTATAGAAATGCATTGACAGTTTCAACATTGCTTGGATGTCTTTATCAACAATCATATGGTCAAGATGTTGGATGAGCTGCTATTTTCTATTTCTATTTCAATGATCTTTCATATTGTAGTAGTTTTGTAGTATTTAGGTCTAAAGTGCATGCTGTTTACATGTCTTTATGTGCACAGGTGATAGTGACAATGAGTCCATTTTGAATTTTGAATGAATACATCATCGTTGATTTTGTGATTTTTTTTCACTATTTGTATCTCCTTTGCTTACTATTTGTGTTTATTTTCATTGAAAGTACAAATCACTAGTTCAAATCTGCTTTCTTTGGTTTGTTTTTTTCTATCATATTTGTCTACATTTGCAGTGAGAAAAAAAAATCAATAACACATTGACTTTCCATTAGTGCATGTCAATATGAAGTAAAATTGGCATAATTGGATTTTTTGTATTTTGCCAAAGATATTATGATATTTACAATTACATTATAGGTATCCAGGATTGCTCAATTTGATTATCAAATCCATGACCAAACCGCTATTCAAGTCTATTCATCAAGTCTAGCCATCAAATACTATTTTTCAAAATATTTGACAATAATGTCGATCTTTTATTTGGTTGGACTTAGTTTTTTTATTTTTGTTTGTTTAAACTTTTATTACCTATATCTATACATTTTTATTCTTTCTTTTTATTATGTTGTGATTTACATATCAAAATATGGAATGTAAATAGTTTTTGACCTCATTCAACCACATCAAATATAGACATATAACTTAGTATTCCAAATATACACTCAATACATTGATGTTACAAAGCATTTCAACTCAAGCAACAATCTATCTTTAAAGTCTTAATTTAATGACTTTTCCAATGATACTAGTGTGCAAGAATGAAATCCAAGCATGTGAGTCTTCACCAAATGTATAATATTTAGAGACCTATAACATAGGTGTATAGTCTTCTAGGCTCATGGGCTCATATAATAGCAATCCTCTCTTAATTTGTTACGGTGAAGGCAACTGCACTCTTTTGCATCCATGAGAGATAAGACATGTCTCCCAATGGCCTTGGATACTTCCAATGTACATACAAGAACACCAATCCCATGAGAATCAAAATACAACCTACTACAATGTATGCCAAACCCAAAAAGTCATTTTTGCCACCAATCCAACTTGTTGTTGATAGAATAAGCTTCTTGCTCCCATTGAAGCCATATGTGTTGTATAAGTTATTTATATTAATGGTCAATTTTGTACCCGGATGTAGGTCGGTTTCAATTCTGCCATAGATCTTTCGAAATGTTGGAAGTGCAGCAGTACGCATCCATACCATCAAATTCTCATTTTTATTTAATGGCAAACTCTCATTTAACCAACCTCCTCCAATTTGTGAAGCATTCGTAAATGTTGTTCTATTGTTATTGACAAAATTTGATGGAAACACCGTGTTGTTAAATCTCTCATCACGGTCGCTCTTCCATGCGATGGTTGTTTGATTGACAAAGATGGTACCCTGCTCATTGCTGGAAAATTCAAAAGTGTCGTTAAAGAGACTCCACGCAATTAAACCACATGGGATAATGATTTTTCCATTCACCATATCTTCAGGTTTGCAATCTTTGAGCTCAGAGCTTGAGGCCGAGAGACCTCGGAGTTGCTGTTCGCTCTTGCTCTTGACATATCTCCGATGGTTTTGAAAATAGTTTCCAAGTTGATAATAAATATAGATGGGTTGCTTCATGAATTTCACCACATCCATAGTAATTGTGCAGTTTTTTTGCTTGTTATAGGCTTGCATGAATGCAGACTTTTCCTCTTGTGTTGTCAATGGATTCCGTGGCGTTGCATATTTCATGATACAAAAGGTATCATATCTATTGACTAGTTCAACAACTGACAATGAAGCAAGTAATGTATAGATTCCAATCAAAATGCAAATCACACCTAGTGAAACAAAAAGAACCACATTGCACTTTGGAGTTAGCAAAGGCTTGCATGATCTAAGCTCCTGTTGGGAGAATTTTGTATATTTAGGTTGTCTTGATTCCTTCTTTGGGTGCGTATCGTACGGACATCTAAAAAACCCGCCACCTCTAGTGTTCATGGTCGATGAGAATATGCTTTCAACTACTATAAATTTTTACTTGCCACAACTAAGCATTACAAAAAGTGTACATATTTGGCCACCATTGGAATGAGATTTGTTACAATGACTATGAGGTCTTGAGAAGAAACAAATGACAATTCCCAAATAGGCAAAATAGTCCATCTATGTGAAACACTACCCCAATACCATTTCAACTATTCTTTTTCTCCAATTGATTTCAATGACAACTTTTAGGTCAAGACTAGTGTAGCTAATTCCCTAGTTGTAATGACATTCTTTTCTATAAGCTTATTGACAAATTTAAGGTTTAATATTGAGGTGCATTATATAAATTATAGAATTTGAAGACAATGCAACTAAAGCGTCATAACTAAAGCCACAACTACTTGGGAATAAATGAAGCCATGAGTAAACCTGTTTTAGAGACACTTTTGTCTATCCTTTCATCTACATTTGGGCCTTGAATAGTCACCTACACTATTTAGAACTTATTATCAAGTTTTTATGAGAGCAATCAATGAAAAATGAAGAGTTTATTATAGCATAAGTTTATTTGTAAACTTTCAAAAATTTAAATCATTGAAAAGATGAAAAAATACGAAACTTTTAGAAATCCCCAAAAAATTGTTTTACAAATTTTTTACTAGTATATGTATTTGTAAGTTCATTAAAATTTAAAAACCTTGATAAGTTAATAAATACTAAAAGGTTATGCTATAATTTCAAAGAACCTTGGAAAATCACCATATTAATTTAGTGAGTGAATGGCCAAATATTCTACTTAGATTGCTCTTGCTTCCAAATAAAGCTTGATTTAACTAAAAGCCATTGGGCAACATTCTCACTAGATCTTAATAAATTTACAAACTATAAACTAAAACATTGCAAGCATTCAAATTTAGCTTTCAAATATTTAAGATTTTGAAATTTCACCATTTCAAGAATCCTAGATCTTCAATTAGTCATCATTGATAGAGTGGTTGAACTAAGAGCATAAAGACCTAGTTTTCATGTACAAAATGATTGACCTATGTGATTTCAATTATAATTATGCTCTTAAATTGTAATTCACATGTCTTGAATCTAAGTAAGAAGTTTAAATTTCAATCTATTTTGGTTATGCTAAGCTCTAAACCCTGAAATACTAGTTCTCATACTTTAGTGAAATCTAAATTCTAATAAAAAATCATTGTTTCAAGTCTACCTTATTTTGAAATATAAATCAAGAACAAAACAACTTTTCAAAAATTGTTATTTTTATTGTAAAATCCTCATATTCATTTATATTTGTCCAATTGCAAATTTTTTGAATTAGGCATTGATAAAAGAATCAAATTAATTGAAATCATGCACGTGAAGTTTATATTTTTTTATTTTCTAATTAAAATAATGCATATTATGCATATTTCATGAATTTGATGAACCTTAAAAACACATATTATTTAGTTATAAGAAATGAATATTATAATAATTGAAAAAAATTACACATCTATTTGCCTATTTGAATAAGTCAAATAAATTATTTAATTCATTATGAAATATTGTTTTCAAAGTCGATGAATGGTTCTGAATTAAATGTATTTCCACTTATAAATTATTGAATGAGAGTGTGTGTAATTGTATTGAAAATTCAAATACAAAATGTTGAATTTGAGGTTATTGTAAAGCATTCAAGAAAAAGCATCAAGCAAAGATAACATATGTGTATGCATGATGATAAATATTAAATGAAGGATGAGACCGGAGCTTGTCTTTATGCGTGTTGCACATCAAATATCGCCCAATTCAATTTTGGGTCCATGTTGTCCTTCTCCACTTCATGATCATAGTGATAGCCAAAAATTCTTTACTAGAATTGGACATTGGAATCCAAATCAAGAATTTCATTTTGGTGCAATACATGTTGGTGGTATAATAAATACATATATGATACATTTTGAAGATGATGGTGCTTACAATGTATTACCAATTTCAGCATATCAACTACATCTTATATACCAAAAACAAGATTCCAATGCATTCAACAGATTAACAAAAGTTGTAGATGTGGAATTGAGAAATTTTCAGTATATTCCAAGTCGTATTGATGAAATAGTTTTTTTCCAACTAAATTCTAAAAGGATATTATTTGCAAAATTGCCAACAATATCTCACATTTCAAGCACTAATACAAATTTTAATAAAGTCTTTTGCATTGGAACCCATTCATCAAAAATCATATGTATTTCGGTTAGAGCAGATGGACTTATAATATTGTCCGCAGCATCTGATGGATCCATTCGTTGTTGGAGGCTTTCAGATGGATTCATGCTTTTTGAAACAAATGTGTCCATTTTACAATCTAAAGATTATTATATCGATCCTTCTGTTAAAGAAAAATGTCCGATGTGTAGTGAACCATTGGAAATTAGTTGTCCATATTTTCCAATATTATTATTTATTGGCATGTCTTCCGTATTTGCCATGGGATGTTTGGATGGATTAATACACCTATGGAAAATATTTGGCAATCCTCAATCAAATGATGAAAGTATGAATTTGGAGTTGGTTTTTGAAGAAACATTATTACCTTCAAGTAATGCTTATATTACGGCTTTTGCTATCCATTCTCTAGGTTTATCTTATGGAGATGTGGAACAAGGGGCAGGTGAAGTTTCCCATATACTAACTTTGTACCTGAAATTTCTCAGGTGAAAAATTCTTTCATTTTGTATTTTTGTGTCAACTCATTTATCTTTAACATACTACAAAATTTATAGTTATTTAAAAAAAAAAAAAATTGTTGTACACTTGGTCATTTTATATTTTATGATAAATTAAGCTTGTAAATGATTTGATATATTGTGCTACATTGAAGTCTTATTAATATTTTGAAAAAAATGAAACAACCTTTTGTAGATTAAAAATATATATGAAAAGTCCATTTATAAATGGCGTATTTAAAAAAATCTAATTTCAGATGATGCAACAAAGTTTGTAGTTGAAGAAAATATATTCAAATAAAAACAAAATGCATTGAATCAGATTGTTATATTCAAGGTATAAAAAATTTATCTACATCAGCTTATTGCAAAGAATATATGGCAGTTGGAACCATTGAAGGTGGCTTGATGGTGTGGACTCGTTACAATAAATCTTATGATTGATTACCACAATATACAAAAATCTCAATCGGAGTGTCAATTGTTTGTTTGAGTTTCTGCAATGATGGTAGCCTTTTGGCAGTGGCGGTTTCATTAAGGCCCTCTATAAAATCACTTCATACTGATGCAAACACTAAGGACTTGATTGACAAGATACAATTGTATCAAACATCAAATTGGACATGTATACAAAGTTTAAATTTAAATTCATGTTTGGGATTATGTGACTTTTTGAAATCAAATAATATAGCACCTCCTAAAAACAACTTTAAAGAAGAAAAATTAAAGAAAATTGAAAATACATTTTATAATTTTCTGCTAATATTTACAAATGTTGGCCCACAAATACATTCTATTCAAGACTTTAATATACCAATAAATGAAGATTTTCATAAACAAAATATATTGAAAAGTGTGCAATGGGTTGATTCAAGTAATAATAAAATGTATGAAATTGTTAAATGCTTTTTTAATTCATTCATGCATAATATAAATTCTGAGCTTAAATTTAAATTCAAAAAACATGAATGAAATGGTAGTAATATAAATTAAAATAAATGATATCAATTGAATAATCATAAATATCTAAATCTCTAACTATAATTTGTATATAAAATTAGATTACTCTAATTTTAAAAAAATTACAAAATATATTGTAATAAATGTATAAAAATTTAAATTATATCATGATAAAAATTTAAATCATTAATTTTTAATTATGGTATAATATAAATTTGAAATGATAAAAAATTCATGTCAATTTAAAAATAAACATAGCATTCAATACAAGTTTAAACAAAAATATGGATTTGGATTTTTATTGTTGAGTGTGTGATATAAATGGAATTAAATATTTAAAAATAATAAATTTCTTAGTATCAATTTTTTTTGCATATGGTATATAAAACAAAAGAAACAAATATGTGGTTTAAAATTATAATTAATATAAATAAAAAAGAAGAATTAAACTATTTTTGGTATTTCTAATAGAAATGAAGATATAGATTTTGAAGTTAATTCTAAAAGTTGTATACAAAATCCCATTTGGAAGAATACTACAACTAAGATACAAGTCTCAAATTATAGAGATGATAATGTGAAAAATATCAAGACTCGTGCACTTCGATTAAAAAGTAGAAGAAACAATGAAACAACTCTAGAATTCAAGGATAAATGGTCAATATACAATGTGCTAAAACATGAAACACAAAAACAACTTAAAATATATAACAATTACAAGCACTTGTGTAGATCACCAACTAATCAAAATAGAATTGCGGTTGATTTTGTAAAATCTAATGACTCAAATGAATCAATTCAACCTAAAAGTAATTATAGTGCTCAAAATGATATTTCAATTAATACAATAAAGAATCCTCAAAACTTTGGGAAAAAAAATCAACGTTGTCAAAGATATAGATCTCCAACTTTTTTGAATGAAATAAAGACAAAAGAATATATTGAAGACAAGAAAATCAAACATAAATACTATGATGCTAATGAATTTGAAGTAAAATCCAAATCATCAAATTGTAAAAGAATAATAAACAAAGACAACAACAATATCAAGGATATAGACCAAAAGCAATCAACTAAAACAAGTCTTGTTTTGAATGGTGTCCATAACTCCATGGTAAATCTTATACCCACAATTTCATTCTTAAATGGATTGTGAACCTCCTTTAATTTCTTTAAGATTATAAAAAGTTGAAGTCTACTTTTAAAGTTGAGGTCTATATTTAAAAAGTAATTTATCTTCATTATTAATGTCAATCTTTTAAGGTCCAAAGTCCAAACAATCATAAATGAATAAACAAATATCATTGATTTTAATTAATAAATATTATATCATGGATCGTATAGGATGAGAATTGTATACTACTCACCTACGTGACATTAAGATTTTATTTCGTCTAAATAAATGCTTTATAATTATTTTTGGTAGTTTATTAAAGATGGTGTACCCAAAGTATTAAATGTTAGGGTTCTCTATTTTTTGTGATATAACCAGTGTAAGAAAATTGAAGTATGGTTTAACAAACCTTAAACAAAATAAATTCATATACCATACTTTAATAGAAAATACACTTATATAATTCAAAATGCAGACCAAAATGGGACAAAGTGTTTTGAAGTAGAAACCTTTACATTCAAGTTTGTTTAGATTGAAATGAAAATTCCATGATTTTACACATTTTGAAGTCTTTCTTTAGGTGTAATACTATCTTTTCAAATCTGACTCATCTTCTTATATAGCCATGTCATTATTTTTCAATTGTAGAAAATATCATAATAGTCTTTTCCAACTTGTGGAGCTATTAAGGCCCACAAAGTTTGACAATGTTTTACAATAATCATGGGGTTTTAATCTATTTACTAATATTGTTAGCATATTATAAAATTGTCAAGACTTGAAAAAAAATTGAGTCTAAAATTGGTGGATCATCATTGTTTTAAGACAAACTGTTTGGAAAGGGGTCCAATTTGATTATATTTTCCTACTAGGAATTGCAAATACCCCAAATTAAAGAAACAAAGAAATAAGGTGCTTGATGATTTGAGAACTTATAAACCTTATAATTATATTGGATAAAAAGATTCTATTTAAAGAGTGCAATAGTTAAATTATAGCTTTAAAATAAAAGCTATTAACCCCTAAAGGTTTTTGACTATGTTTTCACCAAAACTGCTCCAAAATTGTCATTTCTTGTACAAGTACCAAACTTTAGAAAAAAAACATTTTTGGACACATATAATCATAGAATCTTGTAGTGCACTATTTTGATAAGATGTGGAAAAAATTTCAAAATTTCCACCATGTAAATGCCTTTTTTGTCCCTGCAAAAAAACGGGCAGTTGCATTTACAAGGTCACATTTATATGAAGAGATTTCTAAAATGGTGGTAACTCTTTGGATTCATTCTTCAAAGCAAGTTGGCTACATGCTTGAAAATTTTCAAATTATTTGGAATTGTACAATATACTAGTGTAGCCTTGTGCCGATGCCACAGCCAAAACAAAAGCAAAGATAATTTTCTAATTATTATAGTCATAATAAAAACTTTGAAATTCAATAACTTTTGCACTGTATGTCCAAACGCCACAAAATAAAGCCTGTGCCCCCCTCCTCATTGAGAGCTTTCCAACGGTACTAAGCACACGGTCGGAATCAAAAATAAAAATAATTTTCTAATTTTTTGATCCGTAAATACTTCAAAATTCAGTAACTTTCGCACCATAGCTCCAAACGCCACAAAAACCAAGCTCGCGCACCCTTCTTCGCCGAGGGCTTTCCGAAGGTACCAAGCACGTAGCTGGGAGGCGCATGGTTTGGGAGATCTCAACATAACTAACAAACAAACAAACAAACAAACAAATTTAAGGTATGGATAGGAAAAAAATAGTAAGTAGAAAGAAGCAGTGAATGATTATAAACACAAATTTGTTAAGAATTTAATTATGGAATTATAAAATGCCAATCCCAACGGTTTTAATGTTGTAATAAATAACATACATCCTATGCTTTTATTTTTTCTAAAAAATATTAAGAATTGAGTTAAATAAAGAACTCCAATGTTTACTTTAGAATAGAGAATCCATAACTGCCTGCAAACTAGAACACCTCATAATTTTCATCTCATCAATCAAAATGGAATGATTCAAAACTTTCCACATGTATGTAAAGCTACTCCTAGGCCGCATATTGTGTAAAAATTTCAAAGAAAAAAAATAAAATTTCCGTTCATAGTGAGCTGCCCAAAATTGCTATGTTGCCAAAAAACAACGTTTGGGCCTTTAGGGTTAAATCCATGATTTAATTTATTAATTATTAAATATTTTTATTAATCTATTATAAATTGGATTGATATCTATTAAAAATGGCTGTAGATTTTTTATTAAATAGTAGTGATGATCCTATACACAGAAACTTGAACCAAAATTCTACAATAGTATGAGACATACATAAATCATTTTGATTGTCTATTAAGGTTTTAATAAAGCTATTCAATACAAATTATTATTACGATTTTTACCAAAACAATCCCACCATTTTTCACCTTGATTATTATTTTATTCAACACATCAATAAATCTACAATTAGATGTATAATTAGGTAAACATACCATATTGAATTGATTGGTGCTTTTTCATCTTACCGAAATGAGGATTGACTAGATATTTTGTCAATCCATAAATTTCTTTGATTGCATTTCACAAAAGACACTCTTTTGCTAAGAGACTCATTGAAATATTAGTCTTTTTCTACTTTCAACCAAAAAATCATACTTTATAATCACCTTATAAAAATATGCGGAAGTTTTTTTCAATTATTATCTATATAGATTGCAAGACATAAGCATTTGAAATGAAGAATATTTTTTTTAAAATTGAATATTGTCTAATAAGGTCAACAGATTTTGAATATATTTGGTGTTAAATTTTGGCTCAATTTATAAAAAATTGAGGTTAATATCCATCACAATGAGATAATATTAACTTACATTCTAGTTGAATTCAAGAAAGATGAAGGATGTGTATATATTCAAAATGTGGAGGTGAACAAAAGTGCAAAACATTGCCAACATATTTGCTACTTTGATGTAATTTTTTGGTTAAATCAAATTTTCATAGCACCTTGATTTATACAAACAACCAAAAAAACCGACACATCTAATTTTAGTAGATAAGTTAACTTCCACAAATGATTTGTATTTCATTTTGCTAAACGATGACCTTCTGACTTTCAATGTGAAAATCTTCACTTTACTAATGAAATTGGAATGAATACTTGATTTAAATTTCATCTAAATGAACTTAACTAGGTAGAATCTTAAAAAAAATTAAAAATCTTTAATACTTTTATTCCATGATTGTGGGCCTTTTGATATGGAAATATATTATTACTTTTGACTTTCAAGTTGGAATTCCATAAACTTGAATATTTATTTGATATTTATTCATAAAACATCTTCAAAATTTTTGCAAAAACTTAACAAGATTTTAAGTGCAACAATCCTTAAAAATCCATTTATAGACATTGAGTTGTTTAGGAGTTTCAAATCATGATTATGCAAAAAGATAATTATTATTTGGAATTTCAAAGCTTCTCTATTGAAACTTACAATCAACTTCCATTGTGGTAATTGTACCTAATTGTAACCCATACTTATCCTTGTCTACAATATAAATTACTTTTATTTATGAAAACCTAGAGTCAATTTTGGATACATATATTTTTCAACATTGCTATAAAATTTCATAGTTGATTCATAAAATGCCAAAAATATATATAAAAAGAATCTAAAATCCCTTTTGATTTCCAACAAGATTCAACAAAAATTTCAATGGTTTAATAATTGAAACCATTCTCAATTGCTTATTCCACCTACTTACCTTATTATAGAGTACAATTGAACTTTTCAAATGCACTCAAAGTTGTGCTTCAAACTTAGCATAAAAAAATGTCGAATCAAATTTGTACACACCATGAGAGATTTTCAAAATGTTTACAGAATGTGCAATTACAAATGATTGAGTAATTGAAGTTATATAATTGTCTCAAATTATAGCCAATGTTTGGGGAGAGCTGCCAGTTAGTTCATTGTTAGTTGGTGGAATTGGTGGAAAAATCTATTACTTTCTATTTAGAATAAAAGATAGAGAAAAAATTGGACTCAATACTTAAAGGAAGATAGCTAGTAAAATTCAAAAAATATCTCAAACGTTGATTGTAACATTAGAATGCTTGGAGTTCTTGAAGCAAAACATAGAGCCAATTGCACTAATGAATGCAACTCAATAGGTTACAATCTGTAAACCTTTGCTTCAATTTTTGCTATATATTAGATCAATCAAATACTGTAAATTTAGACATTATTGATATGAGATGTATTCATTAAAGATTTAGAATGTACACCATAGGTACATGCATATAGAATAGGGATGGTTGTCATAATAGGTTGGTCCACTTTATGTCTGGAAATGCTCTCAAGCCTCTTAATTCTCGAGTATTATCAAGTCCATAATTTTTTTGTGCCCCAAGGTTTCAATTGCATGGTTTTGATAGAATCCTATTCTTAAATTTTTTTGGAAGAATCCTAATTTTTAGTTCTATATCAATGGTGGAACCCTAATCCGTAGTAGCATTTGGACAAACCCTAGTTCACACTTGCATTTGATGGAGCCCTAATTCCTTGTTGCATTTGAAAAAACTTAATTCCTAATCGCATTATAAAAAATCCTAACTCCTAAAATGTGTTTGGAATAACCCTAATTCCTAGTTGCATTTGAAAAAATCCTAATTTCCAATTAAATCTAAAAAAAAACTAATTCCCACTTGCATATGAAAAAAGTATCATTTCCAATTGCATTTGGAGGAACCCTAAGTCAAACTTGCATTTGGTGGATCTTTATTTAATCCACAAAATAGTGAAATTAAATTGTCCCATACTAATTTATTGACATTTGACATTGTATAAATATTATCAGTTATTATTCAAGAATGCGCTACTTTTGAATTAGGTGTTGTTGTAATTGGGACTCATGAACCTCCATGTGTACAAATGGATATATTTTTTAGAAATATTTGTTGACTTGATGTCTTGTAAAGTAACTTTCTTGATGTAAGGCAACCTAATTTCACTATTTTGTGTACTGTAGTTGCATTTGAGAGACCCTAATTCCTCGTTGCATGGGGTGGATCCCTACTTCGCAGTCTGGCAAAATTTTGCAGCGATGGCAACGAAACCTCCCGAGCTCTCACGCTCGGCTTGCTCCTTGTGCAGATGACAGAAGCGTTGCCGCCAGAGTGCAAGCCTCTGTTACATCGCATGGCCGTGTTCAGCGGCACTGCTTTCCATCCGCCATCATCATCAATTGTAAATCCACACCATGATCCCAAACCAGCTACAGCATCATGTCATCTGCACACGAATTTATCAGATTCATGGTATCCCTGCCCTGTCCATGGTTGCGGCACCAGAGCTCCTCAATCCATGGGTTTAACAGCCTCTTACTACGACGAGAGCAGCTTCAGAACTTCAATTGCGTGCTCTCCCGGCAGAGAGAATCCTCCTCACCATCTCGACGACGACTATGAGATTCAGATCAGAGAAGACGGAATTGAAAGCGGAAAAAGGTTCAGGGAGAGAAGAAGAGATGGCAAGAGTTCTTGGCAACCCGAGAATTCGAACGACGACGAGCTCAAGAAAGCGTGCGAGAAGCTGTGCGAACAGATGCAGTGGAAGTCGGAGAAGCAGTACCAGGAAGAGGCCCGGTCCAGCTTCTGGGAGATCGGGCAATGCCAAGCCGCCCTCCACGCCTGGCACGACGAGAGTCGGAGGCGTGACTTCCGAGGAGGAGCAACGTCGACGGCTGACGATTTTCATGGAAAGAAGAGTCATGGCGATCGTCGTCGTTCTCCTAGTGATCGAGCTGATCATTTGAGTTTAGGTCAATCGCATAGCTCCTTCAGTGACGCGACATTTGCGAGATCGTTTCGGGAATGCTGTAAAGAGAGGCCTGTGTCGGCTCCGATTCATGAGCGAGTAATCACATCGCCAGGACGAAAAAGTCTCGTTCCTGAGGAGCATCTGCAAAGGTAAGGGAATTTCTGTTCAACTGGCAAATTTTCGGTAAAATTGGACTGATTGGGCAGCTGGAGAAAAGGTGAATTGCAGATCTGTCCTGTTTTTGGCAATTTGATGGTTTTCAGTTTATTGAATATTGTTTTAGGTACTCTGAGAGCGCGCGTCCACATATTCTGAAGGGAGCAAATGGCGCGTACAAGGGAGTTGTTCCTCTGCATCCCTCACCGTCGTTGAGAAACGAACGATTTAGGTCGAAATCTGTGGATCAAAAGAGACCGCGGTTCTGCACAGGTCTGAAGCGTGGGAAGGGGGAGACAGAGGATGCTGCTGCTGCAAAGAAAACGTTGAATGTTGTTCCAGTTATAATGCTACATCGGGATAAAACGAAGGGCGTTTGGAACCGCAAGGCGAATCAGAAGGAGTGGGATCATGGACGCCGAGGGTGTTGCTCCCAGCACTGGGTTTCTGTGCTTGAGAATAATGATAAGGTTTTTCATGCGGATGGGAGGAAAGCATTGTCAGCACGAGCAAGTTTGTCACCAGTTCCTAAAGGGAAGTTTGCAGCGATGGCCACGCAGAGACTCAAGGTAAATAATTTGATCGCTGGAGATGGTGGTGTAAGGTCGGGTACTATTTGGTGCACTTTCATCGGGAGATCACTCAAGAGAGCTCACTTTGAGTACTACAAGAGCCAAACTCTTTTTAGATGAAATTGTTTTCTCTCTTATGTATCGGATGCTTTCTTATGCAATCAGTCCAGGTGGGAGGTTGTAGACCACTACTGAGTCTTCAGTAGACAACCCCATTTCCATTCGAAGATCAGTGGTCATAGATGTTTAGCCAAGTGATGTTTATTCTCAACTTGCTAGTTGAAAACTCATCACGTGTATTGGAAGAGATGAATTGCTTCTGGTAACAGGAGTCATTGCCGGAGACAGGATTAGGTAACGGTTTTAGTATCCTCTGCTATAATGCTATAAATAATAGAATATCTCTATTCCACAGTTTCCTTCGCTAGTTTGTGTCTTGCTGATGACTTGGCATCTTTGCTGCATTTCTATGAGTGCAGGTTCAAGGTGAGAGATGCCGCCCCCTCGTTGCGAGAAGTTTAGACTTGTCTTCTTCTCCGCTATCAAGTCTGAAAGCAACTGTGAATGAAATGAGTCGACCGCAGAGTGCAAGCTTGCCCAAACGAAGCAACAGTTTCAGCACACCAAGGTCCGCCAGTACTGCGTGCAAGAGCGGTCAGAAACCGTCCATTGCCATTACTCCGGCACGCCAATTGAACGATCCAGAGCTGCATTCTTCCGCTTGGCTTCTGGCCAAATTGGAAGCCCTGCGAAACGAAACATTTACGGAGCCCAAAGCTTTGCAGGTAAGGAACCATGCGCTCAGTTATTCAAAGAAGTTCATCGACTGTTGGTTTTGCGAACTTGTCTCACAGGACAGTAGGCATCATTTTGGAGGGCACATCTGACATTATGGATGAATCTATATAGAATGGATTTACAGTGTACTTTAACCTTGTCACATTTGATTTGAACAATTACAAATTTGCAACAATTGAAGGATAACAACTCCGCGCTGAGAGATGTCAAAAAGGGACCAGAAACCCCTAGTATACCCGTGGTTCCCCTTTAAGGAGTGAGAATTAGTTTTGGTAGTTTCTTTTGCAATGTGGTCTGTTAACATCTGACTCCTTTCAACTTTGCAGATTGCGAAAGAGCATGGGATAGTGCTTGATAAAGAGGACGAAGCTGCACTAAAGAAGTTTCTTCAGTCGGACCAGAGTCCTCGGCTTGATAGTGCTCTCAATGCCGCTGAACTCGAGGGAAATAAAACTCGTGAGAAGTACTTCAACCTTAGCAATATCAAGCTAGCTGAATCTGCCGGAGCTGCCAGGTAAAACATCATTCAAATGCCAAGTTATCGTAAGTGAATCAGTTACGTGTGCGCGCGCGTGTGTTCGCGATTGGGGTACTGCCAAAGGAGGGGATTTAGCGTGTGATGGACTATCATATTTCTCATAATGACTTGGGCCATACTACCTGTAGTATATATGTAGAGCACAATACTGGATATCCTTCAAAATGATCAGGATGTGACAGTTATCTTCTTTTACAGAAAGCTTAAGAAGCAGCTGAGTCCCAAATCACAGGCTGCAAGAATTCGAGAATGCTGAAAGAACTCGAATTCGGAACCTTTGGTGGCTTCTGATCATAACTCTCAGGTTTCCTTCCATTCCCCTTACTCAATGTCATGGTGAAATCATGCTGGAATTGGGTTGAAAGTTGAACCTTAATTTTTAGTGGCTGTACTTACGTAAAGTTCTATGCTTCCTAATTTGAATGGAGCAATCAAACCTCAAGAGTATCAGACCTTATGAACATTCTTATCAAAAATGGGATTAGAGGACACCACAAATCGCCACTAACCCGAAATGAACACTCTAAAATCTTAACAGTGGTTACATATTGATTAAGAGGATGAACATGACCTTAGCACTTGTTCAAGAGTTTGGTTGTAGGTCATCTACCATTTTAAACCTTGAAACTTTCTCACACTCCACACTCCACACTGTATAATCGACAGTGAGTAAAAATCCTGTTTCATTTGCTATCAATAACACGTAAAAATTGACGACTCTAAGAACAGTAGGATCTATGCTCAGCGCAACAGTGGCGGTTTGGGTGTCCCTGCTCACAAACTGATTTAACGAATTGAACAAAGCTCACAAGAACTGATACATGCCCAGGTTTGCTGGAGCCTGGTAATCTCAATATGGATGATGCTCCAGTTCTTACCAATGAAGTGCATGTTCGGAGCAGGGAAGCGTGTGCTAATATGAATGTAGTCTCTTGAGGACGGTCATCTTGTCATCTTGAGGACGGTCTTATTATGACACTTATGGGTCTCTAATATCGAAAACTAATACATTCAGGACAAATTCATATCATAAATTGCTGAATAGCTGTTACTTGTGACCTCTTCACCTTGCTGTCTTCAGTGAGAACATTGTCTTACGAGGTAAGGTACTGCTTGGACCATGAAATATTTTCAACAATTCATGAACAGCTTTCCACTTTTCGTACCCTTTTTGCAATTTCCAACTGGAGACAATAAGCTGGGTACTGATCGAATGTGGGAGCTGCTGAAAATGTGTGGGCTTCTCTCGATTGCAACATTTCTTTTCTGTTTCAGGAATGCAGAATCAAATAAGGCTGCATGAGGTCCGCATCTTGTGCACCGGTGCACTCAATCACCAATAATGTTCCAGCGAACTATGTAGTCTTGAACATTGTGCTGCTAATTTCTGCTAATAATTCTCAGTAGGGTTTCTAACAGACATACTGTACCAAGTGCCTTGCATAAAACCTTGTGCCCTTTGGATTTCACAATTGACATATATATATATATATATTAATATAATAATAATATAATATAATATAATATAATATAATATAGGAAGAACACTCCATATTTACTCCCATCTCAAAATTCTTGATTTAACCCTAAAAAATGAAGGGGTGGTCTTGGAAATCATCCCTTTCTATTTCTGTGTGAATTATGGGCTTAAAAAATAAGTAGCAAAAGCACTCATTGGAAGTCAAACTATTGTAGAAGACTTCCTTTTTACAACAAATTTTGAGGATGAATAGTTGTACTTTTCTCCTACATAGGAAATTCTCTTATCACTCATCAGCCACAAAATGTTTGCTTCAACTTTTAAGGGTTAAAGGAAGGTTGTAGAAAGTTAGATAATTTGATAGGCAGACCATTTTTGTCATAAGATCTAAAAATGCCCAAGGCACTACATTTGGATATCAACTAAATTTTAAAGTTGAAAAATATCTTAGTAAATGACTAGTAATAGAGAAGCTCCAATGCATTTGAGTGTTCAAATATTTATAACAATTAGTCCAAAAACAATGGTCTCTATTAATAGGGATAATATTTGAACCTTCAACTAAATATTTAATGCACTAGGCTAATTGAAGGTTCAAATTATACAGTAACTAAAGCCATGAAACCCACGGCATTTGATTACAAAGATGAAATGTATTGAAAATGTAGATCAAATAAGGATTGAGGAACATTATTGTGAATATTTGAATCACAAATTCATAATTTCACCATCAAAGTAATTATGTGCATTTGATCCATGTGGATGTAGAACTATGCATAAATTTGTAAAATATTCTTATTTCAATAAATTGACATTGGATGAAATATCTATCTCTTTTTGGATATATTTGACATTGGATTCTTGTTCAAAATTAGTACAATGGTTCCTTAAAGGATAAATAAAGCAATCACATTTCAAGAGTTTTTCAGAACAACTTAGAAGTCACAAGCATTATTATGCTTGTATGTGAAACATTTGCATTGCATTTTAGATTTTTGAATTATAGAAAGATTATTTAGACCTCTTCTAACTTTTGAAAACCATGAATTTAATTATTACAACAGGTACTTTAAAAATAATTATTTCCTACTAGATGTACTTTGGAGTAGGATGGTTCTACTAACTATTCGCCTAGTAAATAGATAGCTACTAAGCATCTAAAATAAAATTGAGCCACAATATTGTAATTGTCTAACTATTTCAACTACTTCAATAATGGTCCATTATGGTTATATAAAAAGTCCAAATATACCTTATGTGAACAAATGAAGCAAATGGACATTTTTTGAATTGTAATAGTGACACTTCTGGAATGCACCAATGACGGCTCAAGAATGCCTTCTAGCCACCTAACTATATCAGTTACTTCAACAATGGTTCATTATAGTTTTGCAAAAGCCCAAATGTACCTTATTTGAACAAATGAAGCAAATGGGCTTATTTTTGAATTGTAATAGGGACACTTCTAGTATGCGTCAATGATGACTTAGAATTGTCATGTAAGTCACACAATATTCATGTATTGTTTGGGTGTGCATTTTCAATAAAAGTAGCCATTTAAGGACCTGACACACATTGTGCCTATTTTGAAAAATAGTGCAGTCGTCTTAGGTGAGTAAGATGACCCTTATGAATTGGAATGTTATTAGTTCAAAGTGACCTAGTAGTCACTTTTGAGATTTGGGATAGGTTGATTGAAAAATTCATAATTAACTTAAACTTTGTCAAAAAAATATGATTCTACTTCCTCTTACTTTGAATATTCTTTCCTATCTGTGAAAATAAATTTAAAATAGATACTTCTTTAAATTTCTAAGAGGGGAAGTTAGATAAGAAACTTTAGCTAATTTTACAAGACCCCCCCCCCCCCCCCCCCCCCTCCATGCTTGACTTTTAAAAACAATACTATTTAAATGATGAATTTGATGAAATTGAGGTAAATAATTTGTAATTAAGATGTATTAAGTAAAAATATTCAAAAATTCAAGAAAGGATTCAAGTACTAAGGAATTATAGAGGGTTTTGGTGTCACTTTCATGCTAATTACAAATGACATACTAATGGTTGTGACAAAGGCACATGACAAAATGAGATCATATGGGACAAAAAGGACAATTTGTACATTATAAAGAAGGCAAAATTCTAATGATTTTTGGGACTGCCATATATTATGAATGATCATCTAAAATCCATACCTGAGTTATTTTGTTTCATTTTTTGGTTAATATGTATTCTCATTGGAGCCATGTACCGTACATGCAGGGCAATTTCGACATTGTCTTGCCGAATTAATTTTGTTTTTGCAATTTGACAATTTGGCAAGGAGATAGGATTTTTTTTGTTTTCTGGCACATAATGAGGTTGCTCCTAATTTTGGATTGATTCTTTCTATTTATGCCTCAATGTGTTGCTTTTTCTAATTTTTCTCAAAAACAATTATTTTAGACTTTTAGAAATAGTTGTAAATAATTTTTAAAATTTTGACATCTTCCAAATTTTCCTGGGTTATTTACGGAACTAACCTATACATACGATAGATTGCAATTAATTATTTACTAAGATTTTTTTCACCTTACTTAGTATTTGAAGAAAAGTGGAAAATTTGAAGTGTTTATTTAACCTTCAATTAGCCTAGTGCATCTAAAAATAATATTCCATTTTACAAATTTGGGCTAATTAGCCTAAAGAATCTTAGTAAATGACTAGTAAATGAGCTAGGATATGAGCTTCAAATGCATTGGACCTTCAAGAGAAATCAGAGTAGAAATTCAATTTAAAAATTGTAAAATAAATTTTGAGAAGCCCTAAATTGATTGTGATTTAAACAAATTATGCCCTATAATCTCATATTTATGTTATATAACCTCAATTTTAGATTTGACATGTAAAAAAAAGATTGATGAACTTCAAATCAATTTCACAATTTCACATCTTCATGATCAAGTATTATGTATATATTTTTCAGTCCTTACTTGATATTGTTGAGTTTACTTTTCTTACATGCGTTACAAAATGTCTAATTTCATCCAATTAGTGAAATTTATCAAAACTTGAATTTTTTTGTTTAAATTGGAACAAACTCCAAGAAACTCAAAAAGGCCTTGGATATTTAGTCAATTTGGCCAAACTCTTTCATCTATACTTTTAGCCCTTTCTTTTATTGTAGCTTTGGTATTTCTAACAACATACCAATGATTTAAATTTGGAGAGACGTCATGGTGTTAGCTCCTTTTAATATGGCGAAATTAGAAGAGAAATGAGGCTACAAAAGGGCCGTTTCAGAGTTGTTCACCATATTGGACAAGTTATTCTCATCATTGAAAAATTGGAAAAAAATTAAAAATTGGAAAAAAAAATCTATGTTTGAAAAAAAATTAAATTGAATTTTTTTTTTTTATGATGTGGCAATATCCCTGCTACATCAGCAGTCTACGTAGCATGGGAATATTTCATTGGAACAAAGCTCCCAAGCTTGAGAGCTTCAAGATAACTTGCAGCTCTTCTTTGGTCTCATTTCTCTTCTAATTTTGCCGGACGGGTGGGCGAATTTAGCCATAAAAAAATCATTAAGAGACCCTAGAGTAATTAAAGAATCCGAGTCGACTAATTGAAGAAGCGTTCGACGGATGAAATTATTCGACAGAAACGTTCCTTAAATGAACTGAAACTAGGCAACGTTCGTCGGATGGGATTTTTCGACGGAAACAGTTCTCGTTCGTCGACGATCACCGCAAGCTTCCTTAGGGTGGAGTGTTTTTTCTTCGAGCGCCTGCTCTGGCTAGAATTCTCCGTGTTTCTCCTTTTGCGAGGGCCAAAGCTTTGCAACTAACGCTCTCTGTTCTTGTCTCTCTCCCACTTTACAGTCGTTGCTAGCTCTCTGCGGCTAAAGAATTTCATTGCTTCTCTTTCTGGAGTCGTCTTGTACCATTTCCGGGTAGACAGTCACCATGGCGACCGTCATGATGAAAATCAAGGATATCGAAGATGAGGTTTGTAAACCGACGGGTCTCACTTCAGGGATCTCGAGATTCTTTTTCCTTTTTTTTTCCGGTTGAAACTGAATCCAGCAACATTTTGGTGCCGATGTTTCCCCGTTAGGTTTTTTCCTGAGTTTCATCATGATGATTCTTCGTTATCGTCCAACCGACGGTGAATAGTCTACAAGTTTCTGTTTTGAAAGAATCGAGGGAGTTTCGTAATTGAAATGGTGTCGGGGGATCTGCGATAGGCTCTGAATTGGGATTTTAGGGTTAGGTCAGAGCATCACCCTTAATTCTTAGGTGTGGAAGCAATGACGATTAGCACTGATTTCTTTTCCCTCTTGTTGGATGCAGATGGCAAGGACTCAAAAGAATAAAGCAACTGCTCATCATTTGGGTCTTCTCAAGGTCAGTTCAACGTGAGGTTCTGCAGGTTTAGGGTTTCGTACATTTCCATTTTGGTCAGTGAAATTGTGTCTTTGAGATTGCTCGATCTGTAGTGAAGAAAATTTATTACTTCCAAGGATTAGGGTTTTTTGAATTCTGCAATTTGGCTTGTAGGCAAAATTGGCCAAATTGCGACGCGAGATTTTGGCGCCACCGTCGTCCAAAGGTGGAGGAGCGGGAGAGGGTTTTGATGTCACTAAAAGTGGGGATTCGCGAGTTGGCCTCGTTGGTTTTCCCTCTGTTGGCAAGTCTACCCTTCTTAACAAGCTCACAGGAACCTTTTCTGAGGTCCGCTATCTATCCTGAGCTGAGTTATTTTGCTGCAGTTTTGTGTTGTCCATGTGCTTTGAGTTACTGGCCATTACATCTGGGTGAATTGAGGATCGAATGGGATTCAATGGCCTAATTGCTGATGGATTTTAGGGTTTAAGACTTCGTCGACCAGCGACCCGTCAATTCCATTCATTGAGAATGAGGAAATGGTGGGGGATGGACTGTGACTCCCCCTAATTATTGATTATGATCGTGTCGTTGAAACTTGAAACAGCTAATTTAGAAGATACTATTTGTGTCACTTTAAGCATTGAAGATATGTAGGAGTATGTAAAACTGTAGAGAAACCTTTGGGTACAGAGCCAAATCTTTTAAGATCTTTTTTTATCACTTTATGTAAATTTCTTTTGCGATTTTAAATTGAGCTTGTAGACCACTACGAGTGACAGTAGATAAACCCATTTCCATACAAATATGAGTAGCGACAGACTATTAGGCAAGTCATGCTTATACCACTTGTTACTAAGTCCAGCTAAATGTTTGAATAGACGAGCTGTTGTTAGTAGCAGGGGTCGGTATAGGAGACGGATTGAGTTCCCTAACTTTTAGTATTCTCTTCTACCTTATTAAAATGGAAGTAATATTTTATTTTTGAATATTTTTTTGTGTGGAGCAGATGTATTGAACTCGAAATGTGGACTTCTGTTTGGAAATGATGCAGGTTGCTTCCTATGAATTTACAACATTGACATGCGTTCCAGGTGTTATCAAATACCGAGGATCCAAAATCCAGGTTAGTCTTTTGCGAAGTGAGTCTGGACTGATTACCAATTTACCATATGAAGCTTTGCTTCTGTCAATCGCTAGAGTGTCAGCTGCGATGAATTATGAAACCCTTAGTGTTCATGCTTTCTGGTGTGTTGTTCTCGTTTATATTCCTGCAAAGCTAGATGGCCAACTTCTGAGATTATGCACTGAACATTCTGATTGGATTCTGTTCACAGCTTCTAGACCTTCCTGGAATTATCGAAGGTGCCAAAGATGGAAAGGGTCGAGGTCGGCAGGTGGGATTCTGAACTTTCTCGTTTCTGTAAGTCCTGGATGGCGTGCATCAAGAGATAGTAACTTTTCAGATTACATTCTGTAAATGAATATGCCTATGTCTGTGCAGGTTATCAGTACTGCACGAACGTGTAACTGTATATTGATTGTTCTGGATGCCATTAAGCCTATTACGCACAAACGGCTGATTGAGAAGGAGCTGGAGGGCTTTGGTATCAGGTTTTATCCTTTCCTTTGTCACAGACTTCTTGCCTCTGGTATCCCTTTTTTTTTTTTTGTGAGGATGTCTTTGCTTCAATGTATTGCTCCTTTTTACATGTTAAATAAGTGACACTTGGTGGAAATATGCAACGAGGCTTACTTCTGAATCTTTTCCGCAGATTAAACAAGGAACCACCAAACTTGGGTTTTAAAAGGAAAGACAAAGGTGGAATCAGTTTCACATCAACGGTTGCCAACACTCATTTGGATCTGGAAACTGTCAAGGCTATATGTGGGGAGTACAAGATCCACAATGCAGATATATCCCTCCGTTTTGATGCCACTGCAGATGACTTGATTGACGTGATAGAAGGAAATCGTATCTACATGCCTTGCGTCTATGTTGTCAATAAAATCGATCAAATCACAGTTGAAGAGCTTGAAGTGCTCGACAGATTACCCCACTACTGTCCTGTTAGGTAATTCAAAACACGATATCCAAAAGCTGTGTGTTTGGATTTGATTCTGCCTTTCTGCTTAAGAACTACATATGCTGTGCATTGTCATTTATGTATATAGTCGTACCATAGTGAAATTACGACGGTTTGTTAAAGTTGAGAGCCTCGTAGGTGAAGACATTCAAGTGGGTCTCATTTTTCTGTATGTTTGTTGCAGTGCTCATCTTGAGTGGAACCTGGATGGACTCTTAGATAAGATTTGGGAGTATCTGAACCTCATTCGAGTGTACACCAAACCAAAAGGCAACAGCCCTGATTATGAAGATCCTGTCATCTTGTCCGCAAATAAGTGTACAGTTGAGGATTTCTGTGAGCGCATTCACAAGGATATGGTGAAGCAATTCAAGTTGTAAGTTTCCACCTGTTACGTTTATATGCATCTCTTAGTGCCTGCTTGTTTATCTTGTGGACCGCCTCATTGTACTCCTAACATTGCTTGACGATGTTTGATGAACCTTCACACGTGGGTACTCGTGGATGACAGTGCTTTGGTCTGGGGTTCAAGTGCAAAACATAAGCCACAGAGAGTGGGAAAGGTGAGCCTTTTGCTTTTATCATTAAGTGTAGCTTCTCCGTTTGAAGTACCTTGGGGTTCTGCCCAACTTATCTTGCTCATGTCAAATTTGGATGCTGTATGTGACACGATAGAATGGTGGTATCAGTTCATTATCTTTTAAAAATCAACTTTGGGGATTTTGGACTCCTTTGTGGCGTCGTGATACCTTAATTGCACCGCTTTTGATCGTCATCCTCTGGTTTATTACCTGAGAAGCTTTCACATGAAGCATTTGAGTCGAATATAAACATCTGTTGTTATTTTCTGCATAACAGGAGCATACGCTTGAGGATGAGGATGTTGTCCAGATTATCAAGAAGGTGTAATATATCCTGTCTGGTCAGATGGACCAGTACAAGAAGATTATCAGGAAGGGTTTCAATGATTTGGCATCGAGAGTGATTTGCCAATCAAAGAACTGCCATCTTGGGGAGGTCAGGTTGTTGTACACCCAAACTATTTGAAAGGTGTTCCAAATGGAGAAGTATATAGCGTGCACCTATTTCTGAATTTGCAGTCGGGCATAGAGGTTTAGCAAGAGCGTAGATCTAGCAAAGGAATAGTGTTAGGGCTTGTTCCAGAAGAGAGCGAAGGCTGATCAAAATGAACTTGAAGCTAGCGACTGGTTGATTAGTGCCGCATATTTACAGGTTTGACTGCAATCAGCTGGTTTACTGTGGTTTTGTGGCAAAGTGATTATGAGTATTTGATGGTAGGGCGTCACGTCAGTTTTCTCATCCTACAGTTTTGTAGCTTTACACGGAACGTTCTTGTTCTAGAACTAAGGTGGTGGATTTTCTTATGAGGAAAGCGCTGATATGGATCATTGGAAAGCTTCCTAATATTAATGAGGTGCTGCGGAGCTAGAGTCGCAGACAATTCTGTGTTGATGTAAATTGTATGAATTGAGTCATGCTTACCTGTTTGCGTTATGTACAGTACATTGCAATGTGTCGCACTATGGTCCTATACTGAACCCTGGAAGCCAGGACGCTGAGGCCAAAAAGTGACCCCATAGATGACTTGCAAGATTATTATAGAAATGAAGAATGCACGTATTGATCAAAACATTGGGTCATTTTGGGTGAATTACTTTGTTGATAGTCTCATCCTTTCAGGTTTAAATGAGTGACCTAGTTAGCATGTTTTATGAAGGTAGTTCATGAGATGAAAGTTATTTATTGTGGTAGTGCTAGATGAGGCATCATTGCTGAGCTCACACATGCTTTTCATATTGAAGGCACAACAATGGATGACCCAATGTGGTCTCTTTGGTTGTTGCACATAGGGTTGAAAATTTCTTTTTACAAAAGAACAACAAACTGAGGAATTTTTTTTTGAGGAATTTGGCCAACTCATTTTTGGCAATCAAAGCTATAAGCATATATACTTCCTATTATTTGTATATCATAGGATCGGAGGTGAACTATTTTTGTCTTTTTGGATGTTGTTGTATTGTATTTTAATTTTGTTTTCTTGGAGGTAGAGTAGCATGCATCCAAAAGTGTAGTTGAATCCACAAAATCATCTAATCTAAGATAAACATCCATCACTTGTGTACTTTCATCCACAATTTTGTCTAGCATTTGCAACTTCTTGCAAATTTCATCACTTTGAAAATTCATAGTTTATTCATCTGGTGTCCAAAAAATACATTTTAAGAGAATTGAAAAAAAAAACTTTTGACTACCAACAAGACTATACAAAAAGTTTCTCAATATAATAAAGGCAAGTGAACCATGATGAATTGCTTATTTGTGCGATTTTAGGTGTAGTTAACTTAGACTATCCACGTGCAAAAATTCACTTCAACATCTTCATAATTAGGAAGGTAAGGGTGGACATGAAAGTGACTTGACTAACAATTAGCGAACGAATCCATGTGATTAGCTCAACCCTTAAAGGACGCCATGGCTGTTTTTTGTTTCATGAATGACAAAGAATCTTTCTGTAAAGGACAAAAGTGCAACTGTTGAAATTTTGTTGAGAAAAGGGGAGGTCTTCTATAGTAGTTGAATTCCAATGAATGCTTTTGCATTTTTTAAGTCAACAATTCCAATAGTACAAAAAGGGATGACTTCCACACTTACCAGTCCATCTTTTAAGAATTTACCCTTAAAAGATGGGCTGGTGACCTTGGAAATCATCCATTTGGATACCATGGGAATTGTTGGCTTAAAAAAATGGAGAAGCATTGATTGGAAGTCAAACTACTATAGAAGACCTCCCCTTTTCACAACAAAATTCCAAAGATGAATAGTTTCACTTCTGTCCTACGTTCATCGGACACAAAACGGCTGCAGCGTTGTTTATGGGTTAAATCTTGCTCCCCAAACCATGGCCCCCCGGCCTTGAGAAGTGCAAAATTGAAGAGCAGTCATGTAACTGATGGCACTGGAAACTTCACATGGCTTTGGCGATGGCGATGACGCCTCCTTCATGTGTCACCAAGTGTAAGCTCACAGTACAAGGTGCAACGCTTTCTGCTCTTGGTTGTTGAAGGCCACAAATATGCTTTTGAGGTTCAGTTCATGACGTGCTCCACTGTGCTCAACATTTTGCAGAAAGAAAGAAAGAATGACTTTCCAAACTTTTGGCATAAGTAAATATCCTAGATATATTTTTCAACCTTAGAATGACGGGGCTGGTCACCATAAAAACCGTCCTTTTTGGTACGATAGAAATCATCCTTTTTGGTACGGTGTGAATCATTTGCTTGAAAAAAACCAAGAACACTCATTGGAGGTCAAATTGTTGTGCAACGCTTTCCTCTTTAACCCTTAAACGACGCGGAGGCCATTTTGTGACCGATGAATGACAGAGAATCAAACTGTATAGGACAGAAATGCAATCATTCATCCTCGAAATTTGTTGTGGAAAGGGGAGATCTTCTACAGTAGCTTGACTTCCAATAGATACTTTTGGATGTTTTAATGTAGATGATGTCACACGGTAATGAAAAAGGATGATTTCCAGGGTCACCCCTGCCTCCTTTAAGGGTTAAACACAAACTTCTGAGGATGAGCATGTGCATTTCTGGGTTTACATAGAAGGATTTACTGTCATCTATCGAGCACTTTTAGGCCCACTTTGAGGCATCTTCTTAGGACTATCTAAGCTTTTAGAAGCATTTGGCAATGTCAGTAATTTTTTTCAAGTTTTTTGTGCAGAAATGAGGTAAGATTCCGGCTATAATTTGCAGCATTTGACTGGGAAACAGGTAGCTACTGTAGCAACTTGAGCTGTACAATCGTGGAACGACCTTGGAAAGAGAAAGAAACCGCCTCACCGGCGGTAAAAGACAAGCTATTTATGTACGGAGTACAATCGTGGAACCAACGTGGGAAAGATAACCGGCCGTGAAAGACAAGCCAAGCAATTTATGTACAATTGGGGAACCAACGTGGGAAAGATAACCGGCCGTGAAAAGAGACCCAGCTAGCATAATCGAGAATCATCATGGGAAAGATATTACCGGCCATGAAAGACGGAAGCAGCACCACTTTGAATGTTGCTCCTGTTGGAAGGGAACAAGTCGGTCCTTCAAGCTCTTCAGATCAGGGTTGTTTTGTTTTGTTTTTGGAGAAGTGCTGAAGTGGCAACATACGAGAAAATGATGTAGCCAAATATTTTAGTATTCATTTATATTTTGGATAGAATTATCTTTCCATCCGTATATGGGGATGAATTTCATTTAAATTTGGCAATTTCATCCAAAATTATTAAAAAAATTGGAGCAATTTGGCATTATCATCCAATGTTTCTTCAAATTTTTCCTATTTAGCCCATTTTTTTCTTTAGGCGTTTGGTCTCGTAAGGCCCAGAAAAACAACACTGCTTTAGATTGTCCCTATAGTAGGAGTGAACTACCCCCCTTGCTCGGCCCTTGGAAAAACGCTGAAATTTTCTATTTTCCATGTATGATAAAATTTGCAAAATTTTGAATTCATATTTGTAACCAGAGTCCCCAAATTAGCAAAGAGAGGTGTACAAGGTAAATTAATCAAGCACAAAATAGGGGGATTTTTTTTTTTCTTGCACCCCTAGAATGACTTGGAGGGGCCAAGTGAGGGGTCTACTTCACCCCGATCCTATAAATAGGTCTAGTATGGTTAATGCTAAACTGAAGAATTGATCTGGAGAAGTTTAATACTTGTCTTGACATGGTGTTCAAATAGAATGGGAAATTGTGGGGGGTGAAATTGAGTCTTGAGATGGATGAAATGAAAAAGGGCATTGTAGCATACATGAAAAATTTTAAACAAGCGAGAAGCCATAAATGTTATGCTTTCAATTAGTAGAAATACTAAGTGATGAATGTTTTGTTTTCAATAATCTATTTTCAATTAGATAGCGAGGGTCACTTTCTGAACCCATGTTGTGTGCTCTTTAAATTTAAGAGGATTGCTTTAGGAATACATCCACTATAAGAAAACCATATTTTTTAGGATGTTTTTGCTATTTTTTAGAACGCGTTTTTGTAGACATTAAATAAAACAACCCATGTTTTTATGTCAATAATGATGTTCAATAAAACATGGGTTCACATAAAACATGGGTTGTTTTATTTAATGTCTTGAGATTTTAAATAGACAGAACTTCATATTTAATTTTACAAAGTAATTTGCAATCTTCAATGGAGAAATGAAACCATTTACATCCAAAAAATATGCTAATCATGAATAAAACAACATTTATTCATCCAAATGTGGTGATTTTATTCTACTTTGAAATTCCTTTGGGTGATTCCTAACAATTTCATCCGTTTAAAATTGGTAGTGGTGAATATATTAGAAATCATATTCTTTGTATATGTGTATAATTATTTATATAGATGCATTTACCAATATGGACAAACAACAATCTAAAGTCCCTAGGAATTAGACACTACAGTTAACGAGAAGATAAATAAGTCATGAAATGTCACCATTTATTTTGTTTTTCTTTCAACTCTTATCCAAGACTACATTTGTATTCTTTATTCAACTTGTTTTTTTTAGAATGACAACAAGCATGATGCATGCATTCTATTCCCATTGTTTTGTCTCTTTTCAAATGAAGAGAGATTTGGTCTAGCACCTTTTCAACTTAGTTGCAAATTAGGATTAAAGTTTTTTTAGAAACAATTGTTTGTAACATAATAATTCTATGTGGTAAAATAAAAACCAATATAGTATAGTCAAATTTCCCATCTCATGTAGTATCACCTAATATTGAGAGTTTGATAACCATTATTGTAGTTTTCATTTTTTGATTACTTCAAGAAAAATTGCACCTAAAGTTAGGTGACGTCCAAAAAGTTCAAGAGAAAGGTCATTGAAATTTACTCTGTATCATGCAAAAGTTATGAGAGGTCAAATTGAGTTGCTAGATATATTTCTATTGTTCCCTAATTAAATAAACTTTGGATTCTAATTCATCACAATAGATTTAGCACACACACAACGATCAAGTGGCACTTTCTGTAGAAGAGATAAGCCTACAAGTGTTTGAATTATCTTTTCTACTAGTAGACATGCCATTGACTACATTGGACATGAGAGACATTCACTAGGTAGGTATGTTGGATGGATTTGAGCATCAATCACTATGACAATCTTGACTTGACATTTAAAGAAACCACTCTAATGTAATTTTTTTTAACAATATTTAGCTCAAATGTGATATGTATTTATAGAAAGAATATTTGGCAATAGATTCTTATTTTTTCAATGGATGAAATCATTATAGATTGCTACAAAATTCAAGATGGTATTGTTCTTTTTCTAGATGAATGTATACATTTTGGAATGAAAAATTATATTTTCATCAAAAACTTAGGATGATTCATGAATGAAGATAACTTCAATACTCCAAATGAAAATAGATTTCTGTATTGTCCAAAATAAATGAAGCACTAAACCTTGCTCCAATAAAATAGACTATAGAGTTTTTATTTGCAATTCAATTTTGTTCAAAAGCAATACAATTTTTTTTGAAGGAATATTTGGCAATATATTCTTCCTTTGCAATGGATGAAATTTCTAAATTGTTGCAAAATCTTCAAAAGATATTGCTCTATTTTGGATGAATCAATGAGACACCATCCATATTTTGCTTATTTCATTGATGTCTATAGATCAGAGCTTTATGACTCCAATGAATATCGCTTTCAACACTACCCCCTTTACCAAATAAGTGGTTGATCACAAATATTTCCACCCAAATTGATATTTGCTACTGGTGCATGCATGTCTCTTTTTCACATGATGTTGAGTACCATCTTCAACAAATTTTTATTAATTGAAGAATATTAAAATCCCTATGTGACAATCTTAGAATACTACTACCCTACAAGAAGTTTAGACTTGGCATAAATTAAGTCATTCTTGTAAAAAAAGCCACACGTCACCTTGTAAATGGTATGAGGTGATGTGGTCCTTACGAATCTGACATTTAAATTTAAATTCCGGCACCTAAGTACCAAATTAGACCTTCTTGTATAATATTTGTATATCAACTTGTTCTACTTGACATTAAAAAAATGAATTCGTAAACAATGATGGACTCCAAGATGCCACTACCACTTTCAACACATGTTTTCATTTTCATTTGTCTACACAACTATTGAACTTTCAAACTTTCAAAGATGGTGCACATTAGGGGTAGTCACGGCATGTTTAGAGCTGCGATGAACAATGAATATTCATGCCGTGGCGCCGTAGGGGTGGCTTCCTTTGGTTGGAATATTCTTAGCGTGACATTATTTGTTCACCCTCAACATCCACCTTGGGAGGTGAAGGTTGAGGGTGAACAAGCAATAGCACGCTAAGAATATTCCTTTGCTTCCTCTTTATTGGCTCCGGGAGTCCCACCAGTTACCTCTATCCAACCAACGAGTGATTCTATTATCGATTATTCATTGTTCTGACTAGTCGACCAAAGAGGGTGGTCACGGCATGTTCAAAAAACGTGTCTTCTCATTGGTTCCACCAAACACTCTACACTGTTGAATCTGCATTGCATTGTTCACCACAGCTCTGAACATGCTGTGACTACCCTTATTAGTATATCTCTCTCCCTATGGGTAGAGATAATAAAGCACTCAAGCTTCGTAGATTGGTGCTCTCTTCACGGAATGATGTTTTTCTTTAAAAAAAAGAAATTGAATGAAATAAAACAACAGCAGAGAAGTGCAGATGTCTTCGCGGCCAAGCAGCCAGGACAGCCCAGCTTTTGCTGGAATCCAGGCCTCCATCTTTCCAAGATATTGCAGGTATGTCGAACGAACGTTCCAGGGAAGCAGACCTCCTCCTTGCAGTAAGTACTTCGAGAAGATTTTTATTGATTCCCATGTCTGCACACAAATGTACAGAATCACTGCTTCAGTCCTCCGTCATCAGTCGATTTTATCCAATTTTGAGAGCGCATCAGTCGTGGCCAGCGTTGCAGATATGTTTTGAGTTGTACCAGCTAATTGGCCTGGTTCTTCAAGTACAGAGTCTGATTTTTTTCCCTCCAATTTAGATATTTGTGTACAGTAGATTTTTTCACTGTTTTTCCACCAGTTTCTTCCAAATGGCAGCTCGGTTTGTCCGCAAATCCACTGGCTTAACTAACAATGAACTAAGCTGCGAATCTCCCGGAACATTGATCGTGGCATCTTTAGAAACAATCCCGAATCTGCGAGTGAGTCAGTCAGGTCGCATTGATCCTGAAATGAATGAAGGTCGCATCTTGAAAAGGACCGACATGGACAACAAAGCCAAGCCATCAGTTCTCGTGGAGTCCGCCGTGGAATGTCTGGAAACTCATTTCCAAATGCGCCACATGGCGTTGACTCGGCATTGGTTTTTCCCTTTTGCACTGATGGCGGACACGATGCGGCAGTCCTTTCTCACCACTTTTCAGAGCATCTTCATCAGTGCAGCAAAACTTTGTGACGAAAAAGAAGAAGTGAAGGTCATGGCGACCTCGCTCGTCACACATTTGAGCAGAACTGAACAAGACGGGAGTGATCTGAGTCACAGTTGGGAAAACCGTACTCGAGAGTCTCCCCAAAACTCACTTTACTTGCTGAAAGGAGAGAAATGAAATGCTGCGAGTAGACACTTGGTTGCGATTTTTTACTCTTTGCAAAAGGGCGTGTAAGGTTTCAAGAGGCGCTGAAGGAAAGTTGCCATTGTTTACATGCCACGACGAGCTCATAATGATTTCTCCTATTGTTCACGTAGAACCACGCATACCCGATCACTTCAGCAATTTCTGAACAGATGAAGAGTAAGATAACTACACCTAAAATCAACCATGTTTTAATTGCGACCCCTATCTAGGAAGGACTAACATGTTGCTTGAAGTATGTTCTATTGTCAATGATGAGTTAGGTAGGCTTAATTGGTCGCTTTAAGAGTATACTACCTTAGTGTGAGGTAACGTAGGATGCTCTAAAAGCAACCATTTAAGTGTTGGTCTGCCTTTTTCCATAGGTCTGCATGAATAGAAATATTTTTCACTCATTTTTCAGAGAAAGAAAAATGGATGAAGAACGTAACACAAGTGGTTTCATATTTTTTGAAGCATTTTTGAATTAGTTATGACTTTCTTAAGATTTATGTCTGTTGTAGGTACCCATCTGTGACCCTAGGTCTCCCAAAATGCGTCACCACTTACAACTTCTAAAGTGATTTGAGGAAATGAAGGCCAATGACTAGCTCTTGCAGTAAAGAATACTTTTTGGGGGGGTTCAATCAATGACTAAAGTGGTCCATTTAAAGACCTATTTAGTACCATTTTGTAGGGTTGATTTGAAGAGGCCGGTCAATTTTAGAGCATCCTCCCTTAGTGGAAATTTTTCTCATGTAGAAAGATAAGAAATATTAGGACTATTATTTTTTTGTAATTTTATTGTTGAAACTGAAAGTATTATGAATTTGGGGAGCCAAAGCGTGTTTCAAACCCATACCCAATGTCTAGAGTCTTCTAATTCTGCTCATAAGCCAAACTACTTTCCTGCTTACCACTTCTTGTGCACTTTGGGACATGTGTCATGACCTTATTCATCCCAACTTTGAAAAGGAAAAAAAAATACATTCTAAGCTTAAGCGCGTTGCATAGCTTGAAATAATGCACCCTACAAGTTGGGCATCACTTCCTAGTTTGGAATGGGTGGTCCTACCTTAGTGTTGGAGTAATCTCTTTTGCATTCCTTGAAATGGAAGGTAGCCAAGCTTATTTGCATACCGGTAAAATTGAATTGAAGGCTTCTAGACTGAATAGTGAAATTAGGTTGCCCCTCACTAATTTCTCAACATTCTATACTATATACGTATTTATTGTTGCTATATAAAGATGCAATAAATTTCATCAACCTCATAACCATGTATTTGACATGGATTGATGCACTTGTTTAGGGGGCCATTCAAAGATTTGCATGCCTCTTCACGTAGATAAGTGGCAAATCATGAGATAACGTTTTGGGTAAGGCAACCTAATTTCACTATTTTGTAGGAATTCCTGGGAGGAGTATATTTATCCCTTTAGTCTCTAAGTAGACTAGGAAAACACCAAGGATAACCAACATTATGTCCAAACTCCTATTTTTTCATCCTCCGAGATGAATATATCACCTTTACGAGTGTTAGTACAAAATATTTCTAAAAGTACTTGTTGGACTCTTAGGAAAATTATTTACAAAATAAATAAATCGTATGGGAAAGAATAAAATTTACTTTTTAAATATCTGACTAATCACATTTTTCAACTTTAATTAACTATTCAATAAGGAATGATGACTGTAACTTCCAGTTTGGATAATCAATTAACCCCTAACGGACCGGCATGCATTTTTTGGCTATATAGAAATTTTGGGCTGGTACGTGTGACTAGAGGTTTCCATATTTTAGGCTGAAATTTTAATAGAAGGTGGGCACAAGGAATATCTTTCATATGCACTAAATTTCATGACATTTGAAAATGTGAATAAAAAATTATGGCCTAATATGTCACTTTTTTTTATAACTGGGTAGTTTGGGCAGATAAAAAAAAAGCACTTTTTCAAAAACAAAAATTTGAAATTGATTTTAGAGTTATATATAAGTAGAAAGCTTTGAATCATCCCATTTTGATCAATGAGTCAAAAGTTACAAAGATTTTTAGTTTACGGGCAATTATGGATTCTCTATTCTAGAATAAACTTTGAAGTCCTTTATCTTACTAAGTTTTCAATAATTTTTGAAAAAAATTTAATCCTAGGATGCAAATTGTTTAGTATAACACTGCAACTATTGGGATTGGCATTTTTCAATTCTATAATTAAATTCTTGACAATTTAGTATTTTGGATCATTCTCTATTACTATCTATTTACTATTTTTTTCCTATATGTTGGACAATTCCAAATGAAGTGAAAATTTTCAAGCATGTAGCTAACTTGTTTAGGAAAAAGAATCCAAAGAAGCACCATCATTTTGGACATTTTTTCATCAAAAAGTGAGCTTGTGAAGTGCAACTGCCTTGTTTTTTGCTCGTATGCAGAAATAGATTTAAGGAGGATTTATAATTTTCTACAAATTCATTTCCCAAAACACAATTACTATGAATTTTCTAGGTGAAGATTCTATTCATTCCATACTAGTCATATAGATTATTCTCTTTCTGTCTAAAGGCTAGTTCCAAAATTGAGAGTCTTGTAGCCCAATCATAATGCGTCATTTCTGAACACTTACTTATCTCATAACTGATTAGAAAGAGGGCTCTTTTTTTTGGCTTTTTGGTACTAGATTGCACCAAAAAAAAAAATTAGTTTTGTAAATGGCAGAAAACCATGAAATTACAAAAGAATCTTGGATGAAATTGCCACATTTGATGGTTGAAAATAGAATTATAGACATGTAATATGTGCTAATGTGATATTTTTTTTATCCAATATGTGGATGAATGCTAAACTTTGGAGTACCACTATAACATTTTATTTCACCACTTTGACACTTCATAAAAAATGGAAAAAAAGAAGAGACCGGACCGGAAATAGTCAGACTCCCTGCATTACCCAAATGGGGGGTGATCAGGAATGAGTTGGCTCCCTTACCTTTTATGAGGCCGGGTTTTCAAACTCCAACTGGCTCAATTCAATACAAGAGAAAGAAAATGATTTTTCTGAAAAAAAATCCCATCCTATTCAGCATTTCAGCATTTTCAGGATGGAAATTGGAGCTTATGATTACCGTCAGTAGTGTCTGCAAAACGAACACATGCAGCGCCGAAGACGACGAAGGAGACAGAAGCGCCGAAGCCTCCTTTCGCCTTCGCAAGGACCGCCAGCAGGGAATGCTTCTGCCGCAATCCATGTTTGGGTGGGAATGTGGAATTGCAGCCAAATTGCAAGCTCCGTCTCTCGCAGCTTACGAGTAATGTATGTCCTTGCCAGAATCCGACACTTTTCCCACAAATTCCTATAAAAGACCCGGCGCCGCTTCCTCTTGTGCTCGTAGTGGAATTAATCAGGTGGCCAAATTGGGGCACCGTCTTCTTCTTGGCCATCTCCTTCAATACGAAAGCGGCGTCTTCAGAGCAATTTGCATTTACTGCAGCAATCTGCTGTGAATTTCCCGACTGTGGGATTCAGAGCTCTTGAATTGCATCCGTGGGATGGTTGGGTTTACGGAGCTGCAGGTGGGCTGCGAGTTTGCAGTTTGATTGATTTGAAGCTATGGCAAGCAGCATGCAGAGTGGGGGGGATGGACGGGAGATTCATTTGCAGCAAGTCGGTTTGGAGTTGGGTGGAAACGCTATTAGCACGGTGGATGTGGAGGGGCGGAATGGGGCTGTGGAGATGAGCGTGGCGGCGACACCGGCAACGACGACGACGACGACGAAGGAGAAGAAGAAGATGAAGTCGGTGGGGGTGATGTCTTACTGGAAGCTCTTCCAGTACGCGGATTCCTTCGATTACTTGTTGATGTTCCTGGGCTTGTTTGGCGCCGTGGTTAACGGCTTGACGCTGCCTATCATGATTATTATTCAAGGTCGCCTCATTAACACCTTCGGCACTTTGCAAAACCAACCCGACCTCATTTTCGACCACCTCAAGAAGGTGCGCTCTCATGAACGAAATCGCCAGTCGATCGCATGGAGCTTTCTTGGATTTGTTTGTCAAGTGCGTTTCGGAATGAAGTTAGCATGTTGGAAAACTCATCTCGTTTTCTTTGGAGACTTTCACGAGGAAGTTGCAATTTTTTGCAATTCCCAGGCAAGCGTGTTAGATTCCACATTTCTTATTTACCTCACCGGTTAGGGGGCTTGCAACGCTTTCTTGTTCAGGCGGTGGGAAAAGTGTGAACGCATGGTAGGGATTTTTGAAGAGACCATGTGTACAGGAATTACTGTCACACACAGATGTCATGGGATTGTAACGAATTTCTTGTGTTTTCTAATACCGATGTGCTGACTAGTGGTGTGGTGTGTGTGGTGTGTGGTGTTCAGTTTTCGTTGTATTTCGTCTACACGGCGATTGCAGGATGGTTGACTGCCTACTTGGGTGAGTAACTTCCGCGATGATTCCATAATTTCCCAGTTTCGGTCGAATTTTCGATTGCACGGTCAACTCAACGGATTTCAATTCCATTCGGACGGGGTGCACAAAACTCTCGCAGTTTTTGTTCAGGAAGAAGACCTGCGCCTAGCTTCCTGTGTGTCGCTGACCACGATTTAGAGATGGTCGCGAGTGACAGGAACTCATTGGTTGATTGATTGGTGTGTTTGCAGAGGTGAGCTGTTGGATGTGCACGGGAGAGCGACAATCCGCGCGCATTCGAGCCAAGTACCTGCGCGCGATTCTGCGTCAGGAGGTGGCCTACTTCGAAAAGGGCCACAGCAGCACCGCCGAAGTTGTGAACAATGTCTCTGCCGACACGCTCCTGGTGCAAGAAGCCATGAGCGAGAAGGTGAGTGCCGAAATTGGACTTTAGGGGGTGCAGAACTCACAATTTGTACGTCGAGATTTCAATTATTCTTTCCATTGTAGGCAGTGTATGATTCTGAGACCATTAATCTCGTCCGTGCGTTGAATTTTCAGATCGTGCTCTAGAATCATGACTTATTTCAAAAGTGGGTTCTTGCACTCTGTCATCCTCTGTTGATTGGGGTGTCAAAGCTGATTCGCAATTGTAGGATTGTTACCAACTGTGCAAGACGTGATTCTTCTGTCTCCAACCGTACTCGCCGACTCGTAGAGTTGGAACGTTGTTTCGAATCGCTTTGAATCCCAAAAATCTTGATATTCCAAACCCTAATTGATCCTGACAAAGCTTCCATTCGTTCGCAGCTCGGGAATTTCTTACAAAACATGTCGACGTTCATAGGCGGCTACATCGTGGCCTACATTCAAGTATGGCGCCTGGCGCTCGTCGTGACGCCCTTCATTCCCCTGCTCCTGCTCCCTGGCTTGTTTTACAACCGCGCAGTGACGAGCCTGGCCGCGCGGATGCAAAATGCGTACAACCAGGCAGGTGCCATCGCCGAGGAGTCGATCTCTTCCGTGCGGACGGTGTACTCATTCGTGGGGGAGACCAAGGTGGTGGAGCTGTACGGGAGTTCCTTGAACGAGACCGTGAGGCTGGGAATCAAGCAAGGGCTGGCGAAAGGGCTGTCCATGGGCTCTGTCGGGATTAATTTTGCTATTTGGGCGTTCATGGGGTGGTACGGGAGCAAGCAGATCCTCGCCGGACACGCCGATGGTGGCAACATTCTCACCACGGGCGTTGCGATCATCGGGGGTGGAATGTAAGCATCCTTAATTCCTAATCTGGCCATGTCTGAACTCTACTCCCTCCGTCCAGATTTAAGTTTTTATCCGACTTTCGTTGATCGTATTGTGAAAATCATACTTCAGAAAGGTTCCAAATTTTATATCACTAGAATCAGTGAACAACATTGATATGTACATTGCAGCCGAAATAAAATTGGACACAAGAAAGCTTCCATATGACTTAATGAAGAACAACATGAAAAAACACATGAGGGCCGAAATGGACACTTATTTCGGGACGGAGTACTATTATCGCAATGGAATCAATCGAATCTGGCCATCTGCAACCATGAAATCGGTGACTGATGGATGCGTATTGGTGTGTGACTGATTGACAGAGCTTTGGGGAACGCGATGCCGAATTTCAAGGCGTTTGCCCAAGGTGTTTCAGCTTCTACTCGCATCTTTGCTCTCATAGCGCGAGTGCCGCCCATCGACGCGGATGACATCACGGGAAGGACGCTGGAGAAGGTTGTCGGTGATCTGGAGCTTCGCGACGTGGATTTCTCGTATCCGTCTCGCGGAGATGTACCCGTGTTCCAGAATTTCAGTATAAAGATTCCAGCAGGTGAGTGAATGAGTGAGTGGCTGAAGGAGCAATTAATGTTGATCTTAGGGTTGGGGATGGCCAGGGCTGCAATCAATTAGGGCTGAATCTTATTATGCAGAAGGTAATGCTTGTGCGGTCTGTAGGAGAATCATGCAAGGAGACCCATTCCATAGAGTATTGCTCATGTTCACAGACACAGCGGTTGTAAATAGGTATGAGAAAGTGCGGCGCGATTTGCCAAAAGTATGGATAGGTACCGAGTAGTAGACATTTGTCTATGTGGTCGTTACTGGACGTGAATTTTTTCCAATCACTGTGTTGTATGTGAATGTTGGCAGGCAAGACTGTAGCGCTCGTAGGTCAGAGCGGGTCCGGCAAATCAACAGTGATTGCTCTCCTAGAGAGGTTTTACGACCCTCTGTCCGGGGAGGTTCTCATCGACGGCACCAACATCAAAGAGCTCCAGCTCAAATGGCTGCGACGCCAGATAGGTTTAGTGAGTCAGGAGCCCGCTCTCTTCGCCACGTCCATCAAGGAGAACATCCTTTACGGCAAAGACGGCGCGTCCGACGAGGAGATTTTTGCCGCTGCAAAATCTGCAAACGCCTTCAACTTCGTTACGCAGCTCCCGCAGGGCTTCGACACCCAAGTGGGCGAGCGCGGCGTGCAAATGTCCGGTGGGCAGAAGCAACGCATCGCTATTGCGCGAGCGCTTCTCAAAAACCCGCCAGTGATGCTCCTGGACGAAGCGACGAGCGCGTTAGACGCCGAGTCGGAGAAAGTGGTGCAAGCAGCTCTGGAGCGCGCCGCGGAGGGCCGCACCACCGTCGTCGTCGCCCACCGTCTCTCCACCATCCGAAACGCAGACTTGATTGCCGTCATCCAATACGGCAAAGTGGTGGAAATGGGGACTCACGAGGAGCTCATGGCCAAGGGCGAGCAGGGCGCGTTTGCAGCGCTCGTCCAGCTCCAGCAAGCTCACCAGGAAGCCGAAGCAGACATCACTGCTGAAACTCCCAAATTCGACGCCATTTCTCGCATCAGCAACGCATCTCGCCGCAGCGTCTCGTCCTCGGGGCGCAAATCCTTTGAAGAATCCAGATTGACCACCTCGAAAAGCTCAAATAGCAACTCGGGAGTGCCAGTGGAGAAGAGCTTGAAGGGGAAGCCTTCCACGCCGTCGTTTCGGCGACTCCTGGCGCTCAACAAGCCGGAGTGGAAACAAGCCATCTTGGGCCTCTCGGGCGCCATTGCGTTTGGGTTTGTGCAACCGTTTTACGCCTACTTCTTGGGGGATATGCTGGCGGTTTTCTACGACACGCCCAGCAAGATGAAGAGGGATGTGAAGATCTATGCTGGCGTTTTCTGTGGCTTGGCGGTGGCAGCTTTTGTTGTCAACATTCTGCAGCATTACAACTTTGCGGTGATGGGCGAATACCTCACGAAACGGATTCGCGTTAACATGTTGAGGAATGTGTTGCGCTTTGAGGTTGGGTGGTATGATCGTGATGAGAATGCGAGTGGCGCCGTTTGTTCTCGCCTCGCCTCTGATTCTAACATGGTACGCGTTTTTCATACCTCTGGTTCACATGGTTTTTATATATTTCCTTTCGTCATGTTTGCGTGTGGGCACATCTCATAGTGTTTGCTTGCCTGGCAATAGAATAAATTGCTTTGAACGTGGGAAAGTTTTTGAATGCACCCAACCCTCTCTCATGATAATTCTCACATTCCTGTGATTCTTGAGAATTTCTTGTGTTGTTTACTTATCTTTACGTCGGACCCTGAACGAGCAGACTCTGAAAGTACGCGGTCTAATAACCACTCAGAGTTCTTTCTCTCATTGTGCTCATCGAAGTGGGCATGTCAAGATCTGAACACCTGTGGCGAAGATCCCATGTTTCTGAGGCCATTAGATAGGGTTGAGTGAATTTCTATGCTCCAGATTTTTTTGTGCTAGAGTGGATAGGGTGCAAGCTGCATGCTACTCTAGAATGATATGCACCTCTGCTACTTCTCTGATATGTTTTTGATATATTTCACTTGCATCTCTCCGACACCACTCTGGTATCTCTCTGGTATGTTTCCTCTGTGACTAACTGAGATTTGCAGGTGAGGGCGCTGGTGGGTGATCGGATCTCGCTCATCGTTCAAACTGCAAGCGCTATCATTGTGAGTTTTGGCATCGGTTTGAGCTTGTCGTGGAAGTTGGCATTGGTGGTGATATCCATACAGCCCCTTATCATCATATCCCTGTACGCCAAGAAGATCATCCTCACAGGCTTCGCGAAGCATACGGCAAAAGCGCAACACGAAGGAGCTCAAGTTGCAAGTGAAGCCGTATCGCAACATCGCACTGTCACTGCCTTTTCTTCCCAGGACAAGGTAAATCTACTCCTCCACCTTCACAATTTTTGCTCCAAGGTAAAACCTATAATCATGATCATGATGTAGCACACAAGTACCTGATCATTTGCTTTGGAATTGCAATGCAATGCTAGGTGCTGAAACTCTTTGAAGCAAAGCTGGAGGGACCAAAGAAAGAGGCTTTCAAGAGAGCGCAAGTTGCAGGCCTTGGTCTCGGTGCCGCGAACTTCTTTTTGTACGCATCCTGGGGACTGGACTACTGGTATGGTGCAAAACTGGCTGGAGCTGGAGAAGTTTCTTTCGAAGAGGTGCTCAAGACTTTCTTTGTTCTTATTAGTACGGGGCGCGTGTTAGCGGATGCTGGTGCTCTGGCTCCTGATCTTGCAAAGGGCTCCCAGGCTATTGCTTCTGTGTTCGGCATCCTCGATCGCCGCACAGAGATTGACGCTGAAAAGAAAAGCGCGGAAATGGTGGACAAGGTGGAGGGTCACATTGAGCTGCAGAATATTCAGTTTGTGTATCCGGCGCGGCCAGATGTGGTGATTTTTAAGAACTTTAATCTATCTATTCGTGTGGGTCAGACGGTTGCCATGGTTGGCCAGAGTGGGAGTGGGAAGAGTACCATCATCGGGTTGATTGAGAGATTTTATGATCCTGTTAAAGGCAAGGTGCTGATTGATGGGAGAGATATCAAAACCTTGAACTTGCAATCTCTGCGGCGCCATATTGGTCTGGTCAGCCAAGAGCCTACTCTCTTTGCTGGCACTCTTAGTGAAAACATTGCTTATGCCAAGCCTGACGCAACCGAAGCTGAAATCACCGAAGCCGCGGTGGCTGCTAACGCTCATAATTTCATCAGGTGACTTCTTTTGAACTCTTTTTCTTGGATCACAATGAAAAACGTTGGGACAGTAGAGCAGAGGGCTTGTTATGCAGACGCAGAGTTCCGTAGGGTATTGAATCTAACAGAAAGGCTTCTATTTCTTATGTATCGAGACCCCTAGTGTATTTGCAACAGTCAATGATATCATCCTCAGGCACCCCTTTTTTTGTTATTATTTTATTAGACCCCGAGGAATTGGTCAACAGCCATTCCTGTCTTATCACGAACCCTCCTTGTGTCTACCCCAAAAGGGTCTTCAAATTATGGGACCCGCAGGAAGAAACTCTAACTTACAGTATATACTGGATTTCTTACTTCAGGTCTGCTATGAAATCTCTGTAATCTTACCACCTGGAGTCCCAACTATTTCACAATAATGTAGCGTGAATGTGTGACAAGTTTGCTACAGCCAATGACAACGTGACAAGGGTGCAAGACATTATAGAATGTCAGTTTAGAAGCGGTCATAATAAAGAGGTCTGAGTGTTAAGTGTAGAGTACAAATGATTTGAACAACTTTCGTTTGAGATAGAGCTATTTTGACAAATTCTTGTCCATACTTCAATTTCAGTGCTCTACCAAAAGGATACGACACTTTTGCGGGGGAACGAGGGCTTCAACTGTCAGGTGGGCAGAAGCAACGCATTGCCCTTGCGCGTGCTATCCTGAAGAATCCAGCGATTTTACTCCTGGATGAGGCAACTAGTGCCTTGGACGCTGAATCGGAGCGTGTTGTCCAAGATGCACTGGACCGCATGATGGTTGGCCGAACCACTGTTGTTGTTGCGCACAGGTGAGAGTCACTTCCGAACGATACTAGTACCAATTTAAAATTGCGAGCTCGTTTGAATATATAGGGTAACCTGAATCTTATGCTAGTCGCCATTTTTTAGAGGATGATGACTGCTGCCTGTGGTTATAGAGTCTACGATCTACCTTTGAGTGGAGGCATCCAGGGTAGTACTTGCTAGCTAAGTCCGCATGGTCTAGGCAGCGGACATACCCTCTAATAGACTCTTCATTGACCCCGGTCTCATGTTCAAGAGTTTTTCTTCTTTTGGTGTCTGTGAGGAAGTAGAATTTTGTAATGAATTGAACTAGATGTTGAATTATTGAACGTTTCTATTTTTAAATATGTTGTCTCTTGTCCGTTGTCATGGAGTCTACCCCGTTAACAGGATCCATGAAGAGTAGTACTTCCTACAAAGTCTGCTTGGCCTAGTTAGTGAACCTACCCTCCAATACCTTGGCCTCATGTTCAAAGTTTTTCTGTGCTCATAGAGTTTGCCTTTTAAAGATGGCCTCGAGGACAGTACTAGCTGTCTAGGTCTGCATTGCCTGTACCTCAACAGATCAATATTCATGCTGGTCGCAGGATCAGAGTTACTCTCTTCTAGGGTCTTTGAGGGAAGTTGCAGTGCATTGAAACTGGATATTAAATGCTAGGCAGTACTGTACATCTCTGGTTTTAGTGGATTATGTGAATATATGTTGTTGATGGTGTGCGCAGATTATCTACCATTGCCAGTGCGGACACGATAGCTGTCATGCAAGATGGAGTGATTCTGGAGCAAGGCTCCCACGATCAGCTCATGAGTAAAGGCGAAAGCAGTGCTTACTACTCGCTTGTCCGCCTTCAGACTGCCTTACGCTGAGACGTCAGTCTCAATGGTTATTTGGCTGAGGACCAAAGGGGAGGAGGCTTTGGATTGGCAAAAGCTACACGCACGGAAGGTACTCGATAAGCAAGCCAGTGCTATAGAGATGAAGCCTCTCATAGCTTATCTGCTTGTTATTATGATAAAGATTTTCTGTGGTGGAGCTCATTGTGTAGGATATATGAGGACATCGAACTTCCAGATGTGAGATTGACGAAAGAGATAGAGATAGATGGGCTTTGGAGGTTGTAGACCTGTGATAAGCTCAGATGAAGCTTTCTACTGCATCTCACTGTACTCTGCGACCTGCTAGGATGAACAGAGCACGAAATGGATTTGTAATAAAATACAAGGCGACTGGCTTTGGAGACAGTCTCTGATTTTGGTAATTGTAGAGGTAGAAGCATAAATTGTATTTCAACCCTGTTTGAAAATTTCTAGTTTGTCTTTGGCATGATTCTTGATTAGAAATTGTTGGATTGACTAGCGTTGCAACGATTGGCATAATTAATGTTTGAGAAGTTGATTGTAGTCTGATTTAAGTTACATAAATTTCAAAATTCAAGCTATTTCTGTTGCAAATTGTTGAAATCTAGACAGTATTGACATTTACCAAGGTATCCAATTGTGTAATGTAATGTAGGATCCGCCCTTAACATATTTATCAATTTGCTTTCACTTTTTACTTCAAAAGTTATAACACTGACAAAGTTTCAAAAAATAATACAGATTTTTCATGCAATACAAACATGAGATTGAAAGTCAAATATTAATTAGAAGGCTAAATTGAGCTCAGAAATAACATTGACTGTGTGGTCATGGAAATCTTCTATAATAAATTAAAATCTTCATTTTTTTTTATTACCAATTTGATGGAATTCAGATACACAAAATGCTTTTATGAAGAGATAAGCTAAATTATACCCAAATATATCCTAAATTGATTTTGCTCATCCAAGTGTCTACAATAGTGTTATAAGTAGTTCAAATACCTTCTCATTCATCCCAATCAATACTTTAATCATTTGAGAAAAATCATTCTTTATGACTAAATCAATGTCATGTAGATAAATAATATATCTATACAAAGATATAAACAAATATTCAAAAAAAGAGTTAGGCAAATGTAGGGTTAAGAATTCAGCAGAATCTACACAAAGAGAGACATTTGGTAGAAGCCCAAACTTTGTAGATTTTGTAGGAGAGGCGAGCCGTCAACACTTGCTCAAGTTCAAGTGACCAATCAAGTTGGACTAGGTAATTGTAAAGCAGGATAAGTTATAAAAAATAATTGCCAGTTCAGACCTACTAAGCTATGGGTGGCGTTGATCTTGGATTATTTTTGATGATTTAGCCTACTTTGCAATTACTCAACATAATCTCAATATAGGAAAGTTGAGCTGTTTGACTTCTTTGATTGCTTAACCAATCAAAACATGCCACAACAGCAAAACTCTTTTGCATTTAGATTAGGTTAGGTGGATCCGCACTCACTAAGTCACTGGTTGGTAGTAGTAGAGATTTCTCTCACGTTTCTTTCATTGATATACTAATGAAATTTCTACTTCATACACTCTTCGTTGCAAATTTTTACAAGCTAGCAGTGAGCATTATCAATCCATTAGATGATATTTGGGGGTCTTGGAGGGCCATTTCAAGCCTATTCCCTGATCTGCCCAGATTCAATGAATACCGGTACGGGTGTGTCAGAATTTTTTATTTTCAAAAAAAAAAAAAAAAAAAAAAAGAATTTTACCAAAATATCATTTTAAGCAATTTTTTTTTTTTTTTTTTTTTTTTTTTTTTCAAAAAATGACGTGGCAATCGCTCGACCACGTCAACCAGCTGTTGTTGCTGCGTTCCTGTAGTCTGGGAACGCAGCAGACAGCAGGGGAACTCAGAGCCTTTTAAGACCCCCAAATCTCATCTAATGTTAATGACTCTCCTTAATCCTTAGAGGACGTTGACGCCGAATAGTGGCCAATGGATAACTTGATAATTGTCCACCATAGAAACAAAGATGATCCATTATCTAAGCATTTTGAGGCCGAAAAGTGGCCAATGGATCGGACTTGATAATTGTTCACCATAGAAATAAAGAATGCACCTATTGATTCTGAATATTCCAAGCATTTTGGTGGCTACCTTGATCATGGGGATGCGTCTTTTAAGGATTAACTAATTGAAACATGCCACAATAGTGAAACTCTCTTGCATTGAGACTATGGTTTCTTATTTGGACATTTTTACAAACCTTGATCCGTCTCCGAACAGTTGCGCCAGCTTTTGAGAAATTGGATTGAAAATTTGACAGAGAAGTTTCAGAGCTCGATCATGATCTCTCGAGGAGGTCACTTCAATTCTTCAGGCAAGCCGATTGGGAGTTGCAAATTGTTGAATAAATGTTGGCATTGTCATCAATCAAGAAGCTCCTAGCTGGTGCTGGTTCTCATATTGGAGTTTCAGTGTTGTGCGAGAGAGATGGGGTCCAGGAGGGGCATTAGAGAAAATTTCGAGCCTCCGGAGGGATGCTCCACAGTCCTTTGAAGTACTCTGGAATTTCATTTTCCAGGGCTGAAAAATGCATTTTTCTCCTACTTCCATACAATAGAAATTGTAGTGATAGTGGCGCAATAACCCAGATTTACGAGTAAAAATTTAATTAATTTAAAAAAAAAAAAATACAATTTAATCTTAAAAAAAATATTTTATTTTTATTTTTAAAAAGTACAAAAGCTGACTGTTTTGGCGAGTAGGCTGACTACTCACTGGGGTTCATTTTGAGACTGATAGGCCAAGTTTGAAATAGCTTGGCATGTCAATCTGGAACCGCCCTCTAGAGGGCTGCTTTTTGCTCTAATGCGTTGGTAAGATGAGGAAAAAGCTGGGTACACACAATGGTACTTTCTATTGCGATGAAGCTCTTGGGTGCTCTATGATTCAATTTGTCTGATGGACCCAAGTTTGAGGGTGACAACTCAAGTTGTGGATTTTTTCATTTGTTGGTGATTGAAATTGCAAGGTCAATGGTTTGCTAGCACTTTGTTTTTTCGGTTTGGGCATTAGGGTCTACCAAAACCCTACTTTCAGTGATTCATTTGGAAATTGGCAAACACGACGTGAATGTTATATCCCATTTTTGACCGTGATGTATGCTAAGCCTCAGAGGGCTACAGCTTTGTAGAATTGAGATTGTGAGGTCTGGATTACAGAAGCAACTGAATGTGTGCAGATGCGGAGGTTTTGCAGGGATTAGGATGAAACTACACATCTCTTTGTTAATGGTAATATGATGAACGAGGAGGGGGACCTAGTGTCAAGTACAATAGAACCTCTCTAAAGTAATAGAGTTGAGATGGGTCGGATACATTGCATTAGAGAGGTTATGACATTAAGGAGGGTCATGATGTCCATATGTGGTTCACATTGTTAAGTTGGGACCGACAATGAATACTTCCTGACAAAGCTTTATTGGTTTAGAGAATTTTGGATTAAGGAGGTTCTACTATACCAGGAAATGGACATGTGTCTTTTGCAGGGGAGGGAGCTCCTCTTGTTGTGGTGTCATTTAACAAGTTTTGCCAATATTCCGGATTATGAGTAGAAGTGCGCTCCATTGAAGGAGCTTTACTACACTCATGTATGGCTTTACATCATCTTGGCTCCCATAGAATTAGATGATGAGGAAATCCATAAATACTAGGTTTTGTCAAATCCCCCAAAAGCTGTAGCCTTGGGATCGAATTGTCCCTTTGCGGATCGATTTCTTCTTCAGGTCCCGAATCTGCTGGCGCTCCACTTCACGCTTCTTCTTGAGACGCCAAATCCTTGCTGCGTCTTGGGCCGTGCCCATGTAGCCATCACCCATTCCCAACATGGTTGGGAAAAAACTCTGTTCGCGGTTGGGAGGGAAGAAACTTGCAAATGTGCTCGTGCTGCTTTGGCTCTGCAACAGCTCAATCTCTTGCAAAGTAAAGCATCACAAAGAACCCTATAACACGATGATGAGATACGGAGAATTAGTAGCTAGCTTCATTCTTTTGTTACTTGATTGCCTTTGCATCTCACTTAGTTACAATTGCTTCTACATAGGAAATCCTTGCACCAAAGTTGTTGTTTCTTGCTATCATTGTGGGGTTGAATCCATCGAGAGCTTATTCAAGTAAGGTAAACTACCCCATTACAGGTAAAATGGGAGAAAACCCCATTGTAGGCAAAATTATAATGGTGACGTACATTTTACAACTTGAATGTACACCTCCATTACAATTTTGCCCACAATGGGCTTGCTCCCATTTTGCCGGTAATGAGGTAGTTTACCTCACTTTGACAATAAGAAGGTGGACCAGCCACGGTACCAATGCCATCATTGCCACAAATTCTTCACATTGGGGTCATATAGTCTCTTGCAGGGCAAGACCTATGCCAAGAAGATTAGTGAGCCTCCCGTGGAGCTAAAGAGTATGTTGTGTCAATGTCGCCATTGTTGTAAGGCCAACAATGCACTCTTCAAGTACTATAACAATAACAACCTCTTGCAACCGTGCTTCAAATGCATAAGTTGTAGAAAATAGTTTCAAATGTAATTGTTGGGGACTGGTGAAGAAAGGTGCTTGGTGCACACCTCATCTTAGAAGAGGTCAACCCCCTATCGCTAGAAATAGGATATACCTAAGTCATTCCCAAATGCTTCTCGTAGCTTTGAAGATAGAAGCTACCAACCGTCCAATGGATCATTCATGCTAATGTCTTCTGATCCACTAATGCCTCTGACTTAAGCCCAATGCAAGATTATTCTTAGAGATGAATGATGAGGATGTGCAATATTTGGATTTCTTTGAGGTTGAATTGGTAGAGAAAAAGAACACTAAAGCCAATTTCATAGGGACAATGGGAACTTGCCTCCGCCTTTGAGTGATGAATATGCTTAATATTCATATTTTCCTTAAGCCAAATGATTGATAGTAGAGAATAATGAGATTCAAATGCTGATGCCTTCTCTTCTATTATTGATGGTGATCAAGTTGCCTTCGGCTTGGAGCAACAAAGATGTAGAATTGATGAATCTCATCGAGATTGGTGTGAGGGACAATGAGGCTTCTGTTCTCGAGGAGATCACTGTTGGTCTTTTAGAAAACTACGTGAATTAAAAGATATATAGGGTCCAAATAATTCAAAGTAGAGAAATTTTATATAATATGTAGGGCTACTATAGGGTTCATGAAATGTTATATATAGATATATTCTATTATATAAAAATTAGGATATAGAAAAACGTCGTGTAGTAGGAATTTTTATTTATAAAATAGCCTTAACAAACAAAGGCTGTGCAAATTTTTCATAGCACGATGAATATAGATGTGGACAGATAATTTCATGTAGATGATAAAATGGACATAGTCAAGGAAAATCTACAATGAAGGTTGATTGATTGAAATTGTGCCACAATACTAGTAGTGTATATATAAAAAGAATTAAGTGTAAACGTAAGGCATTGATCATAAGTGGTAGAAAATGTCACATTGCACTAACAAGGAGGTTTATCTAATTACCTTAGTAGGTTCAACAAACTAATAACTATACAATGTGAGGAAAGAGTTTAATATAATTTGTTTAACCTCATTCTTTGAAGTTATAAATGTTAAACACACTCATGTTAAATAGAAGGTTTATTGGATAGTTTCAATGGAGATTTTGAAGTGTTTCGTGGTAAATTTAATATTAATTTCTAAAGGACAAAGGGTTTTTTGAAAGTAGAAAAGTCCAAAACTGCCCATTTTTTATGCATTGTCCAAAATAAAATATTTATTACCTTTTTTGGATTTCAACCACACAAAAGTGTATCAAACCGGTAAGGCATGTGTGGAAAAACTTTCATCCTGTTTGACCAAATGGATTGAAATATTATAATGTTTGAAGTAAGGAAAATAACTTTTTTTTGTTTTTGTAAAATACAGCTAGCAAACTTCAAGCCCTCTTAGAGTAAATTTTTTGCTCTATACAAAGATGAAGATTCTGGCCATTTATACGTATATGATGTTAGATTAGGTATAATTTTTCATTTTTATGAAAAGTTTTAGAAGCAAATATAGAGTCTAACTTACTCTAAATCAACCTACAATGTAAAGAAGTTAAGTGCCTTGGCAATACACTAGTCATTTTTTTGAAGATTTCTTGTGCAATGAGGAAATTTTTATTTGAAATCTAAAAAGTAAAAATTAGAGATAAAAATTTGGAATACGGTATGTGGAAAATTTTCAAGAACTTTGATTTAACATATTGCAAGGTAGTAGGGCTTCATTAGAAAAAATTTCAGGCTTCCGGAGGGCTACTCCACAGCCCACCGAAGTACCTTGAATTTGATTTTTTCGGGGCTGAAGAATTCATTTTTCCCCTACTCCCACACAGCTAAAATTGCAGTGATAGTGGCATAGGAACCGAGTTTTACAAGTTAAAAGTTTATTAAAAAAAACAAAAACAAAAACAAAAAATTAACTACTCACCGGGGGAATTTTTTTAGATTGACATGCCAAGCTTGGAAATAGCTTGGCATGTCAATTTGAAACAGCCCTTCGGAGGGCTGAAAATTCTTGTAATGGAAGTAGAAGAAAATGTTTATACTTGAAGCCATCCCAACATAGCTAATAAAATTTGACTCCTCTTAGTTTATGATTTGAGAAAAAAATTTGTTTTTATAATTGAATTCCATATTTTATGAGTTACATACATGCCAAATTTCAAAAGTTGATGAGCATTTTTTGCAAAAGGTACCCAAAAGATGCCCAAATTGCTCGGACTGCCGACACTATAAGAAACCTGCGTTTTAGGTGACAAGCCCTGATTTTTCTTGACAAAATTTAGTAGACATCCAATGCAATAAACCTATGTTTTTTTGTCAACAAAAGCATTCTATATAACATCAATGTTGATATAAAAACATGGGTTTGTTGCATTGGATTGCCACTAAAATCCGTCAAGAAAAATCAGAGCTTGTAACCTAAAACATAAGTTCAAGGCAATATAACTTTTGTTTCAGGTACTTAATTAGGATAAAATATATTCACACTAAAGGGATACATGTCCATACCCGGGTTCACACCTTGTGTCAAAATTTTGTTAAACAACCAACCCAAATTGACTTCTTACATCCTACTCGGATTTTCAATTGTTCATTCAACATATAATTTGCCTTTAGTGGTTAAAAAATATCACTTGGTCAAATGAATTGAACACTTACATTTTATATGTAAAATAATCCCACTTAAAAAATTGCATGAATGAATTTAAAAAAACCATAGAGTATTAAAAATATGCCCAATGTAGCTTTTTATGTAATCTTAAATACAATAATTATGGTAAATAGTCCTACATCAGATACCCTCTTTAATTTAAGTGTGTACTTTAAATTTCAAGGAGTGATCTCTTTGGGTTCCTATTGTTGATACAGTCTCGAATAACATGGCTAAGATGGTCTTTGAGTCCACTTCCCATAATATCAAGGTCGCATGCGCAACTTTGGTGATGGACAAACCTGTTGCATCTTATTCTTACTCCTAGAGTTGTCATAATGATTCATTAGTGGATCCTTCCAGCTTGAGCTATAAGGACATTGCCGCCAAATGGATATAGACATGGCTTGTGAGAATTCCATGCTGCCGGTAGTCCCAATGCAATCCATTAGTTCAAAGTCTTCTTAGTCTAGTGCTAGCTCAACCATCATATTTGTTGCTTGACCCATTCCATGTCCTCCCCGAGCAGTGGAAATAGAATGATGAAGCAAAAAATGACATAGAGATGATCCCTTGGGCTTTATAGCTAGCTAAAATTATAAGATCAAGATTATTAATTAACTCAAGCTAGTGTATATTAATTGCTAGTATATAAGGATTTATAATATTGTTGGTCTTTTAAGAGCAATTTATATTTTGAGCATTCTCTAGAGGACACTATAAAAAAACCCGCGTTTTAGGTGACATTAGCGTAACCTAAGCAGACGCATTTTTGTGGACGCAAAATAAAACAACTTGTGTTTTTATGTCAATAATAACGTCCAATGTAATATTTGGATGTTACAGTGGACGTTATCATTGACATAAAAACACAAGTTGTTTTATTTTGTGTCCACAAAAATGCGTCTGCTTAGGTTATGCTAACGTCACCTAAAACATAGGTTTCTTATAGTGGGAATACTATTCTCACTCTTCAAAATGCGGCTATTGATTAGTTTGGCTCTTTTTGACCACTGCTGGCCCTTCTTGCTTGATTGTGCCTCGTGCTAGTTGAGTACCTAGTTGTGCTAGAATTTTCTAGGTAGTCAAATCCATGCGCTCGTCCCTTTTACTCTACTGCCAATCTACACTGAAAATTCAGGCGCTATTGTCTTCGCCACATCATAGATGGCCATGATGTGGCACCCCTTGCCAAATACCCATCCTTGGGCATTTAATTATCCACCCTTGATAATTAGACGTACACAACCGGGTTTTTAACCCCTAGAGTTCCATGACTATGTTCTCAATGAAATTGCTCAAAAATTGCCATTTTTAGAACAAGTACCAAATTTTTGAAAAAAAACATTTTTCTACATATGTAATTGTAGGATCTTATAGTATGCTGACTTGAGAACATGTGGTAAAAATTTCAGAAATTTTCACCTTGTGGATTGTAAGATATTAAGATAACTCCCCCCATTGCCGACCACTGACCCATTCCCAACCTATAGGTGCACGTATTTCCGACCATGCTTAGAATGCGGGTTTTTTTTGTTTTCAAGGTTGGAACTAATAAATACATGACACATGTTTCAAGTTGTGAAAAGAAAATAGGAAATGATGATTAGGTAAAAAGTTATTGAATGATTGGAATTGGAGGACTCTACACATTGGCCATGGGTCCGGCGCACTTTTTGCCTCCCAAAATTCAAAGTAATTTCAACTCAAGCGACAAAATTACAAATTTTTTTGCAATCCATGTCATTTCTATTGATGTACCTCTAGAAAATATTTGTTTTGCCTTCACTACTTTAGATCATGTCAGAATTCCTTAATTGGTTGGTTATGGGGGGATTTACCTTAGCATTCAAATTCATGAAAATATTTTTTGGGGTCTTGCAAATTGTGCAAAAAATAGGGGAGCTACACTTCACAAGCTTACTTTTCTAAAAAAAATGTCCCAAATGGTGGTGCTTCTTTATACTCTTTTGCCTAGACAAGTAGGCCATATGCTTGAAACACTTCAAATCATCTAGAATTGTACAATATATAGGAAAAGAATAACAAGTAGACAGTAATAGAGTGATTCAAAATACTAAATTATTAAGAAGTTAATTATGGAATTGAAAAATGCCAATCCAAATTGTTTGTAATGTTGTAATAAACAATTTGCATCCTACAATTATAGTTTTTTCAAAAAACATTGAAAATTGAGTTAGATAAAGGACTTCAAAGTTTATTTTAGAGTGGAGAATCCGTAGCCGCCTGCAAACAAAAATTCCTCATAACTTTTGACTCATTGATCAAAATGGAATGATTCAAAGCTTTCCATGTATATATAATTCTAAAAAATTGATTTCAATTTTTTATTTTTTTTAAAAGTGATTTTTTTTATCTGCTTGGACTGCCCATTTATAAAAAAAAAAAAATATATTAGGCCATAACTTTTTACTCATATTTTCAAATGTCATTAAATATAGTGCATATGCAAGATATTCCTCACCCTTACCATTTGATAAAATTTGGGCCAAAAATATGAAAATCTCTAGTCACATGTACTTGCCTAAAATTGCTATGTAGCTAAAATGCATGCTAGTCCTTTAGGGATTAATATAGTACAAGTTTCTATGCAAAATGGATGCCTAACATCGGCCCATTGTGCCTTCCAAGAAAAGAATCTTTCTCCTAAGTACCTAAATGCACACAACTTTGTAAAAGAGCCAACAATTCTAACCTAAATACCTAATTGTAGAAAATAACTTGGACAATCTAACTAACTAGGCCATTGTGGTTTGCTAATAAAAATAATGACAATCTAAATCTAGCAAATTTTACATCGTAGATAATCTTATGCCAATTTCAAAAAATGTAAATTCATCAAATTCTAACACTCTTAGAAAAAAATATGGACAAATAAAGTTTAGCCCTGAGGAGGCGATCTAAACTTCATCCACCTCTTTGAATATTTTTTCTAATTCGATTAGCTTTGAAATTTGGGCCTTAGCTTAAAGTTACTAACTTCTAGCTAAGATTCAAGTTTGGACTTGAATGGATGAGTTTCAAGTGACTTCATCCATTTTTTAGCCTAAACTTCATCCTTCATAAAAATTTAAGTTTTGGGATATTTTCCTAAATTTGAACCTAAATTTGGACTGCTCTTAGTTTTTTTCCTATCCCATTCTAAATCTAAATTCTTATTTGATAAACTTTAACCTAGTTTGCTTTGCTAATCCTCAATTACTGAGAGGACTAAACTACTTTTGGTCAATTATTAATTTTAAATTTTTAACACTTGTTCCACAAAGAATTTTTTTTATCTTTCCAAAATGCTATCTTATTTTCAAACTGACCATTACTAGTGGAAGTTATTGATAGATGAAGTTTGACCGCTAATCAATACTCTAAACTTCATCCATGCTTTATTATTAACCTAATTATTAAAATTAACTTCTAATTTCACTTTTGGAGTCTTAATTTTTCAATCTTGTTCCTTGTGGATGATTCTAGCTATTCTTCATCCAATCTGTACACTAAACTTCATTTGCCTATATCTTCTTTGTTTAGACTCCAATTTCTATTTATTTTAGGTTTTTAAAAACCTCTGGATTTCTACTATAGGGTTCTAAATTCACATTGGACTTGACTCTTAGTCCTAATGATCTAACTTGATCCTAGGCCTCGGCCTGAACTAGCACTTGCTATTAAGCATCATGTCCACCAAAAGCTTGATTCCATTTACATTAACCCTATTAGACAAGTGCTTGTTTGGATTTGCACAAATAAAAAAACTACTCAGTACCGCCTCTAGCTGTAAACTCTGTAACCACACAACCTTAAGCACTTTGGAACACAATAAACACAAGAACCTATCTAAAAGTTACCAGATTTGGTGTTTCAACAATTAATAACGTCCAATAGAAAAGAAGAAAATTTCTATGAAGTACCATCAAAAGGCGACTTTGAAGTCCAATAGAGTCCCTAAAAAATTTGATTTTAAATGGGTCATTTAAAACTTGAATTAGTGGTCCTTCAGATGTTGGTAAAAATAAGCAGGTCTTACCTTCAACACATATCTAGACTCTAGACAAGATTGAATACCAACAATTGAATGCTCCCTGCTTCACTCTCTAAGAAAGCATCCATGTGAAACAATAGAATCCTTGACATGGCAATTCCAAATTCAGTTAGACCACTTTTCTAGCAACATTGAACCAATTAAGGCTCAAGAATTTGGTGGCTATCAAATATGCAGAAGTATCCTACAGCAAACATCATTTAGTTTTGATGGAGGATAATTGATACCTGCCTACCTAGCATTTTTGAATTTATATTAGAAGAAGATATTGTGGTGATGTAAAGATTGGCTTGGCAGCATTGTAGAAACTTAAATGGGGCGGCTGCAGAAATCCAATCATAAAGAAAACCATTTTAGGACCAACAAAAGAATCTAAACTTTAGGAAAATTTGAAAATAAACAAAAATTTGTAAATTCTTGGTTGAAGGTGAAGCATAAGGATAATTTTTGTCTAAATCCAACCAGATTCCTCTCAACATTGACACTGTCAAAGCATTTGGACTCTACTACAAGATTCATTGGAAAATTGATAGAATTCACATATCCCAATATCCTTCCAGTAGTCATTGAACAAGTATGCTTGCCAAAGAGACAAACCGAACAATTTACAGTTTAATTAACACATTCTTTTCATTATATCAATCCAAAGAACTTTGCAAAGTGTGAAAACTCAAAACAAACCAAAACCTAAAATAATAACAATTCCCTCACTCCAAAAGCTGTGTCACTTGGAAGAGATTCCAAAATCAAATGGCATATTTGGACGCTAAATTCCTTGGCTGAAGTGGGTATAATTTTTGAATCAAAATTGTTGATTGTGGGATATCTCTACCTGCAAAATTCCAACAAGATTTGAAAACCCTTTATTTCTGGTTAAGAAACATGTCAATATCAACGCTACTATCAAAAGTAGGAATACATCTTTCTTCAAAGCAGAGGTGCTCTATTGATTTCAAAAGTGCAATATTTACTCATTTGAAATTTGAACTTCTCTATTGACTTTATAGCTATTCAATATATTGGGCCAAAGAAAGAACTTAGAATACAATATAGCTTCTTACTTTAGGGTGAATGCAAGAAACACTTGTACTATTTTGGATCACACCTTGCATGTTGATTTGTTTTTTAGGCATTACTTTTGTGTATTGGATCCAAATGACTTAAGATTTATAGAGACGGTGCTCATGACCATTATACACCTTGCATAATTTTTCGGCAATTTTGAAAAATGTTTTACTATATAAAAACATCCCCCAATTTTATGTCACAAATTCCAATTTGGAGATTTTTAGTACTATTTAGTACCCAAAAAATCAAATTTGGAGCTGAGATTTGGAGAGAATGGTCTTGTAGTAGACTTGTAGCTATACAAAAAAGGGTTTCTAAAAATAACTAATTTTGTATTGTGTGGAAGTCCACAAAGAGAGCTTCTTCCTTCTTACATTTTAGAATACATAAAATCTTATTTTGGTGGTTCTTTTGGTGAATGACCGTCTCTATAGAGTTATTACAAATGGCCTATTTTTGTTTTATTTATTTAATTTATTGCAATTTAGGAAAAGAAAAGCATCAAAATGTCTATTTTCTTGCAATTTGGCACTTTTCTACTTAGAAAATTTTTCTATGCTTTTTGTTCCTTGGATTTTTTCATCTTAAAGGTAAATACATTGGCCATATTTAAAAAAATAAAAAAATAAGTACTCCAGAAAAAAAAAGCATGAGTATTGTGAAAATGCAACAAAATTGGCAAATGATTCTTGCATTCACTTCTTAATAGTTTCAGAAGAACATCCTTCTTGAATACATAAATACCCATCAATGCAATGTAAGGCTTCTCCGTTGCTTCTTCAAAGGACAAATCCAAAATCGTTGTATCTACCTCCTGCAAAGTCAACAAACCTAATTAGAAAACTCACTCTATTCCAGAGAAAGAGAACTTCAACTGCAAAAAGCATAGTTGCTGTTGAGGATATAAAACGAAACAAAGTTATAAAACATAAGAACAACAAAAATACACTCAAAAAGAATACCATCCTTCATTGGGGTTTGAAGTATATACAAGGAGAATAGGAAATAGACAATGAATAGTTATCTCCTCCTATTTGTCCAAGAAGATTTCCTCTAATCCTAGTGACAAGTGTCACTCACCATATTATGGTGAGCGTTCACACTACGTTTCTTAACACTCCTCCTTGCTCAACATAATAGTAATAAAATAAAAATTTAATATGATGTATTTGATGAAGTCTATATAATCAGTTAGAAGTCGGTCACTATCATCAAGTCGTAGACTTGGTCGGCTGGTTTCGTACGTCAGTGGTCAATCAATCGGTCCAAGGTTCGATACTCGTCGGCCTCGTCGATTGATTCAAAAAACCCGCGGCTTAGCATTGCTAGTGAGGTAGGAATAAGCAGTCGACCCGCTACCCTACTCTTGAGCTGTGATGTGAGAAGATGCAAGGCACTCCAAGATGGTTAACAAGCTCCAGCATTGATCCCAAAACCGTGGTTCTCACCACGACCCCACCTTTTTCTATATAATATCCGTATGTTCACGGATGCTACCTCATTAAAACCTTATTTGGGAAAACCTTGATTATGATCAAGGAAAAAACCACAAATGAAAGAAAAAGAGTACAGCACCTTTATCAATCCAATCTCATAGCAAAATCCAATGGAAAAAAACTATAAAAGGATATCAAAAGGTTTACACACTTATTGAATGTCTTGCTCCAAAATACTAAGTCGCCTCATGCCAATGCCATGAATGAGTTGACGATGAATAGATAATGGAAGAGCCTTGGTGAAAAGATTAGCAAGATTATCAGTTGATGAAATTTTCTTGATTTCAACTGCTTTGTTAGTAATCAAGTTGTGTGTAAAACTGAAATACTTTGGATCAATATGTTTTGTTCGGTCACCCTTAATAAAACCTACTTGCATTTGTGCAACACAAGCACTATTGTCCTCATATAAGATAGTTGGAGAATCATCATGTGATAATCCACAGTTTGTTTGAATAAAATTATCAATTGACCATAGCCAAATACATTCCCGAGATGCTTCATGCAAAGCAATAATTTTTGCATGATTTGATGATGTTGCAGTAATTGTTTGCTTCACTGATTTCTAAGAAATTGTAACTCCATGTCGTAAAAATACATAACTTGTTTGAGGTTTGGATATTGCTGGATCAGACCTATATCCAGCACCAGCATATCCAACCAGTTTTGGATCAATAGATCGACTGTAATGTAGTCCCAAATCTTCAGTTCCTTTCAAGTAACAAAAGAGATGTTTGATGCCATTCCAGTGTCGAAGTATCGGTCTAGAACTATGTCTTGCAAGGACACTAACTGCAAATTCAATGTCAGGTCTTGTAGACGTAGCCAAATATAAGAGTGCTCCGACTGCTGCGAGGTATGGATATTGTTCACTCAATGGTTCCTTCTCCTCCTCGCAAGGGCGATAAGGATCATCATCTTTAGCACTATGCCCAACCATAGATGTAGAAAGAGGATAAGCATTAATCATATTGAATCGTTTGAAAATTCGGTTGATATAAGTGGTTTGAGAAAGAAAGATGCTGCCATCTTTCATATGTAAAACCTATAAACCAATGCAAAAAATAGTTTTGCCAAGTAATTTCATCTCAAATTCACAAATAAGCAATTGAGTAGCTGCAGCACATACAGATTTGGTGCCCACAAGGTTCAAATCATCAACATAGACGGCGATAATAATAAATCCATGTTTGTCTCTTTTGATAAAGAGACATGGAAGTAATGCATCATTTATAACATGATGCTGAAAAAAAAATTGTCGTAGTTGTTGATACCACATACGTCCAGATTGTTTGAGACCGTACAATACACGTTGTAATTTAACGCCACGATATTTGCCTGAAGTAGATGAATGTGGGCTAGTGGTCTCAAGATCAAGAGATACTTTCATATAAATATTAGCATGTAGGGAGCCATATAGATAGGCTGTCACTACATCCATAAGATGCATATCAAGAATAGCATGAACTGCCATTCCAAGAAGATATCGGAATGTAATCGAATCCATAACTGGAGAATACGTGATATCATAATCAATACCAAATTTTTGAGTAAAACCTTGAGCAACCAAACAGACTTTGTATCGAATGATGTGTCCTTTGTCATTACGTTTGCAAATAAATACCAACTTGTATCCAAGAAGGCGAGCAGTAAGATTGTCTATAATAGGACCAAATACTTGTCTTTTATTTAAAGAAGCATACTCCTCTTCAATAGCAGCTTTCCACTTTGGCCAATTAGAGCGATGCATCGCTTCGTCAATTGTACGAGGTTCAAGATCATCTTTCTCGCAAGAAAATTTTTCTGCAATCATACAAATGAAGGAATCATTGATGTTCATATTTGCCCTATTCCATACATCTCATGTACCGCAGTACATCACAGATAATTATGTATTCAATTTAGGCTTTTGTTGCTTTTGAACAAAAATATTGCCTTGAGATGTTGATGGACAGTCGTTTACAAATGATTTTGTAAAATTAGCCGTATCTGCTATAAGTGAAGAAGGATCAACAACATCTGGAAGAAGTTTGCGTTTACATGGCTGTTTATCCGGTCCGCGAGTTTGTTTGCTTGTCAATTGAGGAGTTGAAGTTATTGTAATATCTGGTACAATGATTTGAGTAGGAAGATTATGAGCTTCATTTAACGGATTTCAAGTAATCCGTGTTGCATCATGAAATCCATCAGGCGTTTGATTGACAATCTGTTGCAAATGCAAAATCTTTGAAACTTCAGTTTCAGCCATAGACGTTCTTGGGTCTGGATTTGATGTAAATGTCTGAGGTGCTTGAAAAGTGACGTTAGTGGAAGTCCCTTGAAAAGATGCTCCTCCTTTAAAAGATGAAAATATATCTTCTTCAAATCGACAATTAGCAAATTGAGCACGGAGTAATGTACCAGTTGATGGAGTAATGTAACAAATTATGCTTGGAGAGTCAAAGCCGACATAAATGCCTTCTTGTCAATGATTGCCAATAGTGTGGCGTTGAGGTTCCGGAATGGAAACTCATACACAACTGCCAAATACTCGTAAATGGGATACATTGAGGACGCGTCCCGAGAGCAATTCTTGTGAAGAAGCAATCTCCATAGAAAAAGAACGAAGGCGAATTAGATTTGCAGCATGTAAAACTACATGTCCCCACATATATGAGGGCAATTTTGCATGAAGAAGCAATGGCCTCGTGATGAGCTGAATCCATTTAATAAATGATTCCGCTAAGCCATTTTGAGCATGTTCATATGGAACAGAATATGTCAACTCAATTCCCGTGGTAGTGCAATAGTCTTCAAAAGATTTTGACTGAAATTCTTGAGCATTATCCATTTGTAATGTTTTGATTGGATAATTGCGAAAATGAGCTTTAAAACGGATAAGCATAGAAAGTAAATTAGCAAAAGCTAAATTTCGAAAAGATAATAAAAATACATGTGATTGTTTGCCCGATGCATCAATCAAAACCAAAAAATATCGAAATGGTCCAGACATAGGAGATATTGGACCACAAATATCACCTTGAAGTCTGGATAACATTGGTGGCAATTCATGGGGAAGGTTCCATGAAAATGGTCTGGCAAATTAACTTGCCTTATACACATGCATAATAGATTGTCATAGAATTGACATCTGCTAGTTGCGAATTATGACCAACAACGCAGGGAAGAAGTTTGCGAAATAAAGTAGAACCTGGATGGCCCAATCTTCTATGCCAAAGAGAAGTTTGATTATCTTTAAAAGATACAACAAAACTAGAAATAATATGTGGCCAGATTGGAATTCGGTACAAGCCATTTGCCGCAGCAAAGGCCGTTTCCACAACTTTATTATTCTGTACAAAATCCAGAGCCTCTCGCCTACCTATAATTCTAGTGGAAAGGTGGAAACCGTTGGTGCGCACATCTCGATAGCTGATCAAGCTCCGAGGCGCAGAGGGGGAATACATGGCATGCATGCATGTAATGGTGGTGCCCTCAGGCAAAATCACCTTTGTTGGTCCCTCTTGAAAATGAAACACATTCGATCCAGCCATGGTCATTAAATTTCTGGTTTGCCAATTTGATAAATTATTAACATCAAAAAATTGTTTATCCCGCAGGATTGAATGAGTAGTTGCAGAGTCAAGAAGCGCATCACAAGACTCACCAGTGGAGGTGTCCTCAGCAACATAGGTTTCTCTATCGTCATCGCTATATGGATCCATAGATGCATCCATAGTGTGAGCTTCACGACCTTGAGCTCGAAGTTTCTTGTTTTCTTGAAACATTTTGACAAAGTAGTCTGATGTTCGGCATATATTTGCCAAATGTCCTACTCTGCCACATTTGTGACAACAACGCGTCTCTGATGGATGCTTACTGTGATTATTAGTAGAGGAAGTGGTATTTTTCCTCTGGCCATGTTGGTTGTCACGGCTGTAGCTACCAGTTTGTTTATGACGTGGTTTAAAGCGATGTTTTTGTGGTTTAGGTTTCATAGTAGAAACCTTAATAACATGGAACTCTGGAACCGTTGTTTCATCAAGACGGGCCTCCGCATTTTGCAAGAGGATCTCGTTTTGCTTTTCAGCAAGGAGTAATAGAGGCATAAGATCTGAGTGATTCTCAAATTTCATGTTTCTATATTGTTGGGCTAGTACAGCAGAAACAAGTGGAAATATTGAGAGGGTTTTCTCAATTATTTCAAGTTTGGTTATAGTCTGACTACATAACCGTAGTTGTGACATAATGCGATACAACTCATTGTTGAAAGCAACAAATGTTGGAAAGTCCAACACTCGTAAGTGAGTCCAGTCATGTAATGCTCTAGGAAGAAAAATAATCTTCTGGTGATCAAAACGGGATTTGAGCTTTTTCCAAAGCTCATTAGCTTTGTCTATTTCTAAATACTGATGTTGTAGTGAAGGAATAAAGTGGCGGCGAAGTAACAATAAAATTTTCCAAGAAATAGCAGGAGAAACAGTATCACTTACAGTAGAATCTCCATTAAATATAATACAGTCTGATAATTGCTCCGCATAAATGTGGGCTTTTGCAGTCTTGGCCCATAGAAGGTAATTACTTCCATCAGCAGCCAACGGTGGAAATAGAAGTGGTTGAAGTCGTGGTGCCTCGTTAGCAATAGCGGAGACTGGACCAGTAGTAGATGTAGCAACGAAAGAAGTGGAAATAGTCATGATATAAAAGGAAAAGAAAGAGAAACAAAAAAATTTCTCAAAGAAAATTAAAAACTGGAAGAAATTAGGGTTTTGGAAAAAATTAGGGTTTTGAAAAATTAGGAATTAAAGATAAAGATTAAACCTAAGATAAAGATAAAGATAAAATGAAAATAAAGATTAAAATCAAAATCAAACTTAAAGATTAAAGATAAAATAAAAGTAAAAGTAAAAGTAAAAGTATAGATAAAGATAAAGATAAAAATGAAGATAAAGATAAAGATAAAAAAAGTTAAAGATAAAAAAAAATACAATAATAAAGAAATAGATGGAAATAAAGATAAAGATATTATCAAATGAAATATTTATATCAATACCTTAAATGAGTCTGTTTGTTTGTTTGTTTGTTTGTTTGTTTGTTTGTTTGTTTGTTTGTTTGTTTGTTTGTTTGTTTGTTTGTTTGTTTGTTTGTTTGTTTGTTTGTTTGTTTGTTTGTTTGTTTGTTTGTTTGTTTTTTTGTTTTGTTTGTAGCGTGGACAACTTTCTGACCGTGCGTCCCCCGGCTACGTGCTTGGTACCGTCGGAAAGCTCTCGCCGAGGAGGGGTGCACCGGCTTGGTTTCGTGGCGTTTGGAGCAGTGGTGCAAAAGTTATTGAATTTCAAAGTATTTATTGATTAAATAATTAGAAAATTACTTTTACTTTGATTTTGGTGGTGTTCTTGCTACTGGGAGTGGAACCAGGAGTGGAACCGGGAGTGGAACTAGGAGTGGATGAAAATTGGGCCAATGGCACAGGGCCACACTAATATAATTGAAAATGAAAGGTCAATTAAAAAAATGAAATAAAATAAAATAAAATTTTAGAGCTTTGAAACAAGGATTTGGAAGGTTGAAGGAGAAGAAATTTGAAGCCGAAAGGATGTAAGGAAGAAAGAGAAGAAAAACTTGGAGGTGAAGGGGGAGTTTAAAAAGAAGTAGAAAATAATGAGGAGGCGATGGGAGGGAAGGCCAGGTTGCACGAGGGAGGGCCAAGCAGGGGGGGATTGGGGAGGAAACAGGGGCAGCAGGAGGGAGGGCCATGCGGGGGGGGGGGTCGAGGAGGAAACAGGGGCAGCATGAGGGAGGGCCAGGCGAAGGGGTCGGTGGGGAGTGGAGCAGGCCAGAACAGGAAGCGGTGGACGGCTTGACTAGGAGCAGACAAGCAAGGAGAAGGGAGGGCTACCACTGCGAGGAAGTGACAGGGTGGGGCGGAGAATGGACAAAGAGTATAGACAGAAAAAAAATGGGGAGGTACAAGCCGCCTCAAAAATAAAATCTAAATCGGAATCTAAATAACTTAAGGAACTCAAAATCAAAGTATGAAGAGCGTGTGCGCAAACAATTGTAAAAGAGCGTGCTAATAACGTGTTGAGGATATAAAACGAAACAAAGTTATAAAACATAAGAACAACAAAAACACACTCAAAAAGAATACCATCCTTCATTGGGGTTTGAAGTATATACAAGGAGAATAGGAGAGAGACAATGAATAGTTGTCTCCTCCTATTTGTCCAAGAAGATTTCCTCTAATCCTAGTGACAAGTGTCACTCACCATATTATGGTGAGTGTTCACACTACGTTTCTTAACAGTTCTATGCTTTGAAGTCAATATGCACCATACTCTTCAGATCAGCACTTTTTGTTTTTTCGTTGAAGTAAAGCATTCAAAAGAGCGAGAGAATTTCCAGAGTAGGCGGAAGCCAATTAATTGCCGAACTTGCGACACTCTTCAAGGCTTGGGGGGTAACAGATTCTGAAACGGCAATGAGGCCATGAATTTGCCACGAAGCACAATTTGTCATTGTGACTCCGATCCTCTCAATCCTAAACACCAAAACATTGTCAATATCCCCTCTGAAAATCTCGAGAAGATGTCAAATCCATTCCAGCTTAGGTCTCCAGATCCCCTACCAATCACTTTCCTCCTTCTTTTCTTGTGAAAAAAATCCTGTGAATTCAAAATGCATACCCCCTGCCAAAAAACTTGATAGTGGTGCATAATTGTCCTTTGAGAAGATTTTTTTGACAATGAAGCCACTTGGAATTTCTACGTTGTGCCAAGCTTCTTCATTGATGTACTCATCCTTCCTTTGATATAATTGCAGATATCAAGCATTAATTTTGAGGTTTTCTCAGTTACAATTTTTTTGCATGCAAATTTTTTTTAGTATTGGCTAGATGTTGGTCTTGAACCAGTCATAGTGGACAAGTAAATTGAAAGACATATGTCCCTAAATCATGGATTTGGTATCATTGCTGGAAGTCCAATCACCCAAACCCACTTTAATCACTTCAATTACGGATCTCAACGGCGATGTCCAAACTCTAAGCTAATACTCGAGTGAGTTCACTTCAGCCTTTAACGTCATCATCCAAAACTACAAAAGCATCCAATGGGGGGTGACTAAAATAAAGAAGTCCGTTAGATTGTTTCACCAAATGAGTTAACGATTGTGTGACTGTGCTTGCGGAGGTTTCCTAATTTTTTTATTTGTCCATAATTGAAGTGCGATTCTTTTTGTTGTTGTCGCATATTATTGAGTGACTTGCGGTGGCTTCTTGATTGTGGTGGCAATTTGATTTTAGCCGCTTTTTCATTTTGTGATTTTGATCGCTTTCTCAAATCAGGTTCGTAAACTTGAACCTAGCACCCCATTTATTTATCATATTTGGTGGCTTCTTGATTTCAATGGCTTTTTTATTTTGGTGGCAATGTAATTCTTAATTTTGGTGGCAATGTGGTTCAAGATTTTTAGAGACGATCTAATTCTTGGTTTTGGTGGCAATTTGATTTTGTTGTCCTTTTTATTTTAGTGACTTTCTTATTTCGGTAAGCAACCTTGTGTGAGCTCCCAGTTCGTCACTTGGAACTTACAATTTTTATTTTTTATTTTTTTATTATTTTGAGTATAGTTTTATACACAAAAAATCCAAAAAAAAGTGTAAAACCAAAATAGGTATGTCACATGCCATTATAGCATTTGGTCCTAAATAGGATGTTTTTCTAAAATAAAGTCAATTTCCACATGTAAATAGAATAGAAACCCATAAATTGTATAAAATAGATATTTAGTAGAAAAGGCCCAACTTACCTAAGGCTACCAGGCATATGACATAACTTAGCTATAATTGGTCCAAGAGAACTTGGTAAGAACCCTAGAAGCCAGTTTATGGATAGGTTGAGTTTCCAATCGATTTCCACTTTTCATAGAAATTCCAATTGTTAGCTTGCAGATTGAAGAATCTCCCTTGGCCATTGTATAAAGTCAAGAGATGGGTTTGCACAACTTTTGTAAAATTAAATGAAAGATTCTACAAAAAAATTTGGAATTTTTTGATCCTCAGAAGATGCCTTTCCAAATGGTCAACTGCCTTAACCTACAACGGAAAATTCCTAGAAATTACCCAAGTTGTGGTAAAATCCCACTAAAAATAAAATTAACTTGTTTATGTTAATAAAACGCTTCAACAAGTTTCAAGACATTCCAATTGCCAGAAGTGCCCAAACTAACGAGATTCTCTTCGTACCGGCAAAATTGAAGATTACAATGGAGTTGACCGGCGTCCTGGGAGCATACGGATTTGGAATGAGGTCAAAATTAGGTCTTTTTTTACTCCCTTCTACCTACTAAAGAGCATAGGCTAGTTACTTTTTTCAAAAAAGTCAAACTCCAATAATTGGATTTTTAGCCTTTTTGGTGTTCAGTTAGCGTTAAGTTTTAATGAGTTTTTGATGCCAAATCAGAGGGTAATAGGACTAGTGGACTAATAAAGGCCTTTTGAAGCCAATAGCGTAGTCTGTTTGTGATTTGGATTTAATTTCCAAAAATTAGAAATTGGTCTAGCGTAAAAAGTCAAAATTAGTAATTTGAGATTAAAATCTCAAAAGATAGGTTTACCACAAAGAAATGAGAGGAAGTGGGTGCCCTTGGAAGAATATATAAGGAGCACCTCTTTTCCTCTCAACTCACCCCTTCTAGTCATTTTTTGGTTTTGTAACATATTGGTTCATTTAGTTGAACTTTTTTGGTCATTTTGAGACCAAAGTTGCAAAACATGTGTTTTGGGGAGCATTTCAAGCTCCTTGTTGCTATTTTTCAAGCTCTTTTGAAGAATTTAGGGGTCCTTTCAAACTTAGCTATCTTCTAGTGGAAATTCTTGTGAGTTATTTGAAGTTTTGGACAATAGTTGTTGAGTTTTGGTATTTTGTAGACATCCTTGGGTATTTTGAACTAACCTTGTACTAATCCTAGAGAGTTTCCTTCCCCTATGACTGGCACTGCCGCTTGGGAAAAATTTCTAGTGTTCGTTTAAATTGTTTTAGCACTAACATACGTGATAGCTTTCTTGTTCAACTAATAATTCCTCTCCTTTGTGGTTGTACTAACCTCCTTGCTTTAGCTTGTGTTTTGGGTGGGTTTGACAAGTGAATTTGTTGGTGCTGTATTGTCTATATTTTTCTTTGTTCCATACGGGACGACGAAGCTTTGGCTTTGAAAAGATTTAGAATTGCTAGGATTTTAAAGTGTTTAGAAAATACGGTGAAGCTTTGGCTTTGGAAAGATTTAGAATTGCTAGGATTTTAAGGTGTTTAGAAAATAGGGCGAAGCTTTGACTTTGTGGGATTTAAACTTTTAATTATTTTCATTTTGAAGATGAAGTTTAGTATTAAGTTTTAGAATTTAGGTGTGATTTCAAAATACGGCGGAATTTTGACTTAGAGTCTCAATTAGCCTCCTAATAGAAAATACTTGTTGAGAAATTTTCCCAAAAGATTTGAATTTTAATTAAATTTCAAAACCAACCTCGAAAGCCAGCCCAAATTTGCTCCTTGCTAGGGCGGCCAAGCCCTCAGAAAAGAAGGCCATCCCCCGTCAGGGCGACCAAGCCCCCGGCAGGGAAGGCAAGGACCCGGTAGCCAAGCCCCGACCCTGAAGCCAGCCTGCCGGCCAAGCAAGCCAAGCAGCTAGGCCGTGAGCCAGCTAGGGAGGGGGATTTAATCATCTCCCCTTTTTTGTATAGATTTTGGTTAAAATAATTAAAATAAATAAATAAATAAAACTAAACTAAAACCAAAGCAAAAACAAAAACAAGATAGATAGTAGAAACAAAAAAGAAAGATAGAGGATTAGAAGAGAGAAGAATTAGATGGAAGGAAACAAAATAAGGGAGAAGAATTTGATAGGGAAATTGGAAAATAGATTAGAAGGGAAGAAGGATAGATTAGGGAGGTGTGATTAGCAAGGAGAAGTGCAAAACAAAGTTCTATCTCACCACTCTTTCAACTCTTTTAGCTTAGACTAAGTTTGAGTTCAAAAACTCAATAGGAATGATAGTTGTGAATTGAAGACCAAATTGTTAGATTATTATAGTTGAAGTTGAAGAAGAAGGAGAAATCTCAAGAATTTGGAATAACCAATTAGAATTAAGATAAGAGACATTAGAAGAAGATTGATCAAGTGTATTGGGTCGGTTTATATATATTTTTTGAAATATGTTAGAAAGTGAAGGAAAAAAAAGAAGGGAAGAAAAAGAGGAGGAGAGGAGTTAGAACAAAATAAGACTAAGAAGTGTATCTAAACCCCTTTTTAAGCCGTGGGCAAAATTTACAATCAAGGTTGGAAGATGAGGGACAACAGAGCATTCCATGACGCGTACAACTATCGCAACGATGAACACAACTACGAGGTAAAAACTTGAAATCTTACCTTACTTTTGAATTATTGAAAATAGGTTAAATTACCATATGACCGAATTACCAATAGGATTCAGAGCATAAAGATTAAATTTTTATTCAAAGTTAGTACAATCAGATGGTAGATCTTGCTTAGAGGTTTCCAAAAACGTCTCACACTTAGAAATCCAACTTAAAATAAGAAAGATAGGAATAGATGAAGTTTAGAGTAAAAATTGGATGAAAGTTAGATAAAACCAAAAACTTTGGAACAAGTTGAGCAAGTCAAAAGAAGGTTATTATTTAACACCCAAAACCAAAAGAGAAACTTAATTCCCAAGTTGTAGATTGAAGTTTGACCGCTAAATGGTTCATTTGAAGAACCGATTAGCGGTCAAACTTCATCCACCAATAACTTGTAGTAGAAGAATCCAATTAGCAAGTATGAACCCAATTTAGAATCCTAGAATTAGGAATTACAAGAGAAAAATGCAAACTTTCCAAAAATAATAAACTAATAGAAATTAGACTGAGGCCAAAAGAACAAGGAAGGCTAATCAAGAACTTAGGAGTTAGATTAGAATGATAACTTAGGACCATAAGATTGTAGAGGAGGAGGATTAGAACCCATAGGAACTTCAAACTTAAGAATAGACTGAAAAAAACCAACAAGATATTAAAGGATGAAGTTTTAGGTTAGGATTGGATGAAACTTTAGTAGAATTGTCAACTTAAGACCAAACTTCAAAGTTAGACAGAAAGAAACATGTTAAGTATATCTTCAAAATCTCAAGGTCTTTTGAATTAGGGAACTAGTACAAAACCGTGGATGAAGTTTAGATGAACCATTTAGCGATTAAATTTCATCTACTCATATCTTTTGCTAGGAGTGTCCGATTAGAGTGAATTTTATACTTTTGGAAAGGAGAATTAATCATCTACAAGATATATTTAGTTTGTGTTTGAAATACCTTTTGCAAAACGACCACACCGATTCATTAGAAGTTGCAATCACTTGGTAAACAATAGTTTAAGTCTTGTTTTGCTTGAATTTTTGTATACTTGAAGTCTAGTTAGGATTTAGAAAGATCCATTTCTTGGAAGGCACAATGGACCACGCCTAGGCACCCGACTAGATTGAAAAAAAATCAGAATTCATTAAGAACCTGGTTGTGCACGATTATTTACCACGGGTGGATAAATAAACACTTACACCTTGCAAAACCACCAAATCTCTATTCCAATAAATGATTTAGGGCTTCATAATTTTGGCTGCTTCTTCATTTGTGATTTTGGTCTAGGCTCAGAATCCTAAACCTTGCACCCATTTTTTTGGGTTGAATTTTGTGGCTATTTGATTTTGGTGGCTTCTTGATTAGTTGACGATCTGTTCATCCCTGTTCTAGACTTCCAATGCGTCATCCAAGGCTTTGAATTAAGTTTGTAATCCTAAACCTTGTATCCTAATTTTTTTTAGCTTTGCAAATTCATTCACTTGTTGATATTTCTTGTTGTCGCTTATTGCTGCAATGTTACTTATTGGCATAGGTTCTTGCAATGGCAAAAAGGTAGAAATCACTCTGTGACCACTACTTTGCAAGGTCATAGAATCCTAATTTGGTAGACATGTCCTCTTCAAGTAGTGAAGGCTCTAAATTGGCTAACAATCCAACGTCTGATATCAATCACCCCTCCCTTTCCAAGCAAAATTTGTGCAGTCTCTGTGGAAAGAATAGTGGGCTGTTCAAACTCAATGGTTGGGATTTTGTGCCAAATTGAACATGTTGTTCTACAAGGTTTGTATGGGAAAAGGAGGTCGCTCGATGTATGCAAAGGAAGGTTCCAAAAACTTCAAAGTGAGTGCATTTTTGGACCATAGCCAATCCAATGAGTACAAGCGGCTCTCATAGGCAGCTATTAGCAGGAAAAAAACTATGAAGAAGGAGATCTTGACTAGCCAACTTGCTTGTGGTAAAGTGCTGAAAACTCTCTTCCAAGCAGCGTACGCAATCTCTAGCCTATATCAAATTCCCTGCATTGTGTAAATTGCTTCCGTCTGTGAATATATATCATTACTAGCAGGTACCAAAACAAGAAAGCTTGTAGCAACTTGTTTGGTGCATTTCAATAGTGCTCCATAAGAAGATAATCTGTTTAGTCTAGAACTCTCCATTTTGGGGGATCATGATTGACAAATTGACTAACATAAGTGTCACTGGCTACCTTGTAGTTTTTGCCACAATTGTGGAGGAGGGCTTGCTTGTGACCTTGTTTTTAAGTATGTTGTACATTGAAGGTGGCAAAAAGGATGCTGCCATAATTTGGCACTGTGGTTTCCAATCTACACAGTTGGGGGGTTGGGTTGAAAAAAATAAGTGACCTTTAGAAGCAATGGAGTCAGCACAAGGGTTAGCAGCCAGACTAGTGTCGCTACAAGAATTCGAAATGAGGTTAATCCGTTCCTCTTTTCTTGTCACTATGTGTTTCATCAAATGAACCTTGCAGCCTTGGATGCCGCAAAAGCTCATGACTGTAAGATGATGTCAAATGAGATTGATCCTTTTTTAAAATTCTGTTGCGTCATTCTTCAACAAATCCAATAAGAAGAAACACTCCTTGGCAGCCTTGTAGAATGAACTATTTGATGCCAAGAAGCACATGAAACAGTATCACAAAATCCATTGGCTGAGCAGATGGCAATTGATCATTGTCCTTTGTAATTCTCTTAATTTGGTGTTCTTGTTTTTCAAAGATGTGAATGACAAAGATTTAGTTCAAGCCAAGGCTGTCTTGCAGAAGTTGGGTCACTTCAAATTCATTTACATATTATATTTCCTAGCTAACATTTTGCATTCCTTGGCCATAATGTCTAAAGTGTTTCAAATCAAATTCATTGATGTCACCACCTTAGGCAGTCTAATCTGAACTAAGATTGCTCAAATCCATATGTTTTTATTGTAGAGAATTGTGACTTAAATGTAGCTACTTTCAATAATGACACAGCTTACCATATCATGCCGAAATATAATCTCAAGGGAGTTACTTGTGGAGGCTGCAGTTGGTAGTAAAGGCCAAAAAATTTCTATAGTTTTTGGATGTAGCATTCGAGGTTGGGTACAAACCTGGAAGAAGCATTGATATTCCAGCAATTCTTTGCGGAGGCTGTTTGTGCAAAGTTTGGACACACGCTTCAAGGATAATAATATATTTTCCTGTTTTAAAATTCTCAACCTTACTAATATGCCCTCGAAGCAAGACAGTGGGCTTGTAGAACTACTATGTTGCCAAATTGGAAAGTCTTCTAGCCCATTTTGGAGTAGACAGGTTGCATGTAAGTTTTCTCTCCCTCCTTTTGTGAATGTTGCAACATGTAAGCAGGAATTTTTGGCATTTAAAATACAATGTATCACGGAATGGAATAACACAACTTTAGGGACTTATGGGATATGATTACTTGGAATCACGCCTTGCAAATATGCTAACCTAACCTCCTTGTTTTCTTTGAGATAGCTCGTGTGCAGTGTGTTTCTACAGTGACTTGTGAACATGCTTTTAGTATGCATAATTTGATCAAGACACAACTTAGGAATAGGTTAGGCAATGAGAACCTAGAGGAAATGCTTAAAATTGCCTTAGAAGGTCCATATGAGCATGTAGGTTACATTGTATATAATGCTATCACTATAAGAAAAGCACGTTTTTGGTTGCATTAGCAAAAAACGTGTCGTGTTTTTTCAAACGTCAGATGTTCCAGAAAACGTGTATATGTTTTGCAAAAAACATGTACGTATTTTGCAGAAAACATATACGTGGTTTGCAGATAACGCGACCATGTCATTGTAGACGGCTATGTTTGTGACGATGTCAACTGCGACGTAGTCATGATTTTAGATAACGTCGCATACAACATAAACTACCACGTCAACAAGTAGATTTAAAGAAAGGCAACCACGTGGCATATTTTGGAAAAAAAAATAAAAAATGGATGGATGGATGTTGGGCCAGATGTTTGAAACAATGGGTTGGATGTCACACTGGACGTCTGAGACAACATAGGCTAATTATCCCATATTGTTTGTCTCACCATGGACAAAGAACGGATACAAATATGACCCTGAAAATGTTCATTTTTATATAATTTTGTCATCAAAATAAATTTGATGGTAAATGGTAAGATTTTTTAAGTTCATGGTGAATTCTACTTTTTTTTTATTGTATAATTTTATTGATTAATTTCTATTGACTAATTATTTTTTGAAAAATGGGTTGGATGAAAAAAATTGGTAGATGAGAAAAATGGGCTGGATGAAAAAGTTGCCTATGCGGCCTCCATGTGCCTTCATTTTGTGAGCTTAGAAGACCTCGTTCTATAGGACGTTAGAAAAAAACAAACCAGAGATTCGCACGTTTTTTGAGATCCTATCACGTTTTTTGCTTATCTGCCGTAACGCGATTTTAGGTGACATCAACATTGACAACAGCCATGTCAAAACGGACATCATACAACGTTTTTTCTAACGTTTTAAAAAAGGCTAGTTTCTTATAGTGTACTTTTTTTGGAAGAATGATAGTGAGTATAGGTTCTTGTTTGCTAACACAATTTCCTACTTGAATACTCCAAGTGGGCCTAGTGCTAGTGATGTCTCTTGCTCAGATGTTGCATTTGATAGTAGTGTTAGTGGTAGAAATTTGTTTTGACGTTAGCCCCTAAAGGCCCATTGTCTCTTTAGAGGACAAATGCAAAATTATATTTTTTTCAATTGGTGCCCAGGAACAAAAGTTATTTCCAAATAAGTTCAAAATACAAGGGAGGGAGGGGGACAAAAAGAATATCACAAAAACTTTATTTTAATTTTTTAATTTTTTTTCTTATAGAATATATTTTTGTCTATCTAGAATTCTTTTATTAATTTCATTCAGATTTATTATGAGAAGGTTATGAATAATTTTAATTTTTGGACAATTAAAGGATCTTCTTGAAAAAATTACTTGTAGGATTCATTTTGGAATGCATTTTTTGCAATTTTTCAAAAAAAAAGTTCTTCATGGTTTAGTTTGCTTGCTAAAACAATTTCACCATTGGAATTAGCACATTTTAGTTCCATTGAAAAGATATTAATAATTTAGATTTTCCTTCTATCTCATACCTACTTCTACTTAACAATTTTTTTAAGAATGAAAGTTAAGTTTTTTTGAAATTTTTTTCCCCTAGACTTTCAATTCAATTCTTCAATATAAAGGTTTAAAGTTCAAAACTCTATAGTGCAAAAATTTGAGCTCAAAATGTTCAAAGTCATAAAATCTAATCCCGCAATGTGCTCAAAAACTTGTTTCTAAAGAATTTTTTTCACTTTAAACATAGATATCTTGCTATCTATGCAGTCAAAAATTCTAAATTTTTTCCACACATTCTCACACTAGTTGGATGTAACTATGTAAAATACTATGATTAGATGTGCAAGAAAAACATTTCAATTTTTTTTACTCTTTGCTATAACAATGGCAATATTGGGTGACTTTTTGGCAAAAAAAAAAGGCCTATGGCCTTTAGGGTTAAATACTAACCATACTAACCAGCCTCCAAAAAATGCATGGACCCTCTTGTAGATCCTTGCATTTCTTGAAGGCTACATCCTTGGCCCTAGAATGGTAGGGACTTGGCCATGTTCAACTTTTGGTCTCCTGCCAAGGATACTTAAAACAGGAAAGTGAGCCAGAAAAATGTAGAACTACTAAAAAATCACAGAACTAAGGATAAAAACATTGAAACAAGAAAAAAAAAATATAGAAATAGATAAAACCAACCCTATTTTCCATATCTAGAAAAATGGACAAATGGAAAATAAAAATCCAAAAAATTGCCAAATCACACTAGAAAAAGGAGAATTTCAATTGATACAATTTACACTCTAACTTTAGGTTCACTTTTGAGTAAATTTTCAAAAAGCCAAGTCACCTTCAAAAAGCTAGGAAATGGTCCGATTCCTCTACAAAACTCCCAGGACATTGCACGGAATATTGAGTATTTATTGCGTAGATTTATTGGCGAGTAAAAACAATTGCGCACTTGTTTGTCAGGCAAGGAGAAACACAAGAAAAGTAGTCCAATAGGAATTGAACAAAATAGTGAAATTAGGTTGCCTCACACTAATTTCTCGACATTCAACAATATATAAATATGTATAGTCATTGCAAGAAAATGCAGTAATGAAGGAATTATGTGTGTTGTATGGGTTGGTGCACTATTCATGGCTTGGGTTTAGAGAATTGCATGCTCCTCCATGTGGACAAGCAATGGCTCATGAGCTAACTTCTGTTAGAGAAGGCAACCTAATTGTTGAGGCAACCCAATTTCACTATTTTGTGTAGTAGTAGGCAGGAGGCCGAGTCTTTATAAGCTGTTTTTCGAAAGGTGAGAAATATTGAAATCCCATTCTTTGTGCGGATAAGAAATACAGGTTTAAGTTACGACTTGTCATTTATGAGTCTTTACTGCTGTGATTCCAAAACTAGCTAAATTTTGCTTGATTTCTACTTAGTTTTTTCATACCCTCAGTGTAAGTTATGGGAAATTTCGTTAAAATGGCAGTATTCTGTGTGCCATTTTGACCATCTAGGACAGGTGTAGACTTCAGAACGGCCGTTCTAAACTATCTAGGACAAGTGTAGAGTTCAAAACGGCCAATCTAAACTGTAAAAGTGTCAATGTTCTGGAATGGCACCATTTTAATGAAAATCTCCATTAAATTCAAAAAAATTCTTCCGAAAATGAACATTTGGCTAAAAACCTTGAACCCGTTCTGAGATCTCGGTGTTTAGTGTAACTATGTTTCTGTTGCTGAAGTGTTGGTGAACTCAAGGCATGCTTGAGTTGCTTGAATTGGGCAGTTGGATTTGGTGTTTTAGTTGGTGCTTACTGATTTCACGCTTAGGACGCTTGTTATCTGTAGGTGCACTAGTCTTGCTCTCTCTACATAATCTGCCTGAAAGTTTTCTGAATTAGTATGCAGCCATCATGGCACTTCGAACCACATGCCGTGCTACAGTTCATGGAAAGCTATGGAAGTAATGGAACTATCCTTTGGAGCACTGCCTCACATGGTGTCAGGAGTATGGAACTACAGATAATGCAGCCATGTTTCTCCTATCTAGAGCGTTTTGGTGATGTTCTGAAGCTATATATTGCTCCAGTACCTGGATAGTTGCAGACTCATCGAGATAGTTACGAGCTTTCTCTCTGCACCTTAATTTTGAAACACAGCTTAATGTATGCCAAGTTCTTCACTTTCTTTGTTTTGGTGGACGGTACGGTTACGATTCTTTAGTGCTCACCATTACGATTTGCAAGATTTGCAAGAAGCAGCACAAAAAGAGGCCGAACGTTGCTGCGGCTCTGGCCTTCAATCAACGTGACGCTCAACGACTTGGCGCTCGTGAATACACTAAAAGTAGGCTCTGAAATCACCTCCTTGACAGAGTACAGTCTTCTCTTTCTGCACTATTACTTATTGGAAGTGAAGCAGCAGACCTGTTCAGTTGATCGCAGGCCGACTTCTGAAGAAAGTACGCACTTGCATCGATCACGGACGGAGTGATGGGGCTAGTCCCTCTGCGTGTTGTAATGGAGAAATATTGGCAGATCACGGGAGCCATGCATTCGTCACCATTTAATTTGACTACGAGCGAACCATAGTGGGATCCTATCTGATACATTCATTTGTACAGTACTTGTGTTTGTACAGTACAACACTATTGTCTCTGGAAACTCTGTTGTTGTAATATTAGATAAGCTTTGATTTCACCTCTCAAGAATGATCCGAATTGTTCGATTCAGATTTAGCCGACGGATCATCATGTTTGCATCATCACTGTCTTTTCATATACATTTTACAGACATTTCTACAGTACTATTGCCTCGGTCTAAAAACTCTCTGCTGGTGCTGGTTGTGCACATCAAATATCTCCTGAATCACACTCCTTTCAGGACAAAGCAAGCAGAGCAATCCATGATGCAGCACCGCCGGCATCCTTCCCCGCCAGAACTTCAGGTCTGAGTTCAATTCTGAGCGGTTTAGGGTAGTTTCACAGCTGTTTGACTAGTTAAACTCATGAACTAAACTGAAAACCGTGCAACGAGTGTAACATCCTATAGATGGCTTACGTAAGGATATAGCCTGAATGTTAGCATCTGAAAAGCATCAAGCACCTGAATTATCCACCCTAAATACTGTGGAACTATCCACCCAAAAACACGAATAAGCATTGAATAACAAGTGAAAAATCCATGAAACTGTAAATTCAATTCCTGGTATACATTTATGGTTCCATCAATTTTATTCTACAGAGGAAAGACGAGCATGACGTACGGAATGCATTATGGCTCCATTACTTGTTCCATTTCTACTCGACGATGGTGTGCATTACCAGTTCCACAAGACTCTAACAACGTTATGCTACAGAGGTTTTTGTCTGAATCCAAGATTTTTGTAGAAATTTGAGGTTTCTGTAGAGCGGGCGATGGACTATTCTCTGGCCAGCTGAATGGACTTCCGCAGTGCTTGCAGCAGGCTCTGCATGATGAGCGGCTCTCCAGGAGGTACTTTGTCCTTGTACAGCCCGTTCCTTGTTGCTTGGAAGTAGGCTTGCTGATCGGGTGTTGCAGCATTCACGATTACGTCGATGTGCACCAAGTCTTCTATGGCTCCGTCATTGATGCGGATGTATCCCAGTCGCACTCCTCCTTTCACTTTGTCCACCTGCGTACGCACAGCTCATAGCTTCTTAATAATCGTACTCAACGGTATCCTACAGAAGACACCATTCAAAACGTTTCTACTTAACAACAAAGTTTCTACTTAACAACAGTGCTCAGAAATGAGGCTAAATTCACCAAACCTTCTATGAAAACTTTTTTATTGCTAGAGAGAATGTGAAGAACGCAGTGTTAGATTTGAATTTTTAGGAGATTAAGCAGTGTTTTTAGCAACTTGAGCTCATTATAGATACTGCTGTCACCATCTATCACAATCAACACGTGGTTGAATTTCAAGTCGCAAGTTGGGTGTGAGAAATCACGACTTGGCTGATAATGCCCAAGGCCACTGAACTTTGAATGGGAGATGGAGTTTTCTACTTTCACATGTAGAATTCTACTTTGTCCCACTTTGAATAACAGCACAAGAAATTCATACACAGTGATACAAATTGATCTAAAGAGAGTTTGACTTGTGTAGCACTCAAAGTGATCTTTCCAGTGAGATTCATCGAGTGATCTCCCAATGAAAGGACACTCCTACATATTGGTTCAATGCAAAATGCTTAAAGTGATGGAAAGAGTTGATCCTCAATACCTTAGGTCAAGTTCCCTACGCTGGAAACTGAAGACTCTATGCCATCTCAACTATGTTATCAATTTTACATAGGGCTGACTCGATACAAGGGAAACAAACATGAACCAATCCCCAGGTACTTACTTTCAAAGGGTTTGGAAGCGGCAAATTGGCGTTCGCAGTTAAGCTATTTCCCCACTGCGCGACACAACACAGAAACACAAAATGGTAAGAAATTCATAAACCCTAATCAAGGGACAAAGCCGACGTAACCAATCAAAGTATCATGTAGCACGAATCACATGTATAAGCTTGAACCTAAAACTCCCTAAAAGCTGTGCAATGACAACAAACACGAGAAATGCCGGGGTAAGCCTCATAAAAAAGTGTCAAGGAAACAGCAATTTTCTTCCTCAGTCATTGAACAGAGTCTATTCTAGAGCGGTGTTGAGCAGAATTCCCGCATCCACCAATTCTATTCAATTCAACGCCACTGCCTGCAACCCTAGAAATTCCCGAAAAAATGCAAGCGAAACTCCAGAATCCAGTCCAGACCTCAGCATCAGCATTGAAAATGTGAAACCCCCAAGTTCGCAAACTATCTGAATGGGAGAGAGATGGTCTATCGATGGATTCCAGAATTCCAGAATTCCAGAATTCCCACATCCACAACAATTACACCAATTCTATTCAATTCAACGCCACAACCTACAAACCCCAGCAATTCCTGAGTTGGAGAGAGACGCCCTATCAATGGATTCGCTGACAATGAATGTAAAATGAGGAAGCATTACCTGGAAGAGAAGCGACTCCAGCTTCTTCAGGTCAGCATCGGGAGGCAACAACGCAGTCCCCAGTGACACACCCTCCCCCTCAGTACTCTGTTGCAAGGAGCCTTTCTGCGGCTGCAAAGACCCTCCTTCCCCTGCTTGCGCTCTCACCAAAGACCTCCAAGACCTGTGCCTCAAATTCTGGGAGATCACAATCCGTGGAGAGCTCGCAAATCGAGCTGAACCCAGAATCTGCTTCGTGCAGTTCCTCTCTGGGATTGCACTGGCAGCACCAATCTGGCCAATCGATGCGGATACCGTGCAAGCCGCCATGGCTCAACTATGGGTTTGTGCAATGTGTGCAATTTGTGCAATTTGTGCAATTTGTGGAGTTCCTTGCAAGGTGTGGAATGTGGGTAATGTGTGCAATGTGTGCAATGTGTGCAATGTGGGTAATGTGATTGAGCTCAATTTTGAGGGTGATGGGTGGATTGGAACTTTGGAAGAGAGTATTCTCAGCATTGGTTGGCATTGAATTGAAGAATTTTATCTGTTACAAGCAAAAGCAGAAAGTGGGTTTCGGCAGGTGTGCATGTTTCGGTGCGTGTCGACTGGTGGTGTGCGTGTTTTGGGCTGTGGCGTTGGAAGCTTTAAGGTGGGTACACCCAAATGCGCCACTGACCTTAAACCGCCATCTATGCTCTCTGTACATCTCCAAGTGCAAGAAACGCTTTTAGAATCAAACTTTGTTCCTTAATAACTTTTGCATACAGTATCCAAATGCTACATTCTTTGGTGTGTTGGAAACTCCTTTCACTTGCCAACAAGACAATATGAAAATCTGGCCAGCCTAGTAACAGTAACTAGGCATAGTATCAATTTGTGGCGGTTTTGGGTGTACCTTAGATTGAGCCAATTGATGACATTGGTGTTGGGGATCCGCAGGGATGGTTTGACCCTGGAAGGACGCAACCCCTATGACCAAGGTAGCCATCAAAATGCTCCAATCGTTAGATGAATAGGTGTATTGTTTGTTTCTATAGTTAATAGTGAAGTCATCCATCGGACACTTTGGGTCCTTAGCATCCTTCTAGGATTAAGGAGGTTGAGAATGGATGAGTTTCAACCTTGAATTGGGAAAATGATGTTTCTAAAGTTTGTTTGTGTGAATGGTGAAGTTGTGCAATTGTGCATGATAAACACCAAATTGGGTTCCTTTTAGAAAAATGTGAAGCAAGTGGTTTGCATTGACAAAAGTTACTTTTAGAGTAACTTAGTGATACTTTAAATTGTCAATAATTATAAGTGTTTCAAGCGTTTTTGTACCTTGCATGTGGTCACATTGTTGAAAATTTTGTTCAACTAAATTAGCAGGTTGTAATGAAGATGTCGCAAGCAAAATCTGGATTTTCTACTACGTGGAGAATTTGTTCTAAATTCCAAAAGCAGCACTCTATAGATTCCTATACTGAGTCATAAACTTAATAGGAAAAAAAATTTGAAACCTTGAAGCAATATTGAGAGAATGATGCATAAATAGTGGCACCCCTTAAATAATATTTTTGATCCTCTACTCAAGGTCTAAATAGGTTGCTAGTAGTTTCATATGCAAATTTGGTTTGATATTAGCCTCCTAAGAAGGAATTTGCTCATTAGATACTTGGCAGTTTCAAGTGCTACTTCCATAAAGTTTAATAAAGAAATAAAAAACTTCTTAAACCACTTAAAATATTCTTGCGTACTAACTCTGAATGGACGGAACCTATAAGTAAGCAAAAATGATCCAATTACTATATGAATAGATGCATTAATTATTTCTATAGACCCTTGAAAGTCATTCACCTGTCTAGAGATTTAGTGAATCCTTTGTAGAGTTACGTGATTGAGGTAGAATACAATTGGCAATTTTTTTTATCTTGAATGACTAACATTGCATTTTTAATCAATTTCAATCAAATATACCAAATTTCAATTCCAAAGGGATAACAAATTCACTTTTGGTGATCTAAAAAAATTAATTTTCAAGGTAATATAATTCATGATCATTCATGATGAATATTTTTAATTCAATGGCATAAATATGCATAAAGGTATTGTTTATATGCACTTATTTCAGTTTATAAAAAATCTCAATTTTAATTCAAAATTATAACTACAATAGAACTTCTAATAAACAACACTCTCTAAAGTAATAAACCTCTCCATAGTAATGTGAGACCAATCCTAGCTAAGCTTTTAATTGGAAGGTCTTCTATATATATTACTATTTGGCCTTCAAACCTTCACATGTTTATTCTAGGTTTCAAAAAACAAAAACAAAAAACCTGACATGTTTTGTGAGTATGATGGTACAAATAATTTGCTAAATTTTTGTTGCCAATTGAAAGAAGATTCCTAGCATGTGTTGGACACCATATAAATAAGTTTTGAATTTGTAAACACTAACTAAATCTCCAAATTTTTTGCTTGACTATTCAAAAAGAAACCTTCTTCTATGACCTATTTAGTCAAGTGTAAGGTAAGTAATATATCTATACAAAGATATGAGCAAAAATGTGCACAAATTCAAAAAACGATTTGGATTTCAAAGGATTAAGGCTTAATACAGGTGAAAATCTTTGGAGCTGGTTCTAAACCTGCATGTATACTGTGTCGAATAACTTCCACTCAAAACTATGAGATTCTCTAAACTATTAAGCACTTTCAAGCTAGGTACTATAAAAAATGGACCCCACTTACAGGGCGTAATGCCCTCCTAATAATGCTTGACATTGTAACAAATGCCAGGCACTATTACGAGGACAATCCTACACAAGGAATCAAACTGTATAGGACAGAAGTGCAACTATTCATCCTCTAAATTTGTTTTGGAAAGGGAAGATCTTCTACAGTAATTTGACTTCCAATGACTACTTTTGCAATTTTGGAAGTCAATGATTCACACGGTAATAGAAAAGGAAGATTTTGAGGGTCCCCCCTTCGGCATTTAAGGGTTAATGAAGCGGGACACCCTCACACGCAGGCCTTCCGTTGTGTGAAGGCCCCGCCCCTCAGGCTCGGGCTCTCGCCCTCGCCTTCGAGGCAGGGCCCTCACACGACAGGAGGCCCTTGTGTGAGGGCCTCCCACTATACTACAAACTAATAACAAGCTACTTGTGTTCCCGAAGCTGCAGAATTTGTGATACACTTACAGAAACACAGGCACAAGAAACTCTGCAGAGGCCTTTGCAAACAATAATGAAATGATCAGCAGATGCGTCTATCCACCTCCACATGTACAAGACGATCTTAATAACAAGTGAAGTTGCCTCATAAAGGATCTCAAAAATTGAAATTTAGATGAGAACGATCCAACATTTATGGACCGTCATATCCTTCGTGAAAAGAGAGAACTCTCTGATAGCAGTCCTCAAAAACTAAACGCTGCAATTTGTAGTTTGTAAGCTCCTCTTCAGTCATTATTTTTTCGTTTTACATACAACCGATAGATTGCAATCCCTGCAACTGCGACCGTCACGCCAACTGCACCCAAAGACCCCGTATAAGAAAACAGAAAGCAGGTGGTTTTCAGCAACATTAGATCATTTCAGGATCTGTTGGACCTCCCCGAGATATGACGGGGAGCTATTCGTCTGATCTTAAGGCGACCTCCCCATGAATCATGGAGAAGATTCTCTTTTGTGATGCTGTCTAAATGGTCTTGAAACTTACAATCTACCATATTCAAACTGGGAGGATGTGCAATTCGTTTTCGATCCAGAACAAAGGTAATGAGACACCTCTACACAGATTTCTATATTGTATGTAAAATGTAAATGCATGTACTCACTCCCACTATGCTGTACATTGTGGTGTGGGGACTTCAACAAAAACAATGAACTCTTAATTCACGTCGGCCCTTGAAAGGACCGAAGTTAAGTCATGACATACCCGCAGTAACTGTCAATGACTGCTGAATGAGACGCCGATAGTGCTTATGTTTTCTTCCTGTCTCCGTCTCAGGAATGCTCAAGTGTGGATGTTGAGCAGCATCAACAATCTTTCGAAACAAGTTGCCAATATCACCTAATTTCATGCTAACAGAGATGGTAGCCTCAAGCCCCATATCAGTGCACACCTGAGCATCAATCAGCGTACCGTCCAACTCAGCTTCAAGGGAGAATAAAACAAGTACTTACAGGATTGTACACCAAGTCTCCCAAGACTGATGAAAACCAACATCCTACTCCTTACAAGACAACAATCCTCAGAAAACTCATCCTAAGCCTTGTTCCTTAACAGAGAATCATCAAGAATCTGCCCTTCTCAATACATATGCACTGTACATAACAGGAAGATGAATATTTTACCCTGGTGGAGCCCTTTGTACAAGATGGATCAGACTCAAGATCATCTTTCGCGGCAATAAGCAGGCAAGGAACCTCAAATCCAGTGATTTCTTGATGTGCTGCTACTTGTACCAATAATTCATACGCACGTCTCCATGAATGTGCATCTGCACTGTTGTCAACCCAACACCCCAACCCAATTCAGCCTCATCACAAAAATCTCTCAACTTGATCACCGACACTATTCGGTGTCCATATTTTAACTCCCAAGTGACCTAGAGACCATTTTATAGTTGATGCCCAACCTCGGCTGAGTTTCAAATGGATTTTCTTGGCAAAATCTAATTAGGGTTTAATTTAATATTTTCACATATTCATTTCACTTATCCTTAAATTGGTATATTCCAAAATGAGATTGCTACGGTCAAACCGTTATAATTTGGAAAATATGCTCTTAAAGCTATAAGATCATTATAGATTGTTATCTCGATTTTGAAGTCATATTTTATAGCCGTCCCATGCCCCTTCAACATTTAGGGTTAAAGAAAAACAGAGGAAAAAGGCTTCAGGTTCATACCTGTCATACACAAAAGCAGCCACATCACATGAAGCCAGAGAATCCTTCTTCTCTAAGAGGTCTGTTACAGATTCCTCAGTGACCTCTCTCAAAACCAAAGTATTCCTTCCACCCTGCACGCTTCAGAATTTGTAAATCTCAAGAGTTTAATTGGTATTAGTAAAACTCTGAACACTTGACAAGCATACGTAGTAGCCAGTTAACCACCTGAACACTCAGCAAACAGGCTTGACTGCAGGATTCGTAAGAAACGTACCCCAATTTGTTCTACCGCGTTCACAGCATGACAAGGGCCTTTTGTATGTTCATATGCTTCGGAGTAAGGTCTGCGCACGTAACAAATACACGGCATAGGTTATGTAAAATTACAGAGAAACCTATAAAAAACCAAGTAGCCACTCTTCGGCATATGGGCAAGAAGCCACGCAGTGAAAAATGACCCTTGAACCTGACCATCACCTACCCGTAGGGTGAGAAGCAACTCACCTTCCCATAAGTGCATTCAAAAGGGCACTTTTGCCACAGTTGGTTGCACCAAATATGTAACATTGGTACACAACACGATCCGAACGCTGCCTCCTCCTGTCTCGGCGTCGACGATTTGTGATTCGGAATGCTGTTGCTGGATCATCAGGGTATCCTACGTATATAAGATGAGATAGAGTCTTCCGTGGCTCTAAAATTGTCATGAATGCCCACTGAAGCCAACAAATACAACAGCTTCAGCTATTTTCTCATCACACTGTTTCTCTCGGATAAGAATTTTAGAACCAGAGAGCCTACACTGCAGCAACCTTCTGTTCCTTAACCCCTAAGTGCCCAAGCTAAGAACAGGAAGTCCAATTGGAAGCTAATATTTGATCTTAGTAACTTGTATAGCACATACCTCTATTTTTCGAAAATGTGCTTGAAAGCAAATAACCAGTTATATTAGGGGGTGTCACAGTTAAGGACTAATGCAACAAGAAAAGAGGAGATTTGGGCAATGCGTTTCGAGGAGCCTAATCCTTGTAAAAAGATACTAAGGCTAAGAATTGCACAGGGCCGTATTTCTGGAACCAAAAAAACCGTCTTGTGGTTGAAATTGTGAACTAACCCTCATAACTTCCAAAACATATATTTATCATTCAAAAATATGGGTTAAGAATTCTATTTTCTATCGATATATTTGTTCCCTTTCTTGCAGCTTCGTAAATCATTTATTTCAACTCCTATAGATGTGCAGGCAGACACTTTTGGTCATTTGAGCTCTTAGAGTTTGAAAGAGATGACTTCTAATATACAAAACAACATCGTTACCCGAGTTCAGAGAGATACGTACCAGCGACAGAAAGCCATCTAAAGTAAGACCTCCCACTTGATTGGTCTCCGCAGCACCACTATATGGCGCCTCTAACCAGGGGCTGCACGTAAATGCTAGGCAGGTCAGGATTCACCCACTGCCAATTCTAGTGAACCAACTAGCTAAATTCGATTCAAATATTGTTGATGGAGCTACTGTAGTGGAATCTCCTTATTAGGACCCCAACATATCTCAAATCATTTTCTTAATAAATATGTGGATAACACAAGGTGCATTCTTCAGAGACCTCGTGGCCTACAAACACGTAGCATGTTTGCATTGGAGGTATAAGCAATTCACCTGGACGGGGCCGTTGAAAAAAGATCTTCTAGCTCCTGGGGTCGCAGTGCACAATCCTGCGTTTCCAACGTGCTTTAGTTCATTAAGTTCTAAACAATTTGAGAAAAGTTGACTTAAGTCCTAAGTAAACAAATGGCCTAAAGTGTCTGCTTCTATATCTATAGGAGTTGAAAAATATCATTCAGGAAGCTTCAAAGACAGTAACAAAATGTACCAATAGAAAGAAAACCATACCCTGCATAAATATCAATAGGAATATGTTTGAAAGTTACTACAATAGCATTTATTATTACTTGGGCACTTACCCCATCTACGTCGAAAGCCACAAAAACTCCTTTCAGGAAATCGATTGCTTTCTCTGTCAACTCTACAAACTGCATACGAACATAGTAAAAGTGTATCAGAGGTCAATTCATAAGCAGGCTCAGTAGAAAGCAATCAATACAGAAACTGTACAAATAGCAGAACACCAAAAAATTCCCATATAGCCTTACAAGGCCTCAAAAGAGCCCTCAGAAACCGCAGCCAAAAGTATGGGTATACTTGGCGTATTCACAAAAGTCCTGGCATCCAGCGAATTTGCAAGAATTTTCCAGTTCGTCAATGGAATGAGTCTTAAGTAGGTAGAACTGAAGAGTAAAGTACACAAGGTTACCGCATCCGGGGACCGCTTGAATAAAGGACTTTGCAGCAGGTCATCCCGCAACTTAATCTCATCGTCATACCCGAATTTTCTGAGCACCGTCCAGGTGGTTTCCAAGCGACCCCTCTCAATAAACAGAGAATGGAGAAAGAGAAATCCCGTCAGAGTGAGCCCGTTCGCATTGACACCCTCGGCCATCTTCTCTGACACAACGTTTTTCACCCCTTCTATTTCAGAGGGCTGCAAAGGTGCATTGAAGCACTTGACCTGGCTCCACACACAAGAAAAAAACAATCTCAATATGGTGGTCACCTGTATCTACTGCGTGAACATGAAGACACTGTAAGTGGACTATTTGTGTTCACCCCTCCTCTACTACCAGGGTTTTCAGTAACTTTAGACAACGACAAAATCCTTCGAACCACATAACATTAAGCAAATCTTCCCAGGGGAGGTCTTTCTATGGTCATGGTGGCCAAACGGAGGTCTCCTTGTGAATAATGAGGAGGCCCTCGTACGAAACCTGTGACAATAGACAGACCTCTCCAGGAATCATGACGAAGAGTCTCTCGATGATGTTGTCAAAAAAGTTCCTGAAACAAATCAATTGCATTGAAAATCCTGTTTACAACATTTTACAATACACATATATGCATTGCAAAAAAGTTGAGAAGACAAAAGTTTCAGGAACCTGGAAATCGTTAAGTTCGGCATCGTTAAGTGCACCATCCTTGTCCTTGTCACAGAGAATGAAGATCCTCTTCAAAGCCCGAACACAACGGGGTTTTAACGTCTGAGTCTCCTGATCGAAAAGAGGAGCAGTGGGATGAAGAATGGTTTTCTGAGCATAGTAAAATACTTCCGCAACCTGCAAACCACACACAACACAACAACAAGCATTTTATTTTTCAAAAATCCTGCGCTCATTGCACAAAACGAAAGCACACCTTTCCCTGGACAAGAGACTATTGAAGTTTTTCTCAATCAATTGCAAAGCTGTACCTGAATTTGTTTCAGCGCCGAGCATTCGAGACATGTTTCAATTTCGCGAAACTCCTGCATCAGTGGAGACATAATTTGTTCGAGGCTGGACTGATGATCGTCACGGAGATCCAGCTTGCATCCCACAACAATGACGGGCACCTTGACCTGCACAAAAGAGATTTCACATGGGAATCCAGTTTATTGAGTTTCGTCAATACAATGCAATGCAACCTCAAGGAGAGAGACGCACTTCTAAACGCCGAAGCTCAGGCAACCAGTAGCTTGAGAGGCGCTCCAGAGAATGCGGCCGATCACAGGCATAAGTCAAAACGATGGCATCGGCCTTCTTGCATTCCATTTCCGTCTTGATCTTGTCTTCTTGCCTGGGAAACACAAGTGGTGGCAACAATCAGACTAGGTTACAGAAAAACGGAATACTCTCATTCTCCATTTCCTAGTTCAGCAACAATTTCAACGTTTCTCAACGTTTGTAAGTGCACTTACAACTCAGGAACGGTGTCACTGAAACCAGTCTCCATTTCCTAATTTCAGCAACAATTTGAGCGTCTATCAGTGTTGTTACGTGCACTTACAAACAACTCAGGAACAGAGTCATCGAAACCAGTCTCCATTTCCTAACTCAGCAGCAATCTGGACGTTTATCAACGTTTATATGTGCAGTTACAGCTTCGGAACAGAGTCATTGCAAGCAGTCTCCATTTCTAATTGAGCAACAGTTTGAACGTTTCTCGATGTTGTATGAGGACTTACAGCTTAGGAACAGCGTCATTGAGAGCAGAATCGAAACAAACGCACTGAAGGCGAATCAAGATTCGCAACAACGAGAAGCAATTGCGACTGCGAGAATCAGAAGAGGCGCGCGAACAACAAACCTTGACGACGTGTCGACGATGGTGAGCGGGACGCGATCGGGGTAGAAGTCCGGCGGAAGGCGAGTGGGCGGCAACACAGGTGGCGGTTTGTCCGGGAAGGAATCCGTCGCCAGCGCGATGATGAGACTCGACTTGCCCGTTCCTTGATCGCCTACCACCACCACCTGACATCGCGACCTAAGGTCTCGCCCCGCCTCGCCCGTCGACATGGTGCCCCTATTGCTCCGCTCTCTTGCGCACTCTCTCAAATTAATTGCGAGAATACGTGATCCTCAAACCCTAATTAGGGTTCGCACAATAGTCACTTGCGGGGTAACGTTCGCAATTTGGTGATGGTTTGCTCTGTTCTAATCTTGGACTGAATTAGTTACGCCTCTGATTCATCGATGACAATCCTTGATACTACTCGTCTAATTCTTTGGTAAGAACAGAGAATCGGGCAAATTGGTTGTTCAAGCCTCGATTGCTGCACTCTCGTGCACCCTCTCCAATGAATTGACGAAAATACGTGATACCCGAAACTGAATTAGGGTTCTCACCATAGTCAGTTGCGGGGTAACCGTGAGTCGAGTATGCAATGTGCCGATAGTTGCTCTGTTCTAACCTTCGGACTGAGTTAGTTGCACCTCTGATTGATCAACGACATCCCTGATACTTTGTCTAATTCTTATTTTTGTTAGGGTTTCGAACAAAGAATCAGGCAAATTGGACTCGCTTCCCGAATTGAGCTACAGTAAATGTAGGTTTTGTTCTCCGAGGCATACACGAGTACTACTTAACTTATACGAGTATCCTTCACCAAAGTTGCTACTATCTTGGCACCAGAATTAGAGTGACCCAACAGCCTCTAGAATTGGCAACCTAAAATCGGTCGTTTCACATGGCACCACCTCATCAGCGACTTGATCGCATGAAACTGCTTTTCCCCTTTTTGAGATGAGTAAGCATTGAGCCAAGTTTCATCAATCAATTGAACGCAAGCATTCCGCGGAAAGCCAGTTAGCGATGGCAGTGTCGTTGTGTTTGGCGCCTTGGTGTTCTCCCTTGCAAACGGAAGCTTCGAATTGGTGTCGAGGTAACGGCAAAGCTGGTGTTGCGGGAGTTGCTAGAATTGCATGTTTGAAGTCAAAGAGATTGGGATACCGGCAAGCGGAGGGGTCGAGGTTGTTATTCCAGATGGCAAGTGCAGAAATGAGTGGAGCTTCGACATCTTCGGCTGCGCCCGCGGCTACTGAAATACCACAGAAACAAGCAGCGGAAATGGTGCAGGAGTTTTATGGCGCCATCAACCGACGTGAGATTGCCTCAGCTGGGGACCTGTTTGCGGACGATTGCGTCTATGAGGATCTCGTGTTTCCTAAGCCCTTTGTGGGAAGGAAGGTACGCTTGTCAGGAGTGATTTGTGAGTTTGCTAATTCTTCAAAGTTTCCTGAGGGTGAGGATGCAAGGACGTCGTAGTTTAGAGTTTAGGGGTCATGGAGCTACGAGATGAATGCCCATGTATAAGAATTCATTCAAAATACTTTATTTCCGCATGCTCTCTTTCCGAGAATGTCAGTGTGGAATTCAGACTTGTTGAAAGCTTCGTTACAAGCCTTTTTGAAACGGCTTGTAAGGGTAGCTGTTTTCAAATCCGGCCTTGCACGATTTTGCGCCTGAATCTCGTCTCATACTACGAGCTCCATTGTAGAGACCTCCAATTGCATTGCCTAAAATGACCTCAATTCTCGAAGCGTACGTCTTGAACTGCGACAAGCCCTATTCATCTGTATGTGACATTGATGACCGTGCGAATTTTGTTTTTCAGGCGATTCTTGAGTTCTTTCAGAAGTTCGTGGATTCTGTGGGTTCCGAACTGGAGTTCACAGTAGATGACATCACCACTGGTGATCCCAATGCTGCTGGTGTGACATGGCATTTAGGTAAAGGAAACCCTCTCAACTATGGTGTTTCCTTTTGGACATGATTCTCAGCAAAAATAGATTGTTTTCTGGATCATAATAAGATTGAGAAAACATCATAAAGAGAATTTGAGATCTCTCTATGGTCACAATGATTACTGTGATATTCCGAGACCTTTATATGATCATCATGATTATATGGGAATATCACTATAATCATGAATACATCAGGGAGACTTCTCCATGAGGCATGGAGAAGAATGTCTTCGTGATTTTGTGATTCCCTCTGTCTAATGCTTTCGAAACAATCTAATTTTACTGTAAACCTTGATGTTTTGCTTCTCAAGTCAAGATGATAAAACTCTCTCTCGTCCTGTTGATTTCAATTGTCTCACGAAACATCGTCCTTGCTGTTTATGAAACAGAGTGGAATAAAAAGCCATTTCCGTTCAGCAAGGGTTGTAGCTTTTATCGCTGCCAAGTGTTCAATGGCAAACGGCAGTTTGTGTAAGCTCTTCACCAGCCTGTTAGTTATGTTCCGGTATCATTTCTTGGTTTCTGTTTCTTGCAGTTGATCGTTAAGGGAGTCTCTGATGTGCATTGACTATTGCAGTTATGGCAGAGACGCTGTAGAGCCTGCAACCAAACCCGGTAATCTGACACTGGTGAGTAAGCATGAACACACTTCTTTTCCAACTGAGCCATTTGTCCCCCTCTACTGATGAACCCACCCTGTTTGTTCTGTGTACGGAAAAGACGGTTATTGCTCTCGACCTTAACACACAATACTAAGATTTCATTGCTGTGTATGTACGCAGGTGGCTTTAAAGGGTCTTGGTGCATTGCTGCGGAGATTCCCATCACTTGCGGATAGGTTTTAAGGACCTTCACTTTATGTGCAAAAATCTGAATAGTTGTATAAGTTTCTTCAGTCCACGACCCTCTCGAGAATAACTTGCTTGCTGGTTTTGTGCACATTTACACGACTGGCTCTCCCAATTGAGCCGCATACTTGCCAGCACAGATGATCGTCTTACACAATTCATATGTGGTAAGTTCCAGTTGCTATTGTACTTAGCGACCAAGCGAGATGTCATTGATAATCATAGTTGCCCATACCAATGGGAAGAGTTATTGTAGTGCCTTAGTCAGCTATGCAAGTTGAGGTATTATTCTAGAAAGCTCTACTCTTCAGTGTATAATTCACGACCTGGGGCGAAGGTAGCTACAAGTTATTTCAAAATCTTTCTAATTTCCTGTCCCAAAATGTATCGATGCAAATTGCACGGACTATCTCTATAGAATAAACTGCAGTTGTGTTTATCAGTCATTTCAATAGCTCCCTTACATGAGTTCCTAGATTGAAACTTTTGAGCAAGCCGCAAGACTATGCCTGTAGCTCACTAACCTGAGTTCCATTGATTGAATCCAAATCAGATCCTGCTTTCTTCGTAAAGCTGGCCAGATGCACACCAATAGATCCACTCGTACATTAACTTAAGAACATAATGCCAGAATCTGCTATCCTTGGTTGTTTTTATTCTACAGTATGTGAGATACAATTGACTTCGACTTAGCGAACTTCGAAGAAACGGCAAGAATATACCGTTGTCTCATTCCTTCTGTCAACACAGGCTGGAACACTGGAATCAAGCAACGCTCTTGCCCACCTGCAGAAGCTTGCGTGTTTTTATGCTGTGACTGCTGTCCGTATACAAATCCATCGGCGCGCTTTTACTAGATTCTTTTGTGTGCAGATTTAGAATTAGTCTCTAAAATTAAATCGAAAACAGATTGCAACAGCTTAATAATATCCGATCCGAATATTTCGTGGAAAGCACTTCAATACTCCCCCCTAATTATGCTTCCTTCCCTTCTAAATGGGGGGGCAGTCACGTTCTTCCTGAAGACACCTTCTGCCAGAATGCCAGTTGATCGCTAATCTGGTAGCCTACGTATCACTCAACCTTGCAGGAGTTGCAGCATTGTTCATTGTGTGCAAAAGGGTTTCCGATTTTCGCAGCGACTTGTAAGGTAGAGGCTCCATCAACCATATAGTACATTAGAGGCTCCATTGACCGTACAGGTAAGCTTTGATTTGTGCTAATTATGAAAACATTAAATCTATTGCCTTTTATTTTAATGCAATTGTTTTGCAGCTTCACACAAACTGAATGTGCAAAATTTTAAACGGTGGAAGTTTCTAGATTGTTGTAGGAAAGGTTCAAAGTTCACCCATTTATTATGTGTTGTGATGTGCAGGTTAAGTCTCGAGCAAACAGGGTTGCAAATACGTTGGAAAGAGGGGCAAGCAAGCAAGCGTCTGAGAGTGTGAGGCGATGGGGTTGAGGGCACCAAGCCTGGCGGGCATGGACGCTTTCGAAGTACGCCGCAAACGGAAACCCGTGAAGCTTTCGAATGCAAGATCAGTGAACGTGATCCTGTGGAGAGTTGATGGATCGGCTGTGGTGGCTCATTCTCGAAGGACAACAGATTGCTGCACGAATACTATTTGGCGCCGCATGATGTGTGCACGCTATGTGGGCCGAAACAAACAACAGTGTAACTCCAGAGAAACAGAGGATGCAGATGATGAGAATCTCGACCATGATTTTCTGGAGCTTGGGGAGCCGCACCAATCGCCCCTGATGAAGGAAGTTGGTCCCAAGCTGCAATCCAGTTTCAACATGAGGCGATGGCCGCAAGGATGGATCTAACTTCTGCCGAACCTCTCTGTATTGTAGCAACCTTTGTACAGTTCTTAAGCAATCGGCATTTATCACAGTTATAAACTCTTCATAGCATTCTGTAGGGTTTAGGATTTAGGGCTTTCTTGAGAGTTGTGTGCCACTGCATCCACCTACATTGGGTGGGAAGTTATTCTTTTGAGATGAAGACAAAGAAATCTCTATCGCTGTTCGGCGAGATTTTGCATTTTTCATGCATGGAGGATGCATTGCAGGATTCAGCGTATTTTTATGAGGTTTCAGTTTCATGTATGTAGAAATTATTATTATAGGTTTTGAAGGATCTGACTACCGATTATTACTATTTGATACACATCATTTGGTTCATTCAAGCGGCTCAAATTGCTGACTGATTGTTTCCGTACTCAATAAATTGAATTCTATGAGCAGATCTGCTTTCAATATTCATGGTAAAACGCTTGGTCCATTTCAATCTTGTTCAAATTTGCAGGATGTTGAAGCACTCGTTTTCGGAGTGAGGAACCTTGGATTCTGGAACTGGGCTTATCTTCATGGACCTTTAAAAAGAGACCCTGTAGTGAGATTACAGCTTTTTGTATGCCTCGATTGTACCAACATTTCCTTCAGAAACAGACCAAACCTAATTTTAACAACCTCCCCAAATTGAATGATCCTCCGCCCTGTCATTCAATTTTGTTCATGGGCCAGAACACACAACATTCGAGGAGGGCGGAGCTGAGGTTGACAATTGATGGGCATTACTTCGGGTTTGTGTAACTTAGATTGCATGGACTTCCGTTCCAGTGCAGTTCGAGCGCGAAAGCAAATTGTGGGGATTTCAAACTGGGGTTTCTCTTTATCATTTGCCACTTGCAATCCTTGTATGTGTTCTCTATTAGGAGAGAGACGATATTCAATTGATATAGCTGTGTTATAAAGAGTGCCAGAGTATCTTCAAGTGTGCCAGACTGCTCTCTGTCCTACAGTTGCGCTGTCTCGAGATGGCGATGAGGTCAAGGCTTCGGTGGATGGCGATGCATCCAAGTGCATCTCTCCGGAGGATTCGCAATGGATTGATAGCTATTTTTCTCAGCGTGATGGCGCCATAGCTGTGGCACACCTGCAAAGAATTCTTGAGGTTCTTTTAAAAGCCCAGAAGAGGGTTTTCCGAGGGGAGGCTAAGGAATTCGTGCAGTTGTGCAACCTTCTTCCTGGACTAATGAAAATAATTTTTACAGGCAAACATTTCGAGTGAAGAAACTACCTTCCAACAGCTGCAGGGACTCATGCTTGTAGAGCTTACGGTTGCAATTCCCTCTTCACGAGTTGAACGTGGTGTACCAAGACTTGAAACCAGCGTTTGTAAGCTCCTCGAGACTTTGTCAACTGCATTGGATCCAAAAAGTGAATACTATGAATGGCGCAGAAAAACGAGCACTGCAAGCGTGAATGTGGTACTATCAGAGTGACATCGGAGTTGGAAAAGTTCCTGGCTACTCGTTGCTCGTTGCTGGCGAGGGTGGTAAGAAAGTGCATTACCTCTGCTGTAACAAGGGTGTGGACTGCAATGAGAAAGCCTGTGAATGCTGTAAACCTCCAATGAGTGCCGATGCTGTTGTTGTGTATCTACATTGTCTCCTTGCCAAAACAGCATCTGGAAATGAATATGAACACATTATATAATGATTCTGAGTTCCCCCAACAACTTTCGCTGTCAATTGTGGCTGTGCTTCTGCGTCCTTTGCATCAACTGGTTTGGGAGGACGCCTGGCGAGAGGTTTATTTTCGACATGTGGAGGCCAATTTCAAGGCTAAGTACAAGGACTGCTGTAGCGATATGTGTTTATCCCTTGTTGCGAATTTCGAAGGATATGGTTCCTGAGATGGCTCCATTACCACATCCCAGATATGATCATGCTGGGCTAAACCAGGCGTTAATTATAGTTGTAATTAACGAGATACACAAGACCTCATTTGGGGGCCTATCCAGTGATGTATTGCGAGACTTTCTTGGCAAGCTGCAAGAAATCGTGTGTGACCTCCACTCGTCTATCCATTCACCTAGGACCAATGCAAAGCAGCTGTGACTTGGTATTTTCTGCAACTTCATTTGCCAGCCACTGACACTAGCCTTAGGATGTACATACTAGCATCATTTGAATAGGATTAATTCTTAGTTCCCAACCTAGACTAAATAATCACAAACTTGCAAGATCGTGTCTTGTAATCGGGAAACAGATCTGCGCAAGTACGCTTGAGATACTAGATTTCAGTGCGTACTAGCTCGGAAAACTTTGTGGGATGTGTTCTCGATTAGTTGGAGGCCCGTGTTTCTCCCAATGTTACAGTCAAGCAAATGTGTACCGTTTGGCTTGTTCCACAGTTTGACGTTCTATCCTTTAGGGACATGAAGTCATAATTTGCGTCAATCTAACTGAAAAGGAGATTGAAGTGAAGATCTTCTAAGACTTTCTGCTTCTGCCCCAACAGGCCAAAATTCTCTACTTCATGGATCAAGAGTATTTATTGGACATCCTTCGGAATTGAAGCTCCTAAAATGTGTTGGAAGCTTTGAAGCTAGAATGAGAGCACACTCAGTCAGTGCAACATCGTTCAACAAATCGTGAAACTGAGAGTGAAGCCACTTGGAGGAGTACATGTACAGTACAGTACAATCCTTTGAAGGAAGAGAAATTCGCCTAAAAGTGAGCCACTGTGATTAACTAAGTTTCTATCTCAAGCTTCCTTGGAACGTGCACACCACATCAGCTTCGATCATGGTAGTCAAGTGCAACAATGTGCAATGATATACTTACCGAAGTGACATAAAACAGTACCAGAAAACTGTTTGGGCTTTGAGTTTGGGCTTAGGCATTTATGAATTACTTTTCAACGCTAACGTGGCACCATCCCATTAGCAATCTGTCACCATTGCCATTACAAGTTGCAACTCATAACTAGTTGTTGACTTTTCAATACTAACATAGCACAGTCCCATTGGCAACCTGTCACCATTGTCATTACAAGTTGCAACTCATATAACCTTCTTTTCTTTCAACTTGCTTCCTACACACTTGGATCATGAAGATCAAAGATTGTGATTAAAAAATGTACAACCGATTAGGTACGATAACCTATTTGTCGCTCGCGTGGCTCATCGGTTATTTAATACATAATCTATGCATTGGTGGTGTGGTTCATCTGTTATCTAATACATAAGCAATTTTGGGAAGTTTGGGTCCAGCAGTACCATCAGTACTATGTCTTAATGTCTTATGGGCAATAAGATGGGCAATAAGCTAATTTGGTACATTCATTCAAAAGTCACATATGATCGTTTTGATAGCTGACTATTTCCTCAAGGAAGAGCAGCATTATGAGCGGTGGTTCAGTCTCTTAACCCCTAAAATTCCTAGCAACCACATTGTCCGTTTTTTGAGGTTTCGGTCAGCTTTGGCAGTTTCACTTTTTGTAAGAACAATTTACGTTTTTGGATGCGTTTTGTCAATATATATCCAAAATATAAATTACGTGCAAATGGGAGTTTAGATGCATTTGCATGAATTTTTGAGTGATTTGGCTTTAAAATTTCAATTTCCACAATTATTGAAGGACTTGCAAGGAAGGAATTGCCACTTGGGCAATTTTTTTTGACACTTGAGGATATTTTTCCTTAAGGGCAATGGCATGAAAAAACACCTTTTAGACCATAAAAATTGAATTTCAAAACTTTTTTTTTCAATTTTTTTTCCTTCTCACTTTTTGTTGTTACTATGCAACTCTCTACCATTTGGGTTGCAAAAAAAGCCGGGCATTCTAAATTTTTGAAGAGTTTATTGATGTTTTGGGATGTTTTATTCTTTTTGAAGGAATCATAGTAATGCAAGTTTTCACAAAGTAGATTCAGGTTATAAATATGGGTATGCTAGTTTCCAACCCTATCATTTACATCATAATCACAGATTTAAACTAAATTCAACACCAATTAGTTATTAGTGAATTTTGAAGTTGAAATACCCTTACTATAAATTCATCACAAGGAGTGACCTTTTTAGGCCTTTATGTTTTGGCCATGTTATGAAACACTCTGACTGCTTTAGGTGAGTAAGATGACCATTATGGATAAAAAAATTTATTGATTTTGGAGACTCTTTGGGGGAGAATTGGGTAGCACACTTGAAAAATTCATAACAAATTCATACTTTATCAAAAAAATAAAATTTCAATTGCTCTCTCCATTTTTTATGTGTAGAAAGAAAATTTAGAATTTTCAACAATGCCAATAGGGCAAACTATTCATTCTACTTGTCATAGATTGATTTACCTTATTTGGCCTATGAACTCTATAAGCCAAAGTATTCACTTCACAATTTCAATTAGTCTTAGATGGACTATTATACTTCTCACAAGGACATAGTTGAACTTCTTTTCTCTAATTGTCATGGTAATTGTTCAAGATTCAATCCTTTTAAGGTTTATAAGGTACAAACCTGGATCTCAAGGATTGAAAACTTTGAGATTCATATGAATTTTATAATTCTTGATTTCATTTTGCTTCAAAATTTTGTAGACGAGTACAATACCTCACATACTACAACTTCCATGTTCACTCTTCACAATTTCATTCTTCACAATTTCTTCACTCATTCTTGTAATGTGACTTTTTGAATTCGAATGTCACAAACTAAAACTCAATTTAGTAAGTCACTACAACTACACCTACTTGTGATTAGTTCCTAAAATCAACCCCTACAAATTCTTGCATAAAATGTACATGAGACTCCCACCAACCAACCAAGACCCATTGAAAGCATAAAAAGTTTAATGATACAAACCACGCTCAATTTCATGCTTTCATGGACAATCCCAGGCACAGTTAATCTGTTAATGGTGAATCCTCCACCTCAGGCAGGAATTATAGTACAGTACAAGCATCGGCTGATCTGCAAGAACTGGCAGACTCTGTTGAATTTGATGAAAGTCCCATCCATCTGCTTCCCTTCAGGGGTCGTTTTCAACATCCAAGCAATCTCCGTTTGCTTCAAGTCCTTGAGCAAGTTGCTTGATCATTGCACATCAAAGTCGAACATGCTCTTTGCATTCTGCAACCACTTACAAGTTACAACGTGATGGCAAGAACTTAATTACCAGCTGACATCTTCTCTTAGGAGTCAACCCTACTTAGCGTACATCCTGTGAGTATGACTGTGACAAGCCGTCCAAGTTCCAACAGTTAAAAAAGAATCCGCAGACTTGGATCAGGTCCCCAACGACGTCTCGTATTGACTGAACCCTTATACCAACAGAACCTTTATACCAACAGCAACTCATCTCTTCCAATCAACACTCGGTTGGCTTTCCGAGAGGAAGTTAGGTGTAAGCACGACTTCTCTATGAACACTGCCCTTTTAAGTGAAACTGGGGTTGTCTACCATCTCTCCAGTAGTGGTATACAACCTCCCACTTTGAAAAATTGCATAAAAGATTCATACATAGTGATAAAAACGATTTGATCTCAACAGATTTGACTCTTGTAAAGTGATCTCTCCAAAGCACAACACTGATCTCCCAATGAAAACTCCTACGGTCGTTATCAACGCTTACAGTGACACAAATAGTATACTGTACCTTAGATAATATGAGTCATTAATATGTTAATTGGGACTTCTCAGTCTGCACTGCACTCGCAACATACTAGTATCTCTCAAGACCCAAAGACACTTTACGCGGTTCACGTATTTCTGCACAAATCAACAGCTTCCCAAGTCTAATCTAGGCATCGAAATGAGAGCAGTCCAACGCACAGAAGCAATACCCCCAAGTGATGAACTGAAAGCAGACTTAAGTTCCCAGTGCTCAAGAAGCATTGATTGCTCGCACTGGACTCCTTTACCTGCGTAGCGATAATTTATTACACAAAAATGGTACAAAAATGCTGCTAAAGTTAAGAAGAAAATGAACACTAGTCATAACTTAATGCGGGCCATGCATGATGGCCGCAGGTCGATACCCATGCGTGGCCAATGTCGGCAACTTCCACAGCGCAATCACCCCGGCTGCTAACGCCGACACCGAAGCGAACCCAAATGCAGGCTCATTCCCACCGCCAAACAACGCATCCCAAGGTCCTGCTCCCAAAGCCACAATCGTTTGGGGAACCACGACCGCAAGATTAAGTACCCCCATCGCCAGCCCTTGTCCTCCCCCTGAATCCGCCGTCAGCTCCGCAGTCACTGAATATGGGACACTGTATGTAATAGCCAAAGGAAAACCAAGCACTGTAAACAACGCCACAGCAGCTACCCTGCTCCCAGTCCTGTGACCATCTGGAGTTGCAAGTGTGATGAGTTTCGTGCACGCCATCGCTAAAAACACTGTGAAGTTCCCGATTGCCCAGAGGTTCTTCGACCCGAGTTTTTGGGAAAGGAAATCAATGGACAAGGAGCTGATTCCTAAGATTACTGAGTTCAAAAGAAGCCCAAATGCACCCTCCTGCACACCACGTTCATATGCCGCAACTTGAGCGTCAGTGCCGGTAGGGTCACCGTTGAAAACCTCCCGGCCCATCCAATCTGTGTCGAATAAAAAGAAAGGGAACCATGACAACCAACAGAGCGCCATCACTACAAGGACAAACTTCATGGATCCAGGAAGCTTTCGCACACCGAGAAGGAGGTTTACCACCGTGGAGCCTAAACCTGTATCTATGGGTGGAGCTTGGGGATCCGGGTGGGATACAACATGGAGGATAGTTTCTTCATGAGCATGGTGTCCATTGGCATGATCCAAATCCACCGAATCCAATGCCGAATCATGTTTGCCATTGCTCTGTTGCTTTTGTAACAAAGGCGCAGAGTCATCGTGAGGTTTAGTGTGAGCCTCTTGCTCTTCTCTCCTTCCAAAATCTGTCAATTGCTGTTCCTTGACTACGAGTTGCTGTTCCATGGCTACGAGCGCAACGGGAGTTTCCTGCGCTGCGACCATGGTGATGACAGTACAGACGGCGAGAAAGAGAATGGCGAGAAGGAAGGCGGCTTTGAGATTCGCGCAAGGGGCGCAACAAGCTTTGCTGGTGAGGAATGGAAAGAGTTTGTACCAGTTCCCGTAAGCGCCGGCGGAGAATCCAAGAATGTTCCCGAGCGCCATCCAGAGACAGAAAATGGCGTTCGCTGCGACTCTTTGATCTGACCCTGCGAGATCGGCCAGCAACGCCCGCGCGGGGCCTTGCACGGTGTTGTTCGCGAGGTCGAGCAGCCAAAACCCTAGGACGAAGACAAACACCGCTCTTGGGCGAACCCCTTTGAATACAGAGCAATCTTGGTGGGAGTCTCCGAGAAGATAGCCGATGTCAGCTGCGAAGCCGATGATGATCACGGAGAGCATGATTAACACCACGCCCGTGGCGATGAAGGGACGGCGACGCCCGTACTTCGACGTGCATTGGTCGCTCCACACGCCGATGCAGGGTTGCACCACGAGTCCCGTGATAGGACCGCACAGCCAGATGAAGGAGGAAAGCGAGTGCTCGATGCCGAGCATTTGGATGTAAGGGGTGAGAAGCGAGAGCTGGAGCGCCCAGCCGAATTGGACACCAGCTGCTACCATTGACGAGAGTGCCAGCTTCCATAACCCTAACTGGTGGGGCCGATCGGCGGGGGAAGAAGGCCTCTCATCGAAATCAGACGGACTCTGTTTCTGATGATGACCATTCGCCAAAGAAGAAGGAGGTGGCGACAACGGCACCGACGAGGAGTCTTCTTCAATGTCGACCGCAGCTGACAGTGTGGCTAATTGGTACTCCCCAGCCATGACGCAAATTCAAAAAAATCACCCGGAGCTTCTGAATAATCTCCTCCTCACACGAGCAAGCTCACAAGCCCCCTGCGGAACACCACTATCGCCATACACTCCAGCAACACACAACTTCGACGCATCCATCGATTTTTCCAAATCCCTACCCCCTCATCATCACAATCTCAAAACTTCTCCAGAACGAAACTCTCAAGTCTCAACCCAACATGAACTCTCAATTCAAAAGCGAATCTCACTTCCTGAAACGCGATCTCACTTCTTGAAGCTCAAATCCAACTCCCCGAAGCTCAAATTCAAGCGCCGAAACCCCAACCGCGGCGACCTAGATCCAAATCTCGACGCGACGAACGCACCCAGTAGTCGAAAAATCTGCCGAAAACAAGCTGCGTCCCCAGAATTTTTCGCAAATTTCGACGTGGGGTTGTTGCACAAGTGGTGTACGATCGACGGTGCCGTGAAAGCAAATCACGCATATTCTGCTGCGGCGAATGATTGATTTTTTGCGGGGCTGCGACGACGCTGGCCTGGGGTGTGGTGTGTGTCTTCAGAGGAAGGGTGCCGGAAAGGGCAGGCAGAAAAGCCAGGTCATCATGGTAGGTGGAGGGGTCGCGATTGGATGCGGGCTTGGAAGTAGGGGCGGAAATAGGGTTGCCTTTTCTTGTTCTCTATTTCCGTGCTGTCTGTAATCTTTAATTTTTAAATTTAAATGTTTTAATTGATGGGGATAGTGACTTACTGGGTAGTCGGGCGCACGGTTGGACTTAGCTGGATGACTTGATGTCCAAGGTGGGTACTCTTGTACTGTACTGTACTCTTGTAGCGTAAAATCCAGGGTCTCTCTCTACGGTATTTACCCCCTCAAAAGGACCAAGGCCTTTTTTTTTCTTTGAAAAACACTCAAAACTGCCATTTCTATTGCAAGGTGCAAAATTTTGAAATTTTGGTTTCTTTCCACATATCTGACTGTAAGATCTTGCACTAGACTAATGTAAGAATGTGTGGAAGAAATTTCAGAAACTTTGACCACGTACATTGCAAGATATTTGTGTTTAAAGTGAAGAAAACAAGCTGTACTGTACCTTCCATGGCTACACCAAATAGTAAAATTGGGTTGCTTTATTAATTAGGTTACCTTAACAAGAGAAGTTACCTCATCACTCATTGCTTGTCCACTTGGAGGCGCATGCAATTTTCTAAACCCAAGCTATGAATTAGTACTTTACCAACCCATGCAACACACATGGTTTCTACATTATTGTATCCCTCTGCAATAATTGTACATATTTATATAGTGTAGAATGTCAAGAAATTAGTGAGGCGCAATCTAATTTTACTCTTTTATGTAGGTAAGTTGACTTTGAATCTTTTAGTTTAAAATTTTTGCACTATAGATTTTGAATTTAAAAAAAAATTTGTTCAAGAATTGAATTGAGAATCTAGTTTAAAAAAATTTAAGCACTTAACCCCTAAAGGACCAACATGCGTTTTTTGGCTGTATAGAAATTTTGGGCAGGTACGTGTGACTAGAAATATCCATATTTGAGGCTGAAATTTTAATAGAAGGTGGAGGCAAGGAATATCTTCATGTGTACCAAGTTTCATGACATTTTGAAATACGAGTCAAAAGTTGTAACCTAATATGTTGCTTTTTTTTGTAACCGGGCAGTTTGGGCAGATCAGAAAAAATCATTTTTTCCGAAATTTTTTTTTTGAAATTGGTTCTCTACATTTATATATACTTAAAAAGCTTTGATTCATTCCATTTCAATCAATGAGTCAAAAGTTATGAGGGTTTTTGGTTTGCGGGCAGTTATGGATTGTCTACTCTAAAAAAATTTTAAAGTCATTTATTTAACTCAATTTTCAATTTTTTTGGAAAAAAAAAAAATCCTAGGATGTAAATTGATTATTACAACATTATAACCGTTGGGATTGGCATTTTAAAATTCCATGATTAAAATTTTAACAATTTTGTATTTTGAATCATTTCTACTTCTTTCTACTTACTATTTTTTTCCTATATGTTGTACAATTCCAAATGATGTGAAATTTTTCAAGCATATAGACAACTTGTTTAGGAAACTGAATTCAAAGAAGCACCACTTTTATCGGCATTTTTTCATTGAAAAGTGAGCTTGCAAAGTGCAGCTGCCCGGTTTTTCGCAGGATTGAAAAAATGATTTTCAAGACTTTGAATGCTTATATCTTATGATCCACACGGTGGAATTTTCTGAAATTTTTACCACATGTTTTCAAAATATCATACTACAAGATCCTACGGTTACATGTGTCAAAAATTGTTTTTTTCCAAAAAATTGGTAGTTGTATTAGAAATGGCAGTTTTGGAGCGTTTTTGGTGAGAACATAGTCATGAAACTTTAGGGGTTAATTTTCATTCTCTAAAAAATTGTTATGTAGAAGCAAGTAAGTATGATTTAGAAGGAAAAAATAACTCTTTAATAGTTCTAAGACGCAATTGAAACACACAAATCACAGTAGTGAGATTGTTCTAGCAAGCAAACTAAACCATGCCAAACTTTTTTTTTTGAAAAATTGTAAAAAATTGAATCAAAAAATGAATCCTATAAATTATTTTTTGAAGAAAATGCTTGGATTGCTTGAAAACATGATTGTTTATAGCTTTCTCACCTCTAGTTCAAATAGAATGAATCATGTCTTTTGTGTAGGTAAAGGTATTTTCTATGGAAAAAAAAAAAAATTATTTTTATTTTGACTTTCTGATTGAAATAAAAATTAAATTCCTTGGAAGCTAATGTATTTTCCTATCTTTACAAAAAGTTTTACAAAATCAAGTTAAACATTTCTCTCAAGTGATGATAATAAATCATGGATACTTTTTGGATAGTTCACCTTCTTTGTGGTACTTTTTTATTCAATTTGGATGATTTCATGAATGTCTTAATTATTTAGGAACAAAACCACCTAAAAGTGTCCGATAGTTGAAAGAAAAATCTTCTATATAAGCCAAAAGTGCAAATGTTCATCTTTGGACTTTTGTGTGGAAAAGAGAGGTTTTGCACAATAGATTAACTTCCAATGAATTCTCTTCTTTTTCTTTAAGCAAATGATTCACACGTACCAAAAAAAATGATTTCCACAAGGTTAATGATTGTTTCCATAATTTGGTGATTAAAAATGGGTATTTTACCTTATAAGGATTTGCTTATAAAACCTTCCTAAGAATATCGTCTTTGGTAAAATTTCACCAATGAAATTAATTATGGAAAAACTACCTAATTATAAGATTGTACTAAGAGTATGCTCTAAAGTTTTTCATTGATAAATAGATATTAATTCTACAACATTCAAAACTTGGGTACATACATAGAAAATCTACTGAGTAATTGAAATTGGTCTATTTTAACTTTTGCATTTATTTGGATGTCACATGGTCTTACTTACAACCGTCCATATGTGGCTAAAACAATAGGATTTTGCTTTGCTATGCATAACCTTGCACAAATTGTATTACGGAGTGAAGGAAATTGAATTTCAAAGAAACTATTTAAATTCTTGCATTAATTGAATAAATTTGTATTGTACAAAGATAATGTGTCCCTTTTGACTTCAAGGAGTGTAAAACAACAAAATTTTATGGTAATATTCATTCTAATCTTAATATACTCATAATATAGTGGTAGTAAAAAATAAATCATAAAATATATTAAATTAAAATCCAATAAATTCTATTAGATTTGTTTCAATATAAAAATAGAAATAATAATAATAAATTAGACCATAAATTCATGATACACATAAAACAAATGAATTTACAAAAAACAAAAACAATCTATGATCTAGATTTTTCTTTAGATTTTTCAACTACTGTAAATGATAGATTTATTTACTTGTTGTTGTAGTGTCCTTTTTCTTGAATTAATATGAATTCATCGTGACACTTTCACAAATATTTTGATGTTAGCATATTACAAGTTTACAATTAGTTGAGATTTTGGGGTGAATAAGCACATTAAACTTACCAAATACTTCCTCCAAAACAAGTATTAAAAGGCCTGGTGCTAACCATTTGATTAAATTTTTTGGATATAATTGTGTGTTGAACTATTATTTTTTTAAGTATGAAATTCTCACTTCTTTGTAATGAATAGCGCTTACAATATTTGAACATTTGGTATAATAGAATTCACAAAAACAAATATAAATACACTCTACTAACATTGTATAAATATAAAATCATAGTCCCTCTTGGTATTACATATTATGTACATCAGTCTAAATTTACACAAAATTTGGATTTTTTTTTTTTTTTCTTATAATTTTTTGTTTGCCTTTATAGATTTCCATTTTGTATAATTTTAATATATTTGAAATCTAATTTGGAACCAATGACTATAATATACCTTTAGAAACATTGCAAAGGACATGACAACAAAAAAAAATTGGAGTTCGTCATCATTCACTAAATGTGAATTAGAATAATTAAAGTAGTTTATAAATTCTCGTCAATTTTGAAGTGTACTTACATCATCAAGATACAGACTAACCCCTTTAAGATTTTTTAAAGCAAAATAATTTGCAGCTTGACAAAAAATTTAGCATAAGATTTTTATTTTTGCAAGTTTTTCTTTTCTTTTCATCTCTTTATGCATTGATGTAGAAGCTTGCAAAAAAATCATGAAGCATAAGTGACCAAGTTGGTTGTTTCAATGAAGAATAGACAAAAATAATATCAACTGATACATGGATCTAGTTACTTAGTACTAGAGATTCAAAACTCCATTCAAAATTGGGTTCAACACGATGTGATGACAGGAAGGGTGAATACTAGCCAATTACCTGCTCTCCCAGAAAGTGTGCAGACACGGAGTTCAATGAGTAAGAACTAAGTTTGTAATCCCTTTGTATGGCCTGCATACCACGCTTTCCATATAAGAGAGAAGAAACTGAGTAACCAAATCTCACCAGATAAAAGCCAGACAGCACAATTATCAAGGTAATTAGTAAATAAGAGCTATCACCAAACGATAGATAGATAGGCATGTGAAATAGTACCCCCATAAGATCAAATTGAACCTGTCCTCAATTGTCACTTTTTTACTTTCTGTGATCCCATACTGCCTACAATAACAGCCATCAAGAACAAAATATCATGGGACAGCAAGGTGATTCTAGAACAGTAACATAAGAACACTTAGACTCCACAATATTAATGATTAAGCCTCTGTTGGAAAATGAAGTATAGACGTTTCTCGTGAACCTGCGTGATAGAAATTAATTAGGCCAATCGATCATACCTTGATGAAATGGATGCATCCTTCATATGAACTCGACTATTTTTTATGCGATCAAGTATGGGAAACTCAACCACATTCAACTTCTACAGGTGCCGTCTCCCAGAACAACATGCAGCAAATAGCAACAAGCGTGAGGTCTATGCATAGGATCGATTTCTGCGATTAGCTCCTGCCAATACACCAACACTATTAATTACGCTTCAGCAATGAATACCTCATTGTAATGTATAAGAGCATCCCCACTCCAACTCAACAAGTGACTCAAACTAGGCAAATGGCCGTGCCCGGCCATAATGAGTGCCCCACAGCATGCAAGGCAAGGGCCAAAAAATGGCCAGGCACGGCCAAATTTGAAGAGCACCCGACCAAATGAAGAGTCTTGCTTGTGGCTCGGTATGAGTTATTTTATCTTTATTTTCAAGTTTTGAGAGACCTTTTCATTAATGAATGTCTTTCCCAAATAGGCATTATGAGGTAGCACTTGGGGGCCGTGAAAATCCGGTTTCCCGTGTTTGTAACCTGTGTTGCAGTGGGGCACATGGGCCGGGCTTGGTCAAATGACACTCCAAGTGCTCCCTGGCCGTGCCATTTGGCCATGCATGGAGTGGGGATGCTCTAAGAGCAGCCCCACTCTAACACGGGGAAGCGACTCTTCAAATGGTGCAGAACATTTGAAGAGTCACTTCCCCGTGTTGGAGTGGGGCTGCTCTAACTCCATAACATTCAGTAGCAGTCACTGCGCCTACCTTCCCTGGACGGAATGATGTAGAATATACCACACCAAATCAGTAACTACAAGGACACATGGCGAAACTTGTCAAAATCCAAGAAGGGAGCTGAGTCAATTACAAGGTTGCAGCTGCACATTGGTATTAACAACAAATTAAGTACTTTGAATTAAAGCTATAAATAAAATAGCAAACTTATTCAAAATGGCAATCAATTTATAGAAATCAATTATCTCAATGCTTGAATTACATCACTTGGATGTGATTGTCATTCATGTTTTGTGTTTTCAATTGAAAAGACAACTCTATATATACACATGGGGTGGTAGAAGGTAGAACAACCCATGTGGGATAAATAAATTTGAATTTGTAGTTTCTCAAGCACTCATAGTTAAGTCAGAAACAAAAAATTGTGTTTAAAGTAAAATTTTAGACCTCATTTAGGCATAGTAAAATAACTTTTCTCAAAACACTTTGAACTAAAAAAAGTTTTCAAATGAACATAAGTTTCGCCTCCAAAAATCCGTTTGGCATTTTGAGTCTTCGATTAAAAGTTATGGACAAATCTAGAGAGAGGATTTTTAAAAATGTTAAAGAAAATGTCCATTCCCACCTCCTCTCTCAAATTTGTCCATAACTTCTGATTGGAGATTCAAAATGCCAAACGGATTTCTGGAGGTGAAACTTATCTTCATTCACCAACTTCTTTTAGTTCTAAGTGTTTTGAAAAAAGTTATTTTACTATGCCTAAATGAGGTCTAAAATTCTACTTTTAACACAATTTTTTGTTTTTGACTTAACTATGAGTGCTTGAGAAACTATGAATTCAAATTTATTTATCCCAGATGGGTTGTTCTACCTCCTACCACCCCATGTGTATATATAAAGTTGTCTTTTCACTTAAAAACCAAAAACATGTTATTGATGACAAATGGTTGTAATGCATTATTCATTGGATTCTTTGCCAACATCTTCTACAAGTATTTTTTGATTTGTTTGTGTGGTCCTAAAATTAACAAAGAAAATGAAACAAAACATAGTGTACTACCACTATCCTGGTACCTAAGTTTACATTAATTTTTTGAGGATGAATTTCGTGGATGAGGACTTACAGGTAGGGGAAGGCAGCCTCTTTGAAGCTACTGAAAGTAATGAATCCACGACCAATTATCAAGTAACTCAGTGACTGCAGCATTGAAGGCCTCTTCTGAGAGCAGAAAAAGTTGAAACCAAATGATAATTTTGTTTTGGCAAGTGAAGAATGAGATGAAATAGAACAAAATTAAGGATGTTGTGCAAATCCCATGGCATAGGAAAATGTAGACTTGAAAGCCATATAAAATTGAAACATATAAAAGAAAAGAAATTAATTATTCTTTTTTTAAATTAATTTTTTTAAAATACATATGTATATATAGAGAGAGGTACAAACTAATTTAGTTGAGCCTTCTTTCTCTACTTTGATTATTCAACCTCAATGAAATTAGTACTACTGTCTAGTCAAATCATCAGTCCACAGATTACTACACAAATTAACCTATATAGAAAGCCATAATGGAGCTGTATAATCAACTTTTCAAAGAATGGACAAACAATCAAGACAACATCTAAGAAAATGAGGTTTCTAAGCATGGCTTATTTCTTGCACAAGACTAAATAGCTGCAAGCAACACACCAGGTAATAATGTATCCACAATACTTAGATCAATCAATGAAGGTCTAGTTCACAACGCCATACTTGACAATTTGCCATGGGGATGATAAACATTCGATTGCCCACTAGCTGGAAAGAGTACCCGAGCTGAACAAGTAGTTGGCCCTTCAACGAAACCTTCTTAAATCAAAGCCTCTTTTACATCATCCTTGACAATGACAAAGAGAAGATATAGGGAAGTTGTAAATGTCGGTATAACTTATCAACATTGCTCTCGGCCATTGATTCAAAATCTTGCAAAAAAATCATAAAGCATCAAGTGATCAAGTTGATCATTTCAATGAAGAATAGGCCAAAAAAGATATCAACATATTTGGATGTACTTCATTCGTTTCTTGTGGTTCTACACAAAATGCTTTTGATAATCATAATCCATTTGTGGAATCTAGGATTAGCTTCAAAACTAAACTATAGAATACTTGAAGAGAAGAGTTTTACAAATCTACACCTTGTTAGAGAACATATTCAAGAATCTAAAAACAGTTTGGATAGATGAGTAATTCAATTTTGAATTTGTAAATGACATTTGTTTACACATTTTTTGGTTCAAGTTTGAACAACTAGTCCTCAAAATTGTATTTGGTGAATTGAACAAAATTTGCAAATCGTAATATCCATTATTAACCCTTAAAAGACGTGGTCCCCTATGACCAAGGCAGTCACCAAAACAACTCCAATTATTAAACCAAGGTCGTTGTAAGAATGACCTTCCGTTTTTGTTCCATTCTGGCTTGTACTCCCAATACTATGAGCTTTTGCATACAAATTTTTAAAAATAAAATAAAATATGGATAATTAGTATGACACAAAAAATAGCATATCACCAAAATTCCAGACCTAAAAAAAATCTAGATCAAAAGTTATTCACAAAAAAGATGAGCTGAAATTTTGAAGAAAATACATACTTTGACGTTTTAATTTGTAAAAAATAGGGAAAATAATTTAAACCCCCCCCTAAAAAACTCAATTTGGGAAGACTTCATGATAATGAGATTTCACAAAAAAGTAATGTTGAAACCATCCTCAATGCTTAGAATTACGCACGCAAGGGAGCCCTCTTTGCATAGACATAGTGGATATAAAATAAAATATTTTAATGCCCCTTGGTAGAAAAATGACTTCCTACACAAATTTCAGCTCCATATCATTGAATTTGGGGACTCCTTACGTAGTAAAATCCCCTAAAACTCAAAACATGACATGTTAGTTTATATGATTTTTAAATATAAAATGATTTTTGAAAATTTCGGAAAAATATGAGAAATAATAAAACTCATAAGAATAGTCTCCAATAGAAATTTCAAGTTCATGCAAGTCATGCTTCAAAAGTTATTGCAAAAGGAAGCTTCGACACTGTTTTTGTGACAATGTTTCAATATTGGTCTTTCTTGCAATCACCCACCAATAGATGCATTTTTTTTATTTCTATAGTAAACAATGATGTCATCCATCAACTACTTTTAGGTCTAAGCGTCCTTCAAAGGTTAAAGGACATTGCCCCCTATGACCAAAGTAGTCACCAAAATACTTTAATTATTTGACCAATAAGGTAGACGTATCTAATACCAACCGCTAACCTAATACCACCCAAATGTAGGAACTTCATTGATTATAGAATGAGAATCTATAACACAAGTACATGCCTTAACTTCACTTATTGTGAAGTTAACCCTCTAAAGGACCACTGTCGGCTTGGCGGACATTTGGGATTTCCGGTAGGTACCTATGGGCTGAAATTTTGTCGTGATTTTTTGAAATTTTTTTTGAAGATAGAAGAATTGATAAGATTTGTGTGAATATATTTTTTTCACAATCGGTGCCCGGAAAAAAAAGTTATGACTAAATAAGCTCAAAATAGGAGAGAGCGGGCAGCAAAATTTTTTTGGCAAAAAATAGTGTTGTTTTTGTTTGAATTTTTTTCCCCTTAGATTATATTTTTGCCTATCTGGAAAGCTTTGATTCATTCCATTTTGATTTGTTATGAGAAAGTTATAGACAATCTTATTTTCGGGCACTTGGAGCATCTTCTTGAAAAAATAACTTGTAGGATTCATTTTTGAATGCCATTTCTTACAATCTTTCAAAAAAAAAGTTCCCCTGTGGTTTAGTTTTTTTTCTAGAACAATCTCACCATTGGAATTAGTGCATTTTAATTCCATATAAAAGCTATTAATATTTTAGATTTTCCTTCTATCTCATACATACTTCTATATAACAATCTTTTTAAGAATGAAAATTAGTTTTTCTTTTTTGATTTTTTTTTGCTAGATTCTCAACTCAATTCTCCACTATAAATATTTAAAGCTCAAAACTCTATAGTGCAAAAATTTTAAGCTAAAATTGTTCAAATTCAAAAAATCTAGTCCCGCAATGTGTTGAAGAATTTATTTGTTTCACTTTAAACCCAGATATCTTGCAATCTGTGCGGTCAAAAATTATGAAATTTTTTCCACACACTCTCATACTATTTAGGTGTAAGATCCTATGGTTAGATGTGAAAAAAAAAACATTTTTCAATTTTTTTGCATTTTGCTGTAGAAATGGCAGTTTTTAGTGTTTTTGGGCAAAAAAAGGGCCTCAATCCTTTAGGGGTTAAGGCATGTACTACTATCATAGATTCTCACTCTAGAATCAATGACAACCCTACTTTTGGGTGGTATTAGGTTAACGGTTGGTATTGGGTGCGTCTACCTCAATTGCATTCTTTGTTTCCACACTAAAGTCATCCATTAGACACTTTTGATCCTCAACGTCCTTCAAGGGTTAAGCTCAAGGTCACATCCCTTTGACAGCTATTCTTTGCATGCTTCATTGCATACAACTACAATTGGTGCAATGCTTCCATTAAGTGAAAAGGAAGGCATCCAGAGAGTACACTACCATTAATGTGTTTGATTACTTTAGAAGAAAAAAAATCATTACAGCCAAAGAAACGAGCTGCTGGACAAAATTGGTTTACACAAGCATCTGTATCGCAGAGCTCCAACAAGAAGTCGACACCTTTTGCAGAGATTTCCAGGCTCAATTCTGCCTTCCTCTAAAGCTTTAACAAGCCTATCCCCTGATAACTGTGTTCAATACATGAAAGGGCACAATTTCTGAGCATGGCAGTGACATGCAGAGAAGTTCGCAATGCAGGAGGGCACTATCAACATGGTATAATGTACAACCCTGCATGGAACTCTTGCAGACACAAGAGCTACACTTACAAGCGTGACTAACTAAGTAATAAACCTACGAATCAAATAAGCTACTTCATGTCCATCCCATCACCACCTCCAAACATGCCAGAGAACTCTTTGGAATTCATCTGCTTCATGAGCGTTTGCAGCCCTCCGATACCACCAATTTGCTTCAACATTTGAGGAGGCAGCACTTTACTCATATGCTGTGCATTCATGTTTCGAGACATAGCGCTCATGTCACCCTTCTTGGGAATTTTCAGTCCCTTCATCTTACTCCAGATCTTAGCCAACCGCTTAAATTCCTCCAGCATTTCAAGTACCTCGCGTAAGCTACGACCGGAGCCTCTTGCAATTCTATATATGCGCGAGTCTGTCATCAACTTCGGGTTTGTGCTATCGAGCTCTGCAACACAAGAAAATACACACAAATAAACATTCAGACAATAATCTTGTACACATTACACTAGTTTACAAAACATCTGTCTCAGCTCACTGTACTGGCGCCCGTATATTGCTCTCATTACACTGTCAATTCATACAGAAAGACAAAGCAAAGAGGTCAACTACCAAAGAAAACAAGGTAATAACTCTCAGCCCAGAGGGAAGGGGCAAGAAAGAGAGGAAACCTTCGTCAGTCATGGAATCCATCATTGTCATAAATTTCTTTATCTTTGCCTGACTTTCCTTCTCGCGCCCTTTTGGCATGAATTCTTGACTAAATCCTGGTATCATGGACATCACCTGCCAGATTTCATAGCAATCACTCAGTCCAGATTCAAAGTCCGTAAAATTACAAACTAGCATAGTAACAGACATTACATTTACACAAAATCTGAACAACAGCTTGTAAATGATGGTACCACGTATGCTACTACAAGATTCCACGGCGGACGGCAAGGACAATCGCAAGTAGACAATTACCTGGCCGAGAGGACCCATATTCAGAATGTTCTGAAACTGCTCATACATAATGCGCAAAGTGAAGTTGCCCTCAGACAATTTTTGAAGTAGCTCAGGTTGCTGATCCATAGGTACAGCCTCGTGGATCTTGTCCATAAAGCCCGACCAATCACCCATACCTGACAGAGATCAAGTTTTAATAACACTTCTGGCACCCTAAAAAAAAGTGGAAAAAGGTACTACCGGTACTACAATCCTTCAGCTTGATCTAGGCCAAAGAAACAAGCACCTCGCACCACAACAGACGATGGTCCATGACATTTGAGGAATAAGGCTCACCTAAAAGTCGACTCACAAAGGGCTTGGTTTCGAAGGCCTCAAACTCATCCATGTGCTCTCCCGTACCGATAAATATGATAGGACTTTTAGTTGCAGACACTCTGCAACCAGATTCAAAAATTAGTATATGTCTTGCTCACTTAAACGATCATCATTGTTATCTCACAAGAGCACACACTATCCATAGGAATAGGATAGGGGAAGGTTCACTTAGATTGAACTTACGCGCTAAGAGCACCCCCTCCCTTTGCATGCCCATCCATCTTCGTTACAATAACTGCTCCAACGGCAACGCTTTGCTTGAAGGCCTGAGCCTGATCAAAAGCCGCCTGTCCAATACTGCTGTCCATCACAAATATCACAAGATCTGGACTCTGCAATCATGCACAAACCTCGTTGATCAGTCTTGTTCTGCATAATACCTAAAAATCATTACCCCTCAAACATGACTGTACTTCTCTTGTCTCATGCACAGCGCTATACAAGCACATGTGCGATTAACTACAGCCGTTATCTAAATCAGACTACAAAATGTGAAGGTCTACAAAATTGTTCAACAGAATTGTCTGTTAAGTGAATCTTTTAGGCTTCGTCTTTGAGTTCGGTCCCAGTTTGTGGAATTAAAGTCTCAGGTTATGCAATAGGTTGCGACGAATGTTAGAATCCAGTATTAATAATAAAAACCAGTATCACTAACCGTGACTTCAGCAAGTTGGCGCATCTCCTCAAACAAAGATGCTTCCTGCTTGTGTCGTCCACTTGTGTCGACAACAATCAGATCACAATTCTCCTTCTTGAACCTCTCGACTCCCTCCTGTGCAATCTTAACTGGGTCCGTCTCCGTGTAGCTGAAGCAAAAAGACACGAAGACACAATTAATGTCATTCACCTCGGAAATTCACCGCTAATATGCGGCAGAAAGGGGGAAAGAGTCTAGAATTAATAGCGATCAGCAAGAGTCGAGACGTCAGAGAAGAATGATATCTCGGAAGCTAACTCACCGATGTCAAAAGTTAGTCATACAAAATGTGTTGGAAAAGAGGACTGCTAAAAAATAGCGTACCTGCCATAGAAAGGAATTTTAGCCTTCGTCGCATTCTGCTTGAGCTGATCGAACGCACCAGCACGAAACGTATCAGCGCAAACTAAGGCAGGCTTCCATCCCTTCTTTTGATAGTTGAATGCATACTTTGTACACGTGGTAGTCTTTCCAGAACCTACAAGTCAAAATTATTCGAATAAACATCTACTTTAGAACCAATAACGGCAAAATCAACATGCTTAATATCAACACAGATGGAATGCATATCAGAGGCAAAACATCGGAGCATCAATTAGTAGCTCACCCTGCAGTCCGACAAACATGATAACATTGGGCTTTCCTTTCTTCGGTACAAATGCCGGCTTCCCAGGGTCAAGCATGTTGCAGAGCTCATTGAAAACAGCCTGCAAAATGCAAGCACAACAGTATTCAGAAAGCACGCCAAGAGGCTCTGTAGCAGAGACTTGAAATTTGAGTAAGCTTCTTGTCAATGCCTCTTTCCCTTCGATACAAAGCCAATAAATCTGAGGCTTCTGGCATGTATGAATTTTATGCAATTAAAATTCCAAAGAAAAGCACGCCCGTAATTGCAAACAAACGCACCAACGATGAATTAGGTCAGCTACACAGGCACACAAGCGCACGCGCTCACACACACACACACACACACAGACGCACCTGCTGGATGATTTTCCGCTTGTTGTGCCCCGCAGCAAGGTCATCGAGGTTCACGATCTTCTTGATGTTCGATTGCATGGTGCCGATCATCTTGAATTGGACATCGGCCGACATGAGCGCTCGAGAAATCTCATTCAGACACTCCGTCAGCACCTTCTCGTCGATAAAAGTGGCATTGCTCATCTGTTGGAGGGCTCGCGAGATGCGGCCCCCCAGCTCCGCGAGCACCATCTTGCCTTACTTGTTCACACACTCCAATCCAAATCTATAAACCCTAAACCGCAAGAGCTCGACACTGACGCCCCTCTCCCTCTGTTCTCTCGGACACTGACGCCCCTCTCCCTCTGTTCTCTCGGACACTGACGCCCCTCTCCCTCTACTACTAAAATCATAACTCCCTCTGTAATATCACAAATGCTACCATTAATAATATGGGCTCAAGCTTGCTATGCTATGCATTCATTGTATCACATATTAGTAAAGTTTTGATATATTTGAATAGAATGCATGATAATGATCTCAATAAGTCTTTGAAATAATTAATTTTAAATATTTTCAATCATGCATACATAAAAATAATGTTTTCATACAATGTTATATTACAAAAATAGAGTAGTAGTTTGCAATCACCTCTATAATATCACTTTTACAGCTTTTATGATTTCAAAATTCTATTGCTACTACCAAATGATTTGAGAAATTTATTCAATTGAAGCGATTTTGGATTTCACAACAATTAAGTTGTTCATAAAGTTTTTGAAATTTACAAGTTTCTCTTTTCAATTCACTTAGTTTCCGGGTTGCCATTGTTTGTAACAAATAGAGTCAACTTTTGAATGCATTACAATAAATGTGTATCTTTTTACAGTATTCACCAATGCATATATTTCAATCATCATTCATTAAATTTCTATTGTACATTTCAATATATGTTTACTTATAAACAAAATTATACAAAGATTTTCGTAATTTTTATTTGAAGATTTATTGAAATTTTTGTTTTACATTTTATCTAATACATAAAAATTCTAATAAAATTCTAATGATGAATGCGTAGCATAGCAAGCGCCAACCGCTAGTCATACTACTAAAATCATAATTCCCTCTGTAATATCACAAATGCTACCATTAATAATAGGGGCTCATGCTTGCTATGCTATGCGTTCATTGTATCACATATTAGTAAAATTTTGATATATTTGAATAGAATGCATGATAATGATTTCAATAAGTCTTTGAAATAATTAATTTTAATATTTTGTAAAAATGTTTTCAATCATGCATACACAAAAATAATATTTTTACACAATGTTATATTACAAAAATAGAGTAGTAGTGGATTAACAAATATGTTTTTGTATATGGTGGTTAGGGTCCCGTAAAAAATATTTATAGGAATTTTTTGGATATTAATTTCAAACCAAAAATGCATGGAAGTAAAAAGGATCTTATTGTTTTTAATAATTTGTAATATTACATTTGCCAAATTTAATTATTTATTTGGTAAGGAATATTGAACCTAACCATCAGACATGGTACTAACTTTTGATTAGTGTAGAATTAGAACTTCAAATTACTGTCATTGGAAGCGCATAATAAACAACTTGAAGTAGATACAAAAAATATTTAGATTTTAGACTTTATAGACACCATTTAGAAGCAAGCTAAAATAAAATAAAATTATAGAAGGTGTAAGTTTGTAACAACTCATGCATTATAAACAAAATTAATGAAACTGGTACCACAAACTTTATTGAATTGTACTGTATATTTTAGAGTACAAGGATATTGTCCCCTCAAAAAATCATATGATCTCAATAGTTGGCATGATTTTAAAACTTTCTTATAAACATAGGAGAATAAAATAGTTTTTGAGGAATGTAATTTTTATTTCAATTGGTGTCTGAGAGTAAAATATGATGTCTTAATCCCTTAAGGACCAAGGGATAGTCCAAATTTCCAAATTTTTGAAGATGTATTATAAAATGCAACTTAGAAGAGTAATTGAATGATGACTCTAAAACAATAGTTGTAAAATAAGATTCATAGATTACATCCACATGGTTAAATCAATTAATTCACAAACCAATATTTTTCAATTAAATTTGAAGCTAATAATTGAAAAGTCCTTTTAAAATTAATTGTAGATTGAACATTTTAATTTTTACAAGACTTTTTTTCCTTTAAGTTCATGATCTTCAGTTCTAATCATAATGATTTGTGAAGATTTTTATTTTTTTATTTTGTTCAAGTCATTTTCGAAGGGTCATTTTTTGAAGTGATTGAAAAAAACCCTTCTTAAGGCCAAATCTACCATTATCCTTTGAATTATAGAATATTTGCAAAGCAAAGTCTTCCAAATTATACATACAAATGCTAAAGAACTAACACAAGAATCTCCAAAAAAATCAATGGATGAAAAAATGCATTTTTGTGTATTTGGAATGTGTCTGTTCATTCATTATTTGAAACTTGAGCACCTAATCTTTAAGGGATTCAATTTTAAGATATTCACACCTTAGTCCAAAAATAAATCAATACTAAAATTTTAAATTTTTTGTTTTTTTTAGAAAACGTTTTCTCCAATATAGAAAGCTTTAGTCCATTCAATTTGGATTGGTGATGTAAAAATCATAGAACATCTTGTTTTGCAAGCAATATTAGCACCTCCCAAAAAAACTTATTATATTTTTTTCTCAAGTTTTCTCAATTCTCCCCCCCAAAATAGGTCCATATGTGTTGTTCACTTGCTAGAACAATCTCACCAGTAGAGGTGACATATTTCAATTCCATCGTCAACTACTATTAACAATTTAATTTTTTTTTCTTGTACATATTTCTACTTTACAAATTTTTATAGAATAGAATCAAGTTTTTTTATTTGCATCTTTTTATCCAAATGCTCATTTCCATTCTTCATCATAAAAAATCTCAATTCAAAATCTACAATGCAAAAATATTAAATTAATGAGATTTGAAATTCTTATGACCAGTTACGGCAAGATGCAAAAAGAACATTTGCTCACTTCATATACTAGCATCTTGCAATCCATATAGTCAAAGGGAGTCAAAGTCTTCAAAATTTCTTCTACATATTTTCATACATTCAAGTCTAATTTAAGTGCACCTATAATTGACACTAATAGCAACTGAGTATATTTATTATTTTTATATAATGTAGCGGTTGGTGCTTGCTATGCTAGACATTCATCACTAGAATTTTATTAGAACTTTTATGTATTAGATAAAATGCACAACAAATATTTCAATAAATCTTCAAATAGAAATTACTAAAATTTTGTATAATTTTTTTTTTAGAAGTAAGCATATATTGAAATCTACAATAGAAATTTATTGAATGATGAATGAAATATATACAATGGTGAATACTATAAAAGATAAACATTTATTGTAATGCATTCAAAAGTTGACTCAATTGTTACGAACAAAGGCAACCCAAAAACTTGGTGAATTGAAAAGAAAAACTTGTCAATTTCAAAAACTTCATAAACAATTTAATTGTTGTGAAATCCAAAATCACTTCAATCGAATAAATCTCTCAAATCATTTGGTAGTAGCAATAGAATTTTGAAATCATAAAAGCTGTAAAAGTGATATTACAGAGGTAATTGCAAACTACTACTCTATTTTTGTAATATAACATTGTGTGAAAATATTATTTTTATGTATGCATGATTGAAAATATTTTTACAAAATATTGAAATTGTTGAGTTCTATTAGGTAATTAATGTAGCAAATATTTGCACTACTATAGGCCATGCTATATGCTGCACATGTGATACAATGAATGCATAGCATAGCAAGCATGAGCCCCTAATATTAATGGTAGCATTTGTGATATTACAGAGTGAGTTATGATTTTAGTAGTATGATTATCATTCTTGAATATTTTTGAAAAGTAAAAGAGAAATCTATGGCACTTTAGCAAGCATTATTTGGCCACTACATGAATAAATTATGAAATTTCAAAGTATTGTCAATAGATGCATCAAAAATTGACAATAAATTCTGCTAAGCTCTCATATTCTAATTGTATACATCTTGTGTCCAAATATCTAGATTTAGGAATGAATTGTTGGTTGAAATATAGGTGTTTCATTTTGGTAGAGATTTTTATAGTTGCACATACCTTATGAGTTGTTTTCATATCGAAAAAAGCAGAAACAAACATATTTGAGATTTAAGAACTAATAAAGTAGATTCAAATTGGCTAAACATTGTAAATCATTTTTATCATTTTTTTGTGATATCAATTTTTAAAAACTCATAGAAGTCATATGTTAAACCTTTAACATGTGTTTGTTATATGTTAAAATGTTAAAATCCTATTTCAACATTTAATTTAATCCATAATAAGAAGAGTATCAAGAAAAAACAGCAATTACATTGCTATACAATATACAACATACTTCATCAAAGAAAACTTGAAAATAATCAACCACTTCCTGCCACCCCCCTCCCTTTAACTTCACCATAAACATGCAACAAGTTATAAGAAATTATCCACGAATTCTAACGTTCCATACACAACGTAGTATATTAATACCCAAATTGACTATCTAAGTCTCCAAATTATAACAAAATACCATAAATTATTGCCCACAAATATCAGATTAATTAATTCAAATGGAATAACACACCATTACAAACCTATTAAACCACCACCTACTATCATGAATCATGGCAATCTCTTTATTCAATACTTTCACTACATTGACTATCAATCCAATAGTCAATACGAGGATTTGAACCTTGGACTGTTATATTTCTAAATCCTACACTACCAGAATTCACATCCGGTGATGGTCCCAACATTATCAAGACATATACCATACATCAAAAAATAAATATATACAATTTTAACACGACTTATCATATGCTAATTTACCTAATTGTAGTCTAATTAAAAAACCAAAAATCCCTAATTGCTTTTGCGGCCATCATTCGGAGAGGTTTCAAGCCTCCAAAAGGCCGCGAGATCGGTGACGAGGAGTCTCCGCTGAAATTAGATTTTTCCAAAAAATAATTGAAAAATAAAAAATAAAAAAACCCCGGATTTCACCTCATTGATAGTATGTCGTAAAAATCGATTGCAAATAAAAAAAGTTCTAAAAGAAATTTAAAAAACCAAAATTATCCTACGTGGAGGATGATCGGCTGTTGATTAGTTGAGATTGTTGATTTGTAAATCGTTTATTTTAATTTAATTTTGGTTGCTTTTTTGGTACATTTTCATCCTTTTTTATACCATGAATATAGAATACCAAAAAATAATTTTTTGAATTTTTTGAATCCTTCAAACTGTTGCAGTGGGTCATTGCAAGAAAGACCGTGCAAAAAGCGTAGCGTTTTTAAAATTGGTCCTTTTGAAATGCTATAACTTCTAAATTATGAGCATAATGCCGAAACCAAAAAAACTATTTCTAGAATTTTTGATGGTAATTGAATCCCTTATTTTTCAGAATTTTTTAAAAATCATTTTATATTTAAATTTAAATTTAGCTAATTTGTCACACTTTGTAGTTTAGGGTTTTTTTTCTTTGAAAAAGTAGACTAATTTTATGATTTTTGTTTGAAATTTTTGGAGTATATTCTTGTAGTATGCATACATGCTCCCACCAAAATTTTGAAGAAAATACCTTATTTTCTATCCTCCACATTCATGCAAATAGGCCTCCCTGGCGTGCGGATTTTTGAACATTAAAAAATGTTTTTTTATTATTTTTTTTTCAAATCTCATCACCACTAAGTCATCCCAAATTGCCAATTTTTCGATTTGTGAAAAATTGTTTTTTCTATTTTTTACAAATTAAAAAGTCCAAAGGTGTATTTTCTTCACTAGATTCTATGTCAAAAAATATGTCCCAAAGAGGCCATTCTTGGACGTTTTAATTTGTAAAAAATAGGGAAAACAATTTTTCACAAAACTAAAAATTGGCGATTTGGGAAGATTTAGTGGTGATGAGATTTGAAAAAAAAAATAAGAAAAAAACATTTTTTAATGTTCAAAAATGCACGTGCCAAAGATGCCTATTTGCACAAATGTGGAGGACGGAAAATAAGGTATTTTCTTCGAATTTTTGGTGGGAGCATGTACGCATACTACAAGAATATATCCATAAAATTTCAAACAAAAATCATTGAATTAGTCCACTTTTTCGAACAAAAAACACCTAAATTGCAAAGTGGGACAAATTAGCTAAATTTGAATATAAATATAAAATGATTTTTAAAAAATTCTGAAAAATAAGGGAATCAATTACCATCAAAAACTCTAGAATTAATTTTTTTGGTTTTGGCATTATGCTCATAATTCAAAATTTATAGTGTTAGACAAAGATTTTTATTAAAAATAGTGTAGAAAATGTTCGGTCTTTCTTGCAATGACTCCAGTTTGCTGGTCATGGGTGACCACAGGTTGATTAAAGGGAAGGGCATTTTGGAGGCCTCAAACCTTTTCTAATGTGTCTTACTAGATACTATAAAGTCCCCTTTTCATTAGAGGTATGTAATCTTAGAGTCACTCACTTTGCTTCTACAGGCACCATGTGGAATAAAATATGACCAAACTTTTAATTTACGGTAATCACTCAAACTGAGATTGAAGTCTTTTTTTTCTTCAATCCATACTAATTTGGCAGCTTCTATGGTCAAACTGAGAATACTTGCTATACATTGAATTCACATTCATTAAGCCCCATATGAAATCATTTTTTTTAGGTCGAATTTTTATTCATTAATTTGATTTAGAATTTTTTAAAAGCTCATTTAGGATTTTTTTTCAAAATATTTCATGACCTTTAGTAGCACTTACAACTTTACCGGTATCCAAGGTTTTATTGATACTTGCGGCTTTATCGGTACTCACAGCTTCAACTTCATAGCTTTTTTGAGGGTTTAGATTATTTTCATTACTATTTTCTAGACAATTCTATTATGCCTCATTATAAATTTTGAAAATTTCATTGGATGCCATATTTAATTATTTTTGGAATTATTTTTTAACGAATTTGACCTTAGCTAGTGTAGAGTACCCTACCGGTGTGGAAATTTCCCCCAAGCGGTTGGCGCTCTTGATAACAACAGCCAACCATCATCATTCCGAACAGGCATGATGAACGATGAATAAGAAGACAGCAACGCCTATTTCATATAGTAATGAATGAATTACAGCACCCTCGGATGAATGAATTACAACACCTTCGGATGAATGATTTACACCACTCGTGGATGATTTACACCAAACATCGCAATTGCTGACGGTATAAATTTAGAAGCCGTTTCTTACCATCCACGTAAAGTCGAAGAAATCCTACTACCATAGAGAATTCTGTTACCCCCAGTATATTACAACCCACAGTAAATTACAACCCACAGTAATCTGCAATACTGTCTGGTGTACTCACTGGCATCTTCTTTCATCCTCCTGGGAATATGACGTTCCCTCGCCTCTTCACGCCCCAACAAGAAGAACGCATGAAAGATCACATCGCAGACCAATCTCTCTACCTTGCTCGATTGCTGCAGTCACAACTCACAACGCTTGTTGGAGCTCTGTTTTCACCCCAACAACTGAAGTCAAATCACCATTTGTAGCTCTTGTTTGCTAGACTGGAGTTCATTTTCTCCCTTGTTGTTGCAATTGTTGTTGTTGTTGTTGTTGGGTTTGGTGCTGTGATGCTTATCCTCTCCGCCCTCCTGGTTTGATTCTCGCAATAGGTGGTTCTTGTTGCTGGAGTGTTCTCCTATGGTTGTTGGGTGTTTGTTGGCGCCTCCTCTTGGTCGCCTTCGATGAGATCGTAGCCTTGGAGCTTCAGCTATGGCGTGTCTCGCTCTGTCGCGCCCTGCGTTGCCAATTGGGTCGTCGCAATCTCACTCTCGGCCGCTGCTTCAGGTACGGTGCGCGGTGGGCTTGTTCTTGTTCTTGTTCTTGCGCTTCTTTTGGGTTTCAATTGCATGCCTGCATTGCGTATGTGTGTGTTTGTGTGTGTGTTTGTGTGTGTGTTTGTGTGTGTGTTTGTGTGTGTGTGTGTGTGTTTGTGTGTGTGTGTTGGCTGCATTTCGGCTTACGGGTGGATATGGTGCGTATTAGCTTTTGGGGGCGGCTTTGGATTCGACAAGTACTGTGAGCAATGCGTATTTTCGTTGCGGGAAGCGAATTTCGATTAGCTGGAGTGGTGGTGTGGTGAGGAAACGATCTTTGTTGCGGTGTCAGAGTCATAGTGGGGCAGGGTTTAGTGAAAGAAGACCGGTGGAGGGTATTGGTGAAAGGAGACCGGTGGAGGATGAAAGCTCCCCTTCTGGACGAATTCGTCTTGAACCGGTTGTATTCGTCAGGCAAGCGCTGGCGGTTTGGTTCTCGTCGTTGCGAGTGTGGTCGCATCTGAAAATGGAGGTGTTGAGTAAGGAATCGGAATGGGGGGGCTCGTTGCTGCAGCAAGGGGGGTTAGGGATGGCATTTCTGAGCACGTCCATAGTTGCCCGAGAACGAATCAGCCCTATTTTGATTACGCTTAGGGCGAATCCCACCTTCATGTCCGGGCTCGTGGCTTGGGCAATTGCACAGGTCTGAAATTCCACTCTCTGCATTCTTGAATGAAGCTTTTGAGTGTGTCCATGTGAACCGACCTGTCGGGTTTATGGTTTTGTTTTAATCCCTAACTATCCAAAGTAGAAGTCCCACTTTGGAAGCTCATTGTCCATTCTAGTAACTTCAAGTAATATTTCTAGTATTAGGGTGTGATTTTCTTCTTCCTGTTGGTACATATTTCTATCGTTCAAGATGTAGGGTTTTGATTTCTTCTGCCTGTTGCTACTTCTAGTTACCTTTCTTGAAGCTTCCTCGATGATTTATTTGAACTCCTATTGATATCGAAGCACCTACTTTCGGCACTCAGCGGTTAAGTTGCAACGAGGAGTGGCTTTGATAGTGTCGGGTGTGGAGTTGCCTCACTGGAAATAGGATGGAAATGACATATCTGCTACCTTGTGGGTTCAAGACTGCTCAATGATTTTTGGTGTGCAATTGCAGGTATTGAAAGTTTTTACAAAATACTGGGTGGAGAGGAAATGGGATTGGAAGGTACTCGTGGGCTCTGGCGGCATGCCGTCCTCTCATTCCGCCCTTTGTGTGGGTTTAACCACGGCGGTTGCGCTCTGTCATGGAGTGGGTGACAGTTTGTTCCCAGTGGTTTTAGGATTTACTCTTATCGTCATGTACGATGCAGCGGGAGTGAGGCGACATGCTGGACGTCAAGCAGAGGTGAGCCATTTGAGTTTAGGGTTTTTTTATATGTGCAATTCTGCTACTGGAGTCGCCGTAGACACGGAATTGACAGCAACTCTACTAGGGGTTTGCAAACCTTATTAGTAGCAGAGTAATCTTTTTTCTTAAAACGCAATCTAGTTTCGAAAAAGTATCCAATCAGGAGCCAGAAAAGTTTAGCACCCATTACTTGTGGTTCCCACCTAAATTCTAGAACCCTCTTAAAGCAAAATTGGAGATTGGTTGATATCATAATCAGCTCATGGATTATATTGTGACTTGCCCACGGGGTAGGGTACTAGGATAATCAAGATTATTGTCACCACCAATTGCAATCCTTGTTTTTTCCTACTTTTTAAAGTCTAGGAAGACATTGTTGAGGACTGAAACACCCTCAATGACGGAGGTCTATCTTTATATTTGTCTTTGTCCAAAAGAATATGGAAATGGTCCTGATCATGCTCTGTAATTAGAGCACTTCAGTGGCTTATTATTGAGACATATAGGCAGTATTTGAATCTGCAAGTGTTTTATTGAAGGAATACTTCGTCTAAACTTGTTGAATGGCATTGGGATGCAGGTCCTAAATATGATCGTGCAGGACTTGTTCGAGGGACACCCGGTGAGCGAGAAGAAGCTGAAAGAGCTTCTGGGTCACACACCTTTGCAAGTTGGTGCAGGGGCCATTCTAGGGATAATTTGCGGTTTCATCTGTTCTCGTGCCAGCATGGTCTATTGAGTGAGAGATTCTCGAAGTTCCCTGTCTTGGATTTTTACTTGGTTTGTTTTATGAAGCACTATCATTCACGCAATTCATACGAAGTAGGAGATTTTCGTGTTGGCCAGGTTTCAGTCCACTCGTTGAGGATGGGTTTTCCAGTATAGAGAAATTTTAGAGGTTTTGTTTGTGCAACTCCTGAGCCCTACTAAACAGTAGGCATGTCACATATTCAATCAAATTCTCCCCGCTGGACTGATTTGACTACGTCTATCTGTTCCTCTCCCATCAGCCATGCTATGTGGTATTGTGGTGATTGATCACATTGTGCCAACATACCTTGAAGCCGGCTCCAGTTTTCATTTATTTGGAAGTGAGGGGTTCTTAATTGGGTTACGAATATTATATACTCCACTTGTGGTCACGCATTTGGAATTCAGCATGATGTCTTGTGTCTGCCGCAAATATCTGAATAAGGTCCACTGAACTGCAAATTCTCTACTCCTGCTCCGAACTTAGCGCAACTTACTTCCTGGCCTTCCTAATCCTACTTCTAATGCAAGTGACAGGTGTACATGTTTGTGTCCTCTTAAACCTCAACTATCCAAATCTATACTGGTTGGTTGATCAAAGGGCTCACATTGAATAGAAGGATTGTTAAGTTACATCCTTTTTCGTGACCAAGAGAGCGACACGAGTACCTAGAATATGCTATCACCGACACGAAAGTTGGCTTTTTAGGTAAAGAATACGCTGTCACCACCAAGAAAAAATGGGAGTGCAACGAATGACACCAAAATCAACCAGTCGACATGCAAACGGATCAAACTCCAAAAACACCCATTAAATCTGCTTCAATTGGAACAGAATTCGAACATTCAAACAGAGTGACGTCAGTCCCCTTCAGCAACGTCCTCGAATTGCCGACACGTGCCGCAGATTCGCATCGACACCTGCCTCATTTGATAATTTCACTGCACCACTCTACTAATTCCATCTCGCCACGCAGGCCCACAACCAGACGGTGAAACATATAGAAATACGTAGCAGAACAGCAATTTAGTGTTACTAACATCAGTGTCGAGATTTCTTGCACAGGCATTGGCGAAGCGAGCTTGAAGTATAACAGCAGAATAGTAATTCAGTGTACTTAAATCAGCTTCGAGATTTTTTGCACAGGAATTTTGCGCAGAGAGTTTGAAGTATTGACAGAACCAGCAGCAGCGTAGCAATTCAGTGTACATCAAGATAATCCACATTTCTACCATACGAATTGGTGCAGCGAGTCCGAAGTATTGGCAGAACCAGCAGTAGGGTAGCAAGTGTGCATCATCCAGTCTCTCGGTTCCTACCACGCGAATTGGCGCAGCGAGTTCAACGTAGCAGCAAATTAGGGTTTAGGGTTTGCATTTATTGACAGTACCTGATAGCAGTGTTCCTCCAGATCTCCAGAGCGATGGGTCAGAGCAAGGAAGAGAAGAAGGGAAGCTCCCTGGCCAACGCGGCGGTGGCGACGGCGAGCGTGGCGCTGGGGTACGCAGCGTTGGAGTTGGGTCTGGGGGGCGCGCTCAAGCCTGGCCGCGAGGCCATCCAGCAGTCGTTGGAGCCGCAGGGGGAGCAAGCCGCGGCGTCGGAGGTCGTGGGGGGAGAGGATCACGACGCGCAGGTGCAGGTGCAGGGGAACACGACGCAGGCGCCCGTGGAGGAGCCTGACACTGCGGCGCCCTTGCAACAACATGCTGCTAGTGCGGCTTCTCCTCCCATCGAGCAGGAGGAGCAGAAGCAGCGGTGAGGGTGTTTGTTTGGTAGAGTTTTGGGGTTTGCACGGGAAGAAGTATAGCAGTGCAATGGGATCTTGTGGCATGGCACCAAGCGTGCAATATCTCTGAAGAGCTTGTCGATGTGTAAGTTATAATCCGTTTCTAGATATCATGGCTCCTTTTCTTATACAATCATAGTGACCTTGTTCTTGGACAATCGGAGGGATCCTGTTCCTATTTAATCGGAGGGATCCTGTTGGTTGTGTAGATTTGAGTGCAAGCATGTTTGGATGTAACTTGTTTGAATTTGCCCAGGAAGTAGTGTAGCATTTCAATTGACTGTTGTCGCCTGATGGCAATGGCGCAACCTCTTTGAAAACCAGTTGGTTTGTAAAATCTGTTGTAGAATTCTTGGCTCCTATTCTTACACAATCTCAGAGGTCCCGCTGTTGCACAATCTGAGCGATCTTGTTCATGTAAAATCTTAGTGATACTCTTCTTGTTCAATCTTAGTGATTTTGTTTTTGTACAATCTTAGTGATCCCGTAGGTTTTGTGTTGATTTGAGTGCAAGCATTATTGGATAAGGATGTTTGAATTGGGGTTGAGCTTGGTAAGAATTGAACCAACCGAATTGTCTCCTGTAGCATGATTCCATGGTGGAACCTAGCCGAAGAGCTTGATGATTTACTGTATGTACTCCGTTTTAGAAGTTGTGGCTCCTAATTACACAATCTTATTGATCATGTTATTGTATGGTCTTCGTGATCTTGATCTGCTCAACCTTAGCGAGATCTCGTACAATTTTAGTGACCTTGTACGTTGATTTGAGTGAAAGCATGTTTTGATCAGGATGCTTGAATTTGGATGGGCAAGAATTGAAGCAATCAAATTGACTGTAGATAACAGAATTCCAATTCGTAACCAGTCTGAACAGCTTGGTGATGTGTATACTCTGTTTTAAAAAGCATGACTCCTATTCCTACACAATCTCAGTGACTTTGTTGATGTACAATCTTAGTGATCTTGTAAGTTGTGCTCATTTGAGTGTAAGTAAGTTTGGACCAGTATGTTTGAATTATATTTAAGCAATCGAATTTAAATCGAATTGCATGATTGCAACGGTGCCAATCAACTTACTGTGTTGTAGAAATCATGTTGTAGAAATCATGGCTCCTATTCTTCAACAAGCTTGTTGATCTTGTTCTTGTATAATGGAGTTCAAGCTTGTTTGGAGTAAGATGTTTGAATTTGTGTCAGCTTGGTAAGAAATGAAGTAATTGAAGTGACTCCAATTGCATGATTTTAATGGTGCAAGCTTTAGAAACAACTTGGTGCTGGACATATTTTCATTTTAGAAATTATGGTTTCTTTTCTTACACTAACATGTTCTTATTAAACTAGCATGTTCTTGTTAAATCTTAGTGATCATGATCTTACACAATCTTAGTGATCTTGTCGATTGTGTTCATTCAAGGGAATGCAGGTTTAGATAAGGAACGCTTGAGTCTGGATTTAATTTGATAAGAATTGAAGTACATGCATTGGCTCTCAAGTTACATCATAAATCTAATCTATAGTATAGAAATGCAACTATTCATCTTCTAAATTTTGTGTGAAAAGGAAAGGTCTTGTACAATAGTTTGACTTCCAATAAATGCTTTTATATTGTTTTAAACCAATGATTTAAAAAATACCAAAAGGGATGATTTTTGTGGTCACTAATCCATCATTATACCCTTGAGTACCCAATATTCATCAATTGAAAAACAACCGCAGCGTCTTGTAGAGGTTAAGCTATCATAGAAACCATGGCAATTAACTTTTGTATCACTTAACCCTTATATGTCCAAGGCTTGTTTTGAGTTTCTTGGAATTTGCTCTAATTTGAACAAAATGCCAACATTTTGATAAGTTGTATCAATTTTTTTGAATTGTAACCGTACCTATTCAAACTAGAAATGTAAGAAATCTCATAGAAAAAGAAAAAACAACAAAATCACTTATGGAGCAAAAGATTATAATGATTGACCATGAGGGTGTTAAAATTGCAAAAGTAATGTAAAGTCTTTCAACCTTCTTTTTACAAGTCAAATCTAAAAAGTTGGTGACCAAAAAAATTGAGGTTAAAGAGCCTAACTTGTATAACCCCCAATCAATTTACGGCTTTTTAAAATCTACTCTATAATTTTTTTAAATGAATTTTGAATGCAAATTTTCCTCCAAGATCTAGTGTATTTCCAAGAGCTCTCAACACTACGAGAAGTCAAGATTGCATTGAGTACCCTTGTACAAAATCATGAATAGAAAAATCACTATCATTTATTTTCAAGACTGGATTTTTATGCTACAACTAGACTTCAAGAAGAACTTTCTAAAACTATAAATTCCTAAAAATAGCAGCTTGGTTAGGTTTTATTTAACTTCAAAGTTTTGCAAACACCACATTTGGGTGCCTCGGGCATTTAGGGGTTAAAGTGCAAGTGAGTTTGGTACCTAGTTTTGTCCACAGAAATGACTTTCTCTGGCCATTTGATGCAGATGATCTCATTCTAAAATGTTATCTTCATTCCTAAGTAAAAACGATGTAATGCATAATTAATTAAGGTAGACCAGCCTAATTCCGTCTCCAACCCATTTCCGCCACCTTGTTTTTGGCCCCATTTCCACCCATTCCACCATCTAAATCTGTCTAGAAGTGAGCCAATTCTATCTGGAGATCTGACAAAATCAGTGCATTTATGTCATTTAGGGTAATGTGGCAATAGCTGATTGGTGAATACCTAGATGCTTATAGGAACATAAGAAGGTGGTTATGGGTTGTTATTAGGGCGTTTATGACCTTAGTCATGGGCGCTTTAGTAAAATACTTCAAAAATTCACAGAAATTACAATTTTGATCAAAAAATTATAATTTCACTTGGGTTTGATTCATGAAACATGCACACACCTCTGAAAAATATATGTCTCTCATGGAATTAGCCCCAAGATAGTCAAATTGCAAATCAGGGTGGTAATAGGTTGATCTACCTTAGAGGGTGCAAAACAATTCTGGTAAATTTTGTGCGAAAAAGGTCCCGGCGAGATTTGAACTCGCGTTACTGGATTCAGAGTCCAATGTCCTGACCGCTAGACTACGGGACCGCCAGCTGCGGCAGTCTTGAGGAAGGTCCCAAAACCACTCAGCTGCTCATGTCCGATGAACGCGCAGATCTGTTTTTAAGACTTTTAATCAAATGTGAAGGATTCCTGTTTTTGAGTGATACACTGACTTACTTACCATATTAGTGAGTCATACCAATTTATCGTAGTTACAGTATTTTATTTCATATTAGTACAGCTGGCATATTACTGAATCCGTACCAAAATCCCAATTTTTTTTTTTTGTAGAGAGTGACGGTATGCTTAATTTTGCAGGTGACTCCAATTTCTAAAAGGATATATCAGTGCTCTAAAGCAAGTATTTTTCCATACTTCAACGAAATTTGAATATTTCCTAATTCAAATTCCGAGATGACAGCTGCAAAACTAAAACATTATATAATGTTACTTCATTTATAAAATCTATGCACCAGCATCAAATATCATAAGACCTGCAATAAGGTTTATTATCTGATGTTGGAGTAAGTTTCACTTTTGTATTGCGAACACTTACCGGATACTCACAGCATGGTAATTGATTAGAAGAAGCTCAAATTTATTTTACTGCATACTTGCACCTGAGTTGAGATGTAGAGAATCCTTCATCTTTGAAAAGCTGCATCTCAGAATATACATAGCAAGAACCTAACATTTGGGAAATTGGGTCATAGATTCCCAGGAATATCTTCCCATAATCTGAACGAGAGCCTGGAATCAAATTTTAGACACCACAAAATCATCCTAAGATGCAGTGGAACAATCTTTTAACTGCCAATAAGATTCAACAAGAATTAAAGGCAATCTAGGAATAGCAACCATGATGATCGGATGCTTCAGTATTGGAATGCTTTTCGGTTTGCATACCTGTCGGAGTGCAATGTAGATGGCGTCACCTGACCTTCACAAGCTGATGGTCCACCATGTAAGAAAAACAAGATTGTGCACTTCAAAGTATAATTATACATAGTTACAGCTCATTGAATAGTTCACTTTGTGCACAGAATGCCTACAGCTCATATTCCTTCAACTTCCTTCTGTCACATGCCAGGCAGACACGCCAAATTGAAAACTAATAATCGATCTCAGAGCTGCGTCAATAACATGGCACTTGAAAGTAAATAGGGCTCCTCTCTCTTGAAAACATGTGGTCTCTGGCTTCGAAATTCGATCCGCTCTACAGAAGGTGGCGTTCTTCAAGGGACTGCATCAAGTCTCAACTCAACAATGTATCTGGACAAGCGATTGGGTTCAATATTGTGGTCGGTGACTTCAGTCCATGTTTTTGTGGACATGTCCAACATGAGCATGAGGTTGTTGTCAGTGCGGTCGAAGTCATCACCAATCTCATGTGCCGCATCATAGAAGAGCTTTCTCTTTTTGCCGAGCAGAAGAATGGAATCTCCGCACATAAACACAGAGAAAAAGTAATTCTGTAACAACTCAGCCTTCGGGATGTGGGAAAAGTGCTCCCATTTCGTCTCCAACTTCTGATCACGTTCTCCTGTGCATTTACCTTTGTGAGTCTTCAGTAGAAAAAGGCATCCGTGTTCAGCTTGGAAAAGAAAAGAGCCTTCGACTTGTGCAACAATATCAAGGTCAAAATCAGGCGGATACAGTATACTGCTCGAGGCTCCTGGCTTAATGTCGTATGTATGTATGCTTCCAAGATAAACATTAATCAAAATGTAGCGGCCCACCATGTCAGGCTGTCTGCTACAATACACCCTAACCCAAGAGTTTGTCACCGAGCTGTAAACATGAAATACCTCAGGTTCCTTGAGATTCTGAGACCCTGCAGAAACACATACAGTTTCTTCAGGAAATGCAGAAAGTGTCCTGTAACTTACATCAAAATAACCCCATCTCACAAAATTCTTGGGTAGTGATGGCATTCTTGGCATGGCACCTCTTGAAAACAATGCCAACTAAGAGTTGAGTAGAGCAAAGTCATGTCAAATCAAGTAAACCAAAAAAAATTAAACGCTTTGACATCCTTTCAAATGTCAAGACAATGGCTCATGGCCTTGAGGAGCTCTACTTCCTCAAACTGAGCTCCCCTTCGCAAAACAAGGTGTCAAAGGATGCTCATCAAGCAAATTTCTTGATGCTCATCAAGGACTCTCTAGAATGTCATGAACACATCAAACTAACACCTCATCAATAACCAAATGTCGGAAATCTAATTTGCAAACACTAATGAATGAAAAGAGGATGGAGTACCTGAAAATTTGATGGTGTAATGTTTTGAATTCATGTCCACTTTCATTTGAACTGACTTGGGAAACATCTGCACTCCGACGGCAGGCGGCAGCTCACGCCACGTGCAAGTGAGAGGATTACACACAACAACTTGAAGACGCTCTTCGAGTTTCGTATATTTCACAAAGCAAAGCAAGCCTCCATCAGCTGCAACCAGGAAGGAGAATGGTAAGTACGCGAGAGGAAGGCCGAGCCATCTCCTTGCGCGGGCATCGTAAGCCCAGACCCGTTTGGGATCCGCTCTCTCGCTCTCCACCACTGCGAAGCCCTTGGGTTGTCCATCGCCAAAGGACAGCTGGAAGGCGGGGGAGGTGAGGTAGGAGTGCCAATGTTTGGAAAGAAGACGAAGCTGGATTAGAGATTGGAGAGGCAACCGAGCAAACACCAATTCCTGTATAATTGGTGGGGTGTTACTCCATATCTTGGGATCCATTGTCACATCCTGCATCAGGATCCAAAGATGGGTCCAGAAAGACTCAGCAAATGAGAATCTCAAAAACGATTCCCAAAGTGAAGAGCAGTGAGACCCATGCTTGTAGCCACCGACCACGTCGTAGTTGGAAAATACTCCTGAATTCCCGCAACGAGCGGAAACCGGAATTCAAGAATGTAATTAACCTGCATTACTCTCTGTAACAAGTAAATATCTGTCTATCTCAAACCCTAAACCTCTTGTGACCAAAGTCCGACTCAGAATCCAGCAGAAGTTCTCATTTCAGTTACTGCTCCTCAATTGCCAAAAATAGTGAAATAAAAACCTATCCTGCTTCACACATTCCAATGCAAAATTCTATCAATGCTTCAACACTACAAAATCTTGACAGAAAACTCGACCTAACAAACAAACCATTTCAAAAATCAAATGGTTGACATGGCCACCGACCATGTAGAAGTTAATGATACTCCGGAACGTCAGCAACAAGCTTAACGCGAAATTCCAGAATACAAACAAACTGTATAATTCCTTCTCAAACTCGAAAATCAATTCATCTCGAGATCCTGAAAACTCTTGTAGCCGACCCCGAATCAAAATCCAACACAAAATGCAATATCCGGGGCTAGCTACTCCTCAATCGTCAAATTGAAAAGAGAGACAAATTCTGCCGACGCTACAGTACAACACTTAAAATCTCCCTCAAAGTAAACTCGACCCAGAAGATCAAGACACTAAACCCCTTGTACCCAGATCAGACCTCGACTCAAAATTAATCCAACATAAATATCTTGCCAATTCCGGAGCTTCTCCTCAATTTTTCCAAAAGAGTGTGTGATATAAACCAGTCCTGCTCCACGCATACCAATGAAAATCCTTTTCCAACACTACAATAGAGACTGCTGGCAGAAAATCCGACCTCTACCAAACCAAAGATCCCAAGAAAAAGATTGCTATATTTCAAATGGAAAGATCGAGTCGTGGAGATTGAATTGAAGAGGAACCCACCTGGGAAATTGGAGACGCAGATCCTGCGCATTCGTCGGAATCGGATTCCATTGATTCTCGGAATCGGAAAGAGATGCAAAATCCAGTGGCGAATATGAAATTCCGTTAACAAAAATGAGCTTCAGTTTGCGTGGTTCTTGAGGCAACTGCGTGTGAGTCTCGGAGGTGATGACAAGGCTACCTGGGCTGAGCTGGCTCAGTGGAGTCCTGAGGCTTTAGGGCTTGCCAATTGGCGTGGCCCCACTCTTTCACTAAGGTAAGTTCACTTACTAATTTTACTATTTTACTAATTTTCACCCTGTTTACTACAACTGTCGTGTAAGTGAGCCCATTGTGGGCAAAATTATACTCCTTTTGTCTCAAAATAATAACTATGTTTCCCTTGTAAACTACAAAGGAAACAACAGCATTATTTTGCAACAAAGGGAGTATAAAGGTGGAAGCACCCATTCCCGTCCATCTAAGCAATTCAGCATAGTTCGAGGCACCTTTTGCTAAAACAAATATTTTTTCAGTATTAGCAACTAGCGGTTGGCGCTTGCTATGCTACACATTCATCATTAAAATTTTATGAGAATTTTTATGTACTAGATAAAATGCAGAACAAAAATTTCAATAAATCTTCAAATAAAAATTACTAAAATCTTTGTATAATTTTCTTTATAAGTAAGCATATATTGAAATGTATAATAGAAATTTATTGAATGATGAATGAAATGTATGCAATGGTAAATATTGTAAAAGATACACATTTATTGTAATGGATTCAAAAGTTGACTCAATTGTTACGAACAATGGCAACCCAAAAACTTGGTGAATTGAAAAAAAAACTTGTCAATTTCAAAAACTTCATGCACAACTTAATTGTTGTGAAATCCAAAATCGCTTCAATTGAATAAATTTCTCAAATCATTTAGTAGTAGCAATAGAATTTTGAAATTATAAAAGCTGTAAAGTGATATTACAGAGGTGATTGCAAACTACTACTCTATTTTTGTAATATAACATTGTGTGAAAATATTATTTTTATGTATGCATGATTGAAAATATTTTTACAAAATATTAAAATTAATTATTTCAAAGACTTAGTGAAATCATTATCATGCATTCTATTCAAATTCTACTAATATGTGATACAGTGAATGCGTAGCATAGCAAGCATGAGCCCCTACTATTAATGGTAGCATTTGTGATATTATAGAGGGAATTATGATTTTAGTAGTATACTAGCGGTTGGCGCTTGCTTTGCTATGCATAAAATATATTACTTTCATCAATTTTTCATGTGATAGAATGTAGATAAATAAAGTTTGTATAATCTTTAAAGGAAAATATTGACATCTTCATACAATATTCTTTGAATATATATAAAGTGCAATAGAAAGTAATTAAGCAAAAATCTTTATATGATAAATTTTATTACAAAATAAAAGATTTAAATAATATTTCAGATATTTAAAAGATATTCAAAAGATCCAAAGAGTAAATTACAAATATCTTCATAATCATTTGAATATATTGCAATCTAGAATATAAAAAAAAGACATATCCAAGTTAAAATTTATACATTAGAATCTTTGCATATTTGGCTATTTGCATATACTCAAAGAAAAGTGATAAATTTTATGACTAGATTTGCATCTAAAGATGCATACACTGGAATATTCTTCCATTGACTATAAAAGAAAGTAGAAAAATGGCTACAAATATCATCCTACCATATTTATTGATATGATATGTTGTCTCAATTGAGAATGAAATAATAATGGACACCAAAAAAATGCAGTTGGATGGAAGGGGATGTTGCCGAAGTGTGCATGAACCCTAAACATGCAGAGCTTGAAACAAACTCTTAACTTTTCCATCCATTTGATTCAGGTGTAAATATATAGGAATCTCTAAGACAATGTCATGTAAAAACCTCATGGTAAACCACATTTTTTACCGTTCCCACGGCATATGAATGTCATTAACAACCTTAATGTTTGCAGGATGTCTACCACGAGACAAAGCCACATATAATTGACCATGGTTAAATACTTCATTTTGAAGATAAATGCTGACTTGATTATATGATTGGCCTTGCGATTTATTGATTGTCATTGCAAAAGCACCGGTGATAGGAAATTGTCTACGACATAGTGTAAATGGCAAACGGCTATCATTGCAATGATGTGTGATTCTTGGAATCAATACTTCTTGGCCACGATGACGCCCTTCCACAATTTCACACAATAATACAAATGGAGATACTTGTAACAAACATAAGCAACTACCATTGCACAAACCTTTTGCCGGATTTAAGTTTCTCAGCAACATCACATATTGACCACATTTAAGATTTAATTGATGAGGTGGCAAACCACTAAGATGTAGAATTTAAAAACTCTACCGGATAATGATGGGCATGTTCATCATTTTTGTGAATAAAATCAGCGCTAAAACATTGATGCACATTACCAGACATATGGTTAGTGATTTTATGCTTGATTTCTTGGGCATCATCATTTCGGACAACCAAAATTACACGCTCAGAGATATCAACCGGGTCATCAAAAATTGCATCAATGAGTCCATTTAGAGAATTTTCATGCGCAACCATTTCAAGCCATAGTTCTACCTCTGAATCGGTTTTGCCTTCACCAATATTTAATAAAAATTGTTGAAAATCTGGTTGACTCTGTAAACGCATATTAGTGGTCAAATGAAAATGTTGCATTAGCGGAAACAAAGATGAACGTCGCAAGCAAGCTTCAACTGTTTGCTTACGACCTCCACCTACAACGACAGGCAAAATTTGGCGGAAATCACCACCATATAAAACTACAAGATCGCCATTTGGAGTATCAATACCTCGAATATCTCGCAATGATCAATCTATTGCTTCGATCATAAATCTATGTCCAGCACAAGCTTCATTAAGTACAATCAATTGTACTTCACGCAAACTTTTAGCTAATGATGATTGGGCACTAATCGAACATGTTGATTTTTCATGCAATTGTAATCGAATGGCAAGAGAAGAATGTGCTGTTCGTCCTTCTTGCAAAAGACAAGTAGCAATTCCACTTGTAGCCATTGCCATACATTTAATACCACAACCCCAAAGATAATCTAATATGGTATTGTATACAAAAGTCTTGTCAGTACCCCCAAAGCCGTCCAAGAAAAACAACTTACACGGAGGATGAGGTTCTAAAATGGCATTAGTAATTGCATTGAAAACAATGCGTTGTTCTTCATTTAATTTGTCCATGTCTTCTACTATAAAGTTAATGTTTAAATTATCTAAGTTATTGTTGTCATTGACATCATCAACAACATCAACAACATTTGGATAACCAAATTCATTCAAATCTTGAATGTCAAAAAAAATCTTCAATGCGTTTAGCATTAAATGATAAATGTTCATTAATGGACAAAATCGCTTTGTTATAGCGATTTTATCATTACGCCAGTCATCAAACATAGTGTCAATATATCTCTTCAACAAACCAAGAGGATCCAATGGTTGTCCAAACACAAGAAGCATTGCAAACAATCGTTGAATTTGTCTAGGCAATGCAATGATGGTTGCCTCTTGGAGACAATTGTCCCATTTACCATCATCTTCTAAAAGTCCTCTTGCAATGCAAGCGGCTTTGTACGTCGGATGTACTATATCTTGAAAACAAAATAGGTCATCGAAAGAAGTTGGTGCCTCAACATGAGCCAACAACAAATGCAAATAAAATAATTTGGTACCTATAGGAACCATATTTATTTTACCGAAAACTTTTATCTTACGTTGTCTTTTTTTCCACAAATTTTTCTTTTCATTCCACTTATAGTGCAATGGAAGATCCATATATCGAAGAAGTATATGATTACTTTGATTGCCAGAAGCAATCAAGACACAAATGCGGCGATTGAGTTCAAAAAACTCTGTAAGTTTGGTTTTAGCGTTTTGATCAATCACTGATTGTAGAGATGTTCGTTCTTAGAAGGTAACATATTGTTGACCAGGAAGATGAATGGGTAAACGACAAATACTATGACTCTTGTTGTTAGTTTCAAAACCAAAGAGTCTCCAACATGCTTCTTGCGCTGCGACATAACGATCCTTTAAAAATTCCTTAATCTCATCGACAACCTCATTTATTTCTACAATGTCGCGATCTGGCCTCTTAAAAATATATTTAAGGAGGTATTTCACAGTTTTTACTGAACTGCAAAACTCCACATTAATATGACAAATAAAACGGCCTATTAAATATGGATTGTATGGCACAACCCATCAATTGTCCAAATAGACAATTTGACCTCGTGTACGTTTTTCAACATAGCGATTGTCATTTTGACGACGATACAAAACATGACCATCATCATCCATCTCGGTGATATCTCAAGATTGCATTGGATAATGCTTGGAACATTTTTCATCCTCCATGCATGGACAATTGGGATTATCCAAACCACATGGACTATGCGTTATGTGCTTAGCAATTGCAGTATAAAATTGTGGTTGCCTATTCGAATCTGGAATCTCAGCATATACAACTCTATCTACAAGGTTACAATTGTTGACCTTGTCTTTCAACTAAAGAAGAATGTGAGCATGAGGGAGACCACGCTTTTAAAACTCAATAGTATAACAAAAAGCAATTGCTCCCCCAATACATTTTTTTTTGTGTTTTTGTCCATCATTGCTTTTAATTTGAGCTCAAAGACACGCACTACAACATTTGGACAATCATAAGGACTTTGACCTAATTCAAGCTTACTAATGATCTCAGACCAATTTGGATTACATGTCGCTGTGCCAAATAAATCCGGTTTGCCTAAAATTCTAACTAAGACTATACTATCGTGAAAAAGTTTCTGCATGTATCAAGGAGATCCAATGAATGTTGCAGGTAAAACAATGCGATGCCCAATGCGTCCTGCACTGTCGTCGTGCATAGCATCTACAATGCCCTGATAACTTTCTGCTCAAAGTTCAGCTTGATGATGTCTAATGAAAAGCAAATTTTCATGTTCTATACGCAAATATTAATCTACTACATATTGTTGGAATAATCTTCTGGTCCTATGCAATACATTAGATTCGGGTCACTTATGAAGTATATATTGGACAAATGATTTTAAAGCCACTCCAGTATTTGTTTTGAAAGTGGTTGACCACCCGCATCGACCATCCAGAAATAACAAAGGGTAGGATAAAGCATCATAAATTGGATCAATTTCCCTTATCCAATGTAAACCTCCACCATGTTGGTGAAGAATAATATCTCGATTGGATTCTAAATGTTGTTCATCAAGAACAACAGCAGCAACTTCTGGAACCACAGGTTGATTGTATCAACGACAATATTCACCGACAGGAGTCTCACCGGAGATTCAAAGTCCCATGTTATGTCCTCCTAAAAGAACATGACGTGAAGACTTAAACCCACGAACCAATGCATTGACTGATTCTAAAACCTCTTAAATGTTATTAATGATCTCACAATCAAGATCATCAAAAATCTCTAAGCGACGATTGGTTTGCAAATCATCATTTAAAAGTAAATTTGTGCAAATCATGCACCATGATCTATTTTGGGTTCTAAATCTCCAATGTGATCGCATAATTCTCCATTTACACGAAAAGTATATACTCCTTGACCCTCGGCCTAGCCAGATTAAAATTTACTACACATACTTGTAAACGCAAATGTTTGATTATATTTTTTAATGGATTTAAGAAATCTTCTAGAATTGGATGTAATACCCATAAAAAGCTCATTGAACATCGGATGAACGATATAATGGCTAACGTGTTCACTAGCAACTTTGCCATTGTAACAACAAATTGTTGTTTTTTCTTTCCTAAAACAAAATGATAAACATTTCGGACATTGGATAGACATAGATCCATTACTATCACTGTCAACATCTACATAGTCATCGATTGTAAACAAACCCCGAGCCATAGTCTACAAAAGATGACAATTTTGAATCCTAAAACTTGCACTTTAGAATGTAGAAACTTTTCAAATCACAAAAAGAAAATGGGTTTAAAATTACACCTATATAACTTGTACTCCAAAAGTATACACCGCTTGAACATGCTCCACCTCACTTCAAATTTTTTGTCTCCTAACATCTATAACACATCAACACATATTCAACAACAAAATTTTGGATGTTGGCATCAATTTCAAAATTTAAGTCAAATTTGGCCAAATTAATCAAATTCAATGTAATGTGCATCAAATTGATCAAACCATTGAAATTATATTCAGTTGTTTATGTTTGCATCAAAAAATCTTAAAGTTTTTCAAATTTGATTCTAAGTAGGACAAACTACTGACATTAGTTAACATTGCATTAATAACATTTGACTCATATTGTTCAAATAAAACTCAATTGCCCAAATTAGATCAAATGATGTTCAAATTGCTCAAATTAGGTCAAATTATTGACATTAAGCTCAAATTAGATTACATTGCTTCAGAGTAAACTCAAATTGTTCATATTAAGCTCAAATTATTGACAATATGCTCAAATTAGGTCAAATTGCTCCAAATTACACTTAAATTGCTCACATTAGGTCAAATTGTTGACATTAAGTTCAAATGAGATTACATTACTCCAAATTACACTCAAATTGCTCACATTAAGTTAAATTGTTGACATAAAGCTCAAATTTGGTTACATTGCTCCAAATTACACTCAAATTGCTCACATTAAGCTCAAATTGCTCACATTAGATCAAATTGTTGACAATAAACTCAAATTAGGTTACATTGCTTCAAATTACACTTAAATTGTTCACATTAAGCTCAAATTGTTGACATAAAGCTGAATTTAGGTCAAATTAGGTTACATTGCTCCAAATTACACTCAAATTGCTTAAATTACACTCAAATTGTTGACATTAAACTCAAATTAGGTTACATTGCTCCAAATTACACTCAAACTGCTCACATTACACTCAAATTGTTCACATTAAGCTCAAATTACACTCAAACTGCTCACATTAAGCTCAAATTGTTCACACGAAGTCAAATTGTTGACGTAAAGCTCAAATTAGGTTACATTGCTCCAAATTACACTCAAATTGCTCACATTAGGTCAAATTGTTGAAATTAAATTAAATTTAGATCAAATTGCTCACAAATTGCTCAAATGAAGCTTATACTACTCACTTTACATTAAAACGCTCCAAGAATGCTCCAAAAATGCTTCAAGAATACTTCAGTTGCTCTAATTTGGGTCTAAATACATCAATCTCTTGCGTTAGATTAGATTGAAACTCAAATGACATTCAAAATTTTCAAATGAAACTCAATGTTCAAACCACCATTCTATATATGAACTCCAAATTTGCTCAAAACAAATGTAAAGAAGATACCTTGAAGGTATTGTTGAGCTCAAGAACACCACCACTTGATCAATTTCTTCCTTCACAACCAATGGTGACTAAAATTGAAGAATTGAAATGCAAATTTCTCAAATTGCAAAGAATTTGTGAATACTTTGTTGTGGAAACCAAAATTGCTTCAATCTCAAAAAAGTTTCAAATCATTTGATAGTAAGAACAAAACATTAGAATTGCAAACACTCAAAGCTTAGAAAATCATAAAATTGTGAAAGTGAAATGAAATATGAAGCCAAGAAAACCTAAACCTTCATAGTATCATTGTACCTCTGTAATATCACATTTTTACACTGTGTGATATTACAAAGGCGCAGTGGCTGTTGAAACTCTGTAAAATCATACAGTGTTAAAATGTGATGTTACAGATGGACTGGGACTTTATAATATCACACAGTGTAAAAATGTGATATTACAGAGGACCTTGTGATTTTAGTAGTATGATAGTATGATGATTGAAAATTGTGAATTTTCACAAAAAACAAAAGAGAAGTTTTGGATAAGGCACCTAGTGTTTCTGAATTTTCAAAGTTCCGTACATTATGAACTTTGTTGCCGGAATAGGTTTGTTTTTGTAATTTGACAATTCAGCAACTTGATTTCAATTTCTTGCTTTTGTAATTTTGCTTTTTCTAATTTTAGACGCTCTTAATTTTGGATTGAAGTTTTCTATTCCTGCATAAATGTGTGTTTTTTTCCTAAATTTTCTCAAGAATGATTTTTGGATATTTTGAATTAGCAACAATGAAATTTTTTCAGATTTTCAGAAATAGTTGTACAACTTTTAAAATTTTAGAGACGATCCATTTTTTCCTACTTGTTTCTGAAACTAACCTACGCGTACAATAGAACTCCGTAGGACACCCAAAAGTGCACTCTAGTAAAGTTGCCTTGATTCTGACACAAAAATTTCAAAAAAAATAACACCCACAAACCACAATTAACCCCTAAAGGACCATTGTCCCTTCGGGGGACAAATGGGATTTTGGGCAGGTACCTACGGGTTGGATTTTTGTTGTGATTTTTTTAAACTTTTTTTGGAGATAGAAAAATTGATAAGCTTCATGGAAATATAATTTTTTTTCAATCAATGCCTGGGAACAAAAGTTATGTTCAAATAAGCTCAAAACAGGGGAGAGGGGGCAGCAAAAAAATTTTGCAAAAAATTTAATTTAAAAAAAAATAAAAATTTCCTTATAGATTATATTTTTGTCTATTTGGAAAGCTTTGATTCATTTCATTTGGATTTTGTATGAAAAGTTATGGACAATCTTGTTTTGGAGGCAATTAGAGCATCTTCTTGAAAAAAATAACTTGTAGGATTCATTTTGGAATGCAATTTTTGCAATTTTTCAAAAAAAAAAGTTGCACATGGGTTAGTTTTTGTGCTAGAACAATCTCACCATTGGAATTAGTGCATTTTAATTCCATCTAAAAGATATTAATATTTTAGATTTTCCTTCTGTCTTGTACCTACTTCTACTTAACAATTTTTTTAAGAATGAAAATTAAGTTTTTTTGAATTTCTTTTTTTTTCCTAGACTCTCAACTCAATTCTCCACTAGAAAGATTTAAAGCTCAAAACTTTGTAGTGCAAAAGGTTTAAGTTAAAAATGTTCAAAGTCAAAAAACCTACTTCCGCAATGTGCTGAAAAACTTGTTTCTTTACTTCAAATGCAAATATTTTGCAATCTGTGCGGTCAAAAATTCTGAAATTTTTTCCACACATTCTCATACTAGTTAGGTATAAGATCCTATGGTTAGATGTGCAAAAAAAAAAAGTTTAATTTTTTTACTCTTTGTTCTAGAAATGGCAGTTTTGAGAGTTTTTTGGCAAAAAAAAGGCCTTGGTCCTTTAGGGGTTAAGCATGGGGATGGATTTATGGTATTTTCTAGGGACACTTTGAAGGATACCTACTTGTGCCGTAGTGGGTACATGGACAAGAATGGGTGCTACCACCTTCGTGGTGTATATTCCAAACATTCGGAGAACTTGAATTGAAAAAGTTTTCATAATTGCAATTTGTATTATTCAATTTTGCTGCATAATATAGAATATATTTGACACTCTTTATCTTGCATAATTAACATTCAATTCTCACTCAATTCTAATCAAGCATATCCAATTTTCAATGTCAAAAAAACAATATTCCATTGTTGAAGAAATGTTTCATTTAATTTTCATGATTTTACATGATAATCCATTGAAAAACATTGATGATGAATTTTTTATTAAATTCAATTGCGGAAATATGTAGGAAACATCCATACGCACATCTTTCCTTCAACAAGCATCTCCAAAAGGGTTTTACAATTCTTTTTATCAAGATTTCAATATTGGGGTGGCTAATTGCCTAATTTTGTAAAATAGATATCTTTATTGTAATTAGATTTATTGCAAAATAGATATTTTTTTTGCAAAATTTAAAAATCATTATTTAGTTGCAAGGATTGTTTGAGGATATTTCAGACTTTGGGCCAAGTATTTCTTGCATTTACAACTCAATATAACTTCATTGACACCCCAAAAACTGATATTCAATTAACCCTTAAAGGACCATTGTCCCTTTGGGGGACAAATGGGAATATCAGGCTGGTATCTACGGGCTAAAATTTTGTCCTTATTTTTTGAAACTTTTTTTGGAAGATAGAAAAATTGATTAGCTTTGTGGGAATATAGTTTTCTTTCAATCGGTGCTCAGGAACAAAAGTTATGCCCCGGACAGCTCGGAACTTGGAAAGGAGGAGGAGAGGGGGCAGAAAAAAAAAATTGAATTTTTTTTTTTTTTTTTTTTTAATTTTTCTTTTCTCATAGATTATACTTTTGTCTACCTAATTAGCTTTGATTCATTCCATTTCAAAACTCTGTAATGCAAAAATCTGTAGTGCAAAAATCAAAGTTCAAAACTCTGTAGTACAAATATCAAAGTTAAGAAGGTTCAAAGTCAAATAATCTTGTCTTGCAATGTACTGATAAATAGTTTTTTTCACTTCAAATGCAAATATCTTGCAATCTGTGCGTCCAAAAATTCTAAAATTTTTCCCACACATTTTTGTACTTGTCAAGTGTAAGATCCTATGGTTAAATGTGCAAAAAAAACAATTTTCAAATTTTCTTACTCTTTACTATAGAAATGACAATTTTGAGTGTTTTTTGTCAAAAAAAAGGCCTTGGTCCGCTTGGGATTAAAGAGATGGACCAATAGTCAATCCACTTTTGCACTAATTTGACTAACTTCTATCTAATTGTAATGTTTAAAAGTGAAAAAAAACATCATCATTTATTAAGGCATTCCCTATCTATAGACTATAGAAGTAGTAATTAAGTGAATTGTTGACCCTCCAAAAAATCTCTTACTTACAAGGGCAAAGAAATTTGAGCAAAGATCCAACTGTTATTTGTATAATTTCCATCCAAAGATTTGGAAATGACATGATTAGTCTTGTACTAGTATGGATGCTATAACTTGTTTATTTTATTAGATTTGAAAATAAAAAATTGCTCTTTGGAAGCTATTAACATTAATTAGTCTATTTACTTTATGATATACTATTTTTGGTACAATGATATACTATGCTTACCTCATATTAGTTTATCTACCAAAAAATTTAAGCTCATCATAAATGAACTAAAATTCAAAAGTTCATTTCAAAACCTTACAGCAAATTGCAATAATCTTCAAGATATAGTTTTATTATTTAATCCCTATTGTTTGAAGGCCTTGTCTTGCTCAAAAACCACTCAAAGTTGTCATTTGTAGTGCATTAAGGCATGGAAACAAAAAAATATTTTAGACTTGCATATCCAACTATAAAATCTTGTATTGAAATTATATAAGAATATATGGAATTTTTTTTGTGAAGTTTGACTGTATAGATTGGAAAAGACTGGTGGTTGAAGTCTGCCAGAAAGTTTTTTGGATCCTACTCAAGAATTCCAAATGTCTTTGACCGTTGTTTGTGGGAAAAATTTGCACTACAGATTCTTAATTTAAAAATTTGTCATACTAATGACCATGTGAGGCATATTTTCACCAACTTTTAAAGGTAACAAACATGTGAATCATCTCCCATAAAATCTTGCAATGCTAAGATGTGCTTCAATTTTCACTACGCTACATTTTGGGGGGAGTATTTCTGCCACCATATAATTTTTCAAAATAAAGATTCCAAAGGTGGATGGAAAATTTCACTTGTCTTTTATAATCCATGAAAAACAGAAAAAATAGAGACCTCTAATTCCTACATAAATTCAAAGGCCACTGTGATCAAACTAGAGTCTAATACAGACTTCTCTAAAGCAATGACTTCTCTAAAGTGATAGAGCTTTGATTGCCTAGTCTCATATTAAGCCTAATCCAAGAATAACACGTCACAGATTTGCCTTTGATATTCTTAAGCATGGAGACTTGAGCTTGATCTCGGGGCTATCACTTTACAGAAGTTCTACTATAATAGTTTGGACATCCTTGCAAAATGGGCCCTTTCACGTTCCTTGAAGCTCTTATTTTGCATCAAATATATTCTTGTAGTAAATTTCCTACTATAATTCTCAATCCATTGCCCACTTAAAGGTCCTCCAAAATGCCTTACCTAAACTATCCCTCGACTTGAAATTACTAAAACGATTTGGAACCTCTTAGCTGTGCAACCAACTCTAATAGAACCTATTAGATTTTCACAAACCTTGTAGGAACCTACATCTTCTATAAAAAATTTGGAAAAGTATGTCAAAAATTGTGACTATACAAAAGCCTACCCAAACTTCATTTTGTCTCTCCTAGGGATAGCAGGACTCTCAAAGGATTCAAAAACAAAGGTCATCTTTTCTTCTTTTTATTGGTATTTTTCTTACTTCTTTAAAGAATCCTAAATGATTCAATTTTTTCTTAGAAATTATAAAACAACTACATTTGACACTTTGAGCTTAACATTAATATGGCCTCATTGAAAAGTTGTACATGAATTGATTTTATGACAATTCAAAGTACTTTGGCACCTCCCTAAATCAACCAATGTGGTTACTGTAGATAAGATATTTAATTTTAACACTCGCCTTCAAAATAAGCAAAATATAATAGTCCATAAATGAAACAATTGGCATGTTCTTAGAAAAATGTAATTGGTCTAATATACATTGGATAAGACAACAACCTCTCACCTTCAATTGATGTACTAAAAAAAAATCTTTGATTCAAAGAGTGCACCAAAGGCTTTGATCTTATATAAACCTTGATTTTTTTTGTTTTTTTAGATGAATTAGAAACTAAGAATATTAACTTTGATTTTATAAGTTTATTATTTATAGATCAAACTTACACACCAATTTCTAGATTACATCTACATAATTGAGGTAAAAAGTTTAATCATATAAAACAAAATTGAGAATTTAGATGCATTTAATAAGACAAAAGAAAAACATATTTACTCAATAAAATAATTATTAATTTTATGATGATTGGATAAATTATTTGAATTTTTAATTCCTTAGAGATGCAAAATATCTTTCATTTGGACCAAAGTTTATTTATTTATTTACAACAATCCTAAAATTAGGCAATTCTACTAAATGATAAAGACAAATGTATTTACTTTTGTTATGCCATAATTATATCTAATTCCTTTATCCAATCTATATATGTATTTATAATAATTATACTGGAACATTTTTTATTTGAATAAGATTCAAAGATATTTTTGAATATCCAACTCTACAAATGAATTAGGTATTGTTTAAATAAGTGTCAAAATTATACTTTACAATCTTTATTTAGAATGTAAGTATAGATTTATAGAAATTACATACTATTGTATGTTTATAGTTGCTCAAAACTTCCAATACATGATAACTTCTAATTTATTAGATTTCTATAAGCATCTTTAATGAGTGTTATTCAATAAGGAGAAACTAGCCGGAGAATGCACAAGTCATTAACCCCTAAATGCACATGAATGTAATTTTTTAAAACAAAACACACTATTTCATAATTTTGTTAAAGCAGTATTTTTATACAATTATTAGTACATTATAGCTTTATTTGAATTCCTAAGAGAATTGTCATTTAATATGTGAGTGATACATTATCTCATGAACTTATATGGGTTCATCCAAGTATGTCAAAATAATTTTTGTCTATTCATTGAAAATGTCATAAACTTAGAATATAGCTAGCTTGGTCCAGGGATTTTTTAGTGATTTAAGGGTCACAATTATGAATCAATTTATGTGAATACAAAATGAAAATGAAAACTTCCAAAAATTGAGTTCTTATCTCTAAAATTCTTATGCCATAATTTACATTGCCTCTGAAGCTTTAGATATACATTCCCCCTTGTAACACTCTCTCTTCAAAATTTAGAGAAATGATACAAAACAACTGAATGATGTAGTATATGAAGTATGCTTCAAATAATTTTTTTGTAGATTATTCACTAGAAGGATTTTCAATTCTAAAATCTCCTTACTTAGTTCATTTTCTAAAGTATTAAGTTGACTAAATCGGACCTCATGATTTGTAAATAGTTTAATAGTTTGTTAAGGAAAAATTGTCCAATTCTTTTAATCAAACATATGCAGCTTTGCATTAAATTTTGAAATATAAAATTTGGTCCTATTTGGATGAAGTTTTAAACTTTCCCCTCTATAGCAAAATAAATGTCTAGTTACAATAAAGTGTGTAAGGTATTGAGATGGAAATGCGTAAGGGAAATGATTGATGAAAATATGCTAGAGAGCTCCCTACTTGCTTCCATTTGGATGCAAACAATATTCAATCCACTCGTGATGCAATGCAAGACAATAAAATATATATCAAAACACTTAATTCAAGATACGCAATAAAATACAATGAAAAATTTGTCTTAGAATAGATAGAATTTACAAATTGGCCATTTATAACCATAAATTTTGGGTATTCAAAATCTATAATTTAAGATTTTTAATAATTGGATTAATTTATACTTTGGCATGCTCAAAATCTTAAAAATTGATGTCATTGTGTTTTTCTCCATCCTAATTAAATTTGAGCAATAATGCTCATGATACCTTAGCTTGGCTAGAATTATCACAAGACTTGTAGGAAGCATGCATTTTTAAAACCAAAAATGATTGGATTGAGAGTAGAAGAGTTGATCAGTTTAATATTTAAATAATCTTTGACTTTTTATCAACAATTTTTTACTAAAAAAGGTCATATTGTAGTTAAAATTATAAAACAACAAAAACTCACTACATTGTTTTCTTATAACAATTAGTTAAAAAAATGAAATTTTAAATTATATAATTATTCATTGTAAAATTTGAAACTTTAAAATTTGGAATTATCCATATCAATATATGAATTTTGTTTTTTTTAAATCCATTCATTATAAAATTATGTCTTTTTTTTAAAATAAAAACATAAAATAGAGTGTCTATAGTCTATACACTCCAAAATCCTCTTATGACATAGAATTTGAATAGACCTCAAGTTAAAACCAACTCAAAAGGTGAAAGTTTTGCTTTTAGACTCTTCTATTTAATACTAGGCCATATTAACTCCAGTACAACCAATTTATATTAATATAGAAATAACATGTAAAATATGTCGCCATTGTCGCCTAGAGTTCAAAGGATTTTTAATGTGTTTCTTAAAAAATGAAGAGCTTAAAATTAAAGAAAGTATACTTAATTCATTTTTTCGATTAATATAATATTTTTTTTTCTTGGCTTATGGCATTCTGTATAATATATTGGAAGATAGAGGTTTTAATCAAACTAAATTAGAAAATAGCTTGACTTTGAAAATTTTGATTTTATTCCACTTTATTCCACTTTACATAATATATCATTGTATCATTCTATTGTTTCTATTTATTTAGTAGTACTTCATTTTCACTATCATTTTTTTCATCACTAGTGATATGTTTTAATATTAATTCTATGGAAATTGCAAAATGAAGAATAAATGTTACTTAAAGAAATATAACTGAATCTATCATAGGAATATAGAATATATATTCTTCATATATATTTTTATTCTAAATTTATATTTATTGAATATTCATATTAACTTCTATTTTTCTATAGAATTTATAAAATGATGTACAGGTATAATAATGCATCCAAAAAATGGACAATTTTAGTACAATAAATATTTATATTTTTTTCAATTGAATTGAAAAGTAGAAATAATACAATATCATATACAATATAATACAAATATGAGAAAATGTTATCATGAAGACCAATGTCGCAATTGGTTTTCATCAAGATCATATCTTTGGCTAATATTATACTGAAATTACATTCATATTATATATATGACTGTAATTCTTTAAATTCAAATTACATGCCATCAAGTTCTTAAAAATTAGTACAAAATAAAAATTAATATATACATAATTAATAATACATGTTGTATAATCACATAGCTTATACAATTGGACTCAATTCAAATTTACAATTAGTAGTTTTATTGCTATATAGAATTTTATAATGTATTGGATATATAGATAAAACAAATAATATACATATGTATATATATATATGTGTGTGTGTATATATTATATGATAAATGTATATAACATATTAAATATATATAACATATTAAATATATATCAATGATTATCTACTTTTAGATTATATTTTAATTCTAATTTAGAATTTAGAAAGAGAAAACCCTCAAAGCTAATCCTAAATTATAAATTAGTATAGTGTATATATCAAACCTTGAATTTTTAGTAATAATGTTTATATTAGTTGTTTTGAGGTTTAAAAAGGTATTTGTCGTTTTATTTCATTATTGAAATTTTGGTTTCTATATTTGCAATCAAATTATTGATTTTCCTATTTTTTTTTTAAAAAATATTATGATTAATTTTTTAAGTTAAAGGTCCTATACATTGAAAAAGGAATATTATCATCAAACTTAAGATGTATTTTTCAAATGTTGTAAGATCATCAAATTGTGATATTTTAGTATTTATTATAGAAAATACATTTATTTATTTTCTTAACATCATATTTTCTTGTTGAAATTCATTTGACAAAATTTGAATTTGAATATTCATTCAAATATTTAAAATCATTACAGTGAATTAAATAAATTTTACACTAATATAATTAATATGAAAATATATAATATTTAAATGATAATATTATATATCATTGTCTTATCATTCAATTTTAGCATAAATGCTATGGACTAATTACTTCTGAAAATGTATAAAATTACCTACGTATATCATTAATGCAAGATTGCATTTCTTGTTGCATTTATATAGTTGTTTAGTATTTGGCTTTCTTCTTTTAAAAAACTGTTTTGTTTTTGTAATTGCAATGACCACTACATCAACAATTCATAATTTCAATCATTGTAACAGTAGTTAACATTGTAGCACATGTGAATTCAATATTAACGTTAGACTTACATAAAAATAATAAAGTCTTTGAACATTGATAATTCATTTTTATTGGCAAAAAAATTGAATAATTATAATTTATATAGAGATCAAAATAAAATTCAAAATCTTATAATGTAGAAAATCTTTCAATAAATATATATGTGAATCAATATCAAAGGAGAGCTTTGAGTCAAATTCAATCAATTTTTGAGTTTCTATATTTCTAGTAGATTATTCATTGATTTGCTTTCATAATTCTTTGAATTTTGAATTGAAACAATAAAAATATCAAGTATATATTATGTTTTGACTAAGGTTTTGATTTTTATTAGTTATTCTAGAAAAATTCATCATTTGCACTTACTACCAATTTTTTAGGTACTATCAATTTAACATTATAATATCCTAGGAATCTAAATTGTTGTTTGAATTGAAATTCTAGGTGCTTGGAGAGAGATTCAATCAATTGCGGTCCTCCCATTGGGTTCAAAACTTACATTACTTCTTCTAACAGTGATCCTTTCTCTTTCCCTTGCAGTTCAAATGAATCTCAAATGAAGATTGAAAACTCATTCTAACTTCACTTCCATTTGAAAAATCTATGCAGCTCACAATTTGGTTGAAAAACTTGACCAAATTCAAGTCAATCCACCAACGGTGCTATTTCCAATTAAATTATGGATACTAAATTTGACTCATTTTTACTTTAATAAAATAATGATTGTAGAAGTAAAATGTTAACAAGATTTAGAAAAAAATATTGAACACATGTTTTTAACATTTATGGTTTCAATACCATGATTATTACTTTTTTGTTTGTCATCTTACACGTATTAATATTAAACTTTAAGAATACCTCATTGATATTTCTTTCAATAGAAACCTTGAGAGGAGGAAACATCAATTGTTTACGACAGATTTTTGGACAGCAAGTTTTGGTCATTTGGCATAAGCAATTTCTTTCCTCTATATAATCCTTTGATCTACATCATTAAAGAAAATATGACATGTTTGAACCAAAAATATCTCTAATCATTAAATAAAATTTAAATATAAATTAGTATTTAATGCGTAGAAAATCCTAATAACACTAATGTAACATACAAAGATGTTCCACCCGCTTTAGTATATAAACAAGATAATTGCATTTGCGAAGTAAATTGTAAAAAAACTTGAGTGGCTTCAATCATTGATTTAGCTTGGACAACCAGATTGTGCCTCTCTAAAGCTATTGATTGGCGTTCATGTTGTAGGTCTTTTTTTATTTCCACTAGTTCATCATGTATTATTTGTGAATTCTGATTTTGTTTTAATGATAAGCTTCTATTAAACTCTTGAGTTTGTGATTGAGCTTCCAAAAATGAATATATGGCATGAAATAGATCTTTGTTTTGTACATCCATTTGATAATTTGATGAAAATGATTCATCTTTCCTACTATCAAAATTAATTTTATAACCATCTTCAAATTTAATGGTTTTAATTTGCCCTTGTTGTAAAATATTTTTATATTAGAATAATCATTTTTTCCAAACTAGAATATTAATGAAAATAGAAAAATGAAATTAACTGAAAATAATCTAGCATAAGTTTATTTTGGATTTGATATTGATATATATTCAATAAATTTTATGATGTTTTATATATGAATTGTTTATCATAATCTGAAATCTCATATAATGTATTATTTGAATTTTCATATTCTACAATATATTATTTAAACTTTTATTTTATTGAGGTAACAACAATGCTGGAATTGTTTTACTAGTATGCCTTTTGTAATTGATACAAATGTAAAAGCGAGCTAGTCAATTGGTATAGAAGTGGTGTTCAAATTTTTTAATTAGTTGATGACGTAGTACTAGGATGTAGGTTGTTGAAAACTAATATAGAAAAACAAATTAATCCAATAATTAAAATACAATAACCACTAAATGAACGCGATGCTTGATTTATTATTTTAAATTTTAAATTTTCATTTAATGCCTCAAAAATTGAAACACCAATTTATATGAAGTTGATAGTGTATAATTTATTTTTGAATAGACATGTTACATTTTCATGCCAATTTTCTTTTATTGTTGAAGACAAAAATGTAGTCGATAAATTGTCGAAAATTGAAGAATTGCATTTAGTATTATGTAGTTGTAAATCTATGTTATCTTATTTTTATACTATTTAAGGATGTTAAAATATATCATTTTGCACATTCCAAATTATCCTAACAACAAAATTGTCAATATCAAGTTTCAAATGCAGATTCTTGAAATTGCATTCAATTTAATGATTTTTTAATATCATAAAATTGACTATTGCCTTTGTTATTAAAAATATCTTCTATTTTGGTTTTGAAGAATCTAAGATTATTTGAGATTTTAATAAATTATTCCAAAATGATAGTTTTATTTTTCTAATTTAAGCAAATATTATAACTCAATCTAGTAAGTATACAGCTTACTTGACTTAAATTTACTTCTTTTTGAATTTGAATTCAATTTTTCAAAAGAGATTCTTCTACTTGAGTCACAAGAATCTATTATTAGATTGTTTTTAATTCCTAACCTACACAAAAAATGAACATCTCAATGTTATTTAATAAATATGTTATTAGTTTATTTTGAAAATGTAAACTAAGAACTGAAAGATTCAAAATTCCAAAAAATAATTAATATATTATAACATTCAATGAAAATCATATTTCAGACTCATTAATGTAATTATGGATAAATTTAAAGACCATAATATTTCCATTTTCGAATAATTTTTTTTGTTAGTCTAAGCTGAAGTACCACAAATAATATAAAGCTAGTGCAATAAAATACTCATGCCAGTTGTTTATAATACAAATATAATTATATTTAATCCTAGATAGAAGCAAATTAGTTATAATATTGAATTTTAATAAATATAGAATACAACTTAATACATATCAATTAGACTTTAAGACAAGAGTAATTGTTAGTGCATCTTTTATTAATTGAATTTATCAAATATTGAAACCAAAAAGTTCCACAATGATACAAAAAACTGTAAGATAATTATATTATATTTTTTAATTTATCAATGATTTTTACAAAATATACACATAATATAGTAAAAATTTGCAATAACTCTAATAATTTGTTTCCTTGTTGTAAAACAAATTTTTCAAAATTTGTATTACAAAGCATCTTTATTTCATTAAGTAAAAAAACATTGATTTCATCAATATTCTTAAATCATAGTGTAATTCTATATAAAAAAGTAATACAAGTCATTTTAAATTTGTGATTGATGTAAAATAAACTTATACCCGGAGTGCTTGTGGCTTGTTAGATTCTTTTGATTGCTTGTTTTCTTCAATTATAAGTAAATTTAATTTGATTTGCACTTCTTTCAATGTATGCACTAATTTCAAGAGCTAAAGTTTCATAGTTTTGGTTTTAAGCAATAATATATAATTATTAAAAAATATTTTTAGTTTGAATGATAATTCAGTTTTTTTTTTTAAATTTATTACCTCTTCACTTATGATAAAGTTTTCATTTTGTATGTGTGAATCTACAAGTTTTCCTATTTCAAAAAATTCCATTAAGGTGTCACTTTTTGGTATCATATTTTGTTCTTGTGATGCCAATAAATCATTACAGGTGGTATATTTATCCATATTTGGATTTTTCATTGGTACTTTATAATATATAATTAATATGAAGTTAATTTATATTATTAAATTAGACTATTTTTAAAATTAAATTCTTTGTATAACCAAAGATTTCTATGCAATGAAAATTCCAATTGCAAAAATTTAAATAATATTTATTTTTCCTCATTCTATTTTTATTTTAATTAGTAAATTCTAATATCCAAACACAAGTAATCAAAATCATTTATATCAACAATCTACATAAATTGTTACAACTTTTTTATGTATATTTTTTTAATTCATGTCATTTATTTTCTAAATAAAACTATGCAAATAATATTTTTATACTGTGTTTAAGAAAATTGAATTGTAGGACTACTGAATGTAGTTTTTATCCAACTATAATGATTTATCCTATGAGTGAGAAATTTATACTATATCACTTAACAAATTTCATGTGGGTAAAAAATCTATGCTTGTAAAAGTTAGTATAGTACAATAATATTTCAACCTTCAATAGTTCAAATAGTATGACTTTGGTAAAATAGTGATACACTCACTAATGGGACAAATATTTAATTTAAAAATCATTTAAAAAATCTAAATCATGAGTTTATTAGATCCTTTCATTATATTTTAAATTAATAAAATATGATTATTTGAATTTGGTTGCCTAATTTGACTCATCTTACAAACATTACCTCAATCACTTGATTGGCATTTTGGTTTTCAATTTGTTTTAATACTCTCATTTTATCTTGTTGGTTAGTTGCTTCATCAACTACTGTATTTCTGTCATTGATTGATTCAATTATATTATTTTTCTCAAGAATTGTTGGTTGGCGTTCATTTATTTTTGCAAAAAGATCTTTATTTTCATTGGATTTTTCTTTTACTACTGCAGTTGTTTTTGGGGTTTCTTCAAATAGAGATTTGTATTCACATTCATTTGCATCTATTAGATATTTGTTTTTAGCTTCTCTAGTTACTAGATTAATTTTTAGTTCTTCAATCACACGCTCTTTTTCAATGAATGTTTTTTTTCGAGTTTTTTTTCATTCAAAAGACTATTGTATTTAATTTCTGCGCTCGCTAATTCTTTTTCAAACTCTATTTCTACATTGTTTTTTCATTTTTACTCTTATTTTGCAATTCTTCAACAAAACTTTGTATGTTTTGTAGTTGAATGACCAAAGTCTTGTTTTCTTCATCTTTTGATAATAGAACTTGTTGCAAATGAACAATTTTTATTTCTAAATTTTTTACTTGAAGTTTACATTCTCTAATTTTATTTTCAAAATATGAAGTGTTAACATCAAGTTGTTCCTAAAATAGAAGGCATAAAATCATTCTCATATTATTTATAAATAATGCAAACCATTTACATAAATTATTTGGATCAAAATTATCCTATAAAAACAAGTAAATTAAAATGTATATAATATATGCCAGATTTGAAGTATATTCATTTTTAGACTGCTCAACACTAACCATACATTGTTTATTATGTGAACAAATTCCAATGTAAAAACTTACTTGAATTTTAGTTTTCTTAACACTATGATTTTCCAAACCATTTTGTATCTCCTTTTCATCAACTTGAAAATCTTCTTTGCTTTTGTAATTTATTTTTCCCACGGACTTTTGTGACTCTAAGCTTGAATCAGAATCTCTAATAATTTGGTGCTTAATGTATGTTCCTTCAACTGCAAATTTATGCAAGCCTAATTTTTTATATTGTGCATTATATATATATATCCATAGAAGATATAATACCAATAAACATTAGAATATACTAGAGGTATTGGAAAACTATTATTGTATTTTTAACTTTGTATATTCCATCTTCATAAAGTGTTTGCTCTTGTATAAATTCAAATATACAATTGATTAAAATATTGGAATTAGAAAACAATACTAAAGTTGTAGAAACTAAAATATGTCTAATTTTCAAACCTCAAAAGAAAATAATTGAATTTTGTACACTTTTTTATTTTGCAGTCAATTTTAATTCTTGATTTGAACCCCCAAATGCTTGACTTTATTGAAGACGTGACTCTAAACAAGAAAATTCTGTAGTAGGATTGGATTCACCCCATCGAACTATTATTGCTAGTAATCATAAATTAAAGGTGAAAGTAACTCAAGAAAATGTAATAAGGTGTCCTTTGATTTATCTATTCATCTAGATATGTCCTATTTTGTAAATTGCATGATTGATTTGATGGAATAGTTGAGTTTTGGTAGCTATAGTAGTTGAAGAATTTAGAAGTTTTTCATTTAAATATTATAAGATTAAAACTTAATGGTAGGTAAATTTGTTCATTCCAATATTTTTTGGTTTTGAATCATTTTCAAAAACATAAAAATTTAGGCATCTATCATACAAAATAAATAATTTGCCATAATAAATGTTTACATTATAGTTGATATTCCTTAAAACTAGTCAAATTTCATATATTTATATAATTATATATAAATATAAAATGTCAATGAATACAAATCTTTTTTTATTTGAAAAATATGTAATAAAAAATAAACTATCATTTATGATAAATTCAAAAGATATATATAATAGAATTCAACAATCATCAATGTTTTTTAAAAACCAAAATAAATCAACACATTTGTTATTTCATGTATAATATAATAATTTATATCCCTCGGGTTTTTTTAATGCTTTCTATGTACTAAATTTAAAAAGTCATACTGTATTTTTTACTTGGTGTCTTCACTTTCATATCCTAAATTATGTATTTCAAAATTAAATGAAACATTTGGCAAGAAAATTTAATTCTTTACCAATTCATCTTGTAAACAAAAGAAGAAAGACATATCAAACTTAGTGTAAGAAATAATATAGTTGCATCTAATTTGAGTTTTAGTTTAGTCTCTTATATTTTCAATCTTTCTTTTTCACAATTCAAAAGATGGATTAAAATAAATCTATTTTTTCATAAAGACCTTGAAATTGAAGATACATTTAAATATTCAAATTTTAAACTAATTTAATGGGATGTAATTCACTTTCAAATTTCCAATTTATGGATATAATTCTATACTTTTAATATTTGAATAGAAAAAAAAATTGAATCCTAACCATAGGACTAATGAATTTTGAAAAATGGGATGTATTCCATTGGTTATAAAATACACCTATTTGCATAACTCCAAAAGGAAATACAATATGAAAACAATTGTTGGAATTAGAGGATGCCTCTAATAGGATATGCCATAATATAACGAATTATGTTTCAACCCAAATTTTTGGTTTTTAGAAGTTCATATATAGCTCAATAAAAATAGACTCTAACGTGCATTCTTTTTTAAATCTTGATTGACAGTCCAGAAAAATTGAAGTTAAAATTTGTATTTGTATTATTGGTTAGTGAAGTAGAAATATCCTATCATCAATCAATATGCCAAAGAAAGTGATAGATAAAAAAACAAATTTGGTATAAATGTAGTGATTATTTACCATTGAGTATATTTAGTTTGTGAAACTTATTTATGAAATTTAGCAACTAGTATGATAGAAATTTTTGATTTTGTAATAGGACATTACAAATTTTATTTCCAAGCTATGGTACTATTATAGAAAATATATAATTTATTTTAGATACATTAAAAATTAAAAATAATAAATACCTTCACCACTTCTATCCTCATTATTTTGAAAAATATTGTCCTTTGATTCATTAATGCATGAAATACAAGATGATTGTGATTTTTTGGAATGTCTTTTTTTGTCTTTAAATATTTTGTTGTTTAATTGACATTCTTCAATTGCAGTGTCATTTTTTTCATTAATCATTTTACCTTTCAATAATCGTATTTTATGTTTATGTAATGCTAAAAACAAATCCTCTAAATATATTTTGTAAGTACTTTCTTTTAATTGTTTGGCATCACATTTTTGAAATTTCAATGATATTTTTGGTAAGTGATTGTTTATTGATTGAACATTCTGTTTCTTATAAGTGTTATTTGATTTTTGTGTTTTGGTCTTTGGTGGATAAAAACATAAAAACTTTGATTCTTGCCCATCCATTTTAGATTGTACTTTTTTGGAAATTTTTAAATCACAATCACTTGTTAGAAATTTGTAAAATGCTTCAGGCGAAGGACTTGATGTTTGTTTGATTTTAGAAAATTTCTTTCCCTTATGAGTTTTATTTTTTGTAATCTCTTGAAGTTCTTTTAAATTACTTGAGCTATTCAATTTTTTTTCTAATACTTTCTCTAATGATAATAAAGAAATACTAGACATTTTTGTGTTTACTCTCTTAGATTTTGCAATGTTTTCAATTTTTCTTGATTCATTTGTTTTATTTTTGGCATTATTCATGTTTTCTTCAATTTTATCAGCAAGTTTATTTTTGTCTTCATTTGATGGAATATCACTTACTTTTGTTGGTGAGCTTGTTGAAACTTTGGTAGTATTTTCATGTTGTACAAAGTGAATATGATCATTTAAATCTTGATTCACCATTGGAGAATTTATAATGTCAACTTTTGAATCTTCCAAATTTTGTTTATCTTGAATTTGTATACTTCCAATCACTGTATTGTTTGCATCACTTGATGATACATTTTTACCACTGATATTACCACCGTCTTTATGTTGGCTATGAACTTTATTTTCTTCAACAAAATCTATCAAATGTATTTGCTCTTAAAATTAGATACAAAATTATGGTTCATACAAATCTAGTTATTGTGTGTACTGATTATTGCAATATTTAAATCAATTTTTTTTTTATTGCACAAATTATTATTAAGCATTAAATTTATCAATATATTTTTATAAATCTTTATAAATTGTATGTGCATATACGTAAGATTCTATTTTACATCAATATAGAAAATAATAAAAAAACTAGTTAATTAAAAAATATATATTTTGAAGAATTAAATAATTTCCTTATATTTTCTTATATTTAAATGTAATTTAAAAATATTCAATTATATAAATATTTACTTTTGTCATTTATTTGTGTAAATATTTTGTTTTGCAATTCTGTATCAATAGATTCCTTATAATATTTTTCTATTTGATTTTTAGTATTAGCAAATATTTTTTTTGCCTTATCATTGGTCTCATTGCTTTTAATACTACTTATATTGAGCTTCTTGTTACATGGAAAAGATGACCAACATGTGTTATCTTTAAATTTAGGTGTTTGAAAATTTAAAATTTTAGAATCTCTTATTTTATTTTTTTCTATATTTGTTGTAAAAACCTCTAGTTCAATATTTTCAATATTTGATTTTGTTTCTTCCAAATTTTCAATATTGTTACAAGTTTCATCATTTAAGATAATCTTGGAAGATTTTGTTTTTGTATTTGAGATTTCATATGGAAGTGAAGAATTATTATTGACATTGTATAATGATGGCCAACAAGATTTATTGCTTGATTTCATATCTTTCAATTTTACTTGTTTAGTGTTTTTTCCTTTGATTTTTTCTAAATCATTAGAAAAAACATTTGTTTCAAATTTTTCCAAGTTAGATTGTATCAAATGCATATCAACATTTTGACAAATTGGTTCTTTTATTGTTTTCTTATGAGGAGTTATATAATCTTTGTTTGTAGGATTGCAAGATGGTAATGACCAACAAGCATTTTTATTAGATTTTTTATCTTTCACATTCAATTCATAAGGATTTTGTTTATAAACAGCATGATAAACTATCAATGAGTCTAATTTTTTCAACTCTTTGTTTTGAATATTACTATCATTATTATTGACATTCAATAATTTTGTAGACGTTTTGAAACCCAAATTTTCATTATTGGAAATAACACTTGCATTAGAAGAATTCAAGTCTTTTATTATAAATGCATTGGATTTAACTTTTGATTCTTGTTCTTGGAATCCAATTTGGCTTGTACGTATTTCTATGAAAGGCAAGGATGAAATACATTTACATTTTTTGAATTGTGAATCTTCGTTTTGTGTACCTTTTGAAGCATTGGTAATATTGGAAGCACTAGATTGTTTAGATTCTTCTAATACATCATTGTTGATAACAAGAGAATTAGACAAAGTTTTTGGATCAATGTTATTATTGTTATCTTTGATTTTATCTAAATTATGTAAATGTTGTATGCTACTAGATGTTGAAGTTGATGAGCTTAAACATTTGGTTGGTTTTAATTCTTCTATTTTTAGTGTTTCATATTTTTTCAAAACATCACTACTTTTAAGATCAAAAGACTTATCAAAATCTAATTTCTTTGACATTTCATAGTCAGCATATAATGGTATTGTAGACTTTGATGATTGTAATTCATTTGTAATCAATTCATCGTTAGTTGACTTTTTCGACTTATATTGCAATTTATCTTCTGAATGATTATTATTGCATGAAAAACATGAAGAAATTGAGTTCCTTTTAGGTTCTAAGTTTGACATTGATGAACTATCAAATTCCAATTTGTCATCATTTGACACAATTAAAGTAGTTTTTTTCAAATCCTTTGTATCAACCTCTAATGTTGTGTCAATTGCTTGAATGTATTCATTTTTTGGTTTGTTTAGAGAGTTTAAATCAAAGATTGACAATGGTTCAATTTCTTTATTTTTAATAGTTTTTTCTTGGGATATATCTTTTATAATTTTGGATTTCTTTTTACAATTTTTGAAATTGCAAGGTGATAAATTGTAACTTGATAAAGTATTACCAAAATGATTATTATTTTTTTGCTCTTCAACTTCATCAATTGTACAGTTTTGTTTAATTTCCTTTAAAAAGGAAGATTTTTTAGAACTAGATACTAGTGTTGGTGAAGTGCTTTTACTAGATCGACCAATCCAAGAGCCTAAAAGTGCTTCTTTTATAGAATGTGGAGAAAATATCCACCAACATTTCCCACCAAAACCTTCTTCATTAGTTTTTGCATCATTTGCTTCAGAACTTTTATTTATGCATGATGATTTACACAATGATTTATTTTTTATACTTTCTAGTGAAAGTGACCAACTATTGTCAAAAGATATTATATCTTTTGTAATATTTGAGGTTTGTTCTGTTTTATTTTTCAGTAAATATTTTGTTGGTTCACTACTTGGAAGTTGTGTTGATGTATAATTCCAACAATTTTTTCTGGAATAATGCCCTATATCTTCTATAGATTGCTCACTTTTATCAAAAACATGAGCATTTGAATTTGCAATAATGCTTTTATCATGACTTTCATTTAAAATTGACTTCTTATTTATTACGTCACTTGCTATAGTTTCAAATCTATCATTTAGGTGGGCTACATATTTATCTTCATTATCAATTTTAGAAGGATGTTTATCAAAGTATATATTCTCCCTTGGTACAAGACAATCATCTTGAGTATTTGAAGTAACCATGGTATCATCAACATTTTTATTATTTACAGAGGGTTCTTCTTCAATTTGATTAGTTGTTTGCAAATCTTCTTCATTCTTTTGTTCTACTACTTTTTTAGTAGTTTGATTATAATGTAATTTTGCATCTTGGTTTGATTCCATTACTTCTTCAATAAAAGATGGAAAATAAGATAGAGACGTTTCTTGTTTATCTTGTATTTCTTTTACCTTTGATAATATTAGGTCTAGTTTTGGATTTGAAACCATTTCACTATTATCACTAGCTTGATTTATTTGAGATTTTAGAATTTGTAAATCCTTTGCTGAAATTACTTCATAGGAATGGCTCTCTATATTAGTTTCTATATTTGAGTCTTTTTTCTTGTTTAAAGCTTGTAAAGTATCTTGAAAATCTTCATTAGAATGTTTTCCAAATGTCTTGCCTAAATGACTATTTTTCCTTCCATTTGTATTAATACACCTTCCACAATGTTTGTCAGCCTTATTTATTTTTTGGTGATATGTGGATTCTAAATATTTATTTAACACTTCTAAATCTTTTGTATCTAGTTTTTTATCTCTTAATTTATTGAGTTTATTGCAATCATCTTTTTTCATTCTTGGAGAGTTGTTTGATGTTCCCATCTTTTTAAAAGGCCAACAATCATATCCTTTTGTCAAATTGTCATTTGTTGTATCGTTAAGAGAATCATCAATATTATTATTTTGACCATATTTGGAAGATGATGTAGAAACCTCAAATTTCTTTAAATCTATCTGTTTATTTTTCATTAAATCATCTATCTCAATAATTTCATCATTTTGCTTGTCAGACAATTCACTTGATATTATCAAATTTTTTTTTATACCATATTTATCTACATTTACAAGTTGACAATGCTCGCAAAGTTGATGTGTAGAAGGAATATTAATTTTTTGTAAGAAGTTTAATTTAGTTTCTACTACATCATCAATTTTGATGGAGTTAGTACTATCATTTTCATTAATAAACTCGTTCATTTTTCTTCTCACTTTTAAAGGAGACCAACAATTACATGTTTGACTTTGTCTTTCATTGTCATTCAATATCTTTATGCCATTTAATTTATGATCTTGAGAATCTATAGAATCTGAACTACCTACTTCTAATTCTATTGAAGTTGATTTGTCATCTTTTTGAATATCATTATTTACATAATTACCTTTTTTCTTTTCTATACTACAATCACTAAGCGCACCTTTTTTATTCATTGATGTAAAGCAAAAGCTACAATCTTTTGTTGTTTTTCTTTTAGTCTTCATATTTTTTGTCTCATCACTATGATTTTGTCCAATAAATGTAGATAAATCATTTGAATTATTCAAAATATCTTCAGCTCTCTTTACATCACCGATGGTGACAAAATCATCATTTTTTCTTATTACATTTAAATCATTTGATATGTTTGATAAATCATTGCATCTTTGCATCAATTTTTTTCTAACATTAAAATTATCATTATTATCATTTGATGTGATATCAAGGATATATTCTAATGATATTTGACTATTTTCTTTCTCACTTTCATTGTTATTCATGATACTTGGGGATCGACTTGAGGTGGTCAATTCATTATTTTCTAGATTACTTTTTTCATTTATTATCATTTTTTTCATTTTTCCTTCTTCAACATCAACTTTTGCCTTTTCATATATTGTACATGCATTCCAACATTTGTAGGATTCTTTTTTTCCATTTGGATTTTTTTCTTCCATAGATTTCATTGATGTTTTGTCAATTTGGTCAACGAATGCTAATTTATTTTCATATGCCAATGTTGCTTTATGTTTATCAACAAATATTGTATTATTTTCATCTACAAACATTGTAGTATTTTGACCAATGAATGATGTATTATTTTCACTTGCAATTTTTTTTTTGGGATCAATAAAATTTTTAGAATGTTTTGTATTTTCTGTACTTTCAATATTAGAATCAATTTTTGGAAACCTTTTTGGATCACTATCCCAACAATTACATTTGTTTTTTGAGCAATGCTTATTTGTATTTAGTTGTGATTCATCTAGATTTATTTTTTCATCACTGGTGATAAAAAAATCTTCATTTTTATATGTGTCCATATCTTTTGCCATTTCTACATCCTTGGAAGGTATTGATGTGTCATGTGTTGAGTCTTCCAAGGTATTTGAGACAAAATTGTAATGACAAGGTGGAGCATCAATATTCTCTTTAATAGAACTACTTGCACTCTCATAGCTATTCAAAAGTTCATCAGTTTCTTCATTTTTTTCTAAAGATGTATCCATTGAAATTTTACTTTTAGAAGATATATAATTACTTTTAAAATTACTATTTTTAACAATAGAAACTTCAATTTTTACTAAATTTTCATGTTGTGTAGTATGAATAGAAGTTAAGTAATAGCCACTCTTAGGTTGTTCTTCTACTTCTAATACAATTACTTCTTTGAATATTTCTATGTTTTCATCATCTGCACTAACATTATGTTTATAAGTTTGTATTTCATTATGTGCATTTGAAGAGGAATGAAGTAAAAAATTTTCTCTCTCAATTTCATCAAGTCCAATTTTAAGATTACTTTTACCTTTCAAAGTAGGAGGACGACTTTCCAAATTGAATCTTAGCAACTCTTCTTCTATAAAATGTTCAATTTCTTTATTTTCTGGGCTCCAACACCAACAATTTTGGGGATTTGAGACATGTTTGTTTGAACAATACAATTCATCAAAAAGAGGAGAGCTTTGTTTTGAATCTACATTGGAATTCTTTTTATTAATTGATATATCATTTCTACTTAAGTGTGTATTTTTTAAAGCTCTAGGAGACAAATTCCAACATGAAGTCCAACTACTATGATTATTTTTTTTTCCTTCTTGTATTAAAGGATTAGAAGAATTAAATTCACTGTTAGAATTTGAATTTATGTATACCAAACAATTAGGACATTGATCTATTCTATTATTGCTCAAGGGATTTAAATTTTTATTTTTCATTTCTTTAATTTGATTTGTAGTAAGAGAACTTGACATAATTTCTAATTTTTTGTTTCCTATTTGAATTTTTTCTTGCTTTTGGTTGATAATATTTGGTTGACATTTACTCCAACAACATAAATTGCTTTGTAGACTATTTATGTTTTGTTTTGGAACATTGCAAGGGTCATGATAAATATTTTTTTTGAAACTTTCACTATAATTGCTATCACAAATCAGAAACTAATTTGTATTGTGGGCTTTTTTCTTTGCCTCCAAGGGCAAAATTCTTGGTTCTTTCTTCATGGAAAGGTGGTTATTCATTATTTAAACCATTGTTCTCATTTAAAGAAGCTATAGGTTTGTTGGAATGAAAATTTTCATCATTTGCAATTCTTTCCAATTCATGTTTAGAATTTTGCTCTGGATCATCTTGTTTAGGTACAAGTATTTCTTTATTTTTACATCTTAAAGATTCAACATTTTCCAAATTTTCAATAACTCCAAATTTTCGAATCTTTTCAGTTCTAGACAAGTTATTAGACACTAATAAGTTTGTGTTACATTCATTGGAAGGCAATAAAGTTTTATCATCTTCATTTACAGCATATTCTTTTTGAAAAGTTTGACAATATAAATTAGAAACTCCTCCATAAAAACGTGGAGAGGATGTTGATGTGCGTATTTTACAAGTATGATGAATTTTGATTTTATCTTTACTACAAGGTAAAATCCATTTCTCATTCTTTTCATTTTCTAAGTCTTTGAGCAACCTTCTAAATGTTGTACATCTTCTTTTGGTTCTGTCATAAGAAATTGGTTAAACAATATGACATAGAAATAGGTTTCAATAACTTAAAACATTATACATATACAATATCAAAATTTAAAATATATATTTGACATATGAATAGTTGTTGAAGACTTGTTGTTGAAAAACAAGAGCAATGTCATTATCAAGTGATTCAAGTGCAACTTTTATTCCATAATTAATGTTTGAATGTCTTCTCTATTGTCTTTTAGATAAAGCTTCATGATTGTATAAAAAAAGAAGAATTTATACCTTTTTTTAAGAAATTTTGATGATTTTGGTTGAGTTGAATATTATTCTTTTGTACTACAATGCAACATCAATTTCATTTATAATTTAAATTTATAAAACATTAATTTAAAAATATTTGAATTCTTGTTTTTTAAAAATTTGAAAACCTTAAATATTGCTTTTTCAATTATTTCAGTTAATTTTTATTTAATATTTGATTATATATACTTACCATTAAAATCATAAAGAAAGGAATGCAGTGCTTTTTGTTCTTCTGAATATATTATGCCTAAATACTTTTTGAACTCAAATGTAAATTTTGTTGTTTAATTAGTTATATATGAATTTGCATTAATCATTATATATCTTTAAATTTCTTCACAAGAAAATATTTTTTGCTATGCTTCTTTGAAAAATAGCAAAAATATTATACATTTATATATACATTTCAAATTGAAATTGGTGCAACATTTTTATAATTAAAGTCATCTTTTATACTTATCAATAAACACTTAAATTTCTACCAACTATTTTTTATTAGAATACTCGTAAAAAAATAAAAAATTGTCAAAACACATTTTTGAATTTTAATGTGATTTCCTAAACAGTTTAGGGTTGTTAGTTGGAAAATACAATTTGATTACAAGCAATGTCAATGTTTGTAATAAACATGATTTGTACGTTCTTCATAACATTATGTACTCAAGTATGAAAATTGACAATGATATCTTAAAGAACTTTACACAAAATACCTAAACATTCTTAGTAATATTTAAAAAATGTAAGGAAAGATGAGTACATTCTACTTGTCAAAAATCTTGCATTTCAAATTGTATAAATTTAATATAGTATATAGAATGGAAAACTAATGCAAAGGCTTTGATATATGTGGTCATTATATGCAAATCAAACACAAAAAGAGGCTTGCTTAAAGAACTCCTTAAAGTTTAGTTTTCTTGATTTTAATCTTAACAATTTTCATGATTGTGTAATAATTGCAACCCAAAATTTTTTTGCTAATTCTTTTGCTAAATTAAACCATAATCACAACCTAAGAAAATCCAATTGAACATCTTACTAAGTTAAAGTTTTCTTATATTTTTTCAAAACTACCGTATTGTAATACTAATTGAGTGAACCCAATGCCCTAAAAACTAACTTGCAATACAGATAGTTACTTTGGAAAACAATCAAATTTAGTTTTGAAGACTACAATAAGTAAAAGACAAGACCGGCACCTCCTTACCAAATATTTAACTTTTCTAGAAAATAAAGTTTGATAGATGCTACAAGTAGAGATATTCTACAAGCTTTTTTTTCTTCCCAAAGAATAGGCTACAATTTTTTAATTTATAAATTAATGGTTCATTTTACAAATCCTAGAGGCCAATTAAAATTTGGAGACTGCTTAGACACTGGAAAAACTACAAACTTTTTTGAATGGATTGGATATATGAACTTACAAAAAAATATTTATAAAAAATGAAAATGGCTAGAAAAATGTCCTAAAGTTAGCCTACCAACTATTGCTACACAAAAATCATTTATATTTGCTCATCCATCCATCCAGCCATTACATACTTTCATCCATAAAATAATCTAAATGCAGTAAACTTCATCTAAAGTTTTGGCGAACCGAAATTGATTTTGAGATGTTTTTGACAATTTCATCCATTATTTTTCTTCAGCTTTCAGGGATTCAGTACCACACTCAGTTGGATTTGTGGTTGTGTAATTTTGGAGAAAGATTTCAGGGATTCATTAGCATGCTTGCACTGATGGTGTTTGTTTTGGAGGAAGATTTCTGGGTTTCATAATCACAGTTGCATTGGTGGTGGTCTTTCGGAGGAAGACTTGAGGGATTCTTTAGCATGGTTGCACTGATGGTGTTAGTTTCGGAGGAAGATTTAAGGGATTCTTGAGCATGGTTGCACTGATGGTGTTCGTTTCAGAGGAGGATTCGAGGGGTTCTTAATCACAGCTGCATTGGTGGTGGTGTTTCGGAGGAAGATTTCATGGATTCATTAGCATGGTTGCATTGGTGGTGTTAGTTTCGGAAGAAGATTTGAGGAATTGTTAATCACAGCTGTGTTTATTTCAGAGGAAGATATCTGGGTTCCACAATCACAGTTCTGGTGGTGGTGTTGTTGCGGCGGAAGATTTCAGGATTCATTAACACGGTTGCAGTGGTGGTGTTTATTTCGGAGGAGGATTTGTGGGTTCCATAATCACAGTTGTTGGTGTTGTTTCGGAGGAAGATTTGAGGGATTCTTAATTACAGCTGCATGGGTCGTGTTGTTTCGGAGGAAGGTTTCTGGGGTTCATGTTCACGGTTGCATTGGTGTTGTTATTTCGAAGGAAGAATTTAGAGGTTCACAATCACGGTTGCATTGGTAGTGGTGTTTCGGAGGAAGGCCGTGGGAGCTTGGGTTTGCGATCGGTGTGGAAATCGAGAGTTGGATATTAGGGTTTAGGTTTTCCTAATGCATTGGTGACATTGTTTCGTAGAAGATTCAGAAGCCGTTCAGGAGCTCGAATTTGCGTTCACTGTGACAATCTGAGGGTTTAATTTTAGGTTTTAGGGTTTCACTTTCTCTGCAACAACGGGATCACTTCTTGCTGTGCGTCAGGAAAACAATGCATGGGGAGTGAATCCGTCGAGCAATCCACGAGAAGCCAACGATGTTGAACGACGATCCCCAGTCACAGGACCCGCACCAGCTTGCCTGGAAGAAAGTGGTGTACGGGGGCATGCAATCCGGTTTCGCTGACAACTACACCGACTCCTCCTTCCTGGAAGCCATGGTGACAAACGCCAACGTCGTCAAACGCGACACAGGCACCGTGATGGTGGATTCCGTGGGAATCGCCTCTCACGTCAGCGTAGTCGCGCTCGTCGCCACAGTCTGGACACACGCCTTGAACGGATCGCTCCTCGCAAGCTTTTTGCTTCTTCTCGACGCAATTGTGCTTCTCCTGGGCTTCCTCGCATTACTCTTCACGGTGAAATGCGTATTCTCCCTTGAATTTGTACTTCAAGTTGTTCGAAACTTCGTTCTGTTCGTGAGCGCCATCTACGTGTTGGCGCCCGTGTTCCAAACCTTGACGCGGTCCATCAGCTCGGACTCCATCTGGGCATTGACAGTGAGCCTCTTGGTGCTGCACCTCTTCTGTCACGATTATACAACAACGCCAGGCTTGAATGCTTCCGTGATGAGCAAGAAAACGACGACGAAGACGACTTTGTCGGCGAATGTGTCCATGAACGCGTCCATTGTGGCCTCGGTGTTGATAGCTTCCCGTCTGCCCACCCATGTGTATGTGTTTGCGCTCATGCTATTCTCACTGGAGTTTTTCCTCCTGTTGCCGTTGGTCACTCACTGCGTGAGGGAACGATCTGTGAATCTGCACTTGGGATTCTCGTGTGCTCTCATGGGCTGCACCATGGGGCTCTTGTTTCCGCTTAGCCGACTAGCGTTTGTGTTGTTTATTACGGTGATTGTGTTCATTACTTTAGTTTGTCCGTACTGGTTGATACGAATTCAAGAATATAAGTTTGAGATCAATGGGCCCTGGGACGAGGCCAAACTTTGCTTTGATCTGGATTGACAGAAATTTCTGGTTTTGTTTCTGCCTCAGGGACTTGTGATGGTGGATGTGCTTTGTGTTTTTTTGATGAATTTTAGATATGATGGTTACTGCGATGGTGTATCTAGAGCTTGTGTATTTTAACGGTGCATACCAATGCCCACCCCTTGCGTTGAAACTTTCATTTCATACCATCTGCTGGTGGAAGTGCTCAGCTACTCAAACTTGGAATGTGACAGGCCCTTGCAATCTGTCGCACGTTTCTACCACGCGGTTTTGAAACTTGCTCTCCTGTATCTGTCGGCAGCCATCGATGTTGAATTATGTGTGGGGATGGTTGGTCGAACAGATGTAAACATGCCTTCAGTTCGGTATACGAATCGAGTAGGAGGTTCTAGGCAAGTCTTCAAATTAGGGTGAACATCTGGGTGAGATTGTAAACCGTTCAAATTGCTACAGAGACGAGTGGTGGTTTTTTCGAAGGAGACCTCTATATGAGGCGATCGCAGAGCTCAAGATTTGTGGTTTAAGAATGGAGTCGATTTAAGTTCCTACAAGAGGGTTAATACTTTGAGATAAGAATCTTTGCCTTGGAATTGAACAGGGCTGGGTCTGTAAACAATCATACGGCTGATATTACATTACATTGCAACCCATATTATCTGCTTTGCTTTGACACGAGTAACAAAAGATTGTTGCTCCGAAGAGGTTTAAATGCACCTGCATCTGCTATAGGGAGTTGCATTGTAGGTTTAGGTTTAGGTTTAGGTTTAGGTTTTTTAGGACATAGGCTTTAAGTTATCGAGGTGTACGGGTTTAGGGTTTTAGACTTTTCCGTTGCTTCCGACAAGTTATCATATGGAAGCTCGGCATGCACAACTGAGTCACGGTTCAGATGGCAGATTGGCAGACCAGTAAATTGGCACGGGACAGACATCGAGAGTGCCACGTCCTGGAACACGCAAGCGGTGGTCATTCTGCAGACACGTGGAGAGATGGACCGCAACTTTTGGGGTCCTAGTACGTGGACGTAAGTAAAGCCAGTTTCGTACCGAGTGCACATTATTTCTCTTCTATCCGCTCTTCTCACAGATTGCTCCACGACTGCTTTCGTTCTGTATCTTACGGTGTAATTTGCTTCAACTCTTACATGCAGCAGGCGACGTCATGCAGCATGCAAGCAGGCCCTCGTGACCAATGCACCTGACACACGAGTCGAAATGGCAACAATGCAGCCACTCTAATTTCCGCATGGAGGCCACATCGGAGTAACCAATGCACCTGACACACGCGTCAAATGGGCAACAATGCAGCCACTATAATTTGCGCGTGGAGGCCACATCGGAACAACCAGTGCAACCAGTGGCAAGGCGACTATTGTAACACAAAATTGAAGTAGGATGCATCCCATGTGCATTGAGCTGTGTTAAGTTCAAAGCTCCAGAGATTGGTGCAAACTTGTACAGAAGGTGCAGACGGAAGTGCTAGTAATTGAGAAACGCAAACCACAATGGCGACGTTAGTGGCATCTGGGATTTGTGGTAGCAAGATCATGAAGGTTACCCCAGTTTGCAAGTGGTCAAGTTCGCATGCTTCCTTGCTGGGGAAGAAATTGCTGTTTCCAACCAAAGTGGGCCGGGCTTTGGTTTCAGGAATTTCTTCAAATTCGCAAGGGGCTAGGGCGCAAGTGCAATCTCAAAAGGTATTGTTCCAAGATTCATATTGGGTCTTTTCTTTATACACTGAATGCACTCGAGTCACATTATTTAACACCCTTGTCACACACATTCAAACTGCGTCACGGTGAAAAAGTTGGGACTCTTAAGTGATTGCACGCCTGGAAATGAACCAAATTGCTTCAAAGGTGGACTAGTTATTCAGTATTTCAGATTCTTCGCGTGCCATATTGGAATGGGCGTAGGCTCGATACTACTCTAGAATGTCATATAAGTTGATTCTACAAGGTGAATTCGACTTCTTTTTCCCTCTCTAGAATGTGGCGTAAATCCTCTGACTGTTATTTGGTTCCTTTCTTTTTCCTGATCGAATTTTTGGGGTTGTTTTCAGAATCCACCAGCTGATGTGATTACAACACTCGGAGCCGTTCCAGGGGTTCGTGACACCGTGTGGGATCAAGTGCAACTAGCCGTGCCTTCGAATCCGAAGCTGACGAGAGATGCCACTGCTGATGTAGTGGTGGTGGGAGCTGGCATTGCAGGTCTCAGTGTTGCATACAATTTGGCCAAAGCCGGCAAGAAAGTCATCGTTTTAGAGTCGCGCGCAATAGGTACCTAAACCCTAAACCCTAATCGCCCAAGCATAATAATAATAGCAAGGTTAGTTGTTCAAAATCATAATTATTAATTATAACTCTTCCAAAATACCTATTTCATTGATATATGTCGAGCGTTTTTCCTTTGTTCTATTGATGTAGTACATGACTTTTTGAATGAAGCTTCCTCAATGAATATCAATTGAATAAACTGCTTTTTTGAGAACATTCTGCAGGTTGAGCATTTAGGGGCAAATTTTGTGTTCAACTAACGTTTTTTTCTGTTGATTGGATCACAATTCTGAGTTGGACTATGATCACTACAGGTGCTGGCCAAACGGGGAAAACAACTGCTCATCTGATGCCTTGGAATGATGATTACTACTACGAAATTGAAAAGAACTGGGGGTCAGAAAAAATGAAGATAGTTGCTGATAGTCACATCCGTTCCATCGACTTCGTGGAAAGTGTAATAAAAGAAGAGGGCATTGAGTGCAACTTTCAGCGAGTTCCCGGATATCTCGTTGCAACGGAAGAGAACGACTCCGAAGCAGAGAAACTGCGAATGGTAATGAATCTGCATCAGAAAATCGTCCGAATAGGCAGCTGAGCATGGTTCCTTTGAATAAGATGGCTTGTAATGTGTCAGTTTTTGCATTTGCTGGTCTGTGTGTGTGTATCAACCTGCAAAAGAGACCCCAATTGTGTTGTTAAAGGATGTTATGTCATTGCTTGACTCCTTCATTCCCACAGGAATACGAGGCTTGCAAGAGAGCAGGGCTCGACAGCGTTAAGATGATCAACTTAAAGCACGCGCCCGAAAACGGTTCCTTTGGACCTGGCATTCTGTTTCCTATGACTGGAGAGTTTCAGCCTCTCAAGTGAGTTACCTCCCATTCTGTACTCTGTACTTCCTGTTTCAAGTTACAGTGATATTAGGGTTTAAGCTTTACTAGTTTCTCTTTAATATCGTTGAAAACTCAAAACGATTATTGAGATGTTATAGAGTTAAGACTCTTTTGTGTTACTATTATATGCTAATTTCCTCCACATGGGTACTTGGAGGAAAAGATGGCTGGAAGAATGGCGAGATTTTCTTTGCAACATCATGGTATAGAGCCAAAATTGATCCTAGTATCACATAAGTATCACCCATCTTTCATCCAAGTATAACTCATGAGTCGCACAGGAAAATTATCCAAATGACCTTGGCGACCGACGTAGGCTGACTTAGTGATTTTATTATATCTCAATAAAAAAATTTGTGCCATGGAATTCCGACAATTTAACGAAATTGATGATTGTGCTTACTCAAATGAGTAAATATCTGTTGGCAAGCCTTTTTGGCGGTTCAAGTTGATCTGAAATAGTATTGAGTTGGAGGAAAAGTCTGCTTGCTTTGGGAAGCTGTGGAGGATGTTCCGAGTCTAAACACACTTGGTGTTTCATTACTAGGTACATTCAAGGCTTGGCTAAAGCTATCAAGAGGATGGGAGGAGAAATCTACGAAGAAACTCCGGTTATTGAACAAAAACGCGAGGTTTGCAAGACAGATGCAGGGCACACTGTTACTGGAGGAGCTGTTGTGCTGGCTACCAATTCCCCTATTCACAAGATTTTGGCAATCCACTCACGCCAATTTGCTAGACGGTCATATGTTGTTGGCTTGAAAGTTAAGAAGGGCGCCATCAAGTAAGACTTCCCCCTCCATCCATAACATTCATTGTCAATTTCGTGAAGTTGGCGGAATTCCATGACTTAATTTTACACTTCTGAAGGCGCGTTGCCTGAATATCGATTTATACTAGCTGTAGTTTTCAGAGCTTTGTGCAGATGAATTGCACCAATCTAATGAAAATGATGATGTGTATTGATGGCATTGTGGGGCTTAGTCGCGCGTCTTGGTGGGACACAGCATCACCATATCATTATGTGCGATTGGAGGACAAGGGCGATGATGAAATCCTGGTGGTAGGAGGAGAAGACCATGTGGTGGGAATCAAACCCAGTGATTATACAGATGCTTATGGTGCACTTGAAGATTGGGCTCGGGCGCACTGGCCTGCTGCCCAAGAAGTTGTCTATAGATGGACTGGCCAGGTGAGTGCAGTTGTGGGAATTTGAACAAACAGACTCTTAAGTTCAACAAGCTTGAGATTAGAAGTGATCCTGCACCTTGATTGCAGCAAAGATAAACTAGTATTTGTTTTTCCTTGTTTTGCTCAATGTTGACTTCACACTCGACTTCAAGCTGGACTAGATCGACACTTGCTACTAGTGTGAGCTGATTTAAATGCAGTGCTTACTTTAAGCTTGTTATCTCATTCCTAGTTGCATATCAATTTGCTTCAAATTTGAAGCTTGTTGCTTCGACGTTCGCAATTTAAAGTGACCGCTTGCTTAAGTATTAACTCATTTGATTTCTGATCATCTTTATCGTTTGCATGCTGCAGGTATACCTGCCATCCGATTTTCTTGGGCTCTACGGGAAGAATCCTCTCGACCCTGGCAACGTTTATGTTGCGACAGGTATGCATACCGTGGAGTCAACATTTTTCAGTTTTTTTATCAGATGTATAATGCTAAGTCTAGTGTTTGAGGTAACTATGTCATTGCTTCATTGGGACTAATGAGAGGGTTATATACCGTAACCTCTTTACTCTCTCTGAACCCTTAGATCAGCCAAAAAGTGAAGGTATGAGCTTTTGTTGCCTTTGGACTGGAGGGGAGTAGGGCCTTTACATGTGAAGCAAGATAGTGCTCGTGAAGCAAGCCAGTGCTACAAGGTCAAAGCTTCTTGTAACGTTTGATAAAGCTCTGAATGTGATAATGCTCTCAATCCTCCGGTCTCTTTGAGTGTTATCTAGTCCTTAATCTGAATGGGATCCCATTTCAGGACATATGATAGCCCCTCATTGGATGAGGGGAGTCATGTTCTTTTCCATTAGGTGTGGATGCTTTAGTGTTATGATGCTCTCCCTTTAAACCCCAGATTGAGTATAGGTGACTGAGATCTAACCTTTCAACATTTGAGGTTATGTCTAGTAATGTGAAAGCAGAGGTTTAGAGGCTCATTTTGAGAAATAATATCCCTTGCCACTCCCACGGCTGGGCATGCTGGTAACATTCAAGGCTCTGCTTTCACATTACCAATTACCTTGTCTGTTCCTTCGACTCGTCATGGCTCTAAATGATTGGCTATTGTATTGATGTTTGGCTATGGATGCTGATGATCTTTACCTGTTTTGCAGGTGACAGTGGAGAAGGAATGACAGGGGGAACTATTGGTGGTATAGTAATTTCGAGCTTGATTCTGAACAGACCACATCCGTGGATTGATGTGTACAGCCCCACTCGTTTCCCAGCACTCTCCCCTGATACGCTGTCGCAAGAAGTCACAGAAATTACAGAAAATATTGAAGTAAGCTAACTTTCTTTCCAAGCTGTGTAATTGAAGTACATCATTTCTTAACATTGTTTGGCATGATCCGATTCACTTGCAACATTCGTTATATATAGAGTAAAGGTTTTTTTCCATATCTCGAAACAGCTTGAAGTAGAACACGAATCACAGGGCGGATTCTTTATTCCCCCCGATTCTTAAAATAAGCATTTCTTCCTTTTGACTTCACAGGGAATTTGCAACATTCCTTTGAACCTCAGGATGAACGTGAGATCTCAGGGGATTTGCATTCTGAATCCTTTTTAATACCCACATTGCTTGCCAATTGCTAGGGCTTTTCGAACTTGCTTCCAGGCAAAGGCGTGGACTCATTCTCCAGTGAGACGGTTGGTCGTAACAGTGGAGCTGTGATTCAAGAAGGACTGAACACGGTTGCCGTTTATAGAGACACCGAGGGTCAACTTCATCGATATTCGGGTAAATTCTGCATGTTCAGTTTTTTTGCATTAGATTAGATTCATGTAATCTCACATTATGTTAACCTCTATGCTCTCCGCATTCCCTAGTCTGGATGATGAACAAAGGCAATGTTTTGTCCAAATACCTTCTCATTCATCTAAAGTACTATTTGAATTTTCAAAGATAATTGTTATTTGTGATAAATTTGATGAAATAGAGGTAAAGAATATATATGTACTATGAAATAAGGAGAATTTTAAAAATGGATTCAAGTGTTATTAAAGAGTCAACGATGTGTTATGCAAACGGTTTTTATTCAATTTGCATTGTCGATTTTGCTCGAACTGACACGATTATGAGTGTTAAAGAAGGTGTCATCTCTCTAATAAATTTTTTTTGAAAACCAGGGTAAGTATAGACGAACGTTTCGGTCCGCATGCCCTTAAAAGTACCAAAAAAATCCTGCCCATTCGATGAAATTGTTGACGTAATTGAGTAAAAATAACATGAATCCTACAAGTTTGAGATGTGTAAATTTGCTCACGACATGCCCACGTTGTCGTTGATTTGTGTGTGTGTGCAGCTGTGTGTCCTCATTTGGGTTGTGCAGTGAAGTGGAATCCGAAGGACGTAGTGTTTGATTGTTGCTGCCATGGCTCCTCATTCGATACCAATGGAGTGGTTATACAAGGTCCTGCAAAACAAGGGTTGTCCAAGCTAGGCGGAAGCCAAAACTAAGTGAAGAGGCGTCAATTGAATTGGTTTTTGTATTGATCATGCTGTTCATTTCGTTTGTTTAGTGGGTTGTATAGATCCAGTTCTATGAAATCTCAGCACAGGATAATTGTGTAGTTTATGTAACTATGGAGTAGTTCAATCTGCAGATACGCAATGTCTTCAACTCCACAGTTTAGTGCTATATTAGTTTCTGAAAAACATTTCATGTCAACGCTTGGTGAAACATCGATGGTTTTCTGTATTAAACACATTTTTCAAAGTTTTGATATTTTCCTTGTGGAGTACTATATATATGATATTTATTTTCATTTTTTCATAATTAAAAAACGTAAAAAATGAATTTTATACGATTTTTTAAAGTAATTTCTTAATAAAATGCATTGTAATTACAAAAATGCTTTAGAGAGTGTGAAATTTTCAATGAAAATGGATCTCATAGTGGTAAACATCATGGCATGATGGATGGACTTCTTGAGTTCACATGGAGAGAAATGTGATAGAAAAAATTCAAAAATGGTGTAATCTTTCACAGTGGCTCCTTCAAGTGTTACAAAAAATACAATTTTAACTTTAACCAAAAAAAAAATGGAATAAAAACTAAATTATAGAAGCTATGTTTTCTTTGTTAAAGCTTAAAACCATTCAAAATTAAGAACTGTGTGGAAATTGAAGTTTAAAACTTGAGATTTGACTTCCAAAATGCCTTTGAAGCTTGCAATTTTGTCCTTTACGGATTAGTATGTTATTCCTTGATTTTACCTGCTTAAGATAACTGCTCTTTTATTGGGACGTATTTGTGAAATTGACCCCAAATTTTTTTTTATCTTAACCCCCAAATGACCCAAAGTAATCATTTTTAGATCACTACATTAACCCCTAAAGGACCAAGGCCTTTTTTCTGCCAAAAAACTCTCAAAACTGTCATTTCTAGAGCAAAGAGTAAAAAAATGTGAAAAATGTTTTTTTTGCACATCTAACCGTAGGATCTTATACCTAACTAGTATGAGAATGTGAGGAAAAAATTTCAGAATCTTTGACCGCACAGATTGCAAGATATCTGCGTTTAATGTGGAAAAAACAAGATTTTCAGCACATTGCGGGACCAGATTTTTTGACTTTAAACATTTTTAACTTAAAATTTTTGCACTACAGCGTTTTGAGCTTTAAATCTTTATAGTGGAGAATTGAGTTGAGAGTCTAGGAAAAATAAAAAAATAAAAAAAAACTTAATTATCATTCTTTAAAAAATTGTTAAATAGAAGTAGGTACGAGATAGAAGGAAAATCTAAAATATTCATATATTTTTGATGGAATTAAAATGCACTAATCCCAATGGTGAGATTGTTCTAGCAAGCAAACTAAACCATCACAAAAAAAAAGAATTGAAAAATTACAAAAATTGCATTCCGATATGAATCCTACAAGTTCTTTTTTTCAAGAAGATGCTCTAACTGTTCGAAAAACAAGAATGCCCATAACTTCCTCATAGCAAATCCAATTGAAATGAATCAAAGCTTTCCAGATAGACAAAAATATAATCTATGAGAAAAAAAATATTTTTAAAAAAAATTCAAAATTTTGCAAATTTTTTTTATTGCCCTCTCTCCCCACGCATTCCAAGAAATGGCATAACTTCTTGCTCGAAGGTCCTATTTCAAATTTTTTTTTCCGCCACATACCTCTCTCAATTCTTCACCTTCTCAAAAAGTTTCAAAGAATCACGACAAATTTCAGCCCATAGGTACCTGCCCAAAAACGCATTTGTCCCCCGAAGGGACAATGGGCTTTTAGGGGTTAAGAAAGTATGAATTTGTTATGATTTTTTGAAGTTATGAAAAAGGGTATCCATGAATGGTCATCTTACTCATCTAAAGCAGTTGCAATATTTCTTAGCATGGTCACAACATGAAGGTCTAAGAAAATCAATTCCTATGATGAATTTACACTCAAAAGGTAAAAGTTCTATAATTGCAGTTACAAATTATTCCATCACCATCATCCAAGACTTTGATTGTGGCCACTAACTCAACCTATTGTAGCCCAAATATGGTTGATTGAATTTTTTTTATTATGGGTTGACGCAAGATTTTAATTAGTGGATCATTCTATAGATGTCTTGTATGGATCTTTAGCACGTCACAGGTTGGTTTATTTGATATATCATTGCAAAAACTATAACAAATTTGGGATAATGAAAAACTATGACCCATTTGAGAACAATGAAGTTCATCTCGAGATTGGTGACAATGATTTGTCCTCATAGTGAGGGAGGGAATCAATGCCACTTTTAAAAGCAATGTCACTACAAATTTTTATTTTTGTAGAAATTGGTGCAATCTAGTAATTGTTTAACCCCTAAAGGTCCATGACTATGTTTTCACCAAAAATGCTCAAAAATTGTCATTTTTAGTACAAGTATCAAATTTTTGAAAAAAACTTTTTTTGACAATTGTAAATGTAGGATCTTGTAGTATGCTAATTGGAGAATATATGGTAAAAATTTCAGAAGTTTCCACTGTGTGGATTGCAAGATATAAGCATTCAAATTCATTTAAACCATTTTCTTGGCCCTGCAAAAAACAGGGCAGCAGCACTTCACGAGCTCAATTTTTTGATGAAAAAATGTCCAAAATGATGGTGCTTTATTGGATTCATTTTCCTAGATAAGTTAACTACATGCTTGAAAATTTTCACTTCATTTGGAATTGTACAACGTATAGGAAAAAAATAATAAGTAGATAATTGTAGAGAATGATTCAAAATACTAAATTGTCAAGAGTTTAAGTAAGGAACTGAAAAATGCTAATCCCAATGGTTGCAATGTTATAATAAATAATCTACATCCTATGGTTTTATGTTTTTCAAAAAATATTGAAAACTGAGTAAGATAAAAGACTTCAAAGTTTATTTTAGAGTAGAGCATCCATAACTGCCCGTAAACTAAAAATCTTCTCAGCTTTTGACTCATTGATCAAAATGGGATGATTCAAAGCTTTTTACGTATATATAACTCTAGAAAACCAATTTCAAATTTTTGTTTTTGAAAAATGTGACTTAAACTAATTTGCATGGATTGCCTAGTTACGAAAAAAAATAACATGTTAGGCCATAACTTGTGACTCACATTTCCAAATGTCATGACGTTTAGTGCATATGAAAGATATTCCTCACGCCCACCTTTTATTAAAATTTCAGCCTAAAATATAGAAATCTCTAGTCACACGCACCTACCCAAAATTCATATACAACCAAAAAATGCATGCCGATCCTTTAGGGGTTAAAACAACATTAATTCAAAGTAGTGTGAATTTGGTAATTAGTATTACACATATATACTATCAAAAACAATCAAAGTAGTTCGTGTAATCTCTTTTGAATCCATTTAAATTCTCAATAAATAAGTGAATGAATGAAAATTTGCCCATCATTCCACTATAATGATGAATTTATAAAAACTAACTAGATTTCATATATTAAATATATAATTTTTATAATAAATCTTTTACATAAACTCTAATCTGACATGGTGTCAAGAAAAACACATTTTCCCTCTATAGATGTTTACTTAGTATCTTGCAATCTATGAGGTCAAATTTTTGAAATTTCTTCCACACATTTTCATCTAGTTAAGTGCAAGATTCTACCATTATATATGCAATCAAAACAAGTTATTTGTTCTTTGCACTAGAAATGACAATTTTGAAATAGTTTTTCCTGAAACTTTAGATGATTAAAATTTCAAATATTAAGAATTCAAAAATAAATAGGAAAATATGTATAAAACATGCTTCATCACACTTTCAAATCATTAGACCTATAAGGTTTCTCTACCTTGCAAATAAGTAGGAAAATTTGCCAATAAAGATATATGTATCAATTTTCTAACTAGTTTATCCGATACATAAGATTTACAGCAAATTTTCCTAGATAAAGATATTCACATGGTAAATTCATCATTATCCTAGCCCAAGGAATCTAATTTGAACCTTTTAATAATTTAAGTAGGTTCTATTGACTTTATGTTTTGTGTTTATTGCATGAAAATCTTAGGATAGTTCCTATTTATTATGCTCTATATATAAAGCTTTGTTGCACTACATTCTAATAAATATTATAATTCTTCTTATAAATTTCAATGCCAACGCAAGCAGCTAAATATAGAATAAGAATTTTATTTGGTTGTATAGATCGATACCTACATAGAAATCTTTGAACCATTAAATTCCAATTTATGAATTGAAAGTTATAAAGAGTTTTATTTTACAAACAATGAAGGTAGAAGAAACAAGTGAAGTTTTTAATTATACTTATGTATTTATTAAAGAACAACATAACACAAGATATCAATTTCTCATTAGAACATTTGCACCATCATGATTGACAAATCTTAAATTTTGTCAAAATGATTAGTGACTTATTTTTTTCTTTCATCAAATACTACCTTTGATTTATAAATTTTTTAAGGTAAATTGTTTTTGTGTTATGTTTTTTCTTATAAATTTACAGCCCATTTTGCATCATATTGGCTAAATTGCACAAATTATAGAACATAATTTTTTCCTAAAGATGTTGAAAGAGAAAAACTTCACCTTCAGGAAGCACAATAAAAACTTATTCTTTGAAGTTGAGGTACATTGATCTTGCAATCGGTGGAGGTATTCACTCTAAAATTTTGAAAGGATATACTTGAATAAGTTAGCTAAAAGATCCTACCATTGGATTTATTGAAGAATTAATATGGATGAAAACTTTAGCCTTGCAAGAATTTTGAAGCAGTTTTGGACCTTAAATTACCAAAGAATTTTAGGAGTTAAAAGAAATTCTTCTTCTAGATATTAGATATATGTCCATAAATCCATTTCCAAAGATACACATTGAAACCTCACATACCCATAGAACCCTAGTTGAAAGCACCCCTTTGTTGCAATTAACCTTAGAAAGCCATGGGCCTATGACTACTATTTCAAATTTGAAAGTTCTTCTCTATGTATGCTTCCAATTTTGCAACTATACAATATGACTGAAGTACTTACATGTCTTCTAGAAGCCACAGAAGTTTCAAGATTTTTGGTGAAAACTTTAAAAAGTATTGTGAATCTTGAATAAAAAAATGAGAAAATTTCATACCAAATACAAAATATGCATAAGAAATGTGAATTCTTTTCATATATATGTGTATTATAGTGTAGAACACCATGTTGTAATTTGTTTTAATGTACTTTTCTAAAATTATGAAATCAACCATGATTGATAATAGGCCAAAGTTCAATTTGCAATAAAATATATAAATTTAGATTTTTTTCAAATTTTCAAATTTGAGTAGAAATTAAACTTGATAAACTTCATTTTAATGGCTAGCCTGCTCAATCCAATAAAGATCAATTTATTGGCTTAAATTTAAACTCAGAGAAAAGAGAAAGTCCACAAATTGTCAAAATACGCTATATAATGATCTACGAATTGATGTATGTCAATGTAATGACAGTTGTTGATGCTCGCATAGAAAATGACAGTCTATAGTTGGCTTATTAGCACCTTAATGCACGGTGGGTTCATTTCTTTTCTCTTATTAAGCTATTTGAGGTCTAGAGTTTGCTCTAATTATCACATCTAGAGTTTAATCCTAGAAGGACGGACTGGTCACCATGGAAATCAACTTTTTTGGTACGGTGTGAATCATTTATACAGAGAAGCTTAACAACATTCATTGGAGATCAAACTCATGTGCAAGACCTTTTCATACAAAACTCCAAGGATGAACTATTGCACTTTTGTCCTACATGGGAAGATTTCCTGTCATTCATCGAACACTTAGTGTCTATGGCATCCTTCTAGGGTTAAATGTTTTTGTGTTCTTATACTTGTGACCTTGTAATTTTGAATACCATTCACTTGATTATCCCATACCCAAGGATATATTGCAAAAGAGTGTTGCCTGCATTCTATTGATGAATCGTCTAACCCTAGAAGGACTAGTTGGTCTTTGTGGAAATCAACTATGTAAATCATTTGCATAGAGAAATTCAACAACACTCATTAGAGGTCAAACTACTCTGCAAGACCTTTTCCTTTTCACACAAAATTCTAAGGATGAACAATTACACTTTTGTCTTACATGTGAAAATTCTTTGTCATCTATTGGGCACTTAAATGTCCGTGGCGTCCTTCTAAAGTTGATCTTTCTTTGGTGGGACTTGAGTCAATGGAAGCAGACTGAAAATTTGGAAATATCACCTCTGTTATTAAATATAAATGTCTTTTTGTTTGGACAATTTCCATTGAAACAAATATCAATGCTTTTATGATCATGTCAAGTACGTTGCTATGGCTTAGTTTCTATTTAATCAGAAAGTGTGGCTTTCGCTTTCAGCAACGAACAAAATAATAAATTCTGTCGTGGTTGAGAGTCACTTTCACGACGTCCTAGCTTGCCATGCTTGAGGCGGGCGACCCTTCAACAGTCAAATACAGTAGATTATCAGTGCTACTGTTACTAGTAAGATAATTACACCTTAAATTGCACAGTTAAGCAATTCAGCATGGTTCCCACTATTATATTGGAAAACTTTTTGTAAGGTCTTGTTGGTAGTCAAAAGGCGATTCTAGATTCTCTTAGAATGCATTTTTTGGACACCGTGTGAATAAACTATGAATTTTTAAAGTGCTAAAAACAGGTGCACCTAAAAACAATCATAGAGTCATATGAATAGTGGGAGTACATTTTAGGCAAGAATATCCGCTGTGTGATTTTAGGTGTAGTTACCTTATTTCTTTGTAATCTTGCGTTCAAAATATATTGAACCATAGCACTGCAGATGGAGTTACAATGTGGCAAGAAGATGAAAAGAGCCCCGTTCAAGACCATTAACATCCCTTCGGCTGGAAAAAATTGCAAAACTTGAAGCTATTGATTTAGATGAGAAAAAATGCATTCCCCCTCTAGTGCCATTTATGTACATTCATGGGAGAAAAAATGTAGTCGTTGCTCGCACAGTCTTGAGAGACGATCTTGGTTGTTGAGATCAGGGTTTACAATACGGAATATGATATATATATATATATAATACATATAGATAAACAATTTAGGGTTGGATATACATAATATGGTATATTAGTATAGTATGATGGATATATGCGGGTATTGATAAGGGATACGGTGCTGACATTCCATATCAATTGCAATCACCACAACTTCCAAAAAAATATAAATATTAGAGAGGTACACAATGTATTTTACAAGCACAATTAATTCATTAATTTATTTTTAAACGTAAATAAATTAGTTGGCAAATCATCTTTTGACACAATGTGCAATGTACTCAAAAGACACAAATTTCATTAATGGAGATTTATGAAATTTTTGAAAATGGATTAATAACAACTTTATTTAGATGAACATTCATTATTTGTCATTCTATAGAAAATGCTATTTCATCCACACTATACATGTTTATAGATGAAATGCGTCATTGCTCCAATAAAGATTGCAATTTTATTCAATTATTTGCCATCAAAAAATTGAAAAAAGAATCATTAATCATCAAAAATCAAGCATCAAGCAATTTACTACTTTAGACAAATGTAATATATAATAGTCCTATATACGAACCTTCCAAAGGTATTGGAGAATTAAACTTGGAGATAAATGTAAAAATTGTATATTATGGTTGAATTTCATAACTTCTACCAAATTTGGCTTCTTTGATTTTGACCACAAATTCCAAATTTCCAAATTTTATCATTGTAGTATATAGTTTGTACTTGTGCCATTTGAGGTTTAAATTTAGAAGAAGTTTAAAATCTTGCCCTTCTAGGAAGGCTTAAAGAAGTTCGACAAGGGATATCTTTTGCTACATCTCACACCTGTAGTTCCACCAAATCCTCAAAATTTGACTACTAGAGAGCTAGACTTGAGGCTTCACACTATATACTAAAGCTCAAGGTCCAATGTACTCAAACATGCTTATATACTAGCACTTTCTAGAGATTTTTGTGCCAAAGAAGTAGGACTTGGAGACTAAGTGAGTTTGATTTAGCAAAAATGGAGATCCAATTTTGATTTCAAGTATCTTCTTTTGTTTTCTATCTCAAGGAGGTTACTATTAGTATTCTATTAAAACTATGTGTACATACAAAGGGATATTAAATGGAGCTGATTATTTTTTGTGAAGAAATTTTAGGGCCCCCAAATTTATGTAATTTTTCCAAAAAACACCAATAAATAGGGGTGGTTAGGTCATTAGAAGAAAATGAAGTTATTTGACAACAAGAACAACTATTTTTTTCGTTGCATGGAACATTTGCAATTGGTGCAAATTTAGGATTTTGTAGTTGTTGTCAATAATTTGTTTTTGGAAATGTAGTTGCAAAGGACAAATGGAGTTGTTTCTCATTTGACAGCCTAGTTAGAACTTCATTGACGTACTTTTCTTTTGTGATTGCCAATGTGACATTCATTGCTACGTAGATTTTGTAGATTTGTAGATTTCAAAATTCTAATCTCAATTATTTGTAGTTTTCAAATTTTATGTCTAGATTTTTTTTTTGAATTCAAAAGTTCAATATTTGTCTTTAATAGATTTCACTGGTTTAAAAAACTTTATAATTTCATAGGTTTTTATTTTTTTAGATATAAATATTTTTTTATTTTCATTTTTATTTTTATAGGCTGTAGAAGTCTAGAAATTTTAGAAATTTTAGAATTTTATTATTTAAATTCATTACATAAACAAGAACTTACAAGTTTTATATGTCCAATTTAATGATACTCTTGACAATTGATATACGATAATTGATATATAAGATAAATGGAAAAACAACAATCATTTTACAATTGCAATCGTTTCCTAGTCGAATTTAGCTTTTGTGCAATTACAATTGCAATTGTTTTCTATTTGAATTTAGCAATTGCAAATCAACACAATGGATTCTATGAAGTGTCATTAGAGGGGATTCGAGGGCCTTGGAGGGCCGTTTCAGGCGCATTCTACAATTTGTCCAGATTCAATGATACAAGCATCGATACAAGTTGTCAGAAAAAAAAATCATTTTTTTTTCAAATATCATTTTAAGCAAAAATTTATTTATTTATTTATTTCAAAAATGATGTGGCAATTGTTGTGCCACGTTAGCCAGCTGCTGAAGGTGCGTTCCCACAGTTTGGGAACGTAGGAGAACTCGCAATCCTTCAAGACCCCTAAATCCCCTCTAATGACACTTTTCTACATTAACAATTGCAATAAATATTGGATGGAGTATTGCTCACATTTATAATAAATTTGAACACTATTACAACTCCCGTAGCTCTATACTTCATTCTATGAGTGTTCTACAACTAAAATAATGAATAGATAAGATCACGGATAAGATTTGGTGCTAATAACAATAACTACAGTTGTAGGACAATTGTATAGGAGCCCATTGTGGCACACTTTTTTTTCTAGTAGGTAAGTGGGTTCTTTAAGAAAAAGTAAATTGCATTACTATAACTAAAACCTTTGTTATTTTGAATTATTACATTTTCTTTGAAACTAATTTGAATTGTATGCAAATGCAAATGAAACACTAGAATGCAACCATGTGTAGAAGCAAGGTTTAGAGTTTAGGGTACCAAACACAAATACTTCCTATTAGACAACACAAATTATGTAAAAAAACAAAGACATATATAAGCTTGGATTCATGGTTTAGAGTTAAGATATTAAAGTTTTGTAAACAAAACAAGACCAGAACATTGTACCAAGCATGCAAAAACAATCAAAATAACTTTTTGGAAAAAATTTGTACACCTATTTATAAGCCAATTACAAGCAACAACTAAAACATTATGCAAGTAATAGAATATGCTTCAAATGAACATGAAGTTGTGAATCTATTTCTAATACTCTATTCCTTTACAAAACTTGCATAATAAAGATTAGATGAATCCTCTGAATGAAACCTAAAAAAGCATAGCTTCCTCAAAAACATGATATAAGTCCAAAATATGCATTTATAAATGCAAAATTGTACAAATCCAACAGTAGGATTGTCTACATTATTTGTCTACCCAAAATTCATGACCTACCATTACATTTTGTAGCTACTGGAAAAGAAATGAAAACAAACTGCTTCCAATGTTTATGGTGATACAACTAGGTCACCCTCCTTTGTACCCTACAACAGTGTACACGACCTTCAAAATTTTCACAAAACAAAGAAGCTAATCCATCTAAATGTGAGCTTCTAGGTGATCCAAAATTGCATATTAAGTGAGTGTTGGATTGTCTTCTCCAACTTCAGCTACTAGTGTAAATCCTACAAAATATCACAAAGAACTTGGAGCTATGTAGCATTGAAGTCTCAAGTGTAGCACATTTCAAGCCTCTACAACCCTCCAAAGCACCTTGAAACTTGTAATTTTTTGGGTTGAAAAAATCGTTTTCCCCCTACTCCAGCCCACTTGAAATTGGTAAGCCGTCAATTGATTGCTCACTGTGGTACTTTTCCAAAGTGATAGACCAAGCTTTGAAATAGCTTGGTTTGTCACTCTAGAGCAGCCCTCTGAAGGGCTGAAATTTTTTGTAATGAGACACAAAGCATTAGAGAAATTCTCAGCCCTCTGGAGGACCGCTCCAGAGCAGCTGAAAGCACCCCACGATTACATTTAACTTTGCTGAATGATTTGTTTTTCCCCCTATAGTCGATCTCCTGAAGTCACGATGTCCGATGACTGTCAGTGGTTTGAAATCCAAGTACCAGTAGTTAAATAATAAGGATTCAAGTCTTGTAATGCACCTTAACCCTGATTATTGCATACCTTGTTTTCTAATCAAGTTATGAATAAAAAAGCAAATATTAAAAATAATCCAAGTCCATCAAGGGATTTTTTAGTGGCATCATAATAGACTTAATTCATTAACAATTGGTGAGAAGGAAGGGTGAAGAGGTTATTTTTATAGAAAAATCAATTGTCCATGGTGAATCTTCAAAGGGTATGGGTTATTTAGAAGAGAGATCACTCATTGTCAATGCAGGAATTGTGTTAAAATTGGAATTTCAGACCTCATTTAGGCATAGTAGAATGAATTTTTTCAAAAAACTTTGAACTAAACAAAGTTTGAAAATCAAGCTAATTTTCATCTCCAAGAATCCGTTTGAGGTTTCAAGCATCCAGTAAAAGTTATAAACAAAATTCTAAAAGGGGTTGAAAGGGAGATTTTCTTTGACATTTTAAATACCTCCTCCTAATTTTATCCAGAACTTTTTATTAAAGGCTTCAAACCTAAAACGGATTTTTGGAGATGAAAACTAGCTTGATAATCCAACTTTCTTTGGTTCAAAGTTTTATGAAAAAATTCATTCTACTATGCCTAAATGAGGTCTGAAATTCTAGTTTTAATACAATTATTACTTTAAATTTAACTATGAACAGTTGAGAAACTACAAATTATAAATTACATATCCCACATGGGTTGTTCTACCTCCTACCACCCCATGTGTACATAAGGAGCTTATCTTCTCATCTTCAAACATCTTAAACTAAGTGGCTTTAGAAGCTAGTTGAAAATGTAAGTTTTCTAATTTTTTAGCAACTAGCTTGAAAATTCACTTCACAATTCTTAATTTCATTGAATTTGAATAATTTCCCAATTAATCACCCTGTATGGTTATGTGGTTGAATATTAAGCAGACTTCTACTACACCTCATTATTAGAGTCTAGACGTCTTTTGTGAAATTCACACACTCTGACAATGCATTGCGGTGATATGCCCCTACTAATTCTTAGGTGATTAATAGATTGCTTTGGTCATTGTGGAGCGGCCCTCCGAAGGGCTGAGAATTTTTCTAATGCAAGGATTCATTCATAAGACCAAATGCATGTTCTTCCTCAACAACTCCAGATTTTGAGTGAAGCCATTGGCAACAAAGCTTTGTAGATCACACACATAAAAACCTAGTTGCTTCCGCTTGATTACCCCTTCAAAGTAGCACGTGAAACAATGTAGTGGAAGGATTGTAGAAAGGTAACAATATGGTGCGGAAATCTAAACGACAAATTATCCCTACAAGAAATAGCACGGGGGCTGGTGATGAATCTACTCAAAAATGCAATACAATTTAGAATGAGATCATACCTACATGTATGATTGCTAAGAACTGGTACAAGTACGCTATATGCCTGGCATTGTTATCTATGCCCGGCATTGTTATCTAATTTATTTCTAAAAAAATTGTACAATGCCCGGCATTGTTATCTATTTTATTTCTAAAAAAATTTGAAGACAACATAATAAGCAATGGATATATTTATAAGATTCAGTTGTATGGTATACAATATAAGGGGTATCTTGGAACTACTTAAATTTCTAATTGGTCCATTATATATATGTTTTGCAATTAACAAACCCCTATCTTTGCACTTACATGATTTTTAAGACTTTTGTCTAAAGCCCTCCACAACCTTTTTAATATTATATGAGAAGAATGACACTAATTCAAGCATCCTCATAGGTTCATTTTGTAAAAAAATTTGTCAAATTTTGCAAATTCTATACTAAAAATGCCTCCAAATGATTTTTTTGACATTTTGACCCATATTTTGTCATACATTTGCCATATATATTTGCCTTATAATATTATACATGTGAAAACTTAGAACTTAAAGTTAGGACTATAGCCTTTACACTATGAAGCTTCAAGTCCTACTTATAATAAATTTGATTCCCCTTCAATAATCCCAAGAAAGTTAGGTTTGAAGTGGGGCCTGGAGAAATAGGACTTGGGATGTAGTGTAAAAAAATCCTTGTACCACTCATGGCAAAGAAGGAGAGAGATTGACATACAAGTCTAACTATTATGGGTGGACTTCTATATTGTATCCAAATTAGAAAATAGTTTAACCCCTAAAGGTTTTTGACTATGTTTTCACCAAAAACGCTCCAAAATTGCCATTTCTAATACAAGTATCAAATTTTAGAAAAAAAACATTTTTGGGCACATGTAACCGTAGGATCTTGTAGTAAACTTGTTTGAGAAGATGTGGAAAAAATTTCAGAATTTTCCACTGTGTGAATTGCAAGATAATAGCGGTTGAATTTACAAAAATCCTTTTTTTGTCCCTGCGAAAATCCGGGCAGCTGCCCTTCACAAGGTCACATTTGTATGAAAAAATGTCCAAAATGGTGGTTACTCTTTGGATTCATTTTCCTAGACAAGTTGGATACATGCTTGAAAAATTTCAGATCATTTAGAATTGTACAATATATAGGAAAAAAATAGTAAATAGGAAGAGGTAGAAAATGATTCAAAACACTAAATTGTTAAGAATTTATTTATGGAATTGAAAAATGCCAATCCCAACGGTTATAATGTTGTAATAAACAATCTACATCCAAGGTTTTTATTTTTTTTCAGAAATATTGAAATTTGAGTGACGTAAAGGACTTTAAAGTTCATTTTAGAGTTGAGATTCCATAACTACCCTCAAACTAAGAATCCTCATAACTTTTGACTCATAGATCCAAATGGAATGATTCAAAGCTTCCCACCTACATATAAATCTAAAGAACCAATTTCAAATTTTAATTTAAAAAAAAAGTGATTGTTAAGAAGTTTTTTTTGCTGCCCGGGCTGCCCGCCGAGCAATGAAAACGACATATCATGCAATAACTTCTTAATCATGTAATCAAAAGTTATGAAAATTGTTGGGCCTTAAAGCTACTCCTCGGGAAAATGTTGTGTGAAAATTTCAAAAAAATAAAATAAAATCTCCGCTCGTAGTTAGCTACCCCCAAAAGCTATGTTCTCAAAAAAGTATGTTCAGTGCTTTAGGGGTTAATTTCAAGTTTTCAAAATTGGAATTGCTTTCGCCAAGTTTTATAATGTTCACACTTCTATAGAGTGAATAGGGAGAAACTAAATTTTAGGAGTAGCTTTGTTTTGTTGTCAACTACAAAACAAATGAGCTATTTAAATCCCATGAATATTAACCCTTAAGAGACAATTCTAACCTATCAGGCATTCTCGTATTGGAAGAATATAAATTGTCGATGCTCTAGTCAATGGTTCCTTGATTGGAAGGATTGTTGTAATCGTAATTGAACAAGAACCACATATGTTGCACTGGTGCAACACATTTCAAATTTATTGATTTGCACAAGAGAGAATGTTTAATTTAGAGGTTGGATCATGTGAAGCCCATATTAAATAGTGAAATTGGTTTGCCTTAACAATTAGGGTGCCTTATTGAGAGAAGTTACTTCATGACTCAGTGCTTGGCCACATGGAGGCATTGTATACAATTCTCTAAACCCAAACCAAGAACCAATGCACCAAACGCATATTGTACACATGGTTCCTATAATACTCCATCCTTCTACAATAACTGCACATATTTATATAGTGTAGAATGTCTAGAAATTAGTGTAGAGACATTGTCTATGTTGAGAGTGTAGCCTTGGAATAATATACAAGCAAAAACTCCCCTTGTTTGTTTGTCATACTAGGATGACCTTTCTCATTTACTACATTACTTTGCTCACCCACTCCATTACTCATGCGCATACATGTCCAAAAATTTTCATGCAAGATTCTATGGGCAGCCCTACCAGGAACAAAATTGTCTTCCAGAGTTAAAATTGGTTCTCTAGAAGTCAAAATTTAAGACAAATAATTCTTGTTCTCTTCTTGCAAATGTTGCACACTTGCAAGTACTAGAACTCTTGAAACAACTTTTGTCTTTTCTGCAAAGTTTGACTGATTTTTGTACTTGGAAGTCCGCCCTAATAAGAATCACAACAGATTGCTGTAAGAAGTTGCGGAAGCACATGGTTGAAGGTTTGACTTGCGTGTTCCAGCAGGTCGGAGCTTCGAACAAACAATCTGCCACTGTACTGTACTGATGAGCACCACTCACGTCCTGACGTCCCATTCTTTGAATTGAAAATTGCTTCACTTGCTCCCAAAAATCAAAGAAGAAAAGAAAAGAAAAAGAAAAACCAGCCTGCGTCACATAGTCATATTGCGGCTGCAATCCCGGCCTGAATTCCACTCGCCGTGGATCCCACTTCCTGGTTTTCCAGCAACCTGTACAAATCACAAACCAAAGCACCAGCCACCAGCGACAAAACCGTGTTTTTATAACGATATAATGGGCTTTCGCACTGTTACAGCATCATTAATCCAACTGAACGCTGGAAAGGCGCGCTGCAGAAATGAGAAATTTATGTGCTGCTACTGTAGCTTGGAAAGGACAGGAGTCACAGGACTGATGACGGATGGCGCCATGGCAGTGTCGACGTGAGCGGTGAGCAATCGAATATTCACGAACTTCGTTATAGCAGCTGCCCGAGGGACTGAGGGAGTGCCCATGATCTAATAACTTACATTCAAGGGAAGCCGTCTAGATTGATGGAACTGCAATTCACAAATGGTACTACGGTGACTTACTGGTTAGAGAGGTCCCTCCTGGCTGTCATTGAAGTCGTCGACGGTGACTGGAACGGAAGCCTGGAACTGCAATTCAGTGGAGATTGTTTCGGCTTTGTGTTCTCAATTCCAGCGCTTCCCGCATTTGTGTGCGGACAGGGGGGTTTGTCGAACTAGGCTTCATTGAGTTCTTCCTTGAGCGCCGAACACCGTTCTCTGGTTTCCAATGTCGGCGCCGCCTCCAGCTGCGTTGAGCGATTACTATTTGGTTACAACCTTTAAGGAAGCAGACGAAGAAGGAGAAAAATCCCGAGAAGAAGAAGCTGCTAGCGATGGAAGAATTCGAATAGAGTTTGATTGGGGAAGCGCGGCGCTTTTGTTGAACTTGGTGGTTGGCAGTGGGCTCATAGCTGCTGGATTTTGTTCCTCTTTGGGTTCAGGCTCTGGGTTGGCCCTTAGGATGCAGGCACAGGAACCTAGACCAACAGGATGGGAGAGATGAAGCAAAGTCAAACACAGCCCCAGCAAACGTACTTGTGGAGACACGGCGATTGTTGGTTTGTTTAAAGGGTGTGGAATCGAATATCTTCGACTTTGGAGAGCGTTGGAGCGTTTTCGACTATGGTCAAGTTTGGAGTTGCTGTCGGGGTAGGCGTGGGGGCATTTGCGCTGCTGTGCTGCTTGTGTTGGGGAGCGTGGAAGCTTCGGCAGTGTATCAAAACAGGGCGAGTGCTTGAGGAGGTTCTTGTGAGTACTAGTTTTCGGTTCCCCTCTTGCGGTGCTTTTCTAGTTGTAAACGAACGTCACACTGTTTGTAATCGAACTTTTTTTTAAACAATTTTAAACAAAGTTTAGAGAAATCTAGACGATGGGGACATTACTTTAATGTAGAGGACCTGCCTTACAGACCCAGTGTTCCGAAGTTCTGTGTGCAGTGCAACTGTTTAGAGATACAAGTTAGTGTATTTGTAATAAAAGCAAAGGTCTGTGATTACGGCCAAAACCAAATCAACTACTTGGGTAGCTCTTTTTGGTAATTTCTTTGTTAGACCCAAAGTAGGGCACCTCGCACAGCCATTAAGACCTTATCACAAACCCTCCTCGTTTTGTTCTGTAGGATTTGTGTCTTATGAGGGACTGGAAAGAAGCAATAGTTTGGTTTTACATTTTCTGGGGCCTGCAAAGCGATAGGCCTGAACTCCTGAACTTTTGAAGGAAAGAAAGTAGTTAAGAAACCTTACAGTACGATGGGTTTCCTCCTCCAGAGCCTCTATTTTAGAAACTAGCCAGTATGTCAATAGTTGATGACGGGGGGTGAATTTCTTGCAGGCTGAGAAAGGGGTAAAAAAAGACGTGGTGCGAACATTCCCAATTGTGGAGGCCAGTGAGCTGAACTTCGAAGCCGATTTAAAGCTACAGTAAGCACAACCATCCCTCCATCACGTCCAAACGCACTTGCCACATTGATTCCACTATTTGGAATTTGCAATAACAATAGAGTTATCCTTTAAGAAAGGAAACGGGAAGAAATCATGCACTGAAGCCACTCCATTGATCATGCAATTGAACTTTGCTTTGTGCCTGAAGTGTGAACTTTACTTTATTGACATTCAATTTGTTGCGATTGATTTTTAGGTAAACACAATATAAATGTGCAAAGTTTTAGATGGCGCAAGTTCCTAAATTGTTGTAGCAAAAGGATCAAAGTTCACCTGTATGGTGAATGGAACCTCTCCTTTACTGCATGGTGAATGGGAAATTTACATTACCTGGATTGTTAAACATTGATTCCACTATTAGGAATTTGCAATAACAATAGAGTTATCCTTTAAGTAGGAAGAAGGTAAGAAATTATCTCTGGAATCATGGTTTGAAGGATTATCCTCATGGATAGCACTACCTGGATTGGGACTTGCTTGCAGGTGCACGATTTGCTGGCTCCAATTCCAAGACAGAGACACCATCCGCCAGCTCCCTCACTGCGACCACGCCTTCCACCGACACTGCATCGACCGCGTGCTGGAGTATCAGATCACCTGCCCTGTTTGCGGCACAAACCTCACAGAGAATCCTCAACTCTCGGAAGACATTCCAAACGGGGAGCACAAGAAGACCAATCCTCCTCCTTATCAACAACAAATCCCTCTCCGAAGCTTGTACTCCCTGAACAAAGCAATTCCCGAGGAGGAGCCCCCATCCACCTCATGGATGCTCGTCAACCAACCCGTGCCGCTTCCCCGCACGGAGAATGAGCACTCCGACCGCTTCGAGATCGAGCTCAACGCGTCCCAGAGCTTCGGTAACTCCGGCGAGTCGCCTCTGTTGACGCGATTCTTCAACGGCGCGGAAGATTGGCACTCCGACGACGTGGAGATGGATCAGACATGCATCGACATCAGCTTCACATTCGGGACGGAAGTCCCCGTGGAAACACGACAACCACAAAAGACTAACGAGAAGACTGAGGATTCTTTCACCTTCACCACGCCGTCATCGGATGGCGCAGCAATGCCAGAGTTTCGATCCTCCTTGCCACGCAGCCGCGGCAAAGACTCTGCGAGTTTCAGCGATGTGAGTACGAGATTCTCACGAAACTCATCAAGAAGCTCAAGCTTGGATTCACGGTTTGATAAATCCGAGAGGTGGGATTCAGCGAGGGAGCATCTGGAAGAAGTCGCGGAGGGGGAGGGGAGTGACCATCTGCCATTGACGGACCCACCCGATCAATGCGTTTTCGATGTGTTGCCGATTGCAACTGGGAGCTTCGAGTTGCAAGGAAACCTGCCTCCCGCTGGCACGAATCGAACGACGTACTCTCATCTGTGAATCCAAGCTCGGATATGGAGTCTGCAATTGGAAAGTCAGCTACTTCTGGAACAAATATTCTTCACACAGAAATTCTTGACAGAGAAATTTTGCAGCGCAAACCGGGGGAAATGCTTTTTAGGCGCTGGAACGTTGAGAGCTCGACGAGTAGCTAGCTACGGCGAATCAACGGAATTGGAAGGCAAATTTGTGAGATTCTAACACTGCAAAACCATTCCGCGAGTTGCACTGCGGCTTGATCCGTCCCCGGAGTTACGACGCCGCGATTGTTACCTGAAACTCGTGTGCAGATTGTGAAGCTGTGGCTTGGCTATAACCGCCATAGCTGAGCTTCAGGAGACTCATGTGCTCTCGCTACCTAGCGTAGACATCCCATGCACCAACTGTTAACTGATTTGTAATTTGTAAATTTTTTGTAATTGAAGTGAACTATGCTTGGAGCAAGGTCCAAGAATGAAATTTGCTTTGTCATTGGAACATGTGTTATGAGTCCATGTCATGTGTTAGGTGTCTTTTGTGTGCATGCTCGAGTTTCTAGGAGTTGTGATCACTCGCAGTTCTAGGCAAGTCCAATGTATAGGGAAGTCAATATGCTTTGTACACCTACAATTGCAATCCTATCTTGGTCATGAGACTTACCAAAGTAGAATTGTAATCTTGAACTTTGGTTTAATTTGGCGTTGGAGTTTGTTCTCTTCATTCATAATTTTAGAGTTTTAATAGACTTTATGTAGTTTCAATATAGGGTCCAGGTTTAATCTTGAAATGATGTGGGTCTATTATAGGCATCATCAATTGTGCAAGTGTCCATTCATCAGATGAGTATGAGCATTTTCTTTCCTATAAAAATGTTGAAAGTCATTCATTGTACACTTTTTTGTCTTTTGTATTTTTATAGGATGAAAAATCGAAGTTTAGACTCTTTAATCCTGATGAAAGGATGGGTTGATGATCAAGAACAACGAGCTACAAAATTCTTATACTTTGTATGTTCCTGTGTTGTGACTCTTTATTATTGAAGTATTTTTATTTTTTATTTTTTAAGAGATAAAATCGCATGTCATCTATAAGTTACAAAATTTCAAATTTTTATCAGTCCAACTAAACCAGCACCCAATGAGCAAGGGAGAAGTAGTAGTCTTGGAATTGGAATTGTAGTGAGGAGTGAATTGGTCAAAGGAATGTAGCTTTGTATTGCACTTGATTCCAAACTTGCAATTGCAAGGTTAAGAGAAAGGTTACAATTCTAGGCTTTAGGATTTTTGCCAAGGGAATTTTCTTTCTCGAGAGTGTACATGTACACAAATGTGAAGACCCTTGGAGCTCCTCTTGGATGATCACTAGCCCTGTATGGAATTTCATAACCTCCCCATGGTGCTGTTAGATTGCACAAATGATTGCTCTAGCAATTGTATTGTCTTTTATTTAAGGAGAATAGAGGCTGATGTGATGTGATTTGCACCATTTGAGTCTCATGTTGTATTGCCTCGAATTTCACTCCTAGAGACTCAAGCCTACACCATCCCTAAGGTGAATACAATTGGAGTTCATCCGTGTTTGGACGCTACAAGGAAACTACACACAAAATAGTAATAGTGAAATTAGATTGCTTTCACAATCAGGTTGCCTTACCACAAGAATGTCTAACAAATATTTATATATATATAGTTTCATTTGTGCACATAGAGGTTTATGAGTCCCAGTTACAACAAAACCTGTATTATATTCTTGTACAATAATAGTAAATATTTATATAGTGTCAAATGTCAAGAAATTAGTATGGTACAATCTAATTTTACCATTTGGGTCTCATGATTGACCACCTAGTCATGTTGCCTTCATCAAATTTGTCAGTGACTAGGTAGTCAATCATGTGGACTTTAGCACATTCACATCTTCTCTTTCCGAGTGGACTAGCCATATGAATTAGTCATGTATGTGTCTACATAAAATAGTGAAAATAGATTGCCCCACACTATATACAAATTCACTACTATTGTACAATGATGCATTCAATCCAAAACCATGTGTGGCACAAATTAATGCACCAATTCAAGGTCTGGTTCAGAGAGTTGCATGCACTTCCATGTGGACAAACATTAATCCATAAGGTAAGGCAACCTATTTAATAGGGCAACCTAATTGCACGATTTTGTGCACATAACAAGACCTTGAGCAAAGACAACTTCATGGAGAATGTGTTCGACTAATTCTGACTTCATTCTTTCAGTCATAGGGATTACACTATTTGGATCACATCAGTATAGACTTTTTTCTTAGTGTTTTTATTTTTTATTATTTCTTTTTTGCATCCTTTTACACAGGCTAGGATAATTGACCCCCTTGTTGCCTCCCTACTGAATGGATGGAGATGAATCAAGGTTCCTTCAACATCTTTATGGCGGTTCTCATTGCTCGATTTTTTCATCCATTCCCAATTCTTCAGCTCTTTCCATGGCTGTATTTCACTTTTACTTTTTGTCTTTTACTTTATATTGAATTATATTCTTAGAAATTATGCAACAAAAGTTTTTTCTTTTTTTCTTTTTTTCTTTTACATTTAAAAATATGTATTTCAAGTTTTCAATGAACTTTATTTGTTGCCTATTTACTTCAAATTTGTGCTTAGCATGGTACACCTATAGAACTCAAGCACCGTTTGTATGAAAAATTCTATTCCAAGAAGGCTAATATATTTATTACCCTCACCGTGAACTCCATCCATTTTTTTTTTTATTGAAACAAAGATTTTATAGTGAATATGATATAAAAAAGATGTACAATTGGAAATCATAATGCTAATGTTCTAAAATGGAAATTACCTTGCACTTTGGATTATATCTAGTGACACTACAAAAAAATGGGGGTACTCATGACTGTGGAGTCACACGTTTCCAAAGGGCACGACTGCAGCGCGACTGCTATTCTCTTATTGCACCATCTGCGCCAGGGAGCCAATGTCCCAGTCGTCCCGCAGTTGCGAGTGCGACTGGTGGACAAAAAGTGGATGAAAAGTGGATGAAAACCACAGTTTTTGTGCGTGTTTAGAAAGATGGTATATTTATTTTCTTTCTACGCGGTTCACAGTCAATTCCTGCAACTTGGCATCACTAATATGCGACTGCAGTATGACTGGAGAGTCACTCCAAACAACTTTGAGGGATATTCTCGTTGCCTACATGGATTTTCCTGTGCTGACGTGGCCAGCTTTTCACTGTGAGTCAAGAACCATGGTTTGCAATTGCACTGTGCCATTGGGGGGTCACTCTCGGACAACTTCACTATGACTGCAACGTTTTTAGGGTGGACTTCTGGAGAACTTTTGCGCTATGCTAGGGTAGCAACTTCTCCTATTCACAGGATGACACTATGGCAGGAGGAAACATGAAGTAAAATGATACATGGAGTTCACTGTGGCCTAGTATTCACACACAATTTGTAAGTCATATAAAGACAATGCAAAGGATTTGCAAAATGAGCTGAATACTTCCCAGTGAATCATGAGACATGGCACAATAATCTCAGTCCGTGCTATTCGCGCCCGCTAAATTGCTATGCCAGTATGTCTACAATATGACATAGCAATGACTTGTTTGACTAAGCATAGACTCTGCCAACACTACCACATGACTCCATAGTAGGAGAAAGATCAATAACACTCTTGCGCTAATAGGTTGCCTTCCTCGGACAACTCAATGGCACCCACAAGATTTCTTGCCTCCAAGAAAATGGGCCACATCTCTAGAGCAATGAGGCCGGTACTCTCCGACGTAGTCGTGATGAAGGCGTCGGTTTTGTCCACGACCTCACGCTTTGCTTGAGCTTCTTCCGTAACACAACTTTCCACCCATGTTCGCTGACAACATCTAAGCAAAACACTTGCGTCGCCTGGCTAGGGAAAATGAAGGGGTCCGCCATGCGAGGTAACAAATGCCAGAAGTTCACCACCAAGAATCCAGCATTGTTCCTGGCATAAGTTGCATTTCCTTGATTGTCTTGGGCCTTGACCCATTTGCTGCACAAGAGAACAATTTGTGTACTGAGTCCCTCGTAATCCAGCAACAAAATGTCTTTTAGGACCCCAATGTAGTTCATAGACAAGCGAGCATTCTCCAATGGCATTTTGAAGATGAATGCCACACCATTGCTTGGTAGTTGCGTTGTTGACTCAAAATTGGTTACCAAAAGCGGTGATCCTAGAATACCTCATAGCTCTCTGTGATGGCTTAGAGCTCACAGTCTTCTAGATTTTGCATATCCAGATCATTGCTCTGGACTATAGTCACCATCCAGTTTGCTAGCGTTGGAGTGATGGATTCACCATTTCACCCTTGTTTCAGCCCTCCATTTTTTGCATGTTTACAAAGGATAAAAATGATTACAAAGTCATCGACTCAATGCAACAGTGGTGCCTACACGATAGACGGATCTGCGCGCAAGGACGCTAATTGAAGGACACGACTACAGGATGACTGCGACTGGACTCAAGAAAGTTGATAGGAAGTGGCATTATACTACAGCGCAATATTGTTTCACGCTAATGACCTTAGCGTGACTTTGTTACAACTTCACTTTACTCTTTCAATACTGAGGTGGTCTACACTTTAGGACAAACGCTGCAATATAGTAAGGGCACTAACTGGTTGGCCACAAATTTTATGTCACTCAAATTAGTGTGGACCTTTGTGCATTCAGTTAGAAGCCTACCCAAGACACCTAAGCACAAAGTTCCCGTATGCCAAAAAAAAATTTAGTGGAGCATAGAGATGAAAGGAAAAAAATGGTTAAAGGAAATTAGGAAAAGCATGAGAGGTCGACTTCAACCACATGAACTACCTGTAATTGTCCTCCAAACAAATTGCAATACCTATAGGATGATAGTAGCTTCCGTAAACCATGACGTCTAAAATAAAGAAGGAAGAATATGAATAGGAGAACAAGAAAGTGGAATGAACAACAAAAAGGGAGGAAATGAACAGCAAAGGAGGCTAAAACAAGAAGAATGCAAGGCTCTAGACATGATGTTGGAACCAAAAAATGGAGAGCAACAAACTCACAAAGGGGAAAGGACGGAAGGTGGGAGAATTATAAAATACACCGCTGAAATCTGGGGGATGGAGCCTCGAATGGACCTAAACAATTTGACAATGGCTAGGTAGCCAATAAAATGGGGGAGATGGGGTTGACAACGGGCACAGGTACAACAATTCCAAAGAAAACAGCAAAGGCGACCAAAAGATGCTACCAAGGAACAAGCAAAAAGAGGATAGGAACTCCTGAAACTATTCAAAGAGGAAGGAAAAAATAAGAGTACACATTCATCATAGACATCAAAGATTCTGAAGTCTATATTGGACTGAATCCAAAGTCCCGTTTCATGACTTATGACTTTGACTTGACTTCCTTTAGTCACGTCATAACTGAAGTATGACTTGCAGGAGTCACGCAAAAGTCAATCTTTACGACTGGTAACCTTCAGGTGACTAGCAGAAGTCAAATGGCAATTGCTAACATTAAACAGGCCCTTGGCCATGCCCTACATCCCTGAATGAAGAGTACCTCAGAGTACTGACTCTATTGTCCTTCTAATGACCTCTACCTATGTCTAGGTCTACTAAAAAGCATGGAGATATTCTTCTTTCATTGTCCTTTTATGAATAGCATTCTAGTCCAATCATAGGAAGACTAAAGAGCTTGAGATTGCCAATTCAAACCTTAGCCTACAATAATTATTGCAGGCAAATATTAATGGTCAGCCGCCAAAATCATCCTTTCTAATCAAGTAGAGATCTTTTGTTCACAAGTGCTTTTGCCACTTTGCATTCCTTGTTAGAGGCAAAGGGAACTAGAAGGAGGAAGTCTGACCATGTTGTTGCCGTTTACACTTGGTCACTATGTTTGATATTGTTGATCTGCTGTCAATTCACTTCATTGGTGGCGCAGTAGGGTTTTCCGTAGCCATATTTATTTCTTCAGCGTCACCATCCAAGTCAGCACCTCGAAAGTTGAATCTTAGTTGTGAGGTAGTCACATCTTGGGACTGGTCACTCTTTTGTGACTTCTCTGTAGTTGCATTGAAATTGACGGCGCATTTAATGCACATTTGCATTGGGAACTGGAGTGCCTATTTCCAAAAAAAGGCCATGTGAACCCTAAAACCACGATGGTCTGTAAACCCTCATTCCTCCGACGACCTTGAAAACCCCTGGATGTTTTCTTCACTCCGTCTTTGGACTTACTACATGAACGGCAGGCATTTATAGTTCTCTAGCGCTTAGACTGACACTCTAGTGGAGTAGCATGTATTGGTTTTAGGCTTCATTGTGCAGCTGGTGCATCGCAAGAAAAAATCCCGAGGGAGAGGTTGGGGGGGAAGCAAGCAGAGCCCATGTAGTATAGGCAGCTGACGAGAGGTCTTCAAGGACACAAGGGGGGGGGGGGGGCGGAGAGGAGCGGCACCCAAGTGTGGCGGTTTTAGGATTTTAGGCTTCACTATGAGGGGGGAGGAGGAGCGGTGCCCAACTACAGCGATTTTAGGGTGGCCGACTTCACTGTGAGGGGGGAGGAGGAGTGGCGCCCAAGTGCGGTGGTTTTAGGGTGGTCGGCTTTTCATTGTGAGGGGGGGGGGGGGGGGGGGGAGAGGAGCGGCGCCCAAGTGCAGCAAAGAGGCATGTTTGTTTTGTTGATAGAATGAGTATCCTTCTACGGAATTTTCCTTCAAGGCAACAAAGTCCAATAACAAGGTCATTGCCAAAGGTATGATGAAATTTAGCAATAGCTTGTTCCTATATGCAACAGCAGGCTACTTTGGAGGAAGGGGCGGTAGGAAGATTTGAAAACTGATTTTGTCAATTGGGGTTAGGGTTTTGGTCCCATTTTTGACTCCGTCTTTCTACATATGAGCTTGTTTTTATTTGCGGAGTGGGTAGCGCTAGCGAGTGCCAACGGCGACTGCGGTGTCACATCGCTTGTCGTCAAGGATGCAATATTTCGAAGCATCCACGACCTGCCAATTTTAGGATTTAGGGTGCTGACCAAATGTCCTTCCTCTGCTGTGTGGCGTATGCAGCAATAGAGGAATTCAACTCCACCAATGATGACGTATTCTTGGAGGAGGAGGAGGAGATCGACGTCTTCTGGCCACATCTGGAGGCATTCCAAATGTCCAGACAAAGCTACATTTTGTTCAAAGTATCCATCCTTTGTGCAGGAGTTAGTCAATGACATGAGTTCTAAACACCATGCGGGTTCATTATACGAGTTTCTTGATATTGTTGAAGGTGAAGAGACTAGTAGGTTACATGGTTGCATCTAATAAATACGTCCCTTCACCGTCATTGTTGTAGCACATTTGACTGCTTTGTTTTATTTTTGCAAGAGAAGGTGCAGCAAGAGACAAAATCGAAGGCAGTAGCAGGGCACAAAAAAAAGTGGGAGGCTTAGTCAAAAAAGGTAGAAATGCTTTACTCTTATTCTATGCGATACATGTAGTTGTAGGTCTTAGTAACTTTGCATTGAATACCCAAAGTCCTTAGCTTTGTTGAAGTCATTTACAAGTCGTGAGGGAGTCGCGCAGGAGTATTGAAGCAGTCTCGGTCGTGATGAAGTCACAGGTAAGTCACATTTTAGTGATGCCTCCGTTGCCAATTTTGCGAGCAAGTGATATGCAAATTTCAGTGGCTAACATGCACCTTGAGCTGCAGTTTAACGTGGGCGACAAAGTCTCTCTAGTCAATCCTTGGGCTACAAAGTACAAAGTGGCAAAGGGCAAAGTCAACGGACTGCCAAGGGGCGCCTTCTACTTCAAGGAAATTGAATCTCCTAAGCTAAAGGTCGACATGACAAACATTGTGCATTGTGGGGTGGCGCTAATATACCCAGCGGCTGACCCGAACGTCATGCAACTCATAGAGAACGCACTTGGGAGCTCCGTACTATGGCATGGAAAGTATGTAAAGAAGAAGCTTTGAATCAGCCTTGATGCTCAATGCAAATGCAGATGAGTGCGGAAGAGGGAATAGTTCAATGCTGGGAGTAGATGGAATTGCAGAAGACCCAATTGTAACTCCAGGGAGCCATTTGGTTGTCTTTTTTTTTTATGTAAATGCATAAGTCTCTTTTATTTCCATTAATTGTGTTGCTTGGAATAAATTGGTGTTTCTTTGATTGGATTGCATGATACGTAGATGCTTGCGTTAGTGTCTATAGTCTATCCGGAATGCAATGTCGGAGCGCAATTGGAGTCTTTCTTTAGTAGGGTCAATACAAGTGCCGCCACGATGGTGAAGGCAGTTGTCATTTGTGGCTAGTCACTGTTGGTTGCGTTTGGTAACCGCTGGTACATCTATAGCAATGACGCTACTACCGTGCGACTTCCTTATGACTCCTCTGCGTCTTTTCATTTATTTGATCAAAACTCTACCAGTAACAAAATACAACTACCACATGACTTTTGCCCAACCCACTTGCCCCGCATTGCCATCTGTGCACTTTGTTGTTAGTCGAACAAGAGTGCAACACGACCAATGTTCTGATCCTAGCATTCTCCACAACTCCATTGCTACTACGTAATGACTAAAAGCCCCATAAGGTGTCACTGAACCTCAACTGTGCCACAACTACCACAGACCCACACGACTTTGACGTGACTGTATCCGTCAATCCTAAGCTGCATTCTATGTCAAATTTAAAAGGGGTCTGCGAAACTTTCACCTGATTGGCTAATGACTGATGATGTGGCCGTCCATGTCAAATTTATAAGGGGCCAGTCGCAACTGGACACATGGATGTCCACGCTGGATGCTTGGCTCCCGCCTTTTCCACGTCAGACTTTCTCATCCATCACCCACTTAGAAAGAAAAAGATGGTGATATTATCTTTTCCGCTAATTTTAGATTGGTAGATTTTAGCTCGATAGAAATGAGGGTCTCACGACTGCGACAGTCACAGTCACTTGCCAGTCCTATTTTGCCGTCAGGATTGCTTTTAGTTGTCCCACAGTCGAGAAAGAGTCATTTGCATTGTCGCGGACAACCCCATTTTCTTGTAGTGTGATCATCAATTTTTCGGACTTACATCAAAAATTGTTTTGAAAATATAATGGCTTTATATTTAACCTCAATTTTGTAGCAAAAGTGGGCCTCTTATTGAATCTTCTATACTTGTAATCAATCGTCAATTTTGTTCTAAACAAATCATACTCTACCAACCTAAAATTGAATTTGTTTTATAAACTTTAAAAAAAAATTGTATTTTTTAAAATAGGAATTATTTTTATTTTTATGTAATCATCAAGGTGATTCACATAGCATTACTTGGGGTTCTAATTTAAAGTAGAGTTGTCTTCTATGTAGAATGAAATTCAACAACTTCTTTGGCAGCTGATCAATATGGATTAAATTAGTGTTAAACATCAGTAATCAAATCTCCATCCAATTTGACTCTTTGGTACAATGATGGAACATTATGGTGTAAATTCTAAATTAATTTTCATATACTTAGTGAAATTAACAATAGTGAAACTTCAATTAACTCATTTTGAGATAATAAGATATGTACTTAAATTTTTTAATCCCTTCAAGATCTGAAAAGCCCAATTTGAGTTGCAATATGGTGTTTTTTTGTGTGTGAATTGACATACAAGTTATAGAAGTATACATCAACCTAGTTACAAAAGTTTGTATTCATACTGAGCATTATCAAATGATACATGGCACTTCTAATTTAGATAGTTATTGCATCTCCTATGTATTTGAGAAGTTGCAAAATAGCCACATGTATAATGCTGTATTTGAATATGATAAAGTTTTGATATGAAAATGACTTCCAAATTGAAGATGTTAGTTGTTGAATTTTCAATCCAACATTGTATGTCTTGCCATATTTTAGAACATATTTTGTATTCTAAAAGTAAAATACATGACCATATATATGGTCTCCATCAAACCTTTAAGGATAAGGTAGAAAATTCCATTAGGCTCTAGACCAAAATCTTAACAAAACATTTTGGTCAAAAGGCAATTTTCTAGTCTTGTAAAACTAAAAATGCAAGTTGGAACAACTAAAACTCTATTCGAAAAATGTTCCATACAAGCATATAACAAATAAAGTCCCATTTATTATTAAAAAAAGAAGTGACAACCATGATATAAAGGGTCATGGTGGTAGCTCCACTATACATCCAATTAATGATATTTAACACCAATTAACAACACATATATTTTTCAATTCTTTCTTACCATTTACTATCTCCTGACAAGATGGCTCCTACTCTACTTTGTATTAGTTGCCCCTTGTCTCTCTCAAAAAATTTAAAGGCGGTTTTCTTGACTTTTGAAAAAAATGCTTACCTTTGAAATCACCTTTGATTTCTCAAAAAATCACAAGCCGTTGATCTTGTGAGATTTAATTTGAGCCTTCTTAATATGAATACGAATACAAATACAAATACAAAATACGAATACAAATACAAAATACGAATACAAATATTGGATGCAGATACATATACCACATGGGGTGCACTTAGTGTATCAAATCCAAACTACGTGTGACCAAAACTTTGTACCCCCTATATTATATCCTAAAATTTAAATAAATGAAAACAAAAAAAACATGAATATATTTTCCTAATTTGAAAGTTTATGTTCTAAATTATTGATATTTTTATTTGCTAATGATAATTAGTTACAAATTTTTGAAGTAAATAGATACACTGTAGAACTGAAAAATAACTTTCACATCCCTATATTATATCCTAAAAAATTGTCTAAATAATGAACAAAAAAATTTCTAAAAATAAATCTCTATTGCAAGCTCATTTTGAGTTGAATATTGATGCAACAGTCATCTAAATGTGTTCTCTATAAATATTTGAGTTGAAAAATATGCCATTTTAGGTTCATTTTCAACCTCTTTTAGAAATCATTCCATATTTCATTTGAGTTGGAAATTTTGGCAATAGAAACCTATAGTCATTACCAAACAATGCTCAAAATTTTAGGTTGAAAGTATAGTTTATTAGAAACCACTTGTCCGCACGTGGTTTGTAGTAGTAGAACCAAGTGCCCTCCCCGAGAAATACCATTATTGTACAAATACAAATATGAATACAGGATCCAGATATGGAAATTGTCCCATATTGTTTGTCAATACATTGGTTACTGAAAATGATAAGAGGGGGGAGGGGGGGAGGGGGGGAGGGGGGGGGGGGGGGGGGGGGGGGAAGGGAAGGAAAGGAGGGGAATGTATGAAAATTTTAAAATTTTTAGGGAGGGGGCGAGGAAGGGGTATGAAAATTTTAAAATTAATTTTTTTTTTTTGTGGGGGGGGCTGAATTTATAAATTATTTTTCAAATTTAAAATTATTTTGAGTGGATGGTGAGGCAGAACCTCTGTCTCACTATCCGCTCAAAAGACAGCCCACAATGATTCTATTCATGAGGTGTATTGCTCTTTCAATCAAAACTGTTTTGATGTTGGTGTTGCCGGCATTCCTGGGATAGTAAACATTAGAGTCAAGAGGTAAGTTGTGTTAAGAATCACCAACACGAAATCTCATGAACAATTTCTATTCTCAGAAACCTTTTCAAACGTTACTAAAGTCAGGTCAGCAGACTTCTCTGATAGACTACAGCTAATTCTGACAAGCTCTGGAAATCAGCAGCATACTCACAGCAGCTGTATGTGATGTGCCACGGAGCCGCATGTGGCACAAAGATGACGACATACTGAAGACTAAGAATGACAGAAGAATCTCTTTCAACGAAGAGACAATGGCAATCCAGCAAACCAGGCCCAATTAACATTTTACATTTTACAACTACATGTTTCAACAATAATTCTAATTCAAAACTGTTCTAAACAACAATGGCAAGGCTTCAACATGACTTCCATCCTACTAAGTCGTTCTACGAGGGAGTTCGTCCCTCTAAACTGGTCATTTGTAGCCACTTCTGTAGCCACAATAGCAAGAATTTTATGCTCTGCAACCTGTCATCCAATCACGATGACACGAGCAGTTGGGCACAAAAAAGAAGCTCATTATTCAGAAAAGAAAATTGAGCTCGAAAAAGAAGCTCCAGTCAAGAAGCTGGAAGAGCAAGCGTTTCCGCACGCTGACGAGGCCGGGCATAAAGCCAGGTTCTCCCAATCTGCTTGAATGTGGAAATATCAAAGAGTTCCATGAACTGCTGATCCAGCATCCGTACTTTGGCTCCAGCGAAGCGACGATACTCGTCAAAAATAGAGGTCAGAGACCAATTTTGTACTTTCCGAAGGCAACCTACAAGACAACCCGTGCGATGCTGCAAATCCAACCCATTGTTCACATCAATTTCAGATAAAACTCAATCGACAATTCAAATTACAACACTGATCAAACCGCAATCATTTTCCTGGACTTGGTGCTTGGTGACAAATCAATAGAAAGGGACATGTGAGCCGCATGTAATGACCACGTATTGCAAAAACAAAGTAAATAGTTTGACGTCATTTAGTGACACGGAAGACAACTGAACTGTTAATTCAAACGCACTGGATACGGCCTCTGCTCTCAAATCCATCACAAAAGCGACAACAAAAGCCTCACGGCGTCCCATGTTCATTCAACACACCAACCTACCTTCCCCTTGTTGCAGTGTATAAGGATAGGCTGGTTCTTCACATCTGATTCACAACCCACCCAACAATAATTTCAGACAGTAATTATATTTTGGGTAAATTTTCAATGTTAAACCATTCTAGATTGATTTGATTAAGATCTATGGAGATTTTTTCAAATTCAACAATATGAATAATTTCTTATCATCATGCTTAACTTTTCCTATTTTGATATCAACTTCAATAAGGTTGTGAAAGTCATATATTATAGCAAAGCTAACGTACAGCCATGACCTAGTAGACATCTATAGATCATAATCAGCACCTCAGGCGAAAAAATGCTCACAATCAGTTGACAAGAAAGCAAAAAACTCAAATCCGACATTAATACCAAAACGTAGAAACTCGCCCAATCTACTAGAATAAACGATGCCACTCGTCCTTCTACGTAGGCGTATGCGGATCCAACTAACGGATACGATTTGATGGTTAAGATACATACCCAGCAGAACCTTCAATGCATCGCGTATGACATTTTCAGGTATGTCCACAAAGGGCTCCTGCAGCATTTACACCACCAATTCAAAGACAGTCCAGTATGTTGCAAAACTAACTAACACCACCTTACGCTCACAACACTCTACTGGATAAACAGCTTCTCATCCTGCAGCCAAGGAAGAAAGTTCTTCAATCTCAGCTAAAAGAGAGAAACACGGACCTATTACTAAAGCACTCCATTCAGTTGAGACAATTGACCGGTCAAAAATGACTATTACAATTCAACAAAAAAGTGCAATTAGAAATTAGAACAGCAAGTTATGAAGCTTGGCCACACAACGCTACAAAATGAAATGACAGCATGCAAAAGAAGTTATTTTTACCTTGTTCCCTTCAATCCCGAAGTGGAACATTTGGATACCATTTTTCTCCATGAACTCAATATTTGCCTCCGGGTAAGGCTCAGGACAAAGGTAACTGCCATACACAATAACGAAGAAATGAGGGAAATCCTTGAACAAACTCGTTCCTCGAGCTGAAAGTTGCAGCATCCCGAACATGCATCCCGCAAGTTTACAGGCAATTTTCAACGACAGTCATATGAGCTAGCCAACCTAGTCCAATCGCTTATCATACTCCAAATCCTCCATACTCCCACGGACGATCGCTTCGGACAAAAATAATCTGAGCTCCCAATGCGAATTATTCATTCTAGACTCCCTGTTCTAGATCGAGGTTGCGTGTCACGAAGAAAAATTACGGTACTAGGAAGAGAAAGAAAACTTAGAAAGTAAAAAAAATAACTGAAAACATCGTTCAAAGAATTAGGTCAATTACAGTACTCCAAAAGCAGCACAAAATTGAGCACTAAATCACTCACACGATTCAAGAATAAAGATCAACAGCTGACTCAAATTCGAAATTAAAGACAAAATTCCCAGCCAGCCAACTCGTCATCACCGGAATCAGCTCCGCAAGGAGAAATTCAACAATCTCCACACCACGAAATTTCACCCCCAAACTCCTTCAGGTCCACTCGCAACGCAGGTGAAGGAACGTACACAATCGAGCGAAGGCGCAGCTTGTGCAGAAAGGGCAGGTTCTTCTTGTTAGGGTATCCCGATCGGTACACTCCCTTGTCCACCATGGCGAAATTCAACGGCGGTATCAACAAATCATCCTCCGGTCCCATCCTACCGCTCCTTCTCTCCTCTCTCTCGCAACCCCCTCTCTCTCTCTCAATCACGCCTTTCAATTCAAACACAACCTGTCGGCAGAGAAATCCATTCTCAAATCAAGCAGAAACTTTAGAGATGCTCTGAAGCCATGATCTTCAGAGCATCGTTGAAACCTTGTGCTTGCAAATTGCGTACTCAAGGAGCACGAGCGCGGGCGAGCTGGGACAATGTCAAAAGAGCCGGAGAGAAGGGAGGCTCAAGGAACAGAGATGCCGGTTTTGTCGCAGAGGACAACAGAAGTGTGTCGCAGAGTCGTCGTCGCCATAGCCGGAGGAGCTTGAAGCTTCTTTGCAAAGTGCGGAGGAGTTCGCGACATTTCATGACTTCAAAGGCTAAATTCTAAAAAGAAAGAGAAAGACAACCTATAAGGTAGGAGACCCTATTTGTCCGATATTTCAGAAGCCACCCTATCTGTGTCACTATGATTGAGTAGAATCAAAACTTGCTGGTCAAGGTCGGCATCTCTTCCCCAATAATTAATTAAATTTGGGAATGTGATTTGGCATACAATTAAAGATAGAAGATTTGTTTTTTTTCATTCAAAAATAAAATAATTTAAAAAATAATGATACTCCAAAAACTTTGTCTTTAATTTAAGAAATATTTTTTTACCACCCTTCACCATTATCATTTAGAGTATAGGTTTAAAAATTTTAAATATACTTTAGTAGGATATAATAATCAAAAGGTTTGAGAAAAGTCATTTGTAAGTAGGATCAAGACATTCTGATAAGGAGTGAATTCTCTATGATTTTTCAAAGCTGAAATATTAAAGCGTGGCTAGACCCTTGTTAAAGCCTAGGTGGATCCATGCTAAACTACACATTGACGTGTCTCCTCTCCAAGTGCATTGCCATTATGATAAAGGATTGCTAAGACTGTGGTAATGGGTGGGCCACCGACACAAATAGGTGGATCATTAACGCAAATGGGAGAGTGCTGTAGCTAATAGAATTGGGTGGAAGACGGTATTGCATTGTTTTACCTTACATTGAATTGCCTTGCTTCAAAACAACAAAATTGTGAAATTCAACTACTCAAAGCTTTGAAAACAAGGGATGGTAAAGATATGAGGTTCTAGGAGTGTACTTGCAGATTCTGAAGTGTCAATTTCTACAAAATCTTGCTAGAAAAACACATATGAAGATGACATTGTTATCTAAATATTTGTATGTTACAGCGTCTATTCCAAAATAGTAGAGCATCCCCAGTCCAACTAGAATATTGGCCTTCCAAAAAAAATTCTAATTTTTGATTTGTATATAATTAGAACTTGAAAGTTTTATTATTGAAAGTGCATCCCAAAGTACTTTGAGTAAGTATAAGAAAACTCAAATTTAGACATTGGACAATGAAAATAAACCGCTTCAAAAGCTAGCTAAAAGACCAAAAAATTATAGAAGTCTTGGCAAATCACGGTTACCAAAGCAATTTTCCCATACGGCCTTCCATATGTTGAAGTCAATTGCTAAGATATAAACAACAGACAATGGAGCATAATCATACAACTAGTAATTAGAGACAAATGAATTAGAAAGAACCCCAAAATGTCATAGAACCAAAATGCTCTGTAAAAAGAAGTGGTAATCCATGGAAAACAAATCTTCTTAATCCTACATTGAAAATCCTAAACCGTAAACTAATTCCATATTAAAGCCATTAGCAATTTAGTATTTTGTGACATATAAATCCTCAATATACTTAATAATATTTAAAGAATATAAATCAAGTGTTTTTGGTTAGAATTCTTTAATTTTCAATTCAATTCTCTAACATATATATATATATATATATATATATATATATATATATATATATATATATATATATATATATATATTCTTTTTTCTTTTTTCTTTTTTCTTTTTTCTTTTTCTTTTTTTTTTTTTTTTCTTTTTTTTTTTTTTTTTTTTTTTTTTTTTTTTTTTTTTTTTTTTTCTTTTTCTAGAATTATAACTCAAGCTTGAAAATGATAGCAATGCTTGTAAATTTATCTAGAATACCTACATGTTACCTTGTACATGTATTGTTTTAGAATCTGTTACACAAAATCCTGACTAAATACACTGATGCATATGCCATACTGGAGCAGCTATTACAAATATAGGTCTCCTACTTTATTTTGATAGCTTCATATCTATTCGAATAATTCTACAGACAGAATGTAATTATCAGTCACATGATGGGAATCTTATTCTCAGTGATATAGCATTGATATTCCACTGCTTTTAGTGTTTATAAAAGCCACCATATTTATCAAAAAATTTACTGGCAAATCGTAGTGACTCTGCTAACACCTAACAGAAGCTGGTAATTTGGCCCTAATTGGTGATTTAGGTAACCACCAAGGCTATTACAGTTATGCTTATGACTTAAGTCACATCTTACAGTCATATACGACATTTAGCCTAATATTAATAACCACCTAATTTTGGTGGCTTAGGACTCTTAATAAGGCTGTTTTGCATATCATAACCTCAGTCTGCGGCATTATAACTTACTGACAGACTGTAATAACTTAGCTAACGGACCCATGTGGCAACTTCAGTCACTGGTTCATTTGGAGAAGTTTCAAGCTGAAGGCCTCACTTCACTCTTGAGTTGCTCACGTCCTATGCTGCTGTGACTTGCTAGACTACCAATTGTCTGTTTGTATTCCAGTCAGTTGTTGATGCTCGTCCTTGTAATTTGGAGAGGCTGATTGCTCAGACAAAGTGTTTCCATTGTGCTCAAGTTCATTGAGAACGAAGGACTGTAGCTACCACCATGGCGTCATCACAATCTGCATCTATTAGCCAGGTCCTTCTAACTGGGTTCTAATTCATTTGGTTTATTGAATGGACTTTACTAGGTTGTATGTTGTTTGTTATTTAGGGGATTGTATGTGAAAATGATAGCAAGTGACATTGGGCTTAAGATACCTCGCATGCGCACGAAAACTAACTAAGTGTTCGTTTTTGTGTATGGGTGCAGGTGAGGCCCGTGTCCTCATGGAATTTCTTGAATTTCCAAACATGGATCTTTTATCCTATACTCCTGTTAGTCCTATTTAGAAAAAAAGGTATGTATGGGAGGATGTTGTTTATCTTTAACACTTAGTTGTTTCAATGAGCCTTTTGGCATGATTATCTTTGAATACATGCTGTGCTTTACCAAATTGATACGTGACTTTGTGATTATGTTTATACATCATATTGGCAACTAAATTTCACAGACCAATATCAATGGATGAAAATAAATTACTCCTAATGAGTCGTTTATTACAATATACTAGATATCTAAGTGATTGAGAAACTGAATGAAACTTTGATGCAAATGACTAGAAAGGATCAGATTAAGGCTCTTGAAAAGAGATGTTCCAGAAAGAGATTTTTTATTTTTTTGGATTACATAAAGTAAGGCTTTAAGAGAACCTCATTTCAAATCCATTCCAACAAATTTTACTTAAAAACTGATAACATTTTGTTTGTAATTGAATTTAGAAGTAATTTTGAAATTTCTCTTCCAAAATCAATATTAAAAAATGTTGATGATAGCATTGGTGAATCTAATTGTACAGATGCTTGTAATTTTACACTCTAGGGGAGCCGACCCATTCTAGATGAGTTGCCCATTATGGCAATGTAGGGTGTTCCTTTTCTGATCACACTGAAACAAATTAATGATCCGCTGCTTCGTTGCTGCTTCATGAGGTGGCAGCTGGTGACGAGCAGCTTACCAAGCATCTGATTGGAAATTGCCAGACCTATATCACTAGAATGGGATCCAAACAATCTGTAACTCAATAATTCATAGCAATTTTGTTTCCAAACAAAACAATTTGAAAACTGTAGGGACAATCCAAATCAATCTTCTGCACACGAGAAAATTTTCCCAAAGAAAAAATCGCCCTTCAGGTGGCAGTAATTCCTTAAGTGGTCAGGAATGGGTTGGCTCCCCTACACTTTAAGGGGTTAAACCTTCATCCAAATGAAGTCTTTAGTGATTGATTTGTAGATCAATATTGGTTAATCAAAAGTTTTTCTCATAATCAAATTCACTCAGGTAAACCATGAACATGAGGCTAAGGTGAAATCAACAACCAAACAGCCTGTCGTCGTCCCTTTGGATGGGGTATCAATCTGCTTGAGTCTCCGTTTGGTTGGGTCTGTCTTTGCTTTCAGTACATTCACTAGCCTGGCGGCTGGCGATGGTGTTTGAGGACTCTCAGAAGTTGGAGGATTGCGATCAGAGCGTGAAACTCTAGGAGCAATCTTTTCTGGCAACCTTGCTTCTGTTCGTTCTCTTGCACCATCGTGCTTTGGACATGTTCCACAATTTCATTGTCTCCCTTGGCTCCTTGTTTGCATCTCTTTCACACAAGCTTTCATTCCTTCTCAGTGCCGCAATGGTGGAGGACCAAGCTCCGCCTGATAACAAGGATTCTTGTCAAAACAGAGTAGCACCAACCTCTCCTCATCTTGCTAAGGATGGGAGCGCCTGGAGCGCATGGCGAACCTTAGTGGTGCTAACAACCTTGTACTGTCAATTTTAATAGCCAGGCTCCACGAGTGGAAGGAAAAAATCTTGCATATCGAGAAAACAACATAGGGGAGGGCACAGAAATCAACTGTTCAAGCCCTAATCACTGAGTTACAGCTAATAAGGGATATTGCCAAGGTGCAGGAGGATCTGGATGATGCAGAGCCTGCCTTGGAGGAAAGGGATATTGTAGAGGTGCAGGAGGATTTGGACGATGCAGAGCTTGCCTTGGAGGATGCGGAGCCTGCCTTCAAGGATGCAGAGCCTGCTTTGGAGGAAAGGGATATTGCAAAAGTGCAGGAGGATTTGGACGATGTAGGGGCCTGCCTTGGAGGATGCAGAGCCTGCCTTGGAGGAAAGGGATATTGCAGAGGTGTAGGAGGATCTAGACAATGTAGAGCCTGCCTTGGAGGATGCGGAGCCTACCTTGGAGGAAAGGGATATTGCAAAGGTGCATGAGGATTTGGACGATGCAAGGCCTGCCTTAGAAGATGCGGAGCCTACCTTGGAGGAAAGGGATATTGCAGAGGTGCAGGAGGATCTGGACAATGCAGAGCCTGCCTAGGAGGATGCAGAGCCTGCCTTGGAAAAGCCATACTTAGAAGACGTCACTATAAGAAACTCATGCATGCAGGTTGTGGAAGCTGGATATAACCTTCCAGACCTCAGTCTTGAGCACGCCCTCCATCAGCAGAGGGAGCCTATAGATCGTGTTGGAGCGCTTTTGCGACGAGTGGGTCTGATTACTAAATCGGTGAGTCTTCTTTCCTTTATTCAACAGGAAACAAGTATATGTTATCTTCTCACAAGTCTCTAAAATTGGTTGTGGCAACTTTTTCTTCCAGCGGCTTGAAGCCAATTGGCAGGCAAAATTGAAGCGCAACAAAAATAGGAAATTAAATAAGAAAAAAGAAAAAGCATAGGAGACAGTTGGCCATATCACCTTTGAGGACCTTAAACTCTTCATGGAATGGTGGTCCACGTATTATATTATCCTGGATTTGGAAATAGGCGTGATTAAGAAGCCTCCATTGTAAAGCTATTGTATAGAGAGAATTCAAATTACAACAGAGTGTAAAGCTACAAGTAGAGAAATCCATTTACAGTGAAAGAGAGTGTAAAGAGAATTCCATTTATGGGTATAAGAGATGATCAGTAACTTCAAAGTTTGAGTGTATATTTTTTTGTTTGCTTTTTCAATTGCAGAAATTCCATTTCATTTGTCTGTTGGAAAAACTATAAATAAAGAAGCAGGCTACCAGATTCCCACTGGATTCCTGTTCAATTTTGTGACAGAAGATCTAAGGAGTAGAGGTTATGTGATTTGTGAGGGATATATAAGCGGTGCCAGGGGTTTGGTAGTAACGCGGAGCCCCTCATATAGGTAACATCCGTCCCAGGGTTGATGAGATCCTCCATGTACTCTAGCTTTATTACAGAGCGTACTTCCACAATCATAAATTGTGTTCAAGTGCAGAATTGTATTGATGTCAAAAGGAGCCCCCCCCAGTGGAGGTATAGTATCATTTCTATCCCCCAGATCCAGGGCTGGTCAGAACAAGTCTGTACTTCGATCTTTCTACACAAGGTGCTCGCACAGGGATTAACTATTGATTTCGGCAACGACTCCCAATCCTGACTGCCGGGAAGGGTAGTCGAATGGACAAGAAAGACTGAAGGGAAATATGCAGAATCGAGAAAAGAGACTACTTGCCTTTCTTGCTTTTGGTCTTATTCTTGCACTTTGTTTTGCTTATTGTAGCTAGGGTTTTAAAATTTGGGCATTGGGGACATATATCATTCTCAATTGTAGAAGCATTGTACAGGCTCTCTCTGTATTATCAGATTATCAGGTTATATTTTTGAGGGTTCATGTCTTTTGAAGCTTGAAATGATACTTTACGCCTGCCCCCTTTCCTCGTCTTCAGCCAATTAAGTCGATACTGCATCGAATAGTTCCATTTTTCTTAAATTAGGGTTACAATTTGGCGGAGGTTTTATTGATGTTCTTGCTGTGACGTAGTAGTGTTTCGCAATCTATTTATCGAGTGCCCAAATCTTGCTCAATTGGAGAAGTTTTTTTTAATCCTCTGTAACTTAAGGTTTGGCATATTGATGTTCCTTGTCTTTCAAAGCTTGGAATGATAGTCTTCTAATTCTCCATATTTCCACTCCCCTGTGCTCTGAATTGCAAATATAAAATTTCCATTCAGCCACTCGACTTGTGACTCCGTTGCATATTTTCATTTTCCTTAACTTGCTTATGAAAATACACATGACACACTCATGAAAGTACATAGCTCCTGAAAATTGATTGACCTACCAAAAACACATATGACTCAAGAGTATGTGACTAGAGGCATTTGTCAAAATTGATTTATAGATATTCTAAGAAAATGTGGGTGCGCTCTACTCATATGACGCCTACGATTGCAATGCAGGACTTTTATAACAATAGAGACAGACGAGAGTTTATTTCGGCTGGAGCTGCAGCTGGGTACGTGATGCTCTTAAATGTAGGACTATTTGATTTGATTTTTCTGCTTCTTGTCCTTCTATCAAATTTACCTCGGTTGTTCCTATTCCTTGTAATTGAACACTCAGGGATTTTGTGCTATGAAAATTTTGGTGATTGAATAGCATTAGAAGAACTCTATTTGGCTAGGATCCTTGAAAGGTTTATCATCAATCAAGACCAAACCTCATGTGTTGCTGTGGACAACTTGGCAGCAGCTTTTGGTGCACCGATTGGTGGAGTTCTATTTTCTATGGAGGAGGCCTCTAGTTTCTGGTCCAGAAAGGCTTACAAGCTTTTGAAATGATATATGTCTATAAATCATCTAATATTAACACATATTTTATAGCGTTTCCGTGACCTAGTGTAAGTCCCTACCAAGTTGTAAGTTTATAATGTTTTTGTATCATTGTAGTGCCTTAGCTATGTATTGATGGTTATGTGAGCAGGTCATGTGGCAATCGCTTTTATGTACAACATGCACCACCATGGTTTTATCGAGGCTCACTCTACGGTATACCATGTTTTCATTTATCTCAGAACTCCGGTTAAAGAAGTATACTTTCTTAATGACAATCACTACCTGCTTGGATATGAGTTCATATATAAATATGCTGTGTGGATGATTTTACTTCTTTCAAATTGATAAGTTCTCGTATGATGTGGCAAGAAACTTTCTTTCTCATTACCAAGAACCATCTCCTTTCATAGTCTGAAGGTAATTATCACGTTTGATTACCACTTACTTGTCTTGCAATTGCTAATGACAAGGATCCATAGCATATATTTGTAATATTTTCTTAGTGGCCTAATTTTTTGAAATCATTTTGTATTACTCTGAATTTATAGCTGCGGTGTTGGTCTTGTCTACTTTACATCTTTGCACAATGAGAATATGTAATCTTCATGTTTGTCAGATATTCAATTGATTCTATCAGAGTGGTATCCAGTATGTATTGCTTTAGAATTTTGCATGCTCCATAACATTTATAACACTTGTGACTTGTGTTTGATAAGTAAAAGATTGGTTGTGAAATTCTTTGCGTGAGGAAAAATTGCAGGTGCATTCTAATAGTTCTGAAATTCTACGTCTTTGCATCGTCTGTCAGCCTGAGTTCAATCTCATTGACTTGCCATTATTTGTGGTCACAAGCATCTTTGCTGGAGTGATCGGAGCTTCCATGAACATAGTCCTTGACCGGCTTGCTCAATTTCGACCATCCTCAAAGCACAGAGCTCTTAGGTTTGATTTACTCCTATATTTTCTGTAACATGAACTGCTTGACAATGACTACTATGCAACAAAATTGTCTCGATCGCTATCTAAGAGATCAGTACTCACCTTTCAAGAAGTTGAGGACCTTAGTTCCTGTTCAAGTCACTTAGATCAATACTTGCAGATAGTTGTTTTGAGCCTGTAGAGTTCCTTGTTAAGGGACCTTTAAATCATTATCGTCTTTCGTAGGTTTAAGATCCAAGCCAAATCATTGTAAGTCGTGCTCGCAAATGTTTGGAATTGTGTTGTTTGGGTTTGAGGGTTTTAGGGTGCTTGAGGCATATCTTATAACTTTCATTTCAGTCACCGCCATCTTTATGCTACCCTACTATTTTGGACGTTGTATACCCATTGAAAAATAGTAAGATGATGGCTGTGAATTGCTTGCAGTTTGGATTATGTGACAAAATTCAACCACTTATCAAGTCCAATATGCAATACCTAATTAGTTTAATGTGCATGAGGCACATATTTCAGATTATTGCAGGTCTCGCTTGATGCCTTATGGTAGATTTGGTAGCGTGCCTGTAATCAATGGTTATCTAGGAAAGTAAGCCTAATCTTATGCATAATAGTGCTTGGTCAAAGTCGTTTTTAGTTCTTAAGGATGTGCTTGAGCTGACAATCTAACATTAAAAATCTTCTACAGGCAAGAAGGCGATGAGTATTGATACATGTTCGCTACTGGATCAGGAAACAGAGATCCGCTATTACAATGACCTAGCCTCTCTCTACTTTGCCGTCCCTCGTCAGGTTCATTTTACAATCCGCTTCTATTGCTGAACAAAAACGACTGTCTTTTTTCCTTCTTTGTAGATTTAGATTCCTTGGATTGTTGATTGTCTTTCTCTTGATATTTCTTGAGCTTATAACCAAACTCTTGATAGTTATTTGTTTCTATTTCAGACATTCCAGAAGCTACTAGCATTAGGAGGTGCTAGCGTTTCTCCGTTCACTATTCGTAGTCTTGGCATCCACTCGAGTTTTTTCCTTTCTCCTGTTCATTCTAGCTTACGGCATTGCGACTCCCGGCGGCATTTTTATGCCTTCCATCATGGCAAGTATATTTGTTTTGTCTTGAATGGATTTTTTCTTTATAATTTGTGTCTTTTGCGCTTCACATTCACCTATTCTTGTTCAACAGTTAATAGGTACTTACAATCATCGTGTTGTAAAGTTGTGCTTACTTCCTTGGTATCAGGTCTAAGGGGCACATATGATCCTCATATCTTTGTATCTTGCAATGAATTTATGTGACATTTTGTAGGTTGAGGAAGATTGTCTTTTCCTTTTTGTTTGTTTCATGGTCAATTGGTAACAGGTAGGCGCATCTTTTGGAGCATTTTGGAGGCACATTTTCAAATTCTTTTTCCCAGGGTGAGAGGTTGACATCATGTCTTTCTATTGCTTTGGGATTTTTGTTGAATAGTATTCTACTTTAGTTTTGATTGTCCAACTTGAATTTTTCAGCCACAAAAGAATATTTTCAGTGGGACTCAATGCATTTGACTCCGTAATTGCTATGCTTTGAAGTTTGGAATTGGTCAATTATTCTTAGTCAGTAATCTGGTACTGTTTTTCAATTGTATGTTATTGGATATTCGAGCATTAAAGTTTCAGTTCAACATCATGCTCTATCTCATTCATGCGTCCCTTGTCTGCTACTCTCTTTGTCTTTAGTTTGATGAATGATTTTGCAGGTGGTCGGTGCAACCAGGAATGCATGCGCTTGTGGGAGAGACTGCCATGCTTGGTGGAGTTTTTCGAAGTTCCATTTCCTTGGTACAGTGTGGCCTTCAAGTTCTTGATTTCTACTAGCAGAGTTTTGAGCAACAGTTTTCAATTTGAACATAATAGATCATTATGAAGGCATCTATATTTATTAAATTTCAAAAGTTGTGCAGTGCAGCTCGAAAGGCTCGAAAGGAAAAAAATTAAGTACTGTAATTGTATTTTAAGGGGGTTGGCCAAAACCTATTTCTTTCATAGTCAATCCTCAGGACAATGATTAGCGCAAAATTATATGAGAAAACTCATGTTTTCTAGAGTGTTGAGTCATTGACTTGAAATATTTATGCAGGTAGTGATCATGGTGGAGGGCACAAGTGGAATCAAGTTCCTACTTCTAGTCATACTTGCCATTGTCCTCTCCAACTTGGTGGCTCATTACATTCATTCCGCAGGAGCCTACGAGTTTGATTTGGAGCGTATAGGTACTAACTTCTATTATTTCCCAATTTGCTAGAAGTTTTGAGATCTTTGCCTGCACTCCCAAACTTGGCTCGCATGTCCTGAACTTGAAAACTTCCTATGACATTGTTGATCTACTTGCCTATGTACTAGCAAAAGTCTCACTTGGCTCTTTTGTGTTGCAAGAGAAGTCCACTTTTTGCAGAGTGAGCCTTCATAGAAACTACATTTGATCATGGCTAGACACATCATGGCATCAAATGTGAAATGTTTTAAGGAGGTAATCATTATCTCATGACTCAAACAATGCTGCTTGAGGGTGTTGAAAGAAGAAAACAGCCCAGAGAATGTTCATGAGAATTCATTGCCCTCATCACAAAAGAACTCCATTTGATTTGCAAAGTTCTGCAAGTTAAGTTATGGACACTAGATTCACATGGTCCTTAGGTTCAGTTAATGTTAATTTAAAGTTAGTGTAATGGGGATTTGTTAACTCAATGTTAGTGCTATGTTAGTGTGATTAGCATTGACTTGGTATCACATTGACAACTATGACGTTAACATCAAATCAATGCTACTGACACTTAACATAGCACTAACATTGAGTTAACAACATCCGAATTACACTATCTTTATTTAAAACAATTTTACTATTGATCATTTCTATATTAGATTTACATTGACTTACCATTAAAAACTTTGATAATCTAATGGAGAGATCTTTTGAGATACGATACTCTGATTGGGCAACATTGCTTAATTGGTATTTTTATATTTTGAATTCCAATGCAATGCCACCAACTGCCACTTTTTTTAATTATTATTTATTTCATCCTTTGTACAGATTACTTTCGTGGCAAAGGTCGTTACAATGCTCCGTGAAACATGTCACAACGGTTTTCCAATTGTTCAACAAAAATGCACAATTAATCACATCGCACAAATGAAGTCTCATATCTTATATTATGGTTGTAGGCCATATTAGAATAAACAATAGATGCCAAAGTTTTGAAATGAATTGTTCCATTCTTGTTATATAGAAAGAAAATGAATTTTGTACTTTTTTTTTGTTTTTAGCATCTGTCAAATAATTTTTTTTTGAAAAAGATGTATCTATCTTGCTTTTTACTTACAAATAAAAAGCTATTTTTGATTAAATTTAATAATAATACTTCACTAAAAAAACTAACTTGGATATTCGATAAAGTCATCTCTTAACCCCTCAAGTCCCATTGTCCCCTCGGAGGACAAATCAGATTTTGGGCAGGTACCTACGGCTCGGTTTTTAGTGAAACTTTTTAAAACTTTTCTATAAGATAGAAAAATTGATTAACTTTGTGGAAATATAATTTTTATTTCAATTGGTGCCCGGGAGCAAAAGTTATACCACAAATAGCCTCAAACTGAACTCAGCGAATAGCACAAATTTTTTTGCAAAAAGTCAAAATAAATTTTGATTTTTTTTTCTCTGAAACTTTATATTTTTGTCTTCATGTAGGGCTTTGATTCATTTTATTTGGACTAATAATGAGCAAGTTATGGACAATCTTGTTTTTCGGGCAATCTAAGCATCTTTTTGAAAAAATAACTTGTAGGATTCATTTCTGAATGCAATTTTCACAATTTTTTACAACTTTTTTCTAAGAATGTTGTGTTTTCTTGATAAAACAATCTCGCCATTGGGATTATTGTATTTCAATTCCATCTAAGAGCTATTAACAGTTTAGTGTTTTTTTCAATCTTGGACTTATTTCTACTTAACAATTTTTTAAAGAATGAAAACCAAGTGTGTTTTTTTTGAAATTTTTTTTGTAGACTTTCGACTTACATCTTCAACATAAAAAATTTTAAATTCAAAGTTTATAGCTCAAAATTTTCCACAAATAGCGGTCAAAGTCATCTGAAATTGTAGATCAGTGTTCAAAAAACTTTCTTTTCCAACTTTGAATGCTAATATCTTCCAATCTATACGATCAAACTTCATGAAATATTTACCACATGATCTTTGACAAGTAAAGTACAAGATCCTATAGTTAGATTCTAAAAAAATGTTTTTTTTGTGTTCTTGGATGAACGCAGCCAAAATGGCAGTTTGGAGTGTTTTTTGATAGAAAAATGGCCTTGGGACTTTAGGGATTAAAGAGCTTACCAAAGAGTGAACTCAACTCTTAACCCTTGAAGGGCTTTCAAGCCCTTTGTGATCGTATAGTATATTATAAATTTGGTGGTATTTGATTAAAAAAATATTGACCAAACATTTTTTGGTACAAAATAAATTAATGATCATGATAATATGTAAATAGCAATGTATCACAATTCATATGTTAAATCACAATTGAAGAATTATACACTTAAATACAGGTTATACAGAAGCAGCCCAAGGGCCTTTTAAAGATTAATGTCTAATTGCATAGGTAATCAAATTCAATACCATTTTCTCAGTTTGCTCTATTTTGCAACAAAATATGAGTGAAATTTATTACATTTATTTTTCAAGGATAAAATGTCATATATTCTATAAATGATTGAATATTTCAGCTTTATTGCAAAAATTTGGATTTATTATGATTTTTGTAGATAGAGTGAGGAAATTTCGTATTTAAAAAAATACAAAATATACTTGAAAAAACTGAAAATTGCACATTAGGTTTATGTTAGTGTAGAGCATCATAATATAAATAAAAAATTTTGTGCCATTTTTATCACTTCCAAATTTAGGAGACTGGTTTGCAGAGTAGTAAATCTTTTTTTAATCATTTATTTGAAAATTCTACAAGAAAAAATATATTCAATGTTCAATATTCAATTAATCCTATAACGATGCCGCAGACACTAAATGTCCTATGAATGATAAAGAATCTTTGCATATAGGACAGAAGTGCAATTGTTCATCCTTAGAACTTTTTGCAAATAGAGGAAGACGTTCTACAATAACTTGTCCTCAAATGAGTGCTTTTGATTTTCTTAAAGTAGATGATGCACACTGTATCACAAAGGATGATTTCCGGCCCATCCTTACAGGATTAAACCATCCAAAAATTCCAAAAATTCCGTAGGATGATAGTAGGATGATATTGTTACATTTGGGAGTGTGTAAATAAATATATTAGATGAATAATTGAGGTGTCATAATCTAATCAACTTCGATTGAAGAGAGTTTCATCTTCCGAGTCAAGATCGTAAGCTGTACAGTTATGCCTTGAAAAGTGAAGAAAATCCCAGTGTACCACACCACTTTCGTCAAGAATCACAAATGATGAAAGTGTTCAATGATGCCATATTATGGCGAAGGTCCCATGTGACTCGATACAGTAACGCCCCACAACCGACACAGAGACCAAACTGGTGAACTTCTTCATGAGAAATTACAGAACGAATCATCCGGCTCACAAAGTGTAAACAGAGCGCCATCAATGAATTGTAACATATGGACTACACATAAACTAATCTAATACGTGAACTATATAAAATTAAGGGAAAACAAGTGTTTATTTATATGCTGTGCTGGAGCACATGATGTAAATCAAAAGATGTACATTTGTCTGATTTTTATCACTGCTGTACAAGAAACACAATTTCGACACCAAACTTACAAAGACGCTCCGAGTCAGCAGTCCAGCTCCCAAAGCACAGACGAGACAGATAGAGTACTAACTGAAGCTATTGTGCTTGTGCCGAGAACAAAATTCTGTTGTACGAAGTCCTGTTGACTGCCTGATAGCTTCACAAAAACAAAAAAAGTCCCAGACTACCCAGTACCCTTACGAATGGAATACATGTCTTCAACCAGCAAAGCGCTGGATCCTTCTAACAGGTGATAACATCTCCAAAAGTGTTTTCACCACTGTATGTGAAATACAGGAACCCATCTTCATCCTTGTGCTCATCATAGATTGACGACATCATTGCCGCTGCAAGGATCACAAGTACCACATTGAATTAGTGGACCCCAAAATATTCCCCACACTAGCAGGTTACCAAAACAAGAACAGAAGGTCGTCAAATATTCCTAAAAGACCTCAAGACGTGTTATAGAATATAACATGGGTCTATGGATTTGGACATCTGTTTGTTCGTATGGTTTCAATTTCTCCTCTATCCAGGATTAAGCGTCACGGGGAGATGTCACGGGTGCTCAACGACATAGGGCAATGTGGTGTCAATTGATCAATCAGCTCTTTGATAAAAAATGCACGCAATTAAAGCTCCATCACACATACCTGTTGGAGGCAAAACGTTCTTCACAAAAATGAAGATGGCCTTTTCCGAACTTAGCTTTATACGTTTGCGGATCACGTAAACAAACTGTCCAACCGTCAAGTCCGCTGGGACAAGGTACCTGGGCACAAGTCCAATTAAGATGACAACCTAATCAGTAACCCATATAGTCTATAATACACGGAGATCAACAATAATACATGAAGGAAATAAAATAAAACCCGAAATTTCTAGACCCTATACAGAGTCCAACTGAAAAGGATAAAACAAAAATGAAGTGCAAGTCGAGCTCAAGAAGAGTACTTTTTCTTATCAATGTCGGGAATATCGCTCTTCTCGGCTTTCTCCACAATCACTGGAATTCTGTCGGGGTACTTGTCACGGATCCTCGCAGCCTCCGCCTGCCTCTTCTCTGCAACATAAAAAGAAACATCCGCATCATTCACCGCCTCCCAGTCGAAGCAACAACAATACGACGAGCATATCAGACCAAACCCAAAAGCAAATTGATTACGAAATTCTATCAAAAAGAGACCACTTCCGCCTGATTTATAATGTCCACAACGTGTCGAACATGAAAATTTCCCATCAACATGTTCCCGACAGGCGCGAACACAAAAAAAGCCATGTAACTTGCGATGTACACAACATGAAGAACATCAACAATTTCGAAAAGAAACACGCTGGGCACACATACCCATCGGGTGCTCTTGCTTGAAAGAACTCTTCGCCATGGTCACCTCAACCACGAAAGCTCGCCTCAGAGGCTCTCCCAAAGATAACCCTCCTTATAACCCGATCTGCGCATATTCCAAGACAGATAACGTCAGCCCAAACCGAAACCCTACAGGCGCTCACAACCGTCCCTACTCCCCGACCGCCACGAATTTCCCACACATCACACATGCCGGTAACACAGAAACACCAAATTCAACCCCAATTCAAACCCCGCGCAGCCAATTCCCGCACCGGAAACGCAAACCGACACATGCAACAAACCCTCGTCGTCGTACGCGAAGAAGAATACGAAGCGGCTCAAGAGGAGAGAGAGAAAAGAAGAGCGCACCGTAAGAGAAAACCTCCTCTCGTAAACAAGATGCGCAGAAGCCACAGAGGTGATGCCGATGCCGAAGTAGTCACCAAGCCATGCGACGACGACGACGAAAGGAGTGAAGAGCACGGCATACACAAAAGCAAGTAAGGTCCTCTTCAAGGAACGGCAAGCACTTGTTGGCCAGAGGGCGGCACGTTCGGCGGGGTGGCAGGCTCGGAAAGGAACGTGGTCTGGGTTTGGGTTTGGAGATTTCGGAGGGTCGGAGGATCGGAGGATCGGAGTCGTGCTCTGGTTGGTCTGTGAATGCGGTGGCTAGTGTCGGAGCGTGGAGGTTCGGGGGGACTGAGGGTCGGACAGGTTCGGGATCGGGGTTTGGAGTCGGGGTCGTCGGTGGCTTGGAAGCTCGGTGGGTATGAGATTCGGGAAGCTACTTGGTCTGGGTTTGGGATCGGGTTGTCGGAGCTGGGAGGTTCGGAAAGGAGCTTGGTTTGGGGTTTGGTTCGTCGAGGACATCCTGACTGATATCCGACATTGGGTGGATACCGTATAGTCCTTGGAGATTCTTTGCATGGGGGGTTGGGATCTCCGGTTTAGGGATTTGATTTTTTATTTATAGCATCGTGCTATTTTAGGGAATATAATTGGAATATTTTGTAAAACAAGAGGGCGGAGTCCAACGAGGAGGTCCCTTTTTTTGGCCATTCACAATTTGGTGTGGATGAATTATTCCAAAAAAAATTCAAAATAAAAGACAATATTGTCATATTACCACATTTGGACAAATGCACCTAATTTGGGATGAATGAATGAATGTCAACAACTACATCTCTTGAGTTAAAGGAGGAAAGCTATAAGGCACCTTAAATTGTCAAGTATCTAAAAAGAATAGTCTTATTTTTTTGCTTAATAGCAAACAAAATCTCCATGTGAAATCACAAGTCTCCTATTTAAAACTTATCAAAGTAGCTATTTAATGGTGCCGTTGTTCATGCATCACTTTTTGTTGCTTCAAGGTTCTAAATGTCTTGTTTCCTATTGAGTCTATGATCAATTGTAGGAGCCTCATGAATGTTTGGGGTTTTGGTTCCATTTGTGAGTGCTAAAGCATGATGCTAAGTTGATATTTTCAGCATTTGCTTTGGTTTTGAGGTGTGATTTTAGAAATCTTATGCCAAGGCCCTTGTATAAGATCCTTTTGGGTGAAAATTAATCATCTCTATGTAAATAGAATGGTATTGATTGGCATGTTCATAGTCTTTTAAAAGAAGGTGATATCCTTTTAAATATCCTGCAGTTGCTAATGAATCTACAATTTCATTGCCATTAATATTTGCATAAGCTTGTTCATTTTGTATGGTATGTGGATACGTTTGAGTTTTTAGCATGGTTACTAAAAAAGAAGACATAACTTTGTCTGCATGATTGTTTTGTGATGTTTGGATGTTTTATTTGGTTAAAAATGAGATATATAGATTTGAGACTGTTGTGAAATAATGGTGAGCTAGTTCATTACTATGTTCAATGTGAAAATTGTAATAATTTGTGTATTGTAGAGAGTTTTGCTCCAAGGATGTTTTGTAGTCCGAAAAGTCTAATAGATAACTCAACTTTTCTTGTTGGGTTATAGATGTTGTATGCGGTGGATTCAACAATCCAGCCTGCCTTATCCAATTGGTTGTTTTTGTGATGGTATAAATGAACCGTCTACAAATAGTAGTGTAAGGGAGAAATTTAATGCAAGATTTAATATCATATAATGGCATATTTGGAGTGCAATATGCCAATTATTACAAGTGATGTAAGTAATGGATAGTAGAAGTGAAGATTTGGCTCATTTTTAGCATTTATCTTTTGAGATTTAAAGTGAAGTGTGGGATATTCATTATATATAAATTGCTTTGGTATTTGTAGTTGAATTGAAGAATGGTGAAATGTGCTAAAAATATAGAATTTTCAATTGGATGTGATTAGTGGTATTTATATAGTATGTGAAGAGCACATGGTTCTTAACAGGGTTTGTTCTTGACATAGGGCGGTTTTGTCGGTAAAGTATTGGGTTTAATCCCTAAAGTCCCATTGTCTTCTCAGTGCACAAAATAGATTGGTTTCGGATGGATTTTAAAGGTCCCAATTTTTATTATGATTTTTTGAAACCTTTTTTGATGATAAGAAAAACATTAGCTTTTTGAAAATATAATTTTTATTTCAATTGGTGCCCGGGAGCAAATTTATTGCCACCAAAAGTCCCAAATGGAGTTTGTTAGGTAGTACAAAAAAAATTCACAAAAAATCAAGATAAAAATTTTAAAACTTTGTTTCAAATAGAAATCATTTTTATCTACGTAGAAAGATGTGATTCATTCTATTTGGACTTGTGATGAGAAATATGGACAATCTTGTTTTGAGCAATCTGAGCATCTTTCTGAAAAATAACTTATAGGATTCATTTTTTGCAAGCAATTTCCACAATTTTTCAAGAAAAAGAATTTAATATGGTTTAATTTTCTTGTTAGAACAATCTCACCATTGAGAGTATGGTGTTTCAACTCCATCTTAGACCTATTAATAATTTTTAATCTTGCACCTACTTGTGCTTAACAATTTTTTAAAGCATGAAAATGAAGTGTGTGTTTTGAATTTTTTCCTAGACTTTCAATTCAATTCTCTGATATAATATTTTTTAATTTAATATTAGAAGTGCAAAAAATTTCAGATAAGAAGATTCAATGATTTAAAATCTAGTCATGCAAGATGCAAATAAAAGGGTTTCTTTACTTTGACAAAGGCACTGCAAACGCAAATATCTTGCAATCCACACTGTCAAATTTTCTGAAATTTCTTCTACAAATTCTTATGCTGATTTAGTGTAAGATCAAATTTATGGATAGATATACCAAAAAAATAATTTCTAAAGTTTTTTGCACTTTGCAATAGAAATGGTAGTTTTGAATGGAATTTGATGAAAAAGGGCTTTGGGACTTTAAAGGTTATAGTAGGCTAGATCATATATATCTTGGAATGTAAGGGGGTACGTTGTTGTACTAGTAGGGATCTTAGAATGTTAGAATGCTAAAATCTAGAATTGTGATATTGTTGAGGTTTGTAACTTTAGCTATGAGTTGGGCCCAATGTATAGCTTGTCGAGTTGTGAGAGTTGTAGGTACGTGTGCTAATCCTTTTGCAACATTTTTCACTATAATTTTTTAATTTGATTAATTGAACCCAATTTTCTAGATGAATCTACAAGAAAAACATTGAAATGCTTATTTTAATGATTTAGAGTGCTATTACCTTGCCGTACCTTGAAAAATTAAAAATTGAATCCCTAATCTACTTGTTGAGTTAGTCATATAGTTTAATGCTTTTTTTATAGACTTTAGGAATGGAAGCTTTTTCTACAATTTTAATTATTAATAATGGACTGTGTTTATTGAATAAAAGCACGGTTGCTATTATGCAAGCCTAGAAACATGAACACATGAGCATAAAAGTCTCAACACCTATGTTTGTAGGTGTTTATAAAATAAGCACCTTCAATGGTTGTACTATAGAATATTTACTTATACATATGCTTAAGGCTCATGAACTTGCATTTCTTTGCTCACATGCTAGCATTGTTAGAATAAAAGAATGTAAATTAACAGTTCAAAGTATTTTTGCCCCTTTTAAAACTATTGATTTTACAATGGTTAAAGATAAGATAAGAGATACGATCAACTACACGTTAATTAATAAGTTTTATTACAACTTGGTTCAAATATAAATATATTATATAAAATGACCAATAATAGAGCGATAATAGATGAAATAGATGGAATAATGAATTTCTAGTAAATAAATTCAGTTTATGATCTATTTCATTTACTCTATAAATGAAACTCAATAGCTTTTAGCAAATAAATATATTGTCAAGTCATTCAAAATAATTAAATAAATCAATTATAATTTTTAGATCTCTACATTAATAATGTATTTGTAATTCCAACCAATTCTTGTTTATAATTGACATGTAGATTTGACCAAAAATTCAATTGATTTAGTGTGTTTGACTTGTAGAGCTATCCTATAATTTCAACTTCAAAAACTTCAAAGCTCTATAGATATTAAAATGACTTGAATAGAAATTCTCACTAGGTCTAAATAATAATCTTATTAAAAAATTGTCATATGGTATAATATGGTCTACAAAATGAACTTTAAAATGACCTACGTTGCCAACGAGCAACTAATTAGCCTCAATATTATTTGGTTATTTTATAAATTGTATAATAGTGTTTCCAAATCTTATTGTTAGAATTGATTTACCTTTTATTTAACCCCTAAAAGCCCAAGGGGTTTGGACAAAATACAAATGTGTTATAAAATATAAGTTCTAAGACTTTTTTGAAGTTTGCATCAAAGAAGATAATGTAAAGCATGAAAAGTAGAAACCATCCGTATAGTCAAAATTGTAAAATTATTCTTAGATTTTTTTAAAATGAATTTTGAAGATATAAATTCATTAATTCATCAAAAATACAATTTCTATTTTTAGCATTTGAATTTTTTTTTTATTGGTCAAAATTATGGTTTCTATTGATTTGTGAAAAAATGCATGAGATCTAGTAATGAAGACACCAATACTTTCTCCAAATAGTAAGTTTTTCAACACTAGGCAAATCTAGACACTTTGTGCTATTTCTCTTATAGTTTTTGTTTGACCGTAGTGATCTGAGTTTTGAGTATAAATATTGATAGACAACCCAATCTTTTGCAAAAAAAAATTTTTTTTTTTTTTGCCCAAAATTTTTGCCCAAAGTCAGACAGCGACCATAAAATGGTCGCTTGAGTGCTTAGGGATTAATGACATTCTACTATTAGATGCTTCTATATTAAATTTTTAACTTTATAATAATGTCATTATTCTTTGTAATAGGGTTGCTTGTTTTTTATAATCACTAATATGGCAAGTGTCGTTGCTATAGTATAATAAAATAAAAGTGAAAGCAATTTTCTAATCTTTCAATCTATAAATTTTTTGAAATTCAATATCTTTGCTGCTGTGTGAGCAAATGACACAAAACAAAGGCTGTGCACCCCTTCTTGCAAGAGAGCTTTCCAACGGTACCATGAACGCAACCGGGAGACGTACGGTCCAAGTTATCCATAATTTAAGATCCTAAATTAGATTAAAAAATCCATAACTTTCACACCGCCAAGGTTCAAATACCACAAAACAAAGTGCATGCATCCTTCTTTGCAAAGAGCTTTTTGACAGTATCAAGAACACAGCCGGAGGACACATGGTTCCAAAAATCTTATCGTAACAAATAAAGCATGATATCTAATCTAAATTTAATACAAAAAAAAACTAATTTGATGTATAATACAGATATGCATTATTTTTCTAGTGAAGTTACTACCTCAATATTAGTATTGATTGATTTTATACTTTTTATTGATTTTTTATTAGCATTATTAAGGAGACTGGTTGCTTATGATTAATTTTTATTTTGTAGTCACGTTACCAACTTCTAATAGGATTGTTGTAATATTAAACTTGGTTGTAGGGCTGATTACTTTTATAATTAAATTTTAGTGTAAAATAATAAAATGACCTCAATAGTAGGGTTGGTTAGTTCTATAATTAATTTTTTTTCTATAAATAACAATACAAACCTCAATAGTAGGGTTGGTTAGTTCTATAATTAATTTTTTTTCTATAAATTACAATACAAACTTCAATAGTAGGACTGGTTGTTTCTATAATTAATTTTTATTCTGTAAATAACAATACAAACCTCAATAGTAGGATTGATTGTATAGTATAAATGTCTCTGATGACTCCAAAAGATGATTAATGTAGTCAAGAGTTGTGAAGTAGGCCAAAGTGGCAAGAGACTTTAAGATTGATGATATAACATCAAAGTGATTTACCTCCAGTGAAGCGACACCCTGCAATAAAGGGACCTGACGTTCAGGATAAGCAACCACTCCTTCTCCAAGCCTCCGCCGTGGTCTCCGCTTGTGCCAAGCTTTGCCAATTGGTTTTTGTGCATGTCTCTCTTGCATTTGTTTCTCTTTTGTCTTCCTCATTAGCCTATGTTATTTGTTTTTTCTTTTGCCTCGTCTCTTGTGCTTTGCATGCACAAAGAGACGCATTCAACACTTTAGTGTTTGGGAAATTCCTATTCTTTACGGTGAGTTTTTATTGTGCAACAAATGTGAAGAGCAACATTAAAGAGAGATGGAAAGATAATATCTATATGGCATGTTTGTCAACAATAAGTAGGGTTTGGTGTTTTGCCCGTTTTTTTGCATATATTGGATTTAAGTTTCTGTCTCATTATTGTTTTTGTACTTGCGTTTATTAGGTGAAAGAAAATTATCAAGGTTTGAAGTTGTATCGTTGTATTATTCAAGATAGCCACTATGGCAAAGAGCTCTTTCAAACAAGAGCATCCTCTAGGTATGAATCTTCTCTTATACATCTTCCAATTGTCATAATCTATTGTTTATATTTCATATTAATAGCCAATGTATCTACTCATACATTCATATGAAAAGTGGGTGACTGTAATGTGGCTATTATTGAAATTTTGGTACTTGTAGATTCAAGATTGTTCTCAACAATGAGTAATTGACAACAATTGTAATTAACTTATTTGACACTTATTGCTACTTTTGTGGTTGTGGGCAATTAGAGAAGAGGCAAGCAGAGGCTACAAGGATTCGTGACAAATACCCGGATAGAATTCCGGTGATTGTGGAAAAAGCTGAGAAGAGTGACATTCCAGACATTGACAAGAAAAAGTAAGTTCCCCAAGTTTATTATAATGTATGAGTATATTTGTGGTAAATCCTAAAGTTTGGTTGATACCACTCTTTGCACTTCTGAAGTGCATTGGTTAGATTGCATAAAGCATTGTGGAAAGCATATATGAACTTGATGAATTGACTAAAGGTGGTATGTCTTTGCTTAGGTATCTTGTACCAGCTGATTTGACGGTGGGACAATTTGTTTATGTGATACGAAAACGTATCAAATTAAGCTCAGAGAAGGCCATCTTCATTTTTGTGAAGAATGTCCTTCCTCCAACAGGTGTGTCCCCCCCTATTAATTGTAACAATTTATTATTGTTGTGCATATGTATGGTCTATAAAATCTAGATCTAACAAATGGTTTGATCTTGGATTTTGCAGCCGCCATGATGTCATCAATTTACGATGAACATAAAGATGAGGATGGATTCTTGTATTTTACTTATAGTGGCGAAAACACTTTTGGAGATGTAATTATTTGTTAGCTAAGTTCTAGCAAAAATTGTGGTATTGAAAAATACAATTTGCTTTTATAGTAGGGTATAGCTATGGGTATTCCAAGGGAGGATATTGTATTTATTCTTAGTGCTTTTAGTTTTGCTGAAGTTCATTTAGAGTTGTGCTCTATGTTCAAAAATTGTACAAAGATCAAACAAAAATGTATATAGAACTATATACTTGATTTTAAAATCCAATGTTTTCTAAATTGCATGTAAATAAATAAAGACATACATCATGTGTTGAATATCCTATGTATAAAAAATCTTTGGATGATTATGATCTTTTTTTATATTGAAGATGGTAATGTGTTTGATATACGTTGTATTTTTATTTTTTGGTCTAGTACTTGTAACATAGAAACAATATGAAAAATGCCATCACAACATCAATGTATGACTCCAAAGATAAGATGGGTTTGTTGTGGTAATCATTAATTGTATCTAAATAAAAATGGCCCTTTAATTCTCTTAAATTGAAAATCTAATATTGTTCCTTATATTGTCCAACAAAATAGTAACCTTGATTGAATTTGTGGGGATTGAAAGCTTTTGAGTTTTGATTGGTTTGATTTTGGTTAGTGGAATTGAACACTCTATGAGTCAAAGGATAATTTCAAAACATTTGGGGTTTTTAATGGGCTTAATTTCAAACCTTCTCCATCAAATTATCAAACTACCAAACTATTCATAACCAAATTAAAGAGCTTGTGTGGTGAACAAATTCTTCTTGTTGTAAAACCTTGTCCTACATATTTTTGCATGCTTGTCTTGCAATGAAAGGTAGTCCAATAATAGCATTTGTGTTCAAATGTGTAGTTGGATGATTTTGAATGTAATTAAGGAAAGATGACTGAAATTCTAGTATTTAAAAATCTTCCCTAATATATTTAGCAAGTAGAAAGATATTCCTTGTACAATGTGTAGCACATCTATCGCTTTCATTTTGATCTTGAATAGCTCTTAGATATAATAATTAAATTTTAAATTTTGACTTCAACTAAATTTAACACTACCTTCTTTGTCTCTTACGTTAAATACATACTATGTTATATTTTCATCTGTTAGGTTTTCATTTACATAATTTTTCATTTATAGATTTGTTCTTGCTAAACCTAGATGATATCCAAACATCTTCTTAATAAAAACTTACAACCTTGCATCTTAATGAAACCTTTTTGGTGTTGTTGCAATGCAACATACTCCTTTTTAGTTAACCCTCAAAAGACATTGCAAACATGAGGGATATTTTCAAAGTCAAACCTCAATTTTCATATAGTTCTATTTTAATGTTTTTAAGTTTAATTAAAAAGTCAAACCTCAAATTTTCATGTAGTTCTTAACTTCCAATATTTTGAGTTCAACTAAAAAAATTGTATCTGCCTATAATATATATTTATTCTTATTTTATTTTATTTCAAAATTATTCAAAATTGTAATTTTTACAACACTTTGAAGGTACCTTTTGTAACTTTTTCTATTGAATTTCTCTTGATTTGAGCTAAAGTAATATACCCATTACACCATCATATTTATCACTATTATCTCCATTTTTTATAAAGGTTTTACATTATTTTGGGCATTTAGAATTACTATGAGTTTTATAAATCAATTAATTAAATTTTTTTATAAAATCTATTTTGATGTTTTTAACAATAAAAAAAATTGGATAAATTTTAGATGTGTATTATTATATGAAAAAATATCATATTTTGGAATTTGCATTTTATCAATAAAACAAATGAAGTTTGACAAAGAGTGAACATGAATTGTCCTTTAGAGGTTAAATACAAATTGCATAGAATTTCATCCATTTTGTTCTCATCTATACAGTTTTTGATTCATGAATTTAATAACTAGCTAGTATAATTTTACCATGGGCTGAAAAGATTTTGTTTTGATTTTGGGCTAGTTCCAATGCAATTTGTGTTATTTTAACCCCTAAAGGCCCAAGGCCTTTTTTTTGCCAAAAAACACTCAAAACTGCCATTTCTATAGCAAAGAGTAAAAAATTTGAAAATTGCCTTTTTTTCACATATAACCAAAGGATCCTAGACCTAATTAGTATGAAAATATGTAGAAAAAATCTCAGATTTTTTGACCACAGATTGCAAGATATTTGCGTTTAAAGTGAAAAAAATCAAATTTCAACACATTGCGGGACTAAATAATTTGATTTTGAACTTTTTTAACTTTAATTTTTTGCACTATAGAGTTTTGAGTTTTAAATCTTTATGGTGGAAAATTGAATTGAAAGTCTAAGAAAAGAAAAAACTTCAAAAAAATGTTAATTTTCATATTTAAAAAAATTATTAAGTAGAAGTAGATATGAAATAGAAGGAAAATCTAAATTAATAATATCTCTAAAATGGAATTAAAATGCACTAATTCCAATGGTGAGATTGTTCTAGCAAGCAAGGTAAACAATGCAGAACTTTTTTTTTGAAAAATTGTAAAAATTGAATTCAGAAATGAGTCCTACAAATTATTTTTTCAAGAAGATGCTCTAATTGCCCGATAAACAAGATTGTCCATAACTTTCTCATAACAAATCCAAATGGGATGAATCAAATCTTTCCTTGTAGAGAAAAATATAATCTATGAGAAAAAAAAACGAAAAAATTTAAAAGTTGGGAATTTTTTTTGTTGCCCCTTCTCCCCTATTTTGAGCTTATTTGGGCATAACTTTTGTTTTCAGGCACCGAATTAAAAAAAAATTATGTTCCATATGAAGCTAGTTAGTTTTTCTGTCTTCAAAAAAATTTCAATAAATCAAGACAAAATTTCAGCCTGTAGGTACTTGCCCGAAATCCCATTTGTCCCCCAAAATGACAATAGGCCTTTAGGGGTTAATGAAAATTTAGTACAAAATTATTTCAACTCGTCGTAGATTTCTACTATTAATTATTGCTAAATTTTAATGATATCCAAGCAACAATAAAACCTTAAAATTTAATAAAGCCTTTTTGATGTTGTTGCATTTCTAGTATTTGATTAGAATATTACACCTTAATATTTACTATTAAATGTAGGTTCTTAAACTAATATGCTCAGCTTACAATCATCCTACTTTAGAGTATGGCCTAACCAACCCAAGATTAACTACACGCTATGGTGTACAAAGTCCCTTCATGCACTTGAGGTGCATAGAAATGCTTAATTTGCACTAGTTTGCATTGAAATTTTAATATTTGCAAACAAAATTGCACTAGCATATTGTATCTATCATTCTTTTCCACAAATGATTTATAATGTTTCAACAAAAATTGAACACAAATTCACCCTCTGACAATTAGTATTAAATAAATACGAGAAAAAACAAAAAAGTAAAAAAATATGATTTTAAAAATCCTTAAAATCTAATCTAAAAGTTTGTACTTCAAAGATGAATAGAAAAATTCTAAAAGATTCTAAAATAATAAGAATTTGAAAAATACTATTCTTTCAATTGTAAAAATCTACATCAAAAAAATTGAATTTTTTTTTATAGTTCTTGATGAGACCTCTAAATTTAGAATATACAATTTATTGTGACAAAGCACTCAAGATTTTGGTGCAAATTTTCTAGTTTTGAGCACTAGAAGTTTCTTTTTAATTTTTTTGGGGGATCATGTAGCCTAGGTGGCCCTTCACCTCCAAATTTGTTCTTCATCATCACAAAGTTCCATCTGTCACGAATTGTCACTAGTAATCGTACGATTATTGTCGGGCATTGCTTTCATGTTACATTCATGAATTTGGAAATATTATTGTAACACAATATTGACATTCATTACTACCATGCAGTTTAGGCATATCATTCATATTTGAGTTTGAAGTGCAAAAGTTGCACAATAACTATGCATGACAAAATATGTATGACTTCAGTGGTTTAGTGATGGATGACTAATTTTGTGCAGCATTAGTGCTTCTTAAAGATACATAAAGTTAGTGCAATAATCACACAACATCATGTCTATGCATAGTTATTGTACTAACATAGCATATTTTTATTTTTCACAATTTCAATACTAAGTCAATTGAAAAGCAAGAATTGTTTCAATGTAAAAATTTAGACCTCATTTAGGCATAGTAGAATAACTTTTTTCAAAAAACTTTGAACTTAGAAAAGTTGGTAAATGAATATAGCTTTTATGTCCAAAATCCGTTTGAGATTTTGAGTCTCTATTCAAAAGTTATGGACAAAGTTTAGAGACGGGTTGGAAAGGACATTTTTTTGACATTTTCAAACATTGCCTTTGAATTTTGTCTATAACTTTTGACTGGAGGCTCTAAATCTTAAACGGGTTTTTGGAGATGAAATCTGGATTCATTTACCAACTTATACTAGTTCAAAGTTTTTTGTAAAAAGGTATTCTACTATGCCAAACTCAGGTCTAGATTTCTACTTTGAACACGATTTATACATTTTCAAAATAACTTGACTATGAAAAGTGAAGCTCTCATCTTTAAGTTATCCCATATCTTTTGAGTGTCCACAGATTGGATTATAGTATAAAGAGGACCTCTCCACCTTCAACTCTCACCAATTGCTAGTGAAGAGATTTCATCAATACGTTACCAAGTTTCTTGTTGACCTACTCATGTAATCAATTCAAGCTAAAATGAAGTAATTCTTTCACTATGCTATCAAGTTTTTTTGTAGCCTACTTATGGATTTAGTTCAAACTTAAATTTGATGGCCTACAGTGACAATGGATATAATTCAAAATGCTAGAGATTTAGTTAAGGAATTTTTTAAAATTAGAATAGTGATCAACAATTGAACATTGACAATACTTTTTGGAACAGTGATACCATTTAATAAGCATTATTCCGGTAATGACTCCAATGACATTGTTGTCACAGATTTTTCGTGTCCTTCAATGCATTGAAAATGCACGATAAAGAATGTAAATTTTTGTGCATAATTTGTGTTTTTTGCGCACTTGTGATTAACGTGTAAAAGCTACATAGTTAATATAAACTACAAAATAGTGCCATTTCTTTGCAGTAATCATGTGCATCGTAACGATGCAATAACTTGCAAATTAACGTACACACCCATGAAGTAATAGTAACTACATGATAATTGTGAACAATTTGTCGGTTCTCAACTTTGAGATGATGTCAAGTTTAACATGCATTTGTCATAGACATTTCTCAAGTTTATCAGAACTCTACTTTCTAGTGCATTGTGACAAAAAAAAACTATATACTATAGCATGCAAACACCCTCCGCCATCTTAAGAATGAAAAGTTTGCACTTAATGCCTAGAGTTAGTCAAACTAGTTTTTTGGCCCTTCAAAATTTGCAACTTTTTCTAAATTCATTAAAATTGCCAAGAAATTACTTTTTCCTATAGAAATTAAGGGTTCATTGGATTAGCAATGATAAAAATTCTTATTGCTTTTGGACACTAGGAGAATTGTGATTGGTAGGAAGCAAGGCAAACATATAATAACTATACTCTTACTAAGGCGAAAACACCCCAAACCGGCTTGTACCCGTTCATGTACTCTAGACTTCCTTTAAAGTGTCCTTCAAAAAGCGTCATTCCTTAATTGTAATTGGTTGATTGTTGATTTTTTGAGATTTTAGTTTCTGATCCAACTACATGACGATTTTAGTGCTCCAGGGAGCTTCCACTTTAAAAATTCATAAAAATTACATGTCATATCCAAAATATTTATTTTTTATTTATTTTTAAATTCAATGATTTTCAATTGCTAACTCTATGAAAATAATATTTTTAGGAAAAGGTGCCTCCAACTATGCTGAATTGCTTATTTTGACGGTTTTAGGTGTTTCCACCTTAGCTACCTGAGCTGTTCTATTCTGGAATCGCTGGTTCCCGAAATCATACCATTCAGGAATCAGGAATGGAATCGTCTTCCTCCTGAAACCCTAACTATGCATTTCAATGCTCTTGGCTCTTCCGACCACAAGTCGATCGGGTTTCGGAGTGCTTTAGCGAAGACGATCCGAGGCAGACGCGAAAGGTTGGAAGGCGTTTCGGGTTGTCTTTCGCATCGGAGGAAGCGGACGAGTTTCAGATCTGTTTGAGGGACTCTTCGCTAATTTCTGTTTCTGTTAAGGTTCCGAATTGGTGGAGAGAGAGAGAGAGAGATGACGATCCGGTTTGTGCTGCTAGTGAATAAGCAGGGCCAGACGAGACTGGCGCAGTACTACGAGTACCTCACCATCGAGGAGCGTCGTGCTCTGGAGGGGGAGATTGTGCGCAAATGCCTTGCCCGCCCAGACAATCAAGTAAGTTTCCCTTTAGCATTCTTTGCGAAGTCTTGGAGTAGTGAGGTTGTGAACAATTCGTGTTTGCTTTCGAAAAATTTGATCTCGCGGAGTCTGGTTCGGAGAGCGCTGTTTCGGGGAGCTTATAATCAAGGGGTGCGGTTGACGATTCTGTTTCGGTGAGAGTATGAGAATCTTGCGCTACAAAGAAATTGTGGTGATTAGAAACTACATTAAGAAAGGATAAGCTGGTATCTGTGATTAGCTTGGATTTTCAACTCTCAAGAAACATGTGTAGGCGAGTCAAGTGGTTTGATGATTGTTAGGTCGTTTAGGTGAACATATGAGAATCTCTCCATTCTGAACAAAAAAACTTTTATTTGTGGTGTTGTAGGATTTTCAGTTCTGCAAGAAAAAATATCAAGTGCCTGAGTATTAGTGTTCATTATTCCGGAACGCTGATGTTAGAATCTGGTGTTTTAGAATGTAAATCAGGGGAGCTCGATGGAAATGTCACTTGTCATTTAACGGTTCAAGGTTCTTACAAGTGTAGGATTTGAATTTGACTTGAGTTTGGTTGTGAGACTAATGGATGAGGGGATTTTCTGGTGCAGTGTTCATTCGTGGAGCATCGTAATTACAAGATCATATATCGCCGTTACGCATCACTCTTCTTCTTGGTCGGTGTAGACGGTGAAGAGGTACTGTCACATACTTCAAATCTTGGTGGAATCGCGTCTTTCTTTCCAGGATGATGATCATTCCATTTAGAAAAGAGCTTCAGTTTGTACATGATAAGCGCAGTATGTACGACACGGAAGACTTGCTATATGTGTTTGGAAGATTGCGTTATGCTGGGTACTCTTTACACCCGATCAAGGGTATTGAGTATGGGAAACGTTTTGTATTCAGCTATAGAATCTTTCATGATCTTGTACAATGTACTCCAAACAATTCTGATCCTATCATTCGGTCTTAATACTCAATTGGTAGGATTGATGGGAAGGACAAGATAAGTATATCTCTCGAACATATGATAGAATATTCTGGACACCATTAACCTAGCACTATACCGTTTTTAATGACACTGCCTCTGGGTGACAAATGGACTTCTATAATGTATTCTCATGTGTTCAAGACTTGACATGTGGAAGTTGTCCACAACATGACCCATGTAAGTGTGTACCCAACATGACGGAGAATTTGCAACTGCAGAGTTTATCATTAGAGAGAGTTGAGTTTTTACTAAATGTTTTTTTCTGTTCATTGAGTCATTTGTGCAGAACGAGTTGGCAATTTTGGAGTTCATACACTGTGTGGTAGAGACAATGGACCGGTACTTTGGAAACGTGGTATGTATTCCTGCCTTTTAGTAGAATTGAAGTTGCGTGAATCAAGTTACGAACCGAGATTATCCTTCCTATTACGATCTTAACATGATGCTATTCGTTGTTATGATTTCTACATTTCAACGTTTGCCTTGCAAGGTTGTTGGTCTGTTTGCGTGCAGGAACGTGTGCCTTGCCTTGTTTTCTAATCTGACTGGTTCAATCTTCTCTTTGTGTTCAGTGTGAATTGGACATCATGTTCCATCTGGAGAAGGCACATTTTATGCTTGAGGAGATGGTCATGAATGGCTGCATAGTTGAGACCAACAAGCTCAACATTCTGAATCCCATTCAACTCATGGACAAGACTACATAGTGTATAGCTAGCCCTTATGTAATTTGTAATTCGTCATTACCAAGTTCTCCCTCACTTATCTTTTGCACGTGCATTATTTGAGATATGGCTGTTTTGGATTGTGAAGCTCGTATTCTGTCTGCTGGGTTTCTATCTTGAAAATGCAATTTGGCCTTTCATCATGTTAGCAGCTGCCAGACATGAGATAGTTGTCGAATTTTGTCAGGGATTCTTTACTTTTGTGAAGCTTGTCAATTGTTAGGTTGTTAAGTTGGGAAAGTGCACTTCTTTGTCGTTTTTTCTTAGGATTGGAGTAAATTGGTTGCAGTAAATTGAAATGGTTACCCTGTAGGCCAATAGCCGTGGTCCCAAGATGAAAATAGATTCCAATAGATTATTTTGCGACCTTCCAAATCCAATGTAGAGATGAGGACCGAAAAGTCCATTCCTCACTTGGACCTTTCCAAAGGAGTCAATTCTCCATCAAATTTAGAACTAATTATATATTTTAAAAGCTGAGGACATGGGAAGAAATGTATTAAAATTTGAAGTGAAAATAATAGCCTTACCATCCTTTAATATTTGTCAAAGACAATTTTTTTGCATATAATTTATAAGAAATTTGCCATGCTCATCAATATCAATAACATTGTTTTGCTTTTAAATTGCTCTTTAGAGTTTGAAAGTGCTTCAAATCAAGCAAGTACCTTGTAGATTGATAATGGACTGGTTTTAAATTGGTGGAACATTGGTGGTGGATTTATAACAATTTTTGGAGCCTTTTAACTGTGATTTTTATTTATTATTTCTAAATTTTTTTCTATTACTTCTTTTAGTTTGATATGCCTCAAAATTGATAACACCTTTTGTCTCTCTTTCATAGCTTCTAGAATGTATAGTTAGTGGTAAAATTTGGCGAAGAATTGACTAAGTGAGAAAGCATCTCAATGAAGAATGGATCTTTTTGTCTCCGACTCTACTTTCAATTTCAAAGCTCTCTTAACATTGCTACAGACAACACTAATTGTTTGATGAATGACAAAGAATCTTGCATGTAGGACAAGAAGTGCGATTGTTCATCTTTGGAATTTTGTGCAAAAAGCGGAGGCCTTCTACAATAGATTGACTTCCAATGAGTACTCTTCCATTTTTTTAAGCTATTGATTTCTATGCTATCAAGAAGGATGATTTCCGCAGAGACCAATCTATCCTTACAGGGTTAACCCCCAAATGTCCAAGGCACCAAATTTTGGTGTTGACAGTTTTGAAGTTCAGTAAATCCTAACTAAGTTACTATTTTTAATAGTTTATATTTTTGAAATTTTCTTTTTGAAGTCTTGTTTTAGCTTCTAAAATCCAATTCTAAAATTGAATGATTATGATTTTTCTATTTAAGAATTTGTGTATGGGGGGCCATCACAAATCTTGATTTTCTAATATTGAGGGTTGTTGGAAATGAGTCTCAAATACACTAGAACTTGGAGACAAAATCACAGTAAAATTCATTTAAAAAAATTGTAGAATAGATTTTGAGAAGTCATAAATTGATTGAGGTTATGCATGCAATGCCCTTTAAACTCATATATTTTTGATAACCAATTTTTTTGATTTGACATATGAAAAGAAGATTTATAGACTTCAAATCATTTTCACAGTTCTAACACCTTCATGATTAAACATTATAATCTTTCAATCCATAAGTGATATTATTGAGATTTCTTTTCTAATGTGATCTCTAATATATTTAATTTGAATTTGTACGGTTACAATTCAAAAAAAAACTAATAAAACCAAAATGTTGGCTTTACAATTCAAAAAAACCCTAATAAAACCAAAATGTTGGCTTTTTGTTCAATGTCAAGCACATTCCAAGAAGGTTAGAAAAGGCCTTGGGCATGTAGGGGCTAAACCAATAAAGACGGGCTAATCACCTTGGAAATCATCCTTTTTGGTATTGTATAAATCATCTACTTAAAAACCAAAAGCACTCATTGGAGGTTAAACTACTATGCAAGCCCTCTCCTTTTCATATAGAACTTCAAGGATGAACACATGCACTTTTTACACAGAAGGATTCTTTGTCATCCATCGGATCACTCTAGAATTATTAGAATCCTTTTTAATCCACCTTGTCACCAAACAAAGAAGAATGAAGCAAACAGAGAAGAGAATGAAAAAAACAGATCATGAAACTCATGAGACTCAATAGGGCTTCACTTGATTTGTAGGCTAATAGCAGTGGTACCAAGGTGGAAATCGTTGACTCAACTATCTTTGCAAGGCAGGCTAACAACAGTGAAGTGTACTAAAAAGTAGCCAAAATCTTACACTAGAGTTCTGATAGTGGTCAGTTGTAAATGCCACTTTAGTCTACAGTACCTCCCCAAATTGCTATTAAATCAGGCTCAGCTGTAGGGCCAGGGCGCCAGAATTTGTGGAACCTTCCGAGATTAATATAAGCCAACCCTCCTGAGGAGCTATTAGATGGGTGTCACAGGAGCACTAATTTCAGCAAATCTGTCAGTTGAAAAGTACACTGATTTACCCTAATTGAAACGGCGCAAAAATATTGCCTCCACTCCCCCCAGTGGCCTCAGCAAAATTAGTGTCGCTACAAACTGTTTTTCTTTTGGAGATTAGCAGAATCCTGTAATTTTTCATTATGTACTAATTTTGATATATTACAAACAGTGTCACTTGAGTGAAGTACTGTCACAGGACCTAATAGAACGAAACAGTGTAGTTTTCTTCTGACACTAACTCCATCTCTTTCATCTATGAATATGCAACTTACAAAATATACAATACAAAGCAATGAACTCACATGTGGTAGGAGAGCACTGCCATGATCACCTGAAATACCTCCCATAAGCTTAACTACAAGCGGAAGCACAATGTAAGCCTCCCTACAATCCCTGTACCTTCTCCAGTACAACCTTAGCTCTTTCCTGGCACACACAGAAAACGGGACGTCAATTGTGAATGAAGCTTCACATATTATTACTCCTATCCTCTTTGTAAGGCGCATACATTTTCTACACATAAAGAGAGCTCATGCCCAATTGCAAGAAACGAACCCCTCAGATGCTTGTACTAGTTCATATCAAGTATCCACCAAATCCTAGATCGCCTAGAAGACAGAAGGCGCACAGTCAATGTATTCAAGGACAGGAGTGCAACCGTACCTGGCAAATCCGTTGCAATTTACGAGCACCTTCCTTTGTGTCGCAAGGGCGGCCATGTACTAGGAAGACTAGTCATGAGCCTACAGTTATCGGACATAACCCTCTCCTCCACACTAATCCAAACAAGCTCCTAAGAGTTAGGACAACGGTTATGACTCTAGACCCTACACTTTTTCCAACTATAATGCACCATGTGGCAAAACTAGCAAATTCTAGGACGCAGATCGTCCCAAGTACTGCACCGCGTACGTTACAGCCCGCTGGGTAAACAGCAATGAGTGCAACACACGGCATAAATTACACTACGTGAACAGTGCACTTTGCAGTGTTCCCACGTCCTAGGATTTTGCCACAAAACTGCCCGCTATGTTGTGGTTTGGGGCCTCCTCCCATGGAATCAAATCGGAGCCAGAGGACTCGTAAACAAACATACATGTGTGTCCTGAAATCTGCATACAACTGGAGATGGCTTCTCTCCTGAAGTCGTCGCCTAAAACGATGAACGAGCACACTGACGTGGATTGCAAGCTCAACATCAAAGTTGATGTGAAGTAAGTGTAAACTAATCCAAAATTCATGAAAAATTCACTCAATGACAATCTGCTGCAACGCACTAGCGTTTCTCTGCTCCAGCGAGGCCCTCGCAGAGCTAGACCTGGTGTGCTTGTTCCCTCCTGACAGCCATTGCATTGTCCGTTGAGCCAAAGTTGAGCCAGTACCAATTTCAACATCTGCTGCAGCTGTTGTTGATTCCTCCATGGCGAAGAATTCCGCTCGGCCTTCAGAGGCAGAGCGGTGCAACGCAGAGAAGGAGCCTCGCAGGCCACGCAAGCTGCCTCTCTCCGTCCTCACGGTCCCACTCCCGGCTTTCCGATGTCCGTTCCCTCGGTGCTTCCCCATCAGTGGCCCTGAACGAGGCTTCCCCAACATGGGTCGAGTATCAACTGGAGCTCGTTTTGCAACAGCGTCTACCTCGAGGGTGACCCAATTGTTGCTACTTGACGAAGCGCCTTCCGTTTCAACCACTGCAGGACTTGGTAAGCTCTGATCTTGCTCATTGAGCCTCATTAAGGGTGATGACCCTGCGGCGCCGTATCGTTGCGACCCGTATCTGAATAAAGTCTCCGTCTCTTCGGCATTCGAGGAGGTTGTCCTCGTGAGGGAGACGCAGCTCAAGCTTGACGCTCGTTGCGGAGCTTTGTCGCCGGAAAAAGATGAAGAAGATGCTGCTGGATAGCGAGCGGAGAGACTGGCCAGGCGTTCCCGAACTTCGACCCCACGCGCGGCTTGGCGGAATGAATCCGAGTTTCTGAAGAGCGCCATTCTTGCACTGTTTCGTTCCACGTCTCGATCGACATCCCTGCTGCTTCCTGCTTCATTCAGGAACAGGGTGGTTACTACTACTGCAATCCTTACATGGAAATCACACTCTATTTTAAGTAAGGTATGAACACCCATTGTGAACGCTGATAACAAATTAACAACTCAATTATTATGAGCATGAACGATGAAGGCATGCTAAGTCATCAGTAGCGGAAGCCATCAATTGCGAGTAATTGAACATGTGTTAGTGTGTGCTCATTGAGTTCTAGTTAACATGTGGTGTGCTTGATTGGATGCCCCCCCTCAAATGAACTTCGGAAGTGAAACTCTCTTCAGTTTTGGATCAAAGTTCTCCACTTCTACTTCCACATCCACATACCTTCTCTCCTAATTGCTAAGAAGCACACATTTTTCCTTCATCCAAATTCCAGTCAATTTCTGAATAACTACAACAAGTGACGATTGTAGGTGCACACACCTTAGTGGGTTTCAGAGTAGACGCTTCTATCTTTTGGTCAGCAACTTGAACTCTGAAACCCGCCCTAGTGCTTAAATGAACACATTCAGTAGGAAACCACGAATTCCAACTTACCGTCAAACACTTCATTTTCATCAAGAACACTTTCAGCGAGCCTGGACGATCCAAACAACTCCTCCTGCGCTTCAAGGATCCTCCTAGAAACCTCACCAACTGCCGGCACCCCGGCATGACTCTCCTCCACCGTCACCTTCAAGCTCGTCCTACACAACGGGCACGTCGAATGCGACGTAAACCACTCATCAATGCACTCCGTATGAAACACATGGCTGCATTTGGGCAGCAACCTTAACGACTCCTCATCCTCGAACCTCTCCAAGCACACCGCGCATTCCAGATCCTCCTTCCCGGCCTTCAAAGTTTTCACCACTGAGAAGCTCACGATTGGGAGCTCGTCGATGACGGACCCCTCCAGCCCTTCCCCTGCTCGGTCGAAGAAATGAACCGATTGATTTTGGGATGCGACTCGGTTGATGTCGTCTCCTTGTGTGCATCTTCTTATGTACATTGAGAAAATTGCTATGACTAGGCATGCGCCGATGAGGACCACGATTATGATGGACATCGACGGGTTGAAGTTGCTGTTCCTGTCAAATGGTGGTCCACCAGTGGGTGGTTCATTTGTGCTACTCATCTCTGCACTTGCGTGTTGAAAGAGAATGTGGTTGAATTTGCCTCTGTGCATTCAACAACATAATGTAAGGTCTCATTCACCACAATGAGAGGGTGAGGTTCCCATCACCATACACAATCTAAAGTTTGAACCTTTGGACTTTTCCCTGCAACAATATAGAAACTTGCACCATCTAAAGTATCGCATATTTATTTTGTGTTAAGCTACAATACAATTGCAAAAAAAACAAATGTCAATAGATCAAGTATTTTCACAACTAGCACAATTCAAAGCTCCCCTATATGGTCAATGGAGCCTCCAATGTACTGTATGGCTTCTGGAGCCTCTAATTTAGAAGCTTTGAGGATCCCAACTTTCAATGTTAATAACAGAGCTAGTTACCCTTAACTGCCTAAGAAATGAGATGATGATGCACATAGTCTAGTGGGAGAGATGGGAACAGAGTTTACTGTTGAAGACACTAACGTTCACTCCCAAATTGCCTTTGCATTCACTGCTCAAAGCGTTCACCATGGAAAGGCTAAAACCTACTCATGGTTTCTCTAGGGTTTTGAAGAAGCTCACCACTTCCAAGGTGGACTTCCGACGTCTCAACCCTCTTCTTCTTGCTCTAATTTTTCAAGTGTGATTGATGTTGAGCAGGAGGCTGCGCAAGCGAGTTTCGTTACCGCCACAAGCATCGCATCGTCAGTTTGCAGTCGGTAATTCATCGTCACCTCCAAATTGCTGATCGCGACCTGTTTCAAACCTGTGCAGCCATTTGAAACCATTATAAGAGCTCGATGCTACGGTTTGAATCCACATAACACTCAGTTGCACTCATCATATGTTCTTGGATACCCTGATTCTTCATTGAAATAGGAGATGAGCCCAACGTGGCAGGAGCTTCTTTCAAGAAAATTATGCATGTGCTACGTGAGAATCCTAACAAGTAAAATTTCAAAATCGCAGAAGGCGGTTTCGAATCTTACAATGCATCCTCTAAATTTGTGTCCGCGCTTCAGTCCATCGCCAGCTGCAATCAGCTGCAAGAAACTCCAAAACAAAACCCTAGAAACTCGTAGAAATTCCATCCACAAGCACCACCGACCTTTCCCTACGAAAAAGTCACACCATTCTGCTCATCTCTTCGACAAGTATTCCGAAGTCCTTATCAACGACTCCCCGAATTCACAACGATCAGGAAGGAGCTTCAATGATTACCAATCCGACCTCTGAACGGAGTGTGCTCGTCGATTAGGTCAGATATCTTTCTAAAAGAAAGAAAAGCAAACGCTCTCATACCAATTTTGAACCAATATTGATCCGACTACCTTCTCTATATACCAATTCAATAGCCCCGCTTGAGCCGAAAGGTGCAGAAGTACGACGACGACGCATTGGCAAGCTCAACGTCACGGTAACAACAACCCACTGATAGTGTTCGATAATTGATCGTCACAAGCTTTTGAACACTCCCCCTGGGAGCTTCAGAACCATCCTCGTCACTCAAAGATGCCACCAAACTCAATCAAAGCAAAACAGAACAAACGCCGGAGTGAAAGCCGTAGCCACCAAGACGGAAACGGCTGTCGCAAGCAGCGATGTTGGGTTCAGAGAGAGAGAGTACTACTTCTGTATTACCAAATTCAGTCTGAAAGCAAATTCGAATCTACAGCTGCAAAGGAGAGTCCGAAATGAAACGAAGCTCAATCTCTGTCAAAAAGATTTTGATAAAAAAATAAAAAAGGCCAAACAAACTCCGCAACCAACAAACTCCGCAAACAAATGTTGCAAGCAGCGATAGCGATTGCAGAGCAGAATACTCGAAAATTCTACAGCGGCAGATTCGGAATGGGATGAAATGAGACGGAATGAGACAGTCGAAATTCAACTTCGAACAATTACTGTCAAAAAATTAAAATATTCGAAATCCAAGCAAACTGAATTCCAAGTGAACGCGGCAACCAGCAACACGGCTGTTGCGAGCTGGGTTGCATAAGTAAGAGACAACAATTGGCTGCAAGGAGCTACAAATCTTCAAATCAAATCAAACCAAATCCGAGTGGAAATTGAACCAATTTCTGCCAACAGATTATTGTAAAGAATAGAAAAATTGGGACTTTGGGACAGTCGGGGGGAGGGGGGGCGTCCACGGAACTGAGACGGAAGCTTGCAAGGCAAGTGCAATGGCGTGTCGGACTTGGTTCGGATGGACCATGGAGCGGAATCTTCTTCGGCAAAACTCTGACACGGTTTGACTATCCGGCCAATTGATTATTGGCGGATTTAGCGCTCCGGCGATGGCGTTAGTTATTGTGAATTTTGTTGCAAATTTATTGCAAATTGCAGATTACAAGTGATTAGAGAAAAAACAACTTGGGTTTCTGTTTCGGCACCGATTTGACTTGCGGGTGAGGGATCGCTGTCGATGGGGGAGCTTTCGGTTCGGACGAGGTCACTCCATCGCCATGGCCCACGGCCGGCGGGCTCCAAGTCAAGTTCATCTGCCTCTACTAAGTAAGTGCTTGACCTAAGTAAAGACAGGAAGATTACTTTTGAAAATTCATAAGAAAGAATTGTGTGAGTGTTGGAATGTAAGGAAACAACCTTAATCCCAAAGTAACAAAGAGGACAGAAAGTGTCTTTGTACAGTTTCAAGTCCAGTTCAAAGTGCTTTAACTTTTGCATCCAAGGTTCAAGTTCATTAAAACTTGTTGGAAAAGTTGCGTTCTCTCCTCTAAATTGTGTGGTACAATTTTTAGATCAATCCAAGATGTATTGATTTTTTGGAAGCAAATCAAAGTTCAAAACTTCAATTTGAGATCACCAAACTACATTTTAGGGTTGCAACTTTGGGGCCTTGTATCTCCTTCATCCACTGTTAGTTTTCAATAAAATTTGTTGGGTTTTATTCCCCTTGAAGCGTAGTTATTGTGGTAAAATTTTCATGTTAATCCAAATTGTTTGAATGTTTGGGAGCATTTTAAAGCTCAAAACCTTGCCATTTTTGGAGTACATTGAACTTTGGCGGCTTGTTTTTTCTTCATGTAGAGTCCATTTTCAATCATTTATTTTGGAAAAGTTCTGATACTAGTCTAGTTTGTGTTGCTAAAATTTCATGTCAATCTAAGAAGTAACGAGTGATTGAGGAACCTTCTAGTAGAAGGAGGTTCATCTTTAGATGTGTTTTTTTGAAGTTTTTCTTGCTCTTTTCTGACATTTCAAAGCTGTTTTGTTGACACCATGAGTCAATTGAATGAAATTTTTTTTGTTGAACAATGTGTTTGTATACTAGTTTTGAATCACTTTTTAGTGTTAAGTTTTTTTCATTTGAGTAGGTTTAGAAATCAAGTTTCACCTCCAAACCTATGTTTGGGAAAATTTCAGCATCCATTTTTAACACTAAAACATTATGATCTTGCAATCTATGTGGCCAAATGACTTCAAATTTTGTACATGTCATCTACAACATGTACACTAGAAGATTGTACGGTTAAGATTTGTATAACTTGAAGACATTTAGATCTATAAAGCTTCATAAGCAATGACATTTTTGAACCCTGGAAATCAAATGTCACTTTGGAGTTAAGGCAGAAACATTCAAAAGTGTTCTTGTATTCATTCATGCACCGTAGATTTTCCTTGAAGTGTCCTTAGACTTCCTTTAAAGTGTTCATAAAAAGTGTCATGAAACTGCCACCTTTCTTAATTACAATTAGTTTATTGTTGAATTTGTCACATTTCAGTTTTTGATCTACCTATATGATAGTTTTAGTGGTTTAGGGAGCTGCCACTTCAAATATTTATAGAAATTACATGCTATATCTAAAAATTTTAATTTGTTTTTGACAATTCATGATTTTCAATTGCTATTACTACAAAAATAATTATTTTTATGGAAATGTGCCTTCAACTATGCTGAATTGCTTATATTGATGGTTTTGGGTGTTTCCATTGTAGTTTTTTTTTCCCTTGAGGCTTATATTCCTTAAAAAAAAATTACACTCTCAACCTCTAAGCTCTCAAGGCAGAAAAAAGTGGCAATTTTAAGTAGACATATCTTATACATTAATTCATATAGAACATGTAGTGATTGACCTAAATAAAGATAGTAAGATTATTTTTTTTAAATTATAACAAAGAATAGAGTGAGTGTTGGAAAAGAACAAAATACTTTGGGTTGGATTCTTTTTGAGGCTGACATTCTTTTTAAAAAATAAAATCATTCTGCCCTCTAAGCTCTCTAGGGCAGAAAAAGTGGTGATTTTAAGCAAATGTATCTCACAATACTTATCATTGATTTAATGTAGACTAAGCATTTTTTCCTTCTTTCCATTGATATATTACATGATTTTTCTTGAAGTTTTGTCAATGAATATTAATTGAATGAAGTACACTTTTCACAATATTTATTGTTCACCTAGTAGATGGCTGAGCGCTTGAAGGTTCCTTCTTAATTATTACATGCTTGACCTAAAGATAGTTAGATAATTTTTGAAGTTATGATAAATAATGAAAAAATCCTTAACATATTTATATCCTTAATTCATGTAGAGCATTCTTTCTTCTTTCCATTGATACATATCATGAAGCTTTATTGAAGTTTCTTGAATGAGTATTAAGTAAATGAACTATTGCATATTTTTCACTAGTTGATTGACATTCCAATTCCACATTGTTTTTTGGGCTAATTTCAATAAATTATGCTTTGGCTTGCTTGCTAATAAATGCAAGAAATTTGTGTTCATCCACTAAGTAGATGATTGAGCACTTAAGGACTAAAGGTTTGGGAAATCCAAACTTGAACACAAAATGGTGGTTTCTTTATATTTGATACAATAGGTGCACTAATTGAGCTTTACATCAACAATAAAAATTTATCCTCATACTAAGTAGAATCCAATGAATTGTAGCATTCCTAATTTGGAACATTTTGCATGTCATACATGTTTTGAAAGCTTCAAAATGGTCTCACATTCTATGTGTATTGTGTCGTACTTGAGCATGATAAGGTTTGGATGTTAAAGTATCATCCAAATGAAAGATGATCATTGTTGAATTATCAATCCAATGGTGTATACCTCACTCTATTATTGTACACAATTCAAGTTCTAGGAGTCCAATATTGTACCATATATATGATTCACTACATATATACCTAGCTATAAGAAGTAACACCAAGAGTCTTAGTTAAAATTTAAATGTATTATAAAAATATATATTTTACAATTTTCTTCATATTTTAGTTATAAATAGAAGTTGTCTATACAATCAGGTTTGAAAAAACACTTAAAAATATATTCAACTCCCTAGTATCTAAATTTAAATGAAATCATTTAATCCCACACTAGTACCACACTAGTGTGTGTACTCTATACTATAATTTCCTTGAATTGAACATTGTACAATTATGTCCAATAATCTTACAAACTGCCTATTGTGCCATTTGTTTTTTTTATGCATAATATAGAATTTAATTGGCAATTTTTGTCTTGCATAATTAACATTAAATTCTTATGCAATACTAATCAAATATACCGAATTCAAATTTCAAAAACTAAAACTCCATTTTTGGTAAATTGTTTCATTTAATAGTCATAGTTTTATATGACAACTGATTGAAAAATATTGGTGGTGAATTTTTCTAATTCAATTGCATAGATATGTAGGAAACATCCATATATACATTTTTCCTTCAACAAGCATATTAAAAAAGGTTTCAAAATTCCTTCTCAAAAGATTTCAGTATTGGGGTGACAACACGCAAAATTTGTAAAAACAGGTATTTTTATATTTAACCAGATTTTGGAAAAGTAAAATTGTACCATCATGCTCAAATGTACAAAATTAATTATAGTGTAAGGATCAAATTATATAAAATTCTAATTAGAATAAAGAATTATCTATTTTTACAAAATTTAAATATTGTCACTCCAATAGTGAAGTATCTAAAGAGGGAACTTTGATACTTTTTTGGAATTGCTTGTTGAAGAAAGGATGTGCTTATGGATGTCTTCTACATAATTATCTATACAAGTGAATTAAAAAAAGTCACCACCAATGTTTTGCAATCAATTAGCATGTAGAATATTAAATGAAACGAACGAAGTTTTGCTTTTTTGAAACTAGAATTTGATATGCTTGACTTGGATTGCATAAGAATTGAATGTAAATTATTCAAGACAAAAAAATGCCAATTGTATTCTATATTATGCCCAAAAAAATTGAATGGCACATAACAATTAGTTTGTCAAATTATTGAACTTCATTGTACAATGAGCATCTAGATTTATACATGTACGCTTGGGAGAAGATGCTAAGGAATGAGTCTACCTTGTTGGAGAGGAGGCACAACATTGTATACCCCGGTTATGGTCCTTCTTATGTTGGGAATATATTATATTTTGCTAGATGCTTAGAAAGGACTTAAATCGGTTAATTTAAGGATTGGAATTGGCGCAAGAGCTATAAAAGACAATTTTTTTCACTATAGGGATCTCCTTTTCAAGGATGCAAAAGGGACCTCTTCCTCATTGGAAAGAAGTATGCTCTTAAAGCAACCATTTAAGAGTTGATTGCTTTTTTACAAAATCTAAACTCTTTGAAACAATTTTCAATCAATTTTTTCGTAGGAAGAAGGATTGGAATTGGCATCTAATCCAAGTTGTTTCATATGCTTTGGACCTTTGTGGAATTAATTACAAATTTTTGAAGTTGAAATGCATTTGTGGTCACTAAAAGCAACCCCCTCCTAAATTAAACATTGTTGGTACATTGAAGAAAGCAAAAATGTACCTTTGTATCATGATTGCTTTTAGAACACGGACTTTTTTAGAGCGCACTACCTTAACCTTGTAATGTTGCTACAAACACTAAGTGTCCGATGAATGACAAAGAATCTTTGCATGTAGGATAGAAGTGTGATTGTTCATCTTTGAAATTTTGTGCAAAAAGTAGAAGCCTTACATAGTAGTTTGACCTTAAATGAGTACTTTTAGTTTTCTTAAAGTAGATGATGCACATTGTATCAAAAAGGATGATTTCCACGGAGACCAGCCCGTCTTTACAGGTCCGGGGTACGGTGGAGGCATCCAAAACCGTCAAAATAAAGAATGTAGCATAGTTGGAGCTCATTTTCCTAAAAATAATATTTTTGTGGTATTAGCGAGTGAAAATCATGAATATTCAAACAATAAATAGTTTTTTGGTTGTAGTATGTAAATTCTATGATTTTTCAAAGTGTTGGCTTCCTAAACCACTAAAATTGTCCCATAGGTATACCTTGAATCGAAATCTGCAAAATTAGATGTTAGCAAATGAGAAGTAAATATGTGTCTTTCATATGTGTCAACAAATCAGAATTAAACATTTGTAGGACACTTTAACCCCTAATGGACCAATATGCGTTTTTTGTCCGTATAGAATTTTTGGGCAGGTACATACAACTAGAGATTTCCATATTTTTTGCTGAAACTTTAATAGAAGGTGGGGGAAAGGAATATCTTTCATATGCACCAAATTTCATGACATTTGGAAATACAAGTCAAAAGTTATGGCCAAGTCAAAAGTTATTTTTTTTTGTAACTGGGCAGTCTGGGCAGACTAGAAAAAATCACATTTTTCAAAAACAAAAATTTGAAATTAGTTTTCTAGAGTTACATATAGGTAAAAAGCTTTTAATCATCCCATTTTGATCAATGAGTCAAAAGTTATGAAGATTTTCAGTTTGCGGGCGGTTTGGATTCTCTAATCTAAAATAAACTTTAAAGCCCTTTATCTTACTCACTTTTCAATATTTTTTGAAAAAAAAGAAATCCCTAGGATGTTGATTCTTTATTACAGCATTGCCACCACTGGGATTAGCATTTTTCAATTCCATAATTAAATTCTTAACAATTTAGTATTTTGAATCATTATCTACTACTATCTATTTACTATTTTTTTCCTATATGTTGTATAATTTCAAATGAAGTGAAAATTTTCAAGCATGTAACCAACTTGTATAGGAAAAATAAATCCAAAGAAGCACCATCATTTGGGACATTTTTTCATCAAAAAGTGAGCTTGTGAAGTAGTGCAACCCTGTTTTCCGAAGGGCCCAAAAAATGGTTTCAATGAATTTGAATGCTTATATCTTGCAATCCACGCGGCGGAAATTCCTGAAATTTTTATCATATGTTCTCAAGTCACCATACTACAAGATTCTTTGGTTACATGTGTCAAAAAAGTTTTTTTTCAAAAAATGGGTACTTCTACTAAAAATGGCAGTTTTTGAGCATTTTTGGTGAGAACATAGTCATGGAACTTTAGGGGTTAATGGATGCTTATGGATAGATTTGGTGACAATTTGGGATTTGAGAATGGGGTCAAGGATGGGAATGGTGTTTCTACCTTAACCTCTAATGGCCTAAGGCCTATTGTGAACCTCTTGGAATTTGCTCTAAATTGAACAAAAAGCCAACATTTTGATAAGTGGAATCAATTTTTTTTGAATTGTAACCGTACAAATTCAAACTAGACATGTTAGAGATCACAAAGAAAAAGAAAACACAACAATATGATTGAAAGATTGAAAGATTATAGTGTTTGATCATCTGGGGGTTAAAACTATGAAAATTTTTTAGCTCTCTTTTTGCATGTCAAATCAAAAAAATTCAAGACCAAAAAAATATGAAGTTGAAGGGCCTAACAAATATAATCCCAATCAATTTATGACTTCTCAAAATCTACTTTACAATTTTTTTAAATGAATTTCTAGTGTGTGTTTTCCTCCAAGATGTAGTGTATTTGAGGCTCATTTCCAAGAGCCCTCAACACTACAAAAAGTCAAGATTGCAATGGGTACCTTTGCACAATATCTTGAATAAAAAAAATCATAACCATTTATTTTCAAAATTGGATTTTTGATGCTAAAACTAGACTTCAAAAAGAATCTTTCAAAAATATAAACTACTAAAAATAACAATTTGGTAAGGTTTTATTTAACTTCCAAGTTTCTTCAACACCACATTTGGATGCCTTAGGCATTTAGGGGTTAAACAATGTTACAGATGACTTTGCAAGGACCTATGAGACACGTGTGTCATCATCATTTGCAACCGACTCTTGATGCCCACAGGCAATCCCTAAGAGCATCCCCATTCTAGAGACGGCCAAATGGCACGGCCAGGGAGCGTGATTTGATTGAGCCCGGCCCATGTGCCCCACGCCAACACGGGCTATGAACACGGGAAACTGGGTTTATACGGCTCCCAAAGTGCCACCTCATGAATGCTGACTCGGGAAAGACAGTCATTAATGAAAAGGTCTTTCGAAACTTGGGAACAAAGATAAAATAGCCCATATCAAGCCGCAAGAAAGGCTCTTCATTTGGCCGGGTGCTCATCAAATTTGGCTGTGCCCAGCCATTTTTTGGCCCTTGTTGTAAGTGCCGTGGGGCACGCATTCTACGCTTGCTTTTTTTTTTTGGTGGGTGGGTTGATGCCTGGGTGAGGGTTTTTCTTTTCTTTTTCAGTGGGTGTCTGTTTTTTTCCTTGCCACAGTCAACTCAAATGCATAAAGCAATGCTTTGGGTTGAGTTGCAAGTGAGTCTCCTTCGCATTTGGGTCAGAGTCAAAATTCCATCCCTGAATTTCTGAATGAGGCTGAGTTAGATGCCGATGGACTGCCTGAATTTGTGTCCATGGATAACCGGCCGTGCCAAAAACAAGAAAGATCTCAGGGCATCGCCACTAAGAGTAAGGTAAACGTGCCTATGATACGCAGACCATCTAATGCAGACATCTACGAAACCACCCATTTCAGTCTTACATCAACTCATTTCAGATTTTGTCAATAAATGAGATTATGACTTCATTAGGTTGGTTAGTGGCCAAAATCAATGCCCTGGGAGATGGCCATGGAGTTATTAGTGACTGTCAAAGGATACTTAGGGCCTCTTCACACTATGGCCGTCCAAGTCGAGAGTCCATCGTTTCCACCAATCATATTGCAGGGTCCATCGGTTCCACCAATCATATTGCAGAGTTCCATGGCCTCTCGACTTAGATGGCCATAGTGTGAAGAGGCCCTTACACCTTTCTAGTGTAAACTTGTCATAGAAAGTCATTTTTTTATTCCTTCATGTCATGGTCATGTTAGGAAATCTTATGGCCATCTTAGAAAATTTGGTGACTGCTTTAGGTGGTTAGATGACCATTATGGAAACACTTTTTGCTGATTTGGGATAGTCTACATATTCTTTTAGACCAATTGGGCAGAACACTTTGGAAATTCATAACTAATTCATACTTTGTCCAAAAATTAAAATTTCAAATGCTTCCTTCATGTCTCACATTTGTCTTTGTATGGAAGAAAATTTGATTCTTTCCCCTAATGGCAACAGATCAAATCATTCATTTTGCTTGTAATAGGCAGGTTTACCTTATCTCCTGCAGCCCTCTAAATATCCTCTCTCCTCTAAGTTTTGGATGATAAGCAATCAATTCTAGTGTATGTCAGGCTCGACCTTTACTTTCACCCACCAGATAACCCATATTCAAAGGAGACCTTTGTATTCACTACATGCTATATTTTCTCTTGGGATTAGCAATTATCATAGCTTACTTATTGCTTTTGCAAGATCTGTGACTTGTGATTGGTTGGAAGTATATTTAGTAAGTTGTACTGTTGGGGATTCAAGTGGACATTCCCTTAAAATTAGATAGATCTTGATTGAAGGAACAAATTGTTTGGAGGGTTGTAGGAGATGCTCTAAGGTAGTGTGCTGTAAAAGCAACCTGCTCACCCGTTCCTTCAAACAAACCCTATAATTAGTTGTAGAATGGATTGGAGGTGATCCTTGAATGGACCACTTATGCTATTGAATGCATCAAGGAAAAATTGTTTTTCTATTGCAAAAGCCAATCATTGACCTCGATTTCCTCAAATCACTTTAGAAGTTGCAAGGGGATAGATTTTGGAAAACTCAGGTTCACAAATAGATACCTACAGCAGAACTCTTTGAAAATTCATAACTATTTCAAAAAATATGAAACCACTTGTATTACGTTTGGCATCTATTTTTCTTTCTAAAAAAATGAGCTAAAAATATTTCTAATAATGCAAACCTATAAAAAAGGCAAATCAGCCCTTAAAGGGTCGCTTTTAGAGCCTACTACCTTAGTTGCACACAATTTGACCATGGCATCAAAAAATAGGGAGGAACTTACTGCCTTGTGAGATGTGACGATGCACTCAAGACCTTGCATTGTGAGATGTGGCAGTGCACTCAAGACCCTGTGCTTTGTACCAACCACCCCTCAATGTCCTCACTAAAGTTCTTCCCTTTCTTTTCACTCGTCTCCTTAGCATCCACATCTTCCACTAAGGTCATAGTCAAAGTTGACTAAATTGGCCGGTATGAGTGTAAAATTGCCTGTTCCAATGGCCTTCTCTTCCAGAGCAAAACGGCACAACTTGTACCATGAACGGATGTTGGTGTGGAGCCTTTTTTCTCTAGACAAGTGTGGCAAGCCTAGAGTGGCGTTGCTCAAGCCATTGGAAAGAATCTAGTGGCGATGCTCTTAGACCTCATTAACTCTCAACCCTTGAAAGACGCTGATAGAGACCAATAAGTGATCGATGAATGATTTCATTGTTTACTATAGAAACAAAAAATGCATCTATTGGTCCAAAAATCAAGTAGTTTTGGTGACTAACTTGATTTTGGAGGGGCTACGGCCCCCCATAACCAAGTTCAAAACTACTCCAATTATATCCGTCAATTCCAAGTGTTTGTCTCTAAGCTTTCACCATTTGGATTTCATATAAAAAAAGATTTCACCGCACAAAAAATCATCAAAAAAGACTAGTGTGTTGCTTGTTTAGTTGACCTCTTCATATTGTACAATATTTTAGAGAAAAGGGAGACCATTTTTTTACTTTCAAAATTTTGCATGTGTGTACCTAACAAGATATGGTATTCCATAATGTAGAATCTCAGTTTTTTTTAGAACAAAATTTTTATTCCGAGAGGGCTTGGAGTTTGTCGGCCTTGTCTAGCAAGAATAAAAAGAAGTTTCTTTTTTGAACTTCAAACACTTTATTCTTTTAATCTATGTGGTCAAATTGATTGTAATTTTTTCTGCACATTTCTACAATAATAGTATACTACCTTTCGAAATGGTTGAAATTTTACAAAATATATATATATATATATATATATATATATATATATATATATATATATATATATATATATATATATATATATATATATATATATTTTAATGCATCTAGAAAATGACAGTCTTAAACAATGGGGTTATGTCTTAAACAATTTATTAAATGAATGGGATTACAATTGCCTGCCCAAAATTTATAAAAGTCCCCAGAAATCCGGATTAAATTCTTCCCCGGCATCATTTTTACCGTCCAGCGATGGAGATGCTATTCTGCTGTCAGAGTTCAGCAAATTTCGAAGCTTATTCCGTGTTGGACTTTTTAGTTGCCGACCACGCAGAACAGTTCCAACTGAATTCAATCAGGAAAGCGGCTTGTTGGTCCCTGACGTGTCGACACCCCAAGTTAGTACTCCGTATCTTCTCAAAACATAGACTTTAGGGGAAAAAAATAAAAATGGATGGGCCTGCGCCCTCTGGTGCCAAATTTTAAGATTAAAAATCAAAAAAAGATTTGATGGTGTATGAAGTAAGTTCAATATTCTAACTGCTTGGTTTATTTTTTGAAATTATAAAAAAAAAAGTTAGCTAGCATAACATTGTTTATCTATGGGTACACAAAATAGTGAAATTAGGTTGCCTTGTCAGTTAGATTGCCTTATCGGAGATAAATTACCTCATGCATCAATACATGCCACTCTCTAAATCAAGCCTTGAACTAAGGTAGGCGGCTCTGAAATCGACCATTTAAAGGCTGATCTCCCTTTTTCATATGGTTCTTTGGAAGGGAATATTTTTAGCTCATTTTTCAAAGAAAGAGAAATATATGAGGAATCTAACACAGGTCATTTCATATTTTTTGAGGCATTTTTGAATTAGTTATGAATTTTCAAATGAGATGTGTCATAGGTCCCTATTTATGACCCTAGGTCTTCCATGAACCGTTCACTTGCAATTCTAAAGAAAGATTGCAAAAGCAAAGAGAATGATTGGCTCTTGCAATTAAGAATGCTTTTTTCCTTGATTCATTCAATGACTCTAGCGCTCACTTTTAGAACCACTTCATGTCCATTTCACAACCATTTATAGGGGTGGTTCTTAATGCTTGTGCAATTTCAGAGCCGCCTACCTTAGTGCACAACTCTATACTATGCACATGGCTCTGAATTGACTGCATCATTGTACAAAAGTAGTAAATATTTCTATAGTGTGGACTGTCGAGAAATTAGTATGGAGCAACCTAATTTCACTATTTTGTGTAGGGGTTCCTTTGCATCTTTGAAAAGGGGATCCTTGGAGTGAACAAAATTGTCTTAATGATGGCTCTTCGGGCCATCCTAATTTTTGTATTAACTAATAAGTTCCCCATTTGCATCTAGCAAAGTATAATACCTTCCTAGCATGGGACCAAGGACTATTGCCTGGTTATATAATGTTATGTTTCAGCCTCTCGTGCCAACAATTTTTTTTAATTTAAAATAAAAATGAGAGTGTATAAGTGTATTTTGTATGTTCAATATTCAAACATGTTGGGTTATTTTTTTTGAAATTTTTAAATAAATGTTAGATAGCCTCATTGTTCCCAAATTAGGTGCATACATCCAAAATCACACTATATAACACCAAATATTGTATACTTTGGTGCGTTGGAACCTCCTTTTACTTGTCAATACGAAAATATGAAAATTTGAACAATCAAGTCATAGTAATTAGACAAAACAGCAAAAAAGTGGCAGTTTGGAAAAAACGCACCTTGTATCTATGCTTGGTTGGATTTATCATTGCACGAATCAATATTTATTGATAAATCTTAAGCAAAATATTGAAAATGTCTTTAAATTAAAGTGATTATGAATTGAGTATTAGTGATTTCAAAAGCTTTTATATTTGTGATAGATTAAAATGTAAAACTCTAACTGACAATAATTTTTTTTTAAATTATATGTAACCTGCATATTGAATTTTTTTAAGAGTACTCTCTTAACTCAAAAAATCCATTTTGGGGTTAAAATACTTGCACTATAGATTACTTGTAAAGAAAAAAATTTGAAGATCCACACTACAGATTTTAAGAAACTAACTCAAAAAATTCAAGAAAAAGAAAAGAAATAATGAGTGATTGTACATAACTCATAAATTTAATCCTGAAATGTTTGGCATCTGATGAATGACAAAGAATCTACTACGTAAGATCAAAGTTCAACTATTCATCTTTAGAATTTTGTTGTACTGTAGAAAGGAGAGGTTTCTACAATACCAGTAGTTTTGACTTCCAATGAGTACTTTTACAATTTTTGAAGCCAAAGATTCACACAGTAATCAAAAGGGATGATTTCTAGGGTCACCAGTCATGGTCTGAAAAAACAAAGCTAGATATTTCGTAGCTGTGTTTTGCTTGGTGAAGGTTGCTTGGTGAAGGGTTTTCCGGTTACTCTGTTGAATGTTTTCCTAAAATAGGGTTCCAATTTGGTGGAGGGTTCATTCGATGTTCTTGCAGTGAGTGTTGCTTTGAGATACTAAGCTTAGTAGGGTTTCGCATTCTGTGCATCGGGTACACAAATCCTGCTCGTTTGGAGAAATTTTTTTTTTTTTTTTTTTTTTTTTTCTTCTTTCCGTGATTTAATATTTCGAATTCCTCGTATTTCGAAGCTTGGAATGATAGTCTACTACTGCTCCATATTTCCACCTTTACTTGTTCTGAATCTCAGACATAAAAAATCCCATTCAGTTTATTGATGTTGTCACTCCGTTGAATATTTTCGTTTTCCCCAAATTAGGGTTTCGATTTGGTGGAGGATTTATTTGCGACAAACGGAGGACTTGGTGAAGCTGGACGGCGATAAAGCAGATTGCACTCTTATCGGTAACTATCGCGAGACCTCCTGTATTTATGTATATCGCATTTTTTTATATTGAATTGAATTTTGGGTTGATGTGGAGGTGTTGTGGATCTCAAGTTATGACGGAAATGCAGTGACTGCCCGGAAACCCTTACAAGTCTGGTCTCAGCGATGCTTTATCAGATGTATGCTCGGCGAATAGTTGGAGACTTATTAATGAAATCAAGCCATCATCTATAAATCAGTGAGGATTTTGTGCATACTGGTAATCACAATCGGTGGATGTCTATGGTGGAACGTAAACAGAACAAGCTAACCGAAGCTATGGAAGCTGGAGAGGAGCTTCGAGACCGACGCAGGCTTGTGGACCTGATTGAGGAGGCCACTGTGTCGCCTGAGAAAAGCCTGGACCTGGGGTTGCTGCAATCCGTAAAAGCTCTGGTGCGCTCTTCCGACGCGAACGTGCTCACCGCCTTCGACACCTTGTTCGACAAGCTGAAAAAAAATCACTCGCAGGTGTGGAATTTTATTTTTGGATTGTTTCTGTGGTATCTTTGTGGAATTGCAGAATTAGGTTTTTATTAGTGTGATTTCGAATCTTACTTTTTGAGGAAGGAGCAATCCGACGAACCGTAAGATGATCTGCCTTGCCTTGTTGTGAAGTCGATCAATTTACATTAGGGAATACTGAGTCTTGAGGATTCCTCTTGATTGTCAATTCATTGAAATTGACTACAGTGTGTATCTAATTGACAAGGATCAGGGAATGATTGCAAATTAAGCTTGTGCATGGATTATAATTTTTCGGAAACTTTCTGCAGTATCTTAGAGTTGGAAGTGCGGAATTAGGTTTAGGGTCTTTGCTGAGCCTAAGACCTAACGTGCAAAGGTGCTCACTTAATCACGGATTGTTGAAAGCTTCGTTCGAGGTTCTGATGAAAAGAAACTCTCGACAGGTGCGCTTCCTCGCAGTTCTACTTATTGATGAGCTATTCACGCGGTCGAAGCTTTTCCGGTCTCTATTAGTTCCAAAATTCGAGATGTTTATGCTTCTCACGATTGGGTACAGAGACGACTACCCTCTTCCAAAGCCGCCAGATCGAGCTGCCTTGCTGAGAACCACTAGCATGGAGCTTGTAGAGAAGTGGAATGACTCCTTCGGTGCGCACTACAAGCAAGTGCGCTTGGGGTACGAATATTTGAAAAAGACCCTTAGGCTGCAGTTTCCCAATCTTAGGGCAGCAGCTGCGTTGGCGGAACAGCAGCGACAAGAAAAACTTGCAAGAACACAGGTGTGACTCAGCAAGTGGCGTGCTCTCTAGTACATTTGAGTGCCGGCTACTTTTATGATTTTGAGAATACCTTGCAGGATAGGATTATGCAGGGTGTGTAGTTTTGTCGGAATACGTTTGATTTATGGTCCACTTATCTGAACCTGAGGATCTGAAAATCTTGTATCCAGGCACTGATCCAGAAGAAGTACGAGAGATTACGCCAAGAATTCCCTGAACTGAGAGCAGAAGTTCAATTAACTCTGAGTGAAATAGCTGAATGCTGCAAGATACTTGAGCCGGAGATTATGTCGGCACCAGAGAGCAATGAACCTGTTCCGGAGTCTGGTCTGGAGACTCTTGAATCTGGAGACGAGGATGAATATGAAGAATATGGTGATTCCAGTCTGAGGCGGCAACTTCATGAAGAGGCTCCTCTCGAGGTCACTGTTTCTGAGAAGCCGGTATGTATCGACATTTTTTTTTATGAAGTTCTCGCATTCTCTTGAAGTGGATGTTCTGTGCTGAGAGAACGTGCGTCACCTGGGAACTTGCTTGATGTAGAAATTGACTGCCCTTGAAATTGATGATGTCTCTTCTTATGGAACGGGTCTAAACAGTTTATCCGATTGATGCAGAAAGAGACCACAGATAATTCAGCGGTGTTTGATACTCTTCGGGACCTTTATAAATTAGTGGATTTAAATCATCTTAGGGCCACGCAGGAATGGCTGTCGGTTCTGATGCGGGTGGATACTTCGGATAGTCGACCTCGAGATACCTTGCTAAAAGAGGTAATTGACTTGCGTACACAACTGCTGGATTCCCTCACCAAGTGCGAAAGTTTACGAATTGATCGTAAAGAAAGAGCTTCGCCAAGCGGGTCTATACTTGGCGAAGTTGGTGATGAGGATATTATCTGGGAGGCAGGAGACATAGAGGCGCACGAGGCTCCTGATGAAGCTGCAAGTACCTCACATGCCGTCGTTACTGTAAAAGGTGAGGTTTTGTTTTGTTTCCTGCAAATCGTGTTTGAACTCTCAGGTAAGTGGTTCAGCGGATTTAAAGATTGAAATTGTGTTCTTTTGACCTTCAGCCCCTTATTGGGTCACATTTGAAGACTTTGCTCTATGTCACTTGACTTTGTACTTATATATTTTAGAGTGAGCGAAAGATAGGTATGTGTAGGTGAGTCTGGAATCAGTTGAACAAGCTATTATGTTCATCAACGACTTAGGACCACATTGATCAAACCATTTTCAATCTCTAACGTGAAATCTGGACTTTGCAGATTCCGAAAACTCTGCTCCGAGAAATAAGGAACCAAGCATGTCATCTCTAGTTACTCAACCTGGAGCAAACAAGGAAAAAGTGGTTGCCGGTCCAAGAGCAGAGTTGATAGAAAAGGCCCCTGTGCTTCCGTACGGTGCATTCCTGGACAGTTGGGGTTCAAAGAGCGACGTTCCTGCCAATCAGCGGGGCTTAGAGATGGAAAATCACTGGGGTAGATTTGACAGTGAGGCAATGATTCCAGTTGAGAAGATTGCGGAAATGAATGTGCGTTCGTCTTTTTACAAGCCCCCTGAAAGAGAAATTACCCCATGTCGAGCACCATTAAAGAAGGGCGGTCTTTGCCCTCGACGGGACCTTCGCCGGTGCCCACTTCACGGTCCCATCGTCCCACGCGACGAAAACGGACACCCTCTGCAAACTCCAGAAATTGATGAAGCAAAATCCAAATCAGCCGAGAAAGAGCCAATGACGGAGTTCGCAGAGGCCAGTATATCAGGCTTTCATTCTGCTTCGAGTCCATCAGTGGGTGCTGAGTCATCCATTTCTGCTGCTGAGTTGGCTATTCAAGCAATTGCAAATGTTCGAGAGAGGGACGAAATTGAGGGAAGAAAGAAAAGAGAAGATAGGGTTCTGGTCAAGCGAAAACAATCCAGGAGAGATAGAGAGCATAATCAGGCAGTTCTGAAAGACGCCGCTTTGGCAAATAGCCATCAAGGTTTCCAGGATTCATTTGGCGAAGAGTTCGACAATGATGTCAAGATGAGAGGAGGAAAGAAGAGAACCCGAGGTGGATTGACTGCATTGCTGAAGAAAACTCCTACTGCGAAGGATCGAATCGCTCAAAGGCTGCTCAATAGCCGAGTGAGTGAGAATGCAATGAATGAGCTTGCTAGGGTGGAAGAGGCTAGACACCGGGATGCTGCTGCCAACCAGTGGAACTGAGGTAATGTACGCGGCATCAACATTTGTAAAGTATGAAGTTCAAGTTGGAGTATCGATGAAGTGTGTACTCGTACAGTTATGGAGTATTATGTGCAGGAATTCACTGGTACTGACTACTGAGAGGATGACGGCGATGGCAGAGCTATCAGGACGAACGAGGATGATGTTTCAGGTAATGAGGGTGACCCCACAGTGGATGATCCATGCTTACATTCACCTTGCAGTTGTTAGAACTGCTGGAAAAGGGTGGGTTGAAAGTTGTAAGAAGCGGTGCCCTCCTCCTGATCTGCGCACCTCTGCTCTTAATAAATTGGGTCTCATCCACAGGTAATAATTCTACTATTTCCATCCAGCATGTTGTTTGTTATTTTCCACAGATTGAAGTAAATATTGCATCACTAAGACTTAGGATATGGATTGTCTCTGGACCAAAGGGAAGGAGGTCAATTGCATCAACACAAGCTATAGTGAAGTGAGAAAGTTGTACGTTCTTACTTACAGTGTTTGTGGCTACTCGAAAACATAGCCATGTTTCTGACATAAAATAAGCTACGTCGACAGTGCAGCTGCTCTCTGTATTATGCTAAAGTGCTTTGTAGCTGCACTACGAAGAGATATAGCCTCCAGAACCATAGCTTCTCATTTATCCAGGCTGTTTGCTTGCATTACAGAGATAATATTAATGCAATGAAGCAGAACGGGTTTAGCATGGCACGAGACTTGCAACTCATTACTGGCAACTGGGGTTTCGAGCTCTCGGATGTCCCGCCAGGATACCATGGACCCTTGCACATTTGGCAAGGCGGCGAAGATTGGTGTGCATCTCCCTTAATTGCAGCAATTCGTACAGAAGCACATGAGTGACCTCATCTTCCGGAAGCATTTTTCTATTCCAAGTTTAAACCCTGTACTTTAACCCTAAAGAACAGAAGCGGCAAGAATCAGTCGAACTCTTCGACAATGCCATGAAAGGGTTGAAATTTTTGCTGGATTTAACACTTGATGGATGCAAGAGGCATTTTAGTAAAAACTTGAGCACATGAACACCAAGCATGTAACAGATTATGTGCAGCACAGTGAACTATTTACACAAGTTTCTTTTAATGAATTCTACCGGCTATGTGGAAACACATTATTTTTTGCGTCTCAGGGGATTGCTTAAACTTGTTTGGTTCTTAGTTCTTTTAGGCGTGGGTATTTTTTTACTCAAAGTCAAACTTTGGCGAAGTGATCTTTGAAAAAAAAAATACCATCGAACACATCGTGACATTTCAAATACTTCTTCAGTGACTAAGATCATTAAAAGGAACTCACCATAACCAAATTTTGCCAAAATCAAAATCAATTTTTTTTTTTTTAAACTTAACCCCTAAATGCCCAAGGCCTGTTCTAAGCTTCTTGGAATTTGCTCTAATTTGAACAAAAAGTCAACATTTTTTTTTGAATTGTAACTGTACAAATCCAAACAAGAAAGATCATAATGTTTTATCATGAAGCTGTTAAAACTATTAAAAAATTTCAGCACTCTTTCTGCATGTCAAATCTAAAAAATTGGTCACCAAAAAAATATGATATGGAAGGGCCTAACATGCATAATCCCAATCAAAATCTATTCTACAATTTTTTTAAATGAATTTCTAGCGCAATTTTTTCTCTAGGATCTAGTGGACTTGAGGCTCCTTTTCAAGAACCCTCAACACTACGGAAAGTCAAGATTGCAATGGGTACCCCTGCACAAAATCTTCAGCAAAAAAATTCATAATCATTCATTTTCAAAATTAGATTTTTGATGCTAAAACCAGACTTCAAAAAGAATTTATCAAAATTATAAACTACTAAAAAAAGAAATTTAGTTAGGTCTTATTTAACTCCTAAAGTCCCAAGGCCATTTTTTTGTCAAAAACGACTCAAAACTGCTAGTTTTGTTGCGTTCATCTAAGAAAAGAGAATTTTTTTTTTTGAGTTTGACCATAGGATCTTGTACTTAACTTATCTCAGATCATGTGGTAAAAATTTCTTAAAGTTCACCATACAAATCAGAAGACATTAGCATTCAAAGTTGGAAATATTTTATTTTTTGAACACTTACTTGCAATTTCAGATGACTTTGACCGCCATTTGTAAAAACAATTTGCACTACGGACTTCGAATTTCATTTTTTTATATTGGACAATTGAGTTGAGAATCTAGGAAAGAAAATTCCAAAAAATAAACTTGATTTTCAATCTTTAACCCCTAAAGTCCCAAGCCATTTTCTGGCTAGAAACCACTGAAAATTGCCATTTCTGCTACGTTCACCCCAAAAACAGGAAAAAATATTTTTTTTTAAATCTAATTGTAAGATGTTGTACTTAACTTCATTAAAATCATGTGGTAAAAATTTCATCAAGTTTGACCATACGGATTGGAAGAAAATTGCATTTAAAGTTTGAGGAAAAGTTTTTTTAGGTGCTGCCCTGAAATTTCAGATGACTTTGACTGCCATTTGTTGAATTTTTTGGGACTACACACTTTGAATTTAAAAATATATCATATTGTAGATCATATTAGGAACATGTCCACCAACTTTCAGAAGATTTGGAGACTTACAACACTTCCCAAAAAATCTTGCAATGCAACTATGTTGTGAAAAATGACAATACAATATTTTTTTTTGCAATGAGATTTTATAGCCCATTCTTTGAAATCTGACGGTAGATAGAAAGATGCAGTCATTATTCACAAGATCCTCAAAAATGAATCGGAAAAGAAACTTTACCTCCGTTCTATGCAATTTCAAAGACCTATGGTATGAACAAAATGAAAAATGCCAGTGGGCAACTGCCAAAAACGGGTCCATGATGTTCCTTGTAAAACCCAGCATGTTCTCCATTGTGTTCCCAACAATGGGAACGCAAGAGCTCCCCACAAAAGGCCCTTCATCTATTTCAATCAATTGCCTTTTTTGTAGTTTCCCAATAAATTTCACTATACTATGCATGTGGACTTGGAGACCTCATAGGAGTCATGGGGAGCATGAGGCATACTCATTGGATGGGTAGAGAATAGTGCTTGCACAGAAAGCTTGCAAAAAAATTCTTGAAACTCCAGAGTGATGTATATCTCCTACAAGTAAATGAAAAAATGTTAGGAGGCCATGAACGACAACACTTGAGCATTCTAAAATATTTAAAATTCTTTTAGAAATTAGTTGTTATTGCCAAAAAAATATCCTAAAATCATTGTAAATTCATAATAACAATCCTTTTTGTTTTTCATTTCATTTGAATTGTAAGTAGCCTTTACTGTGACATTTGCTTGTGAAGGAAAAATGGCCAAACACCAACATTGTAAAAATGAATGTGTAATTAACACTTACTTGTTCAACACCTTTTTGCCAACACATGAACTTATTGCCACAAATAGGGCAATATGTTTTAGGTCTTGTCAATGGTAGTGAGCCATCATTACAAACCACGCAAGGATTTTGGACCTGCGTAAATGCTAGATAGCACACTCGGTCTACTGCGAGGTGCTTCTTCAAATTCGGTACATCTCTTTCGAAGACACCTCGCAGTCAATGATTCGCATAATTCAGTGCAAAACTGCAAATGTGTCATAGGACGCTTTGGAGGATCTCGTGTCTTGTACTAGTCCATATAAATGATGTACATGTTCACGATGCTAGTGCCGACAAGGAAAAAGAAAACCTGGTGCCACCACTTGTAGGACCGTGTTTGACATGTATATGAAGTACGTATTTGATTTGCCACGTCCTCACTGCGCATGTATGTTGTATATTCAACATGCACTAGTGATGATTGAATGGTCTTCTAATCAGAGCCATGATGACGTGGGACAACAGCTACTGGAAATTCACATGGAAATTGTATTGGCATTGCATATGTCAAAAGGATGATAACCGCTTTTTTGTCCCTCCATATTATGCTGCTCATTTTCCTTGAATCATGCATGTGCCAGTCTAGTAAGCCTTGCTTGTTTCTATTGAAAGCCTTTGTGTCCTTGAAAGAAAGTGGAAGGCCCACCCGATTGGCCCTCATTGTGCTTGCTACGTAGATTTTTTTTGTCCCATAGATCTTTGAAAAGGGCAATGCTAGAGAAAAAATTGTCCACTGCTATTACATATCCAATACCTTTGTTACATGCTAGCAAATGTAGCACAACATTGTGTGCCAATCGTGGTTCTCCATGCCCCCGTGCCCTTTGCATCTCTTCTTCAACCAAAGGATTTTTTCCATAGTAAACCTCAAAATTCAAAACAAATTTGGATTTCACATCTGCCAAGCACCACACCTTCAAGCCCCACTTTTGCAGTTTTTGCGGCATGTACTGCCTAGTGGGGCAATAAGTTCCCTTGTAACGAATCATCATTTCATCCATTGTATCAAATTTCCAAATACTCCATGCTCTCTGACAATTTTCCCTCATTGCATTCAGTAGCTACCTCATCTGTCCCATTTTGTCTTATCACTTTCATACCTCGATGGATTTGTGACATACAAGCATTTCGTAAGTAACTGGAACAGATTTCGGAACATCAACTCAAAAATGGTAGGACAGTGGAAAATAGAGCCTTTTTTGTACCAAAAAGACTTTACATTCGGCTGGCACCTCATACCCATGTATAATAGATTCAACCAACTTGCCCCCCCATATGTCCCCCCATCAGTATTTACCCCCGTGGCATACCAATTTGTCTTTGCCATAATGTTGCGTAATATCTACGCAGGCCAAAACAACTCAAATAAGGTGGAAAAACTTGGGAATTGACGTCCAAGAAATGTAGACCTCAAAGAACCAAAAAATTCTTGAGGTTTTGGATCATATGTAAAAAAATCTTGCTGCCAAGTACAATCCCAATATAAATATTTGATGCTACTGACATCCCCATCACTGCCATCATCACCCTCTTCTTCGTCCTCACTGTAATTGAGCTCAGGATATTCAATGTTAAATTCGCTCCCACTGTCCTCTCCAAAATAGAATAAGTATTGGGCAAGAACAAAAATAAGGGAAAAGGGAATGTAGTTGTGAATGGAGAACAGTGATGACCAAAAAAAATCTTTGACATTCAACAAAAATTGATCATGGACTTTGAATAAAACATTCAGAGAAGAAGAATGGATAAAATGAGCTAAGGTAGAGCCACTTATTTCCAACCAATGATCCATTCCTGACCTATACATGCACGTATTTTTGACCACGCATAGAATGTTTTTTTTTTTCCTTTTCAAGGTTGGAACTAATAAATATGTGATACATGTCCAAAGTTGTGAGAAAGAAAGTAGGAAATGATGATTAGGGTAAAAGTTATTCAATGATCAGCATTGGAAGAGTCTAAAGGTTGGCCATGGTTCGAAGCAATTTTTGCCTCCCAAAATTCCTAGTAATTCTAGTTCAAGCAATGAAATTACCAAATTTTTTGCAATCCTTGTCATTTCTATTGATGTACCTCTCAAAAATATTTGTTTTGCCTTTCACTATTCCAAATCATGTTGGAATTCCTTATTTGGTTGGTGATGGGTGGCTCTACCTTAGTGAAGAAACAAAAAAATGGAGAAGGGCCATAAAGGAAAAAAAGCTTTTATTCATTCCATTTGGATTTGCCACAACTTTTGGGTGGGTGGGTGAAATTCTATAAAGTTTGTATACATATTATTTATTATATTAGTCACCCACTTGCAAATTTGTGGAAGCATTGAAAACATTTTTAAATTCTTAACATTTTTTGATTGTTTTACCTTCTAATCCCCTTCCAAAAAGAATAAGCATTGTTTAATTTTTTAGATTAGGATGCTTGTTGAGGATTAGTTGCAACTATTGGAAAGTTTGTGGACAACTCCAAAATACAAAAGGTACATATTTTGGAAGATTGGTCCAATTGTGACTAATGTGACTAATACCCCCCGGGGACATTAGTCACATTAGTCATAGTTGAGTAAATTTGCCACAACTTTTGCGTGGGTGGGTGAAATTCTATAAAAAAATTTATACATACTATTTATTATATTAGTCACCCGCTTGCAAATTTGTGGGAGCATTGGACACTTTTATAAATTTTCAACATTTTTTATTTGTTTCAACTTCCAAGCTCCCTCCAAAATGGTATAGGCATTGAATTGTCTAATTTTTTAGGTTAGGATGCTTGTTTAGAATTAGTTGCAACTATTGGGAAGTTTGTGGTCAATTCTTAAATACAAAAGGCACGTAAATCTTGGTGAAATGCAATGTTTTTCCTTTAAACGTAGATATCTTGCAATCTGTGAAATCAAAAGTTCTGAAATTTTTTCCACACATTCTCATACTAGTTAGGTGTAAGATTGTATAGTTAGATGTGTCTAAAAAACAATTTTCATTTTTTTTTTACTCTTTGCTAGAGAAATGGCAGTTTTGGGTGTTTTTTGGCAGGAAAAGCCTTGGGCCTTGAGGAATTCACCTTGAAAGTTCCATTGTCATGGAGGCTAAAATGGATTTTGGGCAGGCTCCTCTGGTCTCAATATTCATCAAGAACTTTTGAAACTTTTTGTGAAGATAGGAAAATACATTATCTTCTTAGGAATATAATTATTATTTCAATTGGTGCTAGGGAGCAAGAGTTATGGTACAAAAAGTCCATTTTTAGGTGTGGCGGACAAAAAACTTTTCACACAATATTTTTTATTTTTTATCTCTAAAAATTTGTTTCTTATAGATTGTAATTTTATCAGTACGGGAAGCTTTTATTCATTCCATTTGGATTTGTGCTGTGAAAGTTATGGACAATCTTATTTTTTGGGCAATTAGAGCATCTTGTTGAAAAAATAAGTTGTAGGATTCATTTTTGAACTCAATTTTCACAATTTAAAAAAAATAAAATTCACAAGGTTAAGATCTCTTGCTAGAACAATCTCATTGTTGAGATTAGTGTATTTTAATTCCATCTTAGAGCTATTAACGGTTTTAATTTTCCTTCAATCTTGAACATATTTCTATTTAACAATTTTTAAATACATGAAAATTTAGTGATTTTTTTGTTAATTTGTTTTCTTAGCAGGATTCCAATCTCAATTCTTCAACATAAAAAATCAGAAATTCAAAATCAGTAGTCCAAAAATTTTAAATTAAAAAGATTCAAAGCCAAAAAATCTAATTGAATAAGGTGCAAAAAAACTATTTTTTTTACTTTAAATGCAATTATCTTGCAATCTATGCGGTCAATCTTTGAAATTTCTTCCATACATTTATATACTAGTCTATTGTAAGATACTATTGTTAGATTTGCAAAAAAAGCAAATTAACTTTTTTTCACTTTGCAATACAAATGGTAATTCTGAGTGGATTATGATGGAAATAAGGCCTTGGGACTTTAGCGGTTAATGGAATTTCATTTCAATTAAATTAAATGAATCAATTATTTTAAATGAGTGAATTCATTTAATGAGTAAATAAATTCAAATGAATTAATGAATTTTCACCCATAAATAAATAAAATGATTTAATGAAATAAAATGAATTTAAATGAATGAATTTAAATAAATGAATTTAAATAAATGAATTTAAATAAATGAATTTCAATGTCAAATGCAAATTTCAATTGAAATTAATTTCAATTTCAATTCAATTGAGTGGTGGGGCACGCCCTTCTCCGTTGGTCAAAGCCAGTCCGCCAGCCATGTACCAAGCCCTTCCGGCAGATCCGGCCCTTTCTGCAGACCCGACCCTCTACCATGTCTTCAAAAAGTTTTAGAAAATCACAGTATTATTTCAGCCCGTAGGTACCTACCCGAACTCCAAATTGTCCCCCAAGGGGACAATGGGACTTTAGGGGTTAAAGAATTGTTAAGTAGAAGTAGGTTCAAGATTGAAAGAAAAACTAAATCGTCAATAGCTTTAAGATGGGATTAAAACACTATAATCCCAATGGTGAGATTGTTTTAGCAAGCAAACTTAGCCTTATCAAATAATTTTTTTTGAAAAATTATGAAAATTGCATTCAGAAATGAGTCCAACAAGTTATTTTCTTTGGAAGATACTCTAATTGTCCGCAAAATAAGATTGTCCATAACTTTCACATAACAAATCCAAATGGAATGAATAAAAGCTTCCCATATAGATAAAAATACAATCTATGAGAAAATAATTTTTAAAAATTAACCCCTAAAGGACCAACATGTGTTTTTGGGCCGTATAGAAATTTTGGGCAGGTACGTGTGACTAGAGATATCCATATTTGAGGCTGAAATTTTAATAGAACGTGGGAGCAAGGAATATCTTCATGTGTACCAAGTTTCATGACATTTCAAAATACGAGTCAAAAGTTGTGACCTAATATGTTACTTTTTTTCGTAACCGGGCAGTTTGGGCAGATCAGAAAAAATCATTTTTTCCGGAGTTTTTTTTTTGAAATTGGTTCTCTACATTTATATATACTTGAAAAGCTTTGAGTCACTCCATTTCAATCAATGAGTCAAAAGTTATGAGAGTTTTTGGTTTGTGAGCAGTTATGGATTCTCTACTCTAAAAAAAACTTTAAAGTCATTTATTTAACCTAATTTTTCATTATTTTTGGAAAAAAAAAAAATCTTAGGATGTAGATTGATTATTACAACATTACAACCGTTGGGATTGGCATTTTTAAATTCCATGATTAAATTTTTAACAATTTAGTATTTTGAGTCATTTTCTACTTCTTTCTATTTACTATTTTTTTCCTATATGTTGTACAATTCCAAATGATGTGAAATTTTTCATGCATATAGACAACTTGTTTAGGAAACTGAATTCAAAGAAGCACCACCTTTATCGGCATTTTTTCATTGAAAAGTGAGCTTGCAAAGTGCAGCTGCCCGGTTTTTCGCAGGATTGAAAAAATGGTTTTCAAGACTTTGAATGCTTATATCTTATGATCCACACGGTGGAATTTTCTGAAATTTTTACCACATGTTTTCAAAATATCATACTACAAGATCCTACGGTTACATGTGTCAAAAATTGTTTTTTTCCAAAAATTTGGTAGTTGTATTAGAAATGACAGTTTTGGAGCATTTTTGGTGATTACATAGTCATGAAACTTTAGGGGTTAAAAAAAAAAATTTGTGTAAGAAGATTTCTACCCGTCACACCAAATAAAAGGACCTTTTGTGCCATAACTTTTGCTCCCGGGCAACAATTGAAATAAAAATGATGTTCCCATAAAGCTAATGTGTTTTCTATCCACAAAAAGTTTCAAAAAATAATGATGAATATTGAAGCTATAGTAGCATGCCCAAAATCCATTTTGTCCCTTGAGGAGACAATGGGACTTTTGGGGTTAACTTCAAAGTTTTGTCTAACACCAAAATTTGGTGCCTCCGTCAATAAGGGGTTAAATGGGATATTCTGCGCCCTAGCATTTATTGCAAAGATATGGCTCAACTCCACCAAAAAAAAATTTAAGTCTTCCTTTGAAGCGGCCCTGTGTTTCCAACTTCATCCTCTCCATTCATGCTTTACCTAAAACTATACGCCTACACATTCATCTCACAGTTTCACATCTTCGTTGCCATATCCACGGGAAACAAAGCATTTACCAACAAAACGTACAAATCCTACCATATCTGATCTGACTGCCTAATCACAAACCAACCACATAATCTTAGATTTAATTTAGAAACAAATACAATGACCCAGGAAGAGAACGTGTGAAGATCAAACCATTGGAAAGCGACCATAACCAAGGAACCAGGCTACTGGTTTCAGTGTCCGATTTACATGACCCTGGCCCTATGATAATAAAATGGGGTGACAAAGTTACCATTTCTCTGACTTCCCTACTAATTTGGAAATCTGCAACTCTCAACATCTCCAAGCTGTAATCAGATTGGAAAACTACCTATGCAAAGCCTGGTGAGTAAGTTAATTTCAACCGAGAGACTACCAATTACATGAAAAAAAAACACCCAAAAAAACCCCGAGTCCTCAACTTCGGAACTACACTGGGACTATCTAAACTCGAGCAATCAACTTCCTGTTTGTACTAAATTAGTCTTCTACTAATCTCAATCCAACCTAAATACTAAACAGTTCTTGCATATCCACTGGCACATTCTGGTTTGCATCAGTTCCATGTATCACTATTTTGATAATGATAATATGCTACAAGAAAACACTAAAAATATTCACAAAGGAAGACGGGGAATTCTGAAAATAACCAGTAAATCCACTTGAGAGTCAATCACAAAGTGCATCAGAATAGCATCATCTGTTCGGTTCAGAGAGCATCAAAAACAATTCTTCATCGGTTATGGCACCTTTCTCCACTGCTATCTCAAGTGGCGTTTTCCCAGTACTGTCTGATGCACCTGGCTTTGATCCTCTGCATACCAGAAATTTCCAGGATATGAGAGAAGGACTGAGAGCACTTAATGTTGGCGTTTTGTACGCCAAGGTTAGCAGCTGGGAGTACTCCAGCATTAACTGCTAGCCAAGGTATGATCAGAAACGAACTCGTTTGGAACATCCTGAGGCAGGTCATCAGTGCAATTTAATGGTGCATAGCAGGTTGATACCATAAATAGCACAACATGAACCTGTTTCTGCACGTTGCTACTTGCATAGAAATTGAATAATCCTCATAAAATAAAGCAAAAAAAATAGGTTGTGTGTAAATTGTACCTTGTGAGAAGGAGCTTTGCACAAGGGTTCCTCCCATTTAAGACACAATGATGAAGAGATGTTCGACCAAGAGAATCAATAGCATTAACTTGTGCACCATGTTGAAGTAATAACTCAACTAAACTCAGTTCCCCTATCTGACAGGCAATGTGCAATAAGCTGCAACCCTGCAAATCTCTTGTGTCGGCAATAGACAACTCGCTAGAACTTGAACCCTCCGTCCGTTCCTGACCTCGCAATGGGCTTGAAATTGCTGAGCGGGGTCGGGGCGCATTGTGAGACGACAGGAGAGGTCCACTCCAGTTGCTACGAGCACTTGAAGAAACAAAACTCTTCCTTGAAAGCGCACCTGCAAGACTTGCTAGAGGAGACCGAGACGACTCAGAAGCACCCATGGCTTGCTCAAAAGTTGTATTGACGTTGGCATCTGCAGTAATTAATAATCGGAGGACTACCGGCAGCCTATTACTTGAAACAGCATCCCATATTAGTCGTGCCACTGAAGGAGCCCCTGATTTGACCTTCAACTTCCGTACGAATCTTTTCTCAACATACTGCGCAAGCAATCACCGGAGAAATCAAGTTAGAGATGAGACAATCTGAATTCCCGTACATGTCAGCGATCCAGTTCTTCCCAAGTAATCAAATATAACTCTCGGTGAAAAATAAAATAAACTTCTTTATATAATTTGATTACAACAGCCAAGCAGTCAAGTTGTGGACAGTAAGGGAAGATGATTCTAGTGAAATAATTTTTGCACCTTCAACAATAATACCGTTAACAGCACCTATATCGAAGAGCAATTTTCAAGACTCGAGTAGCCCGTGAGCAACAGATGGTGACTGAGAAGGAAGGAAACACGAACATACGAACAAATGGGACCCCGATTCCTCTCCACAATGGCCACAGTAATAGAAGCCGTGCCAAAATCGTGAAATCAAAACAAAAAAGAGCGCCATCAACTTGTTTCCATAGTCAACTGAACAAACCTTTGCGTGAATGAACTTTTCCTTGACAGCGATAGGGTCATTGGCTTTTGGTTTCACTCCTTTCAAGTCTCTGCTGTATCCATTTCTGTCATCACCAGTACCTCTGCTGAAAAGATTCAACATCACAATAGTGACCAAAAATCTCAGACGCGCAAAACGGAAGGAACAACATTAAAGTAATCGGAATGATTGGATACACACCTCTGGCCTAGTTCCTCCGAGTCTATCGAATCCGAAGCCAAAAGTTCTTCCCAGATTGTGTTGGCATATGTATTACCAACAGACTGAAAATATCTCATTACAGATGGCTCCCAAACTCTAACATCCAGTGTCAATGATCGAACCTGTCAACGACACAAGCATTGTGTGAAACGACAGAATAACATAGGAGTGCAACACAATAATCAGACACATCAAGTACAAGGAATAGTATGGCAGGTACATACATCACAATCAACTCGAAATAAAGACTACCCGTGCTAAGAAACAAACAAGCACATTGTTGCTTGCTAATAAACTGTGAGCATATCATACCTTTCTATCATGAGACTCGGTCAATAAAAAACCTCTAAACAGAGAAGGTCTTGCAAAGAACATTTAACCCAGATGATACAATCTCAAAAAATATACAGAAATCAAGTTCATCCTACCTTAGAAATTTGCACACTGAGGTTTCTGTGCACCCCTGAGCACTCTATACAGAGCAGAATTCCCAAGTTCAACGAAGCCCAATCTGGGTCACTGGCACCACAATCAGCGCAGATACAATTACCGGGTACTCTCTGCAACACGTCCAGGGGTTTTACTTGAGGTTTCGGGGCGCGTCGAGGTATGTGATCTCGGCGCGAACCACTCGAATGCACCCTTAATGATGATGTGTCTTCACCGCCATCATACTCTGAGGATGCTGCACTCAATGTACTAGTCTCACTGCCTGTCCGTTGGTGAACTCCCATTGGACTTCGATATGGCCGCTGGCATAGGTTCAAGAGATCATGAGAATCCAAAATTGCCCTCTATTAAAAACTTCAAAACAAATCCAGTCGTTTCTCTTAAGTCAGGTCCCTCCAGATTACAGTCATGTGAGTTAGAACAAACACCCCAGCCATTGTCAAAAACTTAATTGTCAGTAAAGTTATACACTGATCTACCACTTACTTCATCTGGAACTTGATTGTTTAAAAGGGACGCAATTACTCCAGTGATCTTATCCATCCAGTCCATTCTGTCGATTGCGTTTTCTGCCTAAAGACAGATGCAGAAACAACATCAGCATCAGTTAAACAATAAGGAAAAGTCGGCCTAAAACAGAGGATAGGCTGAAGGATAGACATAAAACCTGTAGTGTAAAAGTTTTCGATGGTGATATTATACGAAAACAAAATCGAAGATCCGACTGCTCTGCATCGATCTTAATTGTAGAAGTTAGCAGATTCACAGTATGGTGGGCGATCGTTTTGTCATCCTGTGTGTTCACAATTATATTAGCATATAAGTAAATGCTTGCTCAAAATGTCAAGAACGCAGCAAGAAAAGATGATGTATGCTAAAAGTCCAACAATGAGAACTGCGACATAACACAACCCTTACTAAAGAGCAGTTAGGAAACCGGGTTTTGAAAGAACTCCACTTACTGTTGGTTTGCCCCACTGTTTTCGGTAATAATATAGCATTCCTCTGCTATCCAGGACAAAAAACCTCCGCTTCCAATCGCCTCTCAAATTCGAGGATCGCTTCAAAATATACCCTTGCTTGATAGTTTGTATCTTCAAAACAATAAAGAATGTTCAGCCAGCAGTTTCTAGTCAAATCATAGAAAACTGCTTATATGGGACTTCGTGCTTGAACTCTACCTTTCCTCTTGGAGTGGACTGCATTACAGCTTCTATCATCTTGTGTGAACTGCGGCCAACAGCTTGGATTCCATCACCACCTGAGGATGCATCGATATCACTAAATGAGCGTTGATTATCTCTCTCCATTTGTCGCCGATACTCCTGCATGCGGTCTGCAAGTAATACCTGCTCAGAGTTGGCTCTTTCCCGAGACTGCTGCGCATATGTAAGTACCTGGCCCATCACATCAAATAAAATACCACGTATGATTTGCAACTACAATTAGCTCCCACAAACACGAATGCAATCTCACTGGTGAAGCTTCCAGAATGAAGAATGTACATGATATTAGCTCAGCCTTTGTTTTGCATGCATGAAGAAAGAAGATAATGGAAAGCTAGAGCAAAAAGATTTGCGGGCTTACCTGATGAATGTAAGGTTCCATTTGATGCAATAACTCGTAGCCCTGTGTCAAATAAAGACAACCTCCAATATGTTAAAATCAACAATCTTTTAAGCAATTTACTACTTACCTACCCTGAAGAAAATGAAGACCCTTGACAAGCCATCTTGACGCACCTGCTTGCTCCATGGGCAAAGTTAGAACAGTCACCTGCTTGAAGTAGCGGAGATGAGCGTCCATAGAGCCACTCACAGCTTCAAGAAACTCGAACTTTTTCTTTGCCTCGATGTTGGATAAAGCCGTCATCTGATGTTGTGAAAATAGTGTTAAAAGCTCAACTGCAGTTCAAATCCCAGCGAACAAACAGGCTTGCCAATACTAGGAGCAAATGAGAGCTAGATTGTAAAATATAGAGAAGGAAATATATCAACGCCATTTCATGACTTCCAAGGAGGAATTACCAGATTGAATCGAGCTTGCTCAAATTGTGACTTCACATTTCGCAAATCCTGGGAAAATGAAAGCAAAGCATTATAATAAGAAAAAGAATAAAAATAAAAATAAAAATAAAAATAAAATAAAAAAATTAATTGATTTTATTAATTGATTTTTTTTATTTTTTTATTATACAAATTTCTTTAAAGAATGCTGTCAATTTTGAACTTACAAACGAATCATCTTTATATCTGACAACTGGAGAGACTTTCCACTAGTATCTCTTCAGGAAATACTTGATCTCAAGAACAGACTATCCAGGTGAAACCAAGATGAGGACTAATTTACCTCCTCAAACTCCACAACGATCTCTGGCTTTGCATCCTTTTTCAAAGACAAAAACTTTTCCCGCACCTATATGGATTAGAAGTACTACAAGTTCAGCTCAAAGAATATACTTGGGCATGAAAGGATTTGAGCACTTACATTTTAGTACGTTCTCTTACTCTTAACAGTACACACTGAAATAGGCACTAACTAGTATCAAGATACCACCAAGAAAGACATTCGTGTCGCTGAAAAAAAATACTAGACAAGCAGCTAAAAATTATCCAGAATACGGTACACGCTTAGGATACTTCTCGCAATACGACGTCATCTATCGAGACACCGAAGTCTTCACAAACTGCACAATAAATACGACATAGACACAAGAAAAGATGTGACAGTACCTGGTCATAGTGTACACTGGCTTTGTCAAAGCGCTTTCTAAGTTCCTGTAGATTCAATTCCTTAAGTTAGAGCTAACATTTCATGTCAACCGTCAGCACATTGTGGAAGTTGGTTAAGTTCATTTCTTTGCCTCACTAAAATCATGCACTGTAAGAGTCGCAAGTTTCATTCAAAACTTACGAGACTTTGACATGACAGAGGCAGGACTTTATGACGGAAGAAAAAACTGCAGAAAAAGAAATTGAGAGCCAGGCCCCGCATGAATGACTAACAGCCTGTTCAGTCTACACTTTTGTTTCATAAGGTCTCCATAACTGCAACATACAGAAGACGGCAACTGTCCATAATAAGGAGCGGAAAAGCTTAGGCTCCAAAACAAGCCACAGATGCCAGGCACATCAGCTGATTATAATTTCAATCCACAGCAGAGACGTGCAAAGATAAATGCATCAAATAAACAGGGCAGTAAACACAGGTACAAGAATAACACAGCCCATTGTATGTTAAATCCAAAGCTCCTCACCAACCTTAACATTCTGCAATCAAAGACGAACAGAAGCCAGCAAACGAGTCAATAAATGCTCCCTGGTACATAAAACCAGGCCATATACAGAAATAACCAAGTGACAATTCTGGTATTAATTTTTTGAATCAATGGAACAAACCTTAACGTCTTGAAGATCGTTACTCACAAACTGCGTCAAACGATCATTCAGCATGTGCTCCACCTATAAAAGATCAATAATTCCTCACATTATGATTAATACCACTTAGAGCCTAGATGCCACTCCCGCAACACTTTTATGGACGAAGTTCAAAAGCACCAAACCTATCATATGATTACTGAGCGCATGACAAATTCAATACGCAAGTACCCTATTCAAAATTATGTGAGAAATCTGGCAGGTCTGAAGCACCTGTGAACGAAGGACCTCCTTGTACGTTCCTATTTCCCTGAGCGCAATAGTGAATCTTGTCATCACAGGTCCTGACAAAAATCCAGAATAAAAAAATTCAGCAACAATCAAAGATTAGAAAAGACAACATTAAGAGAATAAGTTTGCTACTAAAACCGGCAATAAATCAAAGTTCAATGAAACAATCCAAATCTCAGATTAAGTGAGGCTATTTTATAGGCCTTGTTAGTCCGTAAGTGGAATGAACACAATCCACAGGTTAGTGCTATATTTCAACTCAAAAATGGACACCAACAGCGAATAATAAGTTATTGTATATAAGCGAGTTTGCCCTCCCAAAATTGGGCACTAGGTTAAGTTTTAGAACAGATCTCTCAAATAACACGAAGGTCGAGGAACTTTTTCTTACATCCAAATTAGTGAAACACACCAAACATTTCCACACATGAGCATTATTTGGTCCACATGATTGTAATCTGGTTGTTTTCAGCCTATCCACAAGAATTCATCTGAGTATAATCATTATTGTATCCAAATGCAGCAAATGACATCTATGGAATTCAGAAGTAGTAGATTACTGTAAACGGAGTTCCAAATAATTTTTTTCGAAATATATAATTATTCAAAGAACAGTTAATCCTGAAAATTCACCTACCAAGCAGCAGACCCTGTGTGCAAAGAAGAAGACAAAATGTAGGTGTAACCAATGAAATATAGAATACAGCCTCCAATCGACAAAAGACGAGACATGCACGTAATGAAAGACGAGAAGGTGATCCGGAAGAGGGGCATAGAATTAAAGGAACAGCAATTTGTCAATTGTGTACCACTTCCTAAATAACTGAACAAGAAGCCATGGTCGATCAAATGAATAAGAAGAGGGCCAGAAGTCTCGTGGTAACGATTAAATTGCTAAAGCTGGTACCACTAAAATTTCAATAATTCGTTTAATATTCACAAGATTGTAGCAAAAGAATAGTGCAGAAGAAGAACCTCCAACAGCTACACTAATGGGATCATCATGGCCTCCTCCAAACGTCTCCAGAGCATTTGCGAAAGCAATGTCGCCATCGTGCGCTTCTCCCAGCCCGTCCCTGTGGTACAACAAACCACACATTAATAGAATTTCAAGACGAAACTGTTTTCTCCCGTTTCCTACACTTTCCCAACATCAGAAAGCCCAGAAATACCGCTTTCAAAATATATAGAACAGACTGAACCACATCAGTAACTACTTTAAGCTAACAGGCACTTATGAGGTCATGGTTGAAAATCATACGTGTACTTGCGACACCCTTTATAGAACCGTTGACATCGCTCCCTCAGTGCCTCTGCACTTTCCTCAAGAGCCTGGAGCTGTCACCCGTGATGATCAAATCAGCACAGAACTTCACATTGAAATTCTTTTGACATTATTCAAGCAGCAGCCTACAAAGACCACGAAATACAGCAAAAAGAAGAGTCCATTCCCCCATCTGGAAGGGCTTGCCATACATTTACCTGCTTCCTAAACATGGGTGAATCGTCAAGCTTGGCGAACTGCATGGTTGCAGGATTGTCAAAAACTCGACGGGTAGAGTTAAATCTTCATAAATCTGCAGTTGTCTCCTAGAGGATGCTAACTGTACGCTTGAGTAGGTAATTCGTAAAACCAACTTCTGCCGTTATTGCAGATCTCCGTCGCTCCGCACCGCTTTTCAAAGTAATAAACCGCTGACAGCGATAAGCGATAGGGAGAAGTTACTGCCGAGCAAAACTGCTGTGAGCGCACGTGCCCTGTGAACAATATTTTGAGCAGTTTCAGTAGTGAACGACTCTATCAAATACCGCGTTCAATAAAAAATCAACCTCTAAGAACCTGCCCCAGCCTAGCATAAAAAAATGAAAAGAAGATAAGCTTGCATGTTCAACATAACTAACACAAACTAGACTGAAAATAGGTGCACAATAATTCTCAGTAGAATGTGATCGCAAAATCGCAAGGACACCTTCAGACAAAACGGAAAAAAAAACTACATCTAAAAGAATTAACTAGTGTATACATCAGAAGAAACAATGGCTATAGGCCTTCAAATTGATCACTTGAATCACTTCGTCAAATACTATTCCATGGCCAAATCAAACTTATGGACGATACAGGAGTCTTGTGCACATGAAGTGCTGGACCGGTAAACCATTCGAAAAGTACATGTTGGCTAAATTTGAAACCAAAAATGACTAAGTTTGCTCTCTTTTCGGGTTCCCAAAACACCAAGCACTGGATACTACAACAATGATCGGTGTTCGGTAAAATTCACCTTAACCAAGCAAACGCGTCGCAGTTCCAGCATTTCAACTGGAATTCGGCACTTCTAGCATTCTCTCAAATGCGACCTCAGTTCGCTTAATAGAATATCCCAGGCATACCTACTTGGAAGTGCAACAACTACTGGAAAATCATGCTTGCAAACAGCGAAATCTTCATTCGCTTACTAGCTACCAATGTATTTCGAAACCAGACTCCTCAGGGACCTACAATTTCCTTGACAAACATTGAATACTAAAAGAAGAAAACGAAAGCGAAACACCTAGTCGGATGTAAAAGAGAACCTACAATGAGTGCATTCCAAACCTGCTTGAACGCGATACGGTACCAACAAGAAAAGACGAATAGGTGCTCCATGTCAACCTAGCAGGCGCTCTTTCATTTCCTCATTCCTTTCTCTACCATGAAAAAATACAAACAGCACGAAAGAGATTTACGAAAAGTGTGAAATCGAGAATAATTCGCGTTATATGACGAATTGGAGCGAGAATCTCGCGCGTGAATAAGCAGCCTATAGTATTGTGGATCGTGCATTGGAAGTCGGAACCCTAGGTGGACTAATAGCTGAATGATTAGAGGACGGACTCGGACATCAATGAGGAAAGGGGAAAGAAGTGCAGAGAGGTTACAAATAGGTGCTCCATGTCATACGCTGTGCAACCTAGCACGCGCTTCAATCCCTCATTCCTTTCTCTATCATGAGAATTTGCAAACACCTCACAAAAAGTACGAAATCAAGAAAAAACGCCATTTCATGACAAATTCAAGATCCTCACGCGAGAACAAGGTTCCCATGACATTGCGAATCGTGAATTGAAAGTCGGAAACCCTACGAAGGTCGGATCCTTACAGAGCGCGATCGATGGAGCAAATGCAGAGAGTTTACATAAAAAGGAAAAAAATAAATTAATAAATGAGCAAGAAGGAGATGAAGCTTACAACAAGATTGAGAAACCTAATGTCGAACAGATTGCACAGAAAATTCCGCTAGCTGCTGTTCTTTCCTCTGCTGCTCCTTGAGGGCCATCAATGCTTGATCACGAATGACGCCCCGGTGTAGGTTGACTCGTTCTTCCTTTTGCATAGAGTGCACAGAGAAAATGCCAGCGCCTGTAATGCAAAGTACGCCAACAAGGAAACCAATAGCCCCGCGCCTGCTCCCCATTGTCCACTCCACCCGAAACCTACAAAACAAACATCGCTCCAAAAAAAATTTCCTCGCAGTGTTCTCTCCACTCTACCTGCTCCTCCGCGTACGCAATTTTCCCCGAAGACGAGATCGAGCAATGCTCCGTGTTTTGCAAACTCGGCAACAGGGCGAAATCGACACTTCAGACTTTAGCAACCCCCCTCAGGAAGACGGCGAGACGGACATGGAGACGGGCATAGGGGGACACGGCGATAGGAGCAAATCAATCACGGTCGAAGATCCCACCTACCTTTCACATTCAATTCATGGAACCATTTCATTATTCGTCAGGGACCGTCCACTGGTTCATCAAATAATAAGTTTGTCATGAAATCTGAAGTTCGCCAGTTACCCACACATAAGTTAACTTATTTTGGAGTCAGGCAGATTTTCTGAATACCGGTACGTCTGTCGTTGCCAAAGCATACTTAGAATTAAAAAATAAGAATTGGTTTCTCAAAATTTCACACATTTTCAAGAAATTGGAATTCTTTAACCCCTAAATGTCCAAGGCCTGTTTTGGGCTTCCTGGAATTTGCTCTAAATTGAACAAAATGCCAACATTTTGATAAGTTGTATCAATTTTTTTTGAATTGTAACCGTACAAATTCAAACTAGACATATTAGAGATCTCATAGGAAAAGAAAACACAACAATATCACTTATGGAGTGAAAGATTATAATGTTTGACCATGAAGGTGCTAAAACTGCAGAAATCTTTCAATCTTCTTTACACAAATCAACTCTAAAAAGTTGGTGACCAAAAAAATATGAGGTTAAAGGGCCTATCTTGTATAACCTTGATCAATTTATGGCTTCTTAAAATCTACTCTACAATTTTTTAAATGAATTTTGAATGTGATTTTTTCTCCAAGGTCTAGTGTATTTGAGGTTCATCTCCAAGAGCTCGCAACACTATGGGAAGTCAAGATTGCAATGGGTACCCTTGTACAAAAACTTGAATAGCAAAATCACTATCATTTATTTTCAAGATCAGATTTTTGGTGCTAAAATTAGACTTCAAGAATAACTTTCTAAAAATATAAACTCCTAAAAATAGCAACTTGGTTAGGTTTTATTTAACTTCAAAGTTTTGCAAACACCACATTTGGGTGCCTCGGGCATTTAGGGGTTAACTCCTGAAGGTCCAGAGGCAGTTTTAGTGTGCTAATAACACTATTGTGACGATTTTATTAAAACAAAAAATTGCAAGCAAAAAATCATTTAGGTAAATGTGGATTTTATAAATGATTATTCTTGAAGATTCTATTTTTTTCACCATACAAGAAAAATTGAATAATTCTTTAAAAATTTTGAATTTTTTAAAATTATTTCATGTCGGAGATGATAGTTGTGAGTCTACGATTTGCATGCTTCATCGGCAAGGGTAGTAAATGTTATCTATGTTGCCTCTTCGTGAAGTTGGATTCTACATTTATATGCTATAGCTGAATATAAAAACTTGGAACTCTTTTAAACTTGGCATCACAAGGAAAGATGTGAACTCCTAAAATTCCTAACGAACCATATTTTGGTGTTAACAAAACTTTGAAGTAAAATAAAAATGTATCCAAATATTATTTTTGGTGATTTCTTTTGTTGTATATCCTTTAAAGTCTATTTTAAGCATCAAACATCAATTTTGAAAATAATTGTTTACAATTTTTCTATTGAAGAATTTTTGCAATTTTTTCCATTTCAAATCTTGAATTTTTAGTAAAAATGGCTCTTGGAAATGAGCTTCAAATATTGACTAGATCTTGGAGGGTAATCACATTGAAAATTCGTTTAAATTTTTCTAAGAAGCTATAAATTAATTCTAGTTATGCATGTTATGTTCTTTAACTCCTCAAGGACTAAGCATTGAAATTTCAAATAATGGATGAATGCAAATACATCCCAAGCACAAAATAATGTGTTTTTCCATCCATCAATTTCTTAAAAATTCTTGTGTTAGTTCTTAACGTATATATGGTATAGATTTTGAAGAAATGTCTTTGCAAGTATCTATTTGTAATATGTAATGGTATGTTTGATTTCAAAAAGTAAACTTTCATTTCAAAAAATCACCCTTTTAAAATGACTTGAATCAAAAATAAAATTAAAATACTTAAAAATCACTATAATTAGAACTTAGCATATGAACTTCAAAGAAAAAATCCTTTGGAAAATAGCAAATATTCAATCTACAATTGGTTTTGGAAAATATTTTTAAATTTGACTTCAAATATATCAAAAGATATAGGTTTGTGTATTGATTGATCTAATTGTATAATCATGATTTTCTGTATGATCCATAAATCGTATTTTACAGCTATTGACAATGTTTGACAATCATCATCAAATCATTGTACTAAGTTAAATTTTACTCACAATTGGTATCCCTTGGTCCTCGAGGGATTAATTTTATATCTTTTTCAAAACCTCAATTTTAGACTTGACATGTAAAAAGAAGATTGAAAGACTTTAAATCATTTTTAAAATTTTCACACCTAGACTCAACATTATAATTATTCAATCCATAAGTGATATGATTGAGGGTCTTTTTCCTATTCAATCTATATCATGTCTAATTTGAATATTTGTAGTCACAATTTTATATAATATGTCATTTTCAATGCTCGGCAGCTCAAAAAATTCTTAAAAAACCATTTTTAAAAAAAATAAAAGTTTGAAACTGGTTCTATATATATATATATATATATGGAAAGCTTTGAATCATTCTATTTTGATTTATGAGATGAAAATTATGAGGTGTTCTAGTTTGCGGGCAGTTATGGATTCCCTAATCTAAAATAAACTTTGAAGTCCTTTATTAGTTTATTTAACTCAATTTTCAGTATTTTTGAAAAAAAAATAAAAAAATTGGGTGTAGCTAGGTTATTACAACATTATAGCCATTGGAATTGGCATTATTTAGTTCTATAATTAAATCCTTAACAATTTAGTGTTTTGAATCATTATCTGCTACTGTCTACTTACTATTTTTTTTATATGTTATACAATTCCAAATGATCTGGAATTTTTCAAGCATATAGCCAACTTGACTTCAAAAATGAATTTAAAGAATAACCACTGTTCTAGACAATTTTTCATATAAATGTGACCTTGTGAAATGCAGGTGCCCATTTTTTTGTAGGGACGAAAAAAGGATTTTTTCCAATTCAAACACTAATATCTTGCAATCTATCATGGTGGAAAATTTTGAAATTTTTTCCACATATTCTCAAACTAGCGCACTACAAGATCTTATGGTTACATGTGTCCAAATTTTTTTTTTTTCTAAAATTTGGTACTTGGATTAGAAATGGCAGTTTTGGAGCATTTTTGGTGAAAATATAGTAAAAAACCTTTAGGGGTTAATAAACATTTGTCCAATTAATATGAATTCATTTGGTTTAAAATTTTGCCTAAAATAAGATCATTGTTTTTAAAATATGACCTTTGAACACTTATTTGGTTCATCTAACATTGATTGCTATTTAGAATCAATAATCTTGGAGACAAAAACATCATTACTTTCTTTAGCCTAGTATTATAATTTTTTAACACTTGTAAAATAGTGAATGCTTTGCATTTGTTTACTTCATAAACAAAAGATAATTAGTTTATAACATATACAAAGACAAAAAAATTTAACATGCATTGATTATTTAGCATATTGTGGGCGCTAGATTACCCACAAAAACTTAAGTTCAAATGAAGAGCTATCAAACTCATTACACAATCCACCTTGTAGTTGTTGAAATGCAATTTTATTTGATAAGTAGAAATTGTAAATAACTCCAAATCAACACTTGCATGTTTAAATTTTCAACGGTGAAAATCATGAAAACACTTTACTCTTTCCATTGGGACCATTTTCAAAGCAAATGGATAAGTATAACTTTTTAGATTTCAAATCAAGTGAAATTGGCAAGCTCTGTTCGAAGCTGGGGAATATGTACCATATCTTTGGCCGCACATAACATGCTAAATTTTCCAAATCATCCCCCCGGGGTGTGGAATTGATCAATTTGATCAAATTATTATTGATCACCCTAAAACCACCACATTCATCCATTCAAGTTCAGTACAATATATGGCGGAAGTATATAACCTATTCATAGCCCAGTCTAGGATACATTTTCATCATGGTACATTGGATCCAAAAAAACCAAATTGGCTAAATTAATTATATCCATATATTTATTATAATTTTCATTCATCTATTATGTCAATAATATATTATCTCAAATACTTTTCAAATATTTAGGAGCAATGCAAACTCAATTTGCCACACTAAAATCAAACCCTGCTAGAATGACAGAGACAACCTAAGCAAAACAATCCAAAAAGTTTGAAATTCATCTAAATTGAAGGAAACAAATATCAACATCTTGGGCAATAATCTCCACTTGGTGACCACCAACTTTTTAACATTTGCCTCTTGCTCTCACGCCTGCAGCTTCCAAACAGTGATTCGTTGTTAGGCACGTCCCTTCTTTGTTGCAAACAATAGCTGTGCCATATGTGACCAACTCCCCTTACTTTACCACCTGCAACTTCAAAAGTAATCACATGTACACTGAAAATGGTTCAAAACACCAACCACTTGATCATGAGTGATGGTTGGAGTACACATCATGAATTCTTCTTCGAGCATAAGTGGATATGAAATCAACTATATCTTCATCTGTGGCACCAACACGTAATCCAAGCGAACAAAATCAAAATCAATGTCATCACCATCTGTTATTTGTAAATAAGCAATATCCACAAAAGGGCAACAGGGAAAGGTATTCGGTCAATTGCGGAACCTCTTATATAGCACATGCTAAGGATGGATGTCGCTTGAAGACCCTGTTCGCACGTACCTCAGGATCAGACAGGGACGGACCTGAAAACGGCTCTCAATGGACGGACCCTGGTTTCGATGGCCAAAGATGACCAGGATGGGATTTACGGACGGACACACTTGTAACTCGACGGCAACGTTGGGGGACGGATTGGGATGATGGCCTAAGATTGCGAATCACTGGAGCGACAAACTAGGGCGACGAACTAGTTTTGGGTTTAGGGGTGACGAACATAGTGGACAGCCTAGTTGTTGGTTTCCACTTTAGGGGGGGCGGTTCAGTCGACAGTCTAGTCGACGGATTTAGGGAGACGGCCTAGTTGTCGGATTAGCATGGACAGACAGGGAGACGGCCTAGTCGTCGATTTAGCATGGACGGTCAAGGAGACGGCCTAGTCGTCGGTTTAGCATAGACAGTCAGGGAGACGGCCTAGTCGTCAATTGCAGGATAGACCTGTTGTGAAGGGACAGTGATCACCAGTCCTTTTTTTTGGCACCATGGGCCAGATAGCACCATTTCAGAATAAATATGTACTTTCTACCAAATAAAAGTAATCTTTTGTGGCCAAAATAATTTTGTTCTTATTATCAATGTGGATGAATTTGCCAAATTTGGATGGAAATATGCATGAATATGATTGAAAAGTGATTTTTGGACAAAACATGGATGAACATAGAAATACAATGCTTCACCAAATTTGTCAGTGTCAACCATCTTGGCACTTTTTCAAAATAAAAATAAAAAGGTTGGTGATTGCAAGGTGGGAATCGGTCAGGCCTATCACGCAAACAAGGAAGAATACTTATTGAAAAAAAACTAGGTTTAGGAGGAAAAATTCACCTTTATTTACATTGAGCAAAGTGAAAACATATCAGGAGGTACAAAGTGATGATGTTTCACAATGAACACCCCTCTTGTCCTATCCTGAAACAAGTTCTAGTACTAAATACTAGCGCTAAGGGCCTCTTCACACTATGGCCGTCCAAGTCGAGAGGCCGTGGAACTCTGTAGTATGATTGGTGGAATCGACGGACCCTACAATATGATTGGTGGAAACGATGGACTCTTGACTTAGATGGCCATAGTGTGAAGAGGCCCTAAGTACTGAGCGGCAACACCGTCGCCTAGGGCATTCGAGGCTGTTTTGCACGCAGCTTTTCTTCCTGCTTGGCACTGCGGAAGCATCCAAGGATAGTATCAAGTAAAATTTGCAAGCTTTACTCTTCCACTAATGATACATATATGCCTTTGAGGATGGGGATGGACCAAATCTGATTCAGATTGCCATTGTTGGAAACTTGGAATTCAACAGCCTTGGTAATAAAGCGAACACAACCAGGTTCTTAGCTTTTATCCACTTTTTGAATGTATGAAGGTGTTTGTGAGCGTGGTCCACTGTGCCTTCCAAGCAATGGATCTTGCTAATGTTTTCTAAGTTTTCGTGGATGGGCAAAAGAAATCCCTACAAGTGCAAATGATGACTTTCAACTAGTTGCCAATGATCTGGGTTACGATAATCTAACAGTGAGCTCCTACCATATTTCTATCTATCCTAGGTCAAGTGTAGATTGGGTAGTCAATACTACTTCTAACAACCAAACTAACTGAAATGGGATCCCCTAGGTTCCTTCCATGAGCCCCTAAGATTCTCTTCTGTTTTGTAACTTCCGGTACACTCTTAGAGTCCTAGGTTTTAATCCCTAAGGTTAGTTCTCAGTTTTAATTTTTTACTCCTAAATTTTTACTTCTAAATGTAACTTTAGACTTTGGCTTCTAAATCTAGAAATTTACTTTGTAAATTATTCTAGAATTTTACCTTCTAAATTGAACTCTATGTTTTAACTTTTAACTCTAGATTTTTACTTTTTAAATCTAATTCTAAACTTTAACCTCTAAATTAAACTCTATGTTTTTACTTTTAACTCTAGATTTTTATTTCTAAAACTAACTCCAAATTTTAACCTCAAAATTAACTCTAGATTTACTTCCTAAATCTAATTCTAAATTTTAACCTCTAAATTAACCTCTCAAATTAACTCTAATTGGGTTTTTGATTTTTCAATTTTACTCTAGTTTTAACTTTTCCAACCTAATTCTAGATCTTACTTCCTAATTCATGGACTTCTAAGTCTAAACTTTCTACCTTTCGTTGATCTATTCTTGCTAATTACAGATTAAGGTCTAATCAAGAACAATTGAGAAGTAACTAGGAAAACAAGGAAAAAGTGAATACCAAAGACTAGTTTTAATGACTTACCTCATTGCTACCGGTGTTGAAAATAACTTTGTCCATGTGTTCGTACGCATCTTCATCCATGGTATTTCTTTGGTTATTTCTTTTCTTCCCAAAGCTCACCGCTTAATTTAAAAGAATATTACACACTAACCTCCTTCTTTCTGTTCTTCCTTCCTTTTCTTCTTCCTCTCTTCTTCTACACTAAGGCACTAATTTCAAAAGGTGGTTGCTTTTAGTGACTTACTGCTTTTCAACTTCAAAAATTTGTACCTACTTCCAAAAAAGTCCAAAAAATATGAAACGACTTTGGTCAGATGCCAATTCCATTTTTTTCTTCCTACAAATATTTACTAAAAATTATTTCAACAAAAAGTTTAGCTTCCCCCCAAAGGCAACTAGCTCTTATTAACCCCTATTGTAAATGCCCAAGGCCTATTTTGGGCTTCCTCAAATTTGCTCTAAAATTAAACAAAATGCCAACATTTTGATAAGTTGTATCAATTTTTTTGAATTGTAATCGTACAAATTCAAACTAGACATGTTAGAGATCTCATAGGAAAAGAAAACACAACAAATTCACTTATAGAGTGAAAGATTATAATATCTGACCATGAAGATGCTAAAACTGCAGAAATCTTTCAATCTTCTTTACTCAAATCAAATCTAAAAAGTTGGTGACCAAAAAAATATGAGGTTAAAGGGCCTACCTTGTATAACCTTGGTCAATTTATGGCTTCTTAAAATCTACTCTACAATTTTTTTAAATGAATTTTGAATGTGATTTTTTCTGCTCATTTCCAAGAGCTCTCAACACTATGGAAAGTCAAGATTGCACTGGGTACCCTTGTACAAAATCATGAATAGCAAAATCACTATCATTTATTTTTAAGATTAGATTTTTGATGCTAAAATTAGACTTCAAGAAGAACTTTCTAAAAATATAAACTCCTAAAAATAGCAACTGTGTTAGATTTTATTTAACTCCAAAGTTTTGCAAACACCACATTCGGGTGCCTTGGGCATTTAGGGGTTAAATGGTCGCTGTACCTTACTCCAGAACTCAGTTGTAGTCCGTCTCCCATGAAAAGAGTAGATCTATCACTCCTGTGAGTTAACATGTGCTTCAATCAGCACATTGAGTGCAAGTCTTCAGAGTCTGAGAATTGCAACAAGTAATCTTCGCCTTAAATTTTTTCACGCTTCCTAAAGTGTGATCTCCGTCTCCTGTCGCGTCTTCGAAGCTGCTGATTTCGGAAACCGACCCACGTGGTATGAATGCAATGTGAATTATACCAAATGCACGCAGTTCGTCACTTTTGTGCTCGGATTGAATAGATGCTCTCTGTCGCATGCACTTTTTTTCGAAGTCTCCGTAGAGCACTAGCACTGAGGCACGATGGTTGGAAAGTTTTGACTAATTTGCACAATAGTGGAGGTATCCCAATATGCTATCTGATTTCTCCAACCAGTTTCAACGAAATTGGCAATCTCCTACTGCCGAAAATGAGACTCACAAGCGGTCTCGTTTCATATCTGTGACCAATATAGATTTACAATATGCCATGTTAATTGAAGCTTGTCAAGTTATTGGAATTTCTTTTGAAACTTTCGAGATCCCCACAGACAAAGATCCCAAACCCTGGCTCAGGGTCCTCCATAACTTTGGAGCAGAGCAAGTAGGGTATGTGAGAAGGCTAGAATGGTTGCTATGCAATGCAGACTTTCCTGCATAGGGTTTAGTAATGGTTTTGCAAACAGGGTTCCTTACAGATTGATATCATTCACCTACAACTTTCATAAGAACAAGAGAGTCCTCCTTACTTTGGATATAGTCTTTCATAATTACCTCGTAGCTTATCAGGTTTGCTGAAAATTTGGAATTTTGTTTTGCTGGGCACGAGAAAGAGGAGCTTGTAGCATGGAAATCGCCGCCAAGAAAACCCTAGACGGAAAGCGTGACTATCTTCCAGTAGCACGCACATTGCGAGACAAGTTGGCTGGGCTGATCACATCAAGAGACACGAATCTCGGGACTCAGAGGAAAATTTTGTTCGATGTATCACAAGAATTGGACCTTGTTCTGGCTAACAAAGCCACCCATCGATATGTTGGGATCAAAACCCTCGATGGAAAGCGTGACTATCTTCGAGTAGCACGCACATTGCGAGACAAGCTGGCTGGGCTGATCACATCAAGAGCCACGAATCTCTGGACTCAGAGGAAAATTTTGTTCGACGTATCACAAGAATTGGACCTTGTTCTGGCTCACAAAGCCACCCATCAATATGCTGGGATTTCCATTTGCACACATTCGTGCTGCGAACATGAACAGGTCTTGAACCCTGCCCTCTGGAGCGCGCTGCCACTGGAGCTTCTGCAGCAGGTGTTTGCGAAGCTGCCTTTTTCCAACATCTGCCGCCTCCCCGTCCTTTCCAAGGAATGGAAGTTGAGCTTGCAATCCTCCATTTCGGGGTTCACCCTAGCATTGAAAGAGTTCTCTCCCAGGATATTGGCACGAGTCACTTGGGGGGGAGATCTCAATTTTGGGCTGCATGTTTTGGATGAGAGAAAGAATCGATGGCACGAATTGCATGTCTCTATTGCCCGTGGCGTCTCTATTGCAAACCGCAGGTGCAGTGCTGGTCTCATTTTTTTCAAATTACTTCAGTCTTGTACTTTTGATTGGCATTTTTAATAAAACATTTTCGGCTCATTTTGGTTTTTTTTGTGATAAATCCATCACTTTTGGCTGATTGTCCCAGTCAAATAAAATTTTGTGCAGACTGAATGAACTTTCCTCCGTATACAGATGGGAGCACATGAATGGCGCGGCGGATGCAGGGCTGGTGTGCTACGTCCACAAGGACTTCCATACAGGTTTGAATCGTATATATGTGATCAATCCAATGACTGGAGTCGTTAATCAACTCCCAAATTTGAGCTTGTTGACAAATTCGGAGCTTACCATGATGCGGATCATCGTGGACCGCAACACATTTCACTACAAGGTCATTGTAGTGAAGCATGCTCCGCCGGTGGAAGCCGAAGTATATAATTCTGAGGTCCAACAGTGGACCAAGCCGAAGCCATCACTGGGTCGCATTTTTGGCATTGCACACGATTGGAGTCAGGGTGAACACGCAGTCTGGAGAGTAAATAAATTAGGTCCCTGTGCATATGACTGCCGTGACGGAAAGTACCATGACTTTGGACAGGATGAAGAGAAGTGGTTGGGGGAGGAGGTGATCTCGTATACCCTCCTGAAGGACCGTCTCTTTGTGCTGTACTATGTACAGTATTGGGAGTATAGCGACGACGACGCTTTTATCGTGGAGTACTGTGTTTCAGAGAATGCGACATCATGGGTGAAGGAGGAAACACACTATTGCCCAGAGATTTCTTGGATGCCTGAGCCAGTAAGCAGGATTCATGCTTGCAATGGCTTCCTGTTCATGTTTGTTCTAAGGCAAGAGCGTGGATGGATTTTCGACCCCCACAAGAAGCTTGAGAATGGATGGGTTTTCGACTTGGCTACCCATGAGTGGCGTGCACTTCCTCCGGTTCCTTGGAGGTCCACTATTGAGTCGCAGTCTTTTTTGAGAAATGCGATGTGTGAGCTCCACTGGAATATTCAACCGTAATACGTTTTAATTTCACCTTGTGGATAGGGTCTCTGGAATTTGTCGAAACTTTTAGTTTTCAGAAAGAAATGATTGGTGTTGCAAATAGAGGTGATGTTGCCATTTACATCTTGTAAAATTTTGAATGAGTTGAAATGCGGAACATTGACTAACATGGATTAAGCGCGAAGTGATGTCACATGTTTTTGTCCATGTGTCTTTTTATAAATTAGACCTCAGATGTGAGTTCAAACTGCGAGTACAATAAAATGGTATTAATTGACTCCATTGATCTCTTGGTCCTTTCTGTATTGTGTATTGAGAATTCAAACTGAGATTATGAGTTTAGACTGTGAGTACAGTAAAGTTCTGAATGACTGAATTACAGAATTCAAAATTCTGTTAACGGTAACTGATTTGAAACCACTTAGCCAGTACAACCATTTGATGGTTGAGTCTAAACCTTCAACTCCAGAAAATGGTCCAAGTCTTATATTTATGGCTTCATCTCGGCTACCCATGTGTTGGGGCTATCCATGTATTGCGGTAGGAGCGGTAGCGAACCCTCGAGAACGACGTCCTCTATAATTTGGAAACACGATGGGAAGGGCGTCTTTGTTTCCCCGTGGGATCAGTATTGCGAAAAGAAAAGAAACTAACTAGTTCCAGTTGCAAGTGCTACATCACAAAGTACATCTTTCCGGTGCCGTTTGCCCAGACAATGTTTGTCTCGTAAGTCCATTTGCCTGCGCCATTGTATGGATTGCTGCAGGGTGTATGGGATGCAATAAATTTGGCTGGAGGAAAACCAGGTTCCGTATGCAAGAAGAAGCTGTAAGTGGCCAATTAACTGAGTTGCATTGCGAAGGCCACCTCCACTGCAACGGCACCTGATCAGCTCCTGCACCTCCGAAACAGGTGACCATCTTTGTTTCCAGGCATTGGTGACTCCAATGGTCGTGATGCGTGGAGGTCTCTGTGTATTTTGATAATTAGGGTTTCCCATTTCCCCGAAATCAATTTGAAAGAAAACAATGAACATCGTTAACTGAATCTCTGTATTGATGGGAAGATTGTGTATACTACCTCTGTTGCGAACATTATTTTTGACACACTGATGCGTTCTTGTATGACCAGGATGTCTGTGTGATTGCTCTTTACAAATCTCCATTGCAAAAAATCTGTGCTCTTGTGATTCTACAAGAGACGAAGCAGTGGAAACCTTCTTGAGCTTGGAGAAGGTCCGCAGCATCCTTCCAGGGTTAAGTTCGCTGAAGAGAGAACGTTGATGTAAGACTTGGATCCAACTGAAGATATTTCTTAAATTTTTAGTGTAAGTTCTGGGCGTTTGTTGATTTTACAAACCTAAAATTTGTTCTGGAGTGGATGGAAGGCTAAAATGTTCAGGCCTGGAACTAGGGCAAAGAAGTCACGTGTACGTAGGGCATGCTGGCCTTGAATCAGATGCGCAAGTGGCAATGCACACATCATTCTCTGCGTTGTACTTGCAAGTTTCTTTGTTACAGAAGTCCTCCCTCAAAATCTAGGACCAGCTCACCTTCTTTCAACTTAACTTAGTTCAACTTCAATTGGATTGAAATTCCTCCCATGAACCTCGTGACATTACTTCAAATATGTTATGAATGCAAAGAGTGGCATTTTGCACAGATGATGCCGGACTCCTTTTTGAGTAGATGGGTTTGTGCAGGATCTCACCCAGGAGGACTGTCAGCTGTGGGCATGAAGATAGCATATGTTCGCTGGTTAAGCTTAGTTCATTGTCAAGCGTTCCCTTTGGGAAAATAACCGGTTGGAGTTTGAAAATGGAGGATCCAAAACTGGACAAAAACTTGGTAGGACCAAGAATCAGCTGGTATGTCAAGGTAAAAAGGGTGGATATATAGCTGTTGCTTTCATAAAATTGTCAAATTTTAGCAGCTTGGCATTTTGAATCTATGGCTAATTTCTTGGGTTGTTGGAGGCAGGAATGTTCTTGGATAGAGTTGCTCATGGTGGCAATCAAAGCTCCATCATTTGTGTCTGCCCAATTGTAATAAACTTTGGAGTTTAGTTTCAAAACTAGGCATGTCTTTGAAAGAAGAAGATTGTAGCCTTTGCAAATTTGAAGTTATAAAAAAAAGGGACAATGAGAATTTGATACTGGAATTTCTAGTACCCCGTTGGGAAAAAAAAGCAAGCAACATTACTGGGGCAGCTTCGAAAACTTCCCCAACAATAATTCCATCTCCACATTGAAGTTAGATAGTTTTTGATTTGGTGGAGAAACAAAAATTACTCACATGGATGCAAGGTGACAATGTGAAGCCCAATGTAGGCATTGTAGGCCTTCTTGATGAAGATTGCCTTTTAACTGTATGGTGGATCTTTCTGGGGCAGGCAAGGTCGATACTTGTAGGAAGAATAGCCCTTTAGCCCTTTTATAATTGATAACTTGCCCGTGGAACTACATGGAGTAACTTGATATTATTTGACAATGGAGTTGGGGTTGTCATTCAAATCTTGCTAGAAAAGATAATTGAAATTCCCTCTTTATTTTCCCTACATCCATGGGAAGAAATATGAGGTAGGAGGTCCATAAAGCATCCATTTAACAGGGTCATTCTCTAGGTGTCCGCGATGGGTCTTTTGATTTTAAAGGGTAGTTCTACCTTATGTACAAGGTCCATAAAGTTTGGGCTCTAACAAGTTTGGGCTCTAACAGCATCAACCTCCTGAAATTTCTACATTTTGAAAAAAAGATAGGCCTGCATGTTCAACATGACTAACACAAACTAGACTGAAAATAGGTGCAGAATAAATCTTGAGCAGTAGAATGTGATCGCAGAATCGCAAGGACACGTTCAGACAAAACGGGAAAAAAACTACATTTAAAAGAATTAACTAGTGTACAGAAGAGAAGAAACCATGCCTATAGGCCTTCAAATTGATCACTTGAATCACTTCGTCAAATACACTTTCATGGCCAAATTAAAATTATGGACGACACACGGGATTCTTGTGCACAAGAAATGCTGGAACGGTAAACCATTCGAAGAGCAGATGTTGGCTAAATTTGAAACCAAAAATGATTAAGTTTGCTCTTTTTTAAGGATTCTCAAAACACCAAGCACTGGATAATACTACAATGATCCGTTTTCGGTAAAATTCACCTCAACAAAGCAAACGCGTCGCATTTCCAGCATTTCAACTGGAATTCGGCACTTCTAGCATTCTCTCAAATGCGACCTCAGCACGCTAAATAGAATATCCCAGGAATACTACTGGAAAATCATGCTTGCAAATAGCGAAATCTTCATATGCTTACTACCAATATGTTTCAAAACCAGACGCCTGAGAGACCTCCAATTTCCTTGAGAAACATTGAATTTTAAAAGAAGAAAGCGAAAGAGTAATACCTAATCGGATGTAAAAGACAACCTACAATGAGTGCATTTGAAACCTGCTTGAACGCGATACGGTAGCAACAAGAAAAGACGAATAGGTGCTCTATGTCAACCTAGCAGGCGCTCTTTCATTTCCACATTCCTTTCTCTATCATAAAAAAAATACGAACGGCACGAAAGAGATTTGCGAAAAGTGTGAAAGTAATGCCCGTAATGCAAAGTACGCCAACAAGGAAACCAATAGCCCCGAGCCTGCTCCCCATTGTCCACTCCACCCGAAACCTACATATCAAACATCGCTCCAAATTTTTTTTCCTCGCAGTGTTCTCTCCACTCGACCTGCTCCTCCGCGTAAGCAGTTTTCCCCGAAGAAGAGATCAAGCAATGCTCCGTGTTTTGCAAGCTCGGCAACAGGGCGAAATCGACACTTCAGACTTTGGCAACCCCAATAAGGCAGACGACGAGACGGGCATGGAGACGGGCACGTCCGTCACTTCACTTCTGTGCAGCTTGATTGGATTTCTTTTGTCGTTGCTTCGGTCCACTTTCTTCCTTCTCTCTGCCAATTTCATTCTAATATCCAATACCTTCTTGCTCGCATCTTAGAACATTGCATCTGACCGCATTGCAAGCATAAGTCATTCCATACAACAGTAAAGAGAAAAGAATTCCATCAGATCATAAAATGTTTCAGAATGACACATTAGGGGTAGTCACAGTGTCTTCAGCTTTGAGGTTTAGCAGAAGATTGGAAAGGGTTCCCTTGTCTGCCGGAGCCAATGGGGAATGAAGGTGGGTGAAGATACTGTGAAGCCCCCTTTTTGAAGCTCCAACATGAAGAATCGGAAAACAGAGAACCACTTTACCTGATAGTAAATGTCCATGATTGTTGATCCAATCGTAACAACAAGTACGGTGAATCATGGTGAAAGCTCAAAGCACAAGGTCAAAAAATTAGCACGCGAGGGCTTCGCAAAACCACCGCGCGGAACTTCCAACCCACCAACCTAAAACCGCCACGTGCCCATTCTCCAGAGAATGGGCGGAGAGTGAAGACACTGTGACTACCCCTATTTACTCAGCAACGCAGACCCGCAGACCCCTTTAGTATGACCTTTAAAATGGCATTCAAGAATACCTCGCACACTTGTCAAACTATCATTGGCTGTAGCCCACTTGTCACATATTTAAACTACTTCTCAGTCATTATTTGAGACCTAGATAGTCAGATTAAAGAGGTCAGGGTGTACTATTCCAGCATTACAAATCAATGGGGTGAAAACACCAACCACTTTTTCTAGTATCTTGCATATTTAACAAAAAACTAGGCGTGACTTCAGACATGCCATAAGTACGTTGATCCCAGAGTAAGAAATGCACCTGTACGTACAAGCCCCGCGCTAGCTGAATTGTATACAAGGACATCCTTTAATTTCTGCATAGGAATCTCATTCAATTCAGTCTCACATAAACAAAAAAATTCTGGATTAAATTTTTTTTGTAGAGGAAAAATGAGGACAGACCTGTACACCAGCATGATTGAATTACAGGATGAAGAGAGGTTAAGGTGGCGCGGGCTGATGAAGTGGTAGTGAGCTGCGAATGGTGGATTCTAACAAGCATAGCAACTCGACATACAAGCTCGACCTGCCAAAACCATTTGCCAGAGCTTCAATAAATCTAGAGATCCATCAAATCTGAATTATATTTCTCAGTCTAAGCATTAAAGATCGGTCATTCTACAACCACGAATCGTTATGTAGAGCTTATTATAAGCTGCACACTCTCGTACCTGAGAGCCTGAACCAATCCATCCTTGCGTGTAGGTCAGCAACTTCAGAGCATCGCTGAACGGGAACGACTGTCCATCAAATCAAGTCAACTTCAGTGGAGTATGTTGGAGACGTAGTGCAATGAAGGAACTGCATTACTTGCAATCTCAAAACAATTTCAAACAATCAGGCTGTTCCGTATAGGACATCAACTTCAAAAGTTTAATTTCAAACTAAGCATAAACCACATCCTACCAGAAGTGCTTGTTCAAGGCCACTCGGTCGAACGCTTGAAATGGCTCGCAGTACGCAGGCTTCAGGAGATAGTCCTAGCATGAACACATTGGGTTGAAATGTATAGATCTTCTTTACCATTATTGGACACATACCATAATACATTATCAGCTCCCGCACGATGCAATTATAGCTACAGCAAACATCAACAATATATCCCGAGATTTCACAAAGAGTATCACTTCAAAAAACCCGACAGTGTTAGTTCACCTAGATTAGCCTACATCAGCGGCTTCATTCATAGTACAAGCAGTCCTTGTCATGTTCAAAGCTTTAAATCCTTCGTGTCTAAGTGGTTAAAAGTGGCCGCTTCCATATCGAAAGGCGTTGAGATAAATCACTTAGAAAGCTTTACGGATGTAGCAATAGAAATAACAATCACAGCCTCTATTTTTGAACGAAAAAGTCTGTTTTGAAAGTTACGATAATCGACTATTAGCTTCCAAAGGGGAGTTTCATTTTTTGGCTTGGGCACTTTCGGTGCTAACACGGTGTCTAAAGCGAACTCTCAAATTCTTCAAGGCAACAAAAATTTGGCAGAGTTAAGGCACAGAACAATTCGGCCATGTCCACGGCTTCGATAACAGAATCAGCGGCAGACAGAGTTTCCTGAGTACGCTTGACACCAAGCTCATGTCTTTCATCTCTATTATTATCTGTTCACTTGCCTCAAACATGGTTTCCAGCCTCTTTTCTCTTTCCTCCTACACAAAACAATTTAGTCACCAAATTCAGCTTCTCAATGATCAGGCAAAGTGCTCCACAGTTTTCGGAATAAGCAAATGCAACGATCATGACAGACTGTTCAAGGAACCCCAAAAACAATAGTAAAAGGGCTCCAATAATCCATTGCTCCTAAATTTTTTATGCACGACAATAAGCTTCAAGAAAGAGTTTCGGTTTTGATCGCGTCTGATTATTCTTGAATTGTGGCAGTAGTTCTAGAGAGCGAGAAATTGCAGAACAAACCTCAATAAAAATGGGTTCCTCTGTGCGGTCCCACCGCCTAATTGAACGATCATGAGAACCAGTAACTAAAGAAGTCACCATGAGGACTGACAGCGAGACACCACACTTCCGCAAGATGCCCTTCCAGTGTAAGCAGAAGTTCAAATTTATCTGCGTCCCAGCACTTCACCACTCCATCCTTACCAACACTGAACATGTCGTGTGTCTTTGGCACAAATTGAACTGCCATTACACTGCCAAGAAAGGGAATAAAAACTCAATAGCATTCGGTATAAAAGGCTAATATAAGGCAATTCGCTCAATGGATTCTGCGTACTCCAGCATAAATAACATAAAAATGATCATTGCAAGCATCTGTCTCTTGGTAAACGCAAAGCAATCAACTTAACCTTGGCAACCACAGTTTAGTCTATGCAGTCCTCAAGCGCCCCTACCGTCATACCTTGAGTGATTCTAATGCAGCTTTTGCTCGCATTTACAATTCATATAATTAGGAGAATGGTTGGTTGAGAACGCAAAACCTGTCACCGTGAGCAAAGAGAGATTTCCGACAATCACCAAAATCCATGCCCCAGATCTTGACATTCTTATCAGCAGATCCACTGGCAAGTAAGGCCCCATCTGAAGAAATGTCCATCGATAGAACTGGTAGCTTGTGACCGTAGAGTGACACCAAAAACTTCAAAGTGTCTGTAAAAAGTATCTGCAGTACGTTCACGAAGTCAAACAAAATTTAGAACTATAATAAAATATTTGAAGTACTAACACCGATTATTCCCCACGTGATAAAGGAGCAAAGAAACAGAGCAGATACATAATCCTATGCTACCAACATGGTCATGTTTCTATGGAGTCATTGAGCAAGATAAAAAACGGAGAAGTGATATCAATACAACCCAATCTAGTACCTTAATTATAGAGTCAAGAAGAGCAACAGCAATGTATTTAGCATCGGGACTGATGCGCATACACAGTACGTCATCTGCCATTTGCAATGTCCGAGTGTTGCGTATATTCAACTGCTTAAGTCCCACCTGCTTATAACACCGTATTAGACCAGCTAAAAACACTAGCTTAAAATAGAGAATCTTTGTATGTTCATCCCAGAATCAACATAAAGCAGAAAATTCGAGAAAAACATGGCACTCACCTTGTCACTCCCTTGCACAAGCTCGTAGTCCAAGAATTTTTTCAGCACTCCCACTGACGAAACCTGAACCATCTGGCATACAGCACCCCCATGGGCTTCCAAGACTTGAGTCCGTTCAGCACCTGCTACATCGAAAATCTCTATGCCTCCAACCTTGGTACCTAAGATTGCTTGTCGATTTCCGGGAACAATTGTGCCAGAAAGATCGAAGACAAACACCTGATCTAGGATTCCAGATTTTAACTGCATTGTGACTTGCAGTTAAGAGCGCAGTACTAACTGCGCTCAAGGCTGCCACTCGTACATCCCACCGATGATCGGAAAGCTCAATTGATCGAATGCACTCGAGAAGTGGACTCCTCCTGGACCTCATTAACTTCTAAGCTGTTGTTGTGGAGCGCTAAACCAATAGATCCTAAAGTGCCTTTCCTGGGCTCCGCAGGAGAAAACGAAAAGGATGAAATCTTTTGTTTTAACCTAATTGTTTGTAGCAACTGAAACTCGTCCGAGGCTGATAGGCTTTCAGTAACATCGGGCATATCTTCGTCAGGTTCGTTTTCCACGGGCTCTCCTTTCTTAGCAGCTTTCTCACGGCTACGTTTCTTTCGCCGTTTGGCCTTCTTTAAAGCTTCAGCCTCATCACGAATCCGATATAAATCAATCGTCTTGCCAGCAGCTTGGCACCCTAATAGGAAACCATTGTGGTTGAACTTCAGAACTGAACACCCGATCTGTGCTCTGACGCTTGATGCTCCCTAGAGGAATCAAAATGTCCCACTTGCTTCTCGGTGCCTCGTTAGTTTCACCGTTGGGGAATCTAGCTCTGGAAGTTCGGTTTCCTCAGACACCGTATGCACCTCCTTTTGCGCATCCTGAATATTACGCATGCTCTATTCAACGCTCTATTCATGCTCTATTCAACGCAAAACATCATCCTTAACTGTAGAAATCCATAATGTTTTAGAGTCGTATACGGCTTGCACCCTCTTTAGGAAAAGAACCAGGAACACTAAATTATTGAAGAGCTGACCCGCTAGTGAAGCAGTTTGTTCCACGGCCAGGCATTCATTACACAAATTAAATGCCCACATGCAAACATACAAACCAAAGACTACAGTCGATGAAAGCCATATGTGCCAAGAAAAAGAAAAGAGGCATGAAATAATTCTAAAGTGGGCCACACCCGCTCCTTGCAAGCATAACATGAGCTCAAGAGTATGCACAACAAGAATCTGGATTTCTTTTTTGGTTCACTTTCCTTGATTCTAAGGGTGCTCAGGCAGAACGTTATGCTGTTTTCAAGAGTATAATACCAGAGCATTCATAAGTGTCAATACAACCTATACTTCTTGATTATTGAGAATGCTACCTCATTCTTAGTGATTATAAAAACTCGAAGCTCAGCATCTGCCGATCCTGTGACAAGATGACGTTCCAAGGGGTCGACATCCAATTGAAAGCCCTGACTGCACTGCGATGACTCACAATCCTTTGAACACAGCTTTGAGTGTCCAACTCCCACACACGAACGTGCGTGTCCTGGCAACTGCTCACAAGCTTCTTGGTCGTCTCCAAAAAAACCAGATCCGTCACCGTAACTGTCCATTAAGCTCCAGACAATTCCTTTATCCATAATGCACGAGCTAGGGCAGAACCATACTACCATGTTTCGGTGATCAAAAACTCAATGAAACACAAATAGTCATGATATGTATACATTGACATGAATGACAAGATTCAAACTCATGATTCATGATCGATCAGTGATTCTTACATGTAGGTAAATGGGAGGCTGACGGTTTTAGGTTGAATGGCAGGACATAAGAATTTGTGCTTGTCCATTGTAGCTGATATCGTTAATTCCCAATTGGTTAGTAATGAAACATACAAGATCTCTGCTCTGCTCTGCTCTGCTAAACTAAACTAAACTGTGTCCCATACCACTTAGAAATACATCAAGGCCGTCACATTTATATTCCACCTCAAAAGATCATCCATTATGTTATCTACGTATCAAAAGCAACAAAGCGATACATCATACAGTGAACGAAATAGAAATATATGTGAAATTTGGACATGAAATAGAATAAATGTGAAATTATATACAGGAATAGAATAAATATGAAATTTCTATACGGTAAAATAGAATACCTTAACTATGTCATCCACACATAATCTCAATGTATTCATAAAGAACCTGCTCCTCAACAGCGGTTTCAATTTGGAAGTGAACCTCGCGCTGGCCTCACTGCAGAGGACAAATTTTGGAGGGAGAGGCCAAAATCTGCACGTCAGAGCGATAAATTGCCCCCCAAAAGAACCCTGCTCCCCAACATCCAACTTCTCCAAAACGAAATGTTTGAAAATTGATGACATTAAACAGTTGCCATTACATATGGACAGGTTACATGGACAATCACTTTTGGTCTCTCTCTCACTCTTTCACTTTCTGTCACTCTCTGCCTTTTTCCGTCACTTTCTGTTATTTTGGTCACTTTTCGTTTACAGGACTGCACAACAGCTTGCTACACTTGGTCTACCCATAGCTAGCGCCGGTATGCAACTGGAAGTTCAGCACTTCCCCTTTCTGGAGAACCCTGTTCATGGTCGCCTCGAAAGAAATGCAAAGCATGTGGGGCTCAGGTTTGTTTTCGGAATGCTGCACAACAAAGGAGTCCTTGGCAAGTATCTCCATCAATGCAATCAGTTCCACAACATACCTCCGCTGGGTAGCCACAGGTCCGAACTGGTGATGGAACAAGCCTCCGTAGTTATTAGCCTGGGAGCTGTACAGCAGAACCTCCACCACGCTGTCGTACCCCTTCTCTTTCTCCTCGATGGTGAATTGGATGAGCCTCCCGGCAGTGCTCAGCCCTTGCTTGTTCCACCTCAAAGACATGGTCGTGTTTCTGATCTTCACGCTGTGGTGGAAACTACTCTTGTTTCCCAATCGCTTCTCCGCTTCTTCAATCAGCCCGTCGTAGCCTTCGCCGAGGCCTCGGTTCAGAGCCAGCCATATGGAGGTGGATTTATACCTCGTTTGGAAAGTCCCGGAGTAGGGGTCTCGAAACACACACCAGTTCAATGCTTTGCTCGAGTAAAATATGCAGTACACCAAGAAACTCCAGAAGCGGCCTCGGACTTCGGTCTTCTCCAGGTCCGACCTTGTCCACGTACTGTATCTGCCTATGCTCAGAAGCAAGTCGGTGCCGTAAGGACCGCAAATGCCTGAGACGAACTTGGAAAACAGAAGCTGGATGAAGTTGTGGCCTGATTGGTAAAGCTCGACTAGTCCTGCCCCTGTTTGGAGGAGTATCGAGAGGCCGCTGAAAAACGCTGTTGCGTACAGGAACTTGGATTAGATTTCGGTGGAGAAGCTGAACGTGTTCCCCAGAGATAAGAAGAAGAGTGCAATGGGCAGAAGCATTCTGTCAGTTACGAAGTATATGTTCTCAAAGACTTCAGGTTGAGACTCCGGCCAAGAAGAAAGATGACGAGCCTGTTGGATGGTGGCTCAATTATCTACTCTCATTGCTCATAGATAACCAGTGCTGCTTTCGGTGTTTATCTCTCGTGACTCTTTGTGCAGGTAGACTATGACACAAATAGGCTTCTAAGCACCAGTAACTGGTGCAGCAGAAACGTGGCTCTAGCTAGCGTCTTATTATGAATACTGTATAACCAAGTTCAGAGTTCAGAGAGGGTCCTTTGAGACTATAACGAGGAGTGTCGATCTTTGGTGCTTCTCTTTGGAGGTGGACTTTGTAACTAGGTTTAAAAGTAACAAGTACTACCTTAATCTAGTGCCTCTTTTTGGAAATAACGTCTGGAATACGGCGTGGATGAACCTCTACGACCTAAACAATGTCCAAGTGGCAGAGACCAGAAGCTGGAAAACACGCAACTTCGATCCGGACAGAAAGAATTTATACAAAAAGAATAATAATTTATACAGAAAGACTTTTCCGAACAAAGTCGAGAACAGACAGGAGAACAGACCAGACAACTGAAGGAATTCTAATCACACCGTAGTTCCTTACACTCATGCAACGCAGACTCGAAATGGAATATGACTTTGATGCAGCTCGAATGTTGGACAAGCTAGCTAGGCCGGGTGCACGATGTCGATTTCAATTTAAGAGGTCCGAGACTCCGAGGCGACTTTGAAGACATGCATCTCGTCATTAGATCGACGTACTGTCAGAGTTCAGAATATGTAGCAGGCGTCCGGCCTACTCCATGATCGATTGTACCGACGAACCTGACTGACCTTGAATTCGTGTAACGTACTAAATTTCTACAAGAGCATCGATCTGCAGTGGTCCTTAGAGCAACCCCACTCCTACACGCTGAAGCAACACTCTACACGTTGTGCACCATTGATATCCTCATTGACCAAAACATCAACGGTGCAAAACATTTAGAGTTTGGCTTCAGTGTGTTGCAGTGGCGCTGCTCTTAGAACAATATCGACACTGTCCCGAGTGATGTGGAATTAAATATGCAACTTTCCTTTGTTTGCAAGATTAGTTTTTTTCTGATGTAGAATCTTGTCCTTTCTTACTTTTTATAATGAGGAATAGTCCATTTGACATTTGGATTGCCGGTTTTGCATTGGATCAATTTGTTCTATAAAAAATCTAGCACTATGCGGGACCTCATGAAATGTCCTTCCATTTGTCGACACGGGAATTGTTTGTCGAGAGACCACTATAGATGCTCTAATAAAAAAACTACGCGACCAATAATAAAGTAGTCTACTTTTAAAGTGACCATTTAAGTCTACCTAACTAGTTCATTAATGACAGTAATAGATATTTCAAGGAACATATCATGCATTTCAAGGACGCATTTAGAACATGGTTGCTTTTAGAACAGACTACCTTAGCGGAAAATCTCTGGGTTTTTTTAATTCTCCATTCACAGAAAAGAAACGTGTCGCTAGTACTTCGGTTTAATGTATCATGCCATGGTCATGATTGACTCTAGTAGTACTTGAAGGTGGCTACTTCATTAAGTTTTGTACATGCATAGTAGAAAACTGACCATCTCTGGAAGTGTTCCGTCTCCAAAAAATTTATTAAAAGTAACAGGTGTCCAAACAACTTCAAGTTCAAGCGGTTGTACAAAGCGCATTTCCCCTAACTGAATTACAGAGAGCAAAAACAGAGAATTAAAGCATTTAAAAAAACTGATAGCCCAAATCAAAACAAGGCAAGGCAAGGATACCCGCGTCAAAATTCAAGACTACAGTCAAGACGCCGTTGCAGTCAGACAGCAAGAGCTGCATTCGGCAAATGAAATTTGATTTCATTCAAAGTGGGTTGTGGGAAATTTGAGTTTGTTCAATGTGGATTTTAGGAAATTTGATTCTGTTCAAAGTGGGTTCAGCAAATTGATTTTATTCAGAATGCATTTTCAGAAATCAATTTTGTTGATAAATGGCTAAGTTATGAAAGTAATTTTGTTCAAAATTGATTTTATGAAATTGATTTTGTTCCAAAAGGATATTCCTTTTTATTATAAAATAGGAAGTATCAAGAATGCTATTAAGTAATACTTATGCCACATAAGATTTCTTTCACCAGTCTCTTACCATCATCTCCACTTTACCATCTCCAATTACTTCCAATTTATTCTTCTATAACTCCCCTATATTTGGGTTAGCTTAGTAATTAATTAAGAAAAATTTAAAATATGCCCAATGTTTGTTAAATTTGCATACCAATAGATCTCAAAAGCAAAGACAATTTTATTTGAAGTTTTTAAGTTATTTGTCTACTCCCTACACCAAGAACTAGAAATATTCCTAACAATATGAAAATTTAAAAAATCACATGTCCAATATTTTGAAACTTACTAACGGTGCTAGTATATGAGCCCAAGAATGCGAGCTTTTGAGCATTGAGCCTACAATATAGGTACCTATAATATAAGTACCACACACTATAGAAGGTGTATGTACCTATAATATGGGTATTGTAACATATATACCCTATTATAATCATAGACGATTTCTTTAGTATATACATCTATAACATAGGTGTGTAGCAATGTTTTGTTTTGTTTTGCTTTGACAACACACCATGCAATAAACGGTGGATGTTCCCTCTAGATTTAGACCACTGTGATTGTGCCAAACAACTAGAGTTTGGCCTAATGAGGCCCAAAAAACACACACTGGTGTGTAGTATTCTAGGCTCATGGGCTCACACTCCTATGCTCACATAATAGCATCCCTCTAAATTTCACAATGGATTAGATAATGCTAGAGAGCCAAGAGGCTCAAGAGCATTATGGGACAAAATGCCAAGTCTTAATAGATTATTACAAGCACCCCTATTTGCACTCTTTGCAATAATTAAATGTCCCTATTTGTATAGGGTGTAGAAAGAAGAAGAACGTTTTGAATCATTGTGCTTTTTTAACTATCCAATCAAATGGTGACAAGTTTGCCTCAAAAAAGTGAACTTGGCATTATATAACCATTTCAACACACAATTGTTGGAAAAAGACCAAAGGATACAATAACAAATAATTGTACAAGAAGAGTTCACTTTCTATCTCAGTAACATTTGCTCAAATTTGAAATGAGGTTGACCTACATGTAAATTTTGTTGCGCTCTTATAGAATGGGGCTCTTCTTAGTTTCAAGGATTGAAGGGATTGTCCTTTAATCGTTGGTCTCCCTCTAATTCAAAAAAATTTGAAATGGCTTGACCTCAATTTGCAATGGGTTGTACATAATACTTGCATTGCTTCTTAAAATGGATTGCTTCAATTTTAACGTTTGCTTCTTCTAAGATATACTCTACCCTCTTTCATCCAACTTCTAGGGAGATGGTCATTGTACAGGTCATATAGTTTGAATGTGAGACCACTATACTACAAGCAATGAGAGTGTGGCAAATATGCTGGATATTCTAGAATGTCTTCGAAGAGAGGATTAGACTAACTAAGAAGTTTGAATGTACTCAACCTATTGTGCTTCAAGAAAAAGTGAAACACAACGAGGATTGCAACCGTATGCAAATCTGAAGGAACTAAGATCAAACCAATTTTTGCCACAAAATTGGACACTAATTAGCCCATCATCTTTTTTGGTCACAGCTCTTCCACGTGTATTGTTGAAGTTAGTGGGTAATTAGTTAGAGCATCCTTAGGGCTTGTTTACACCAAAAATCTTGGGCTTCAACCCATGAACACGGGTGGTACCTTGTTCAAGGAATGAGACCATTGTAAGTGGGGTACCATGCTTGCAACAAGGGACTTATAAGTAGGTAGTGGCCCAATTATTTGGTATAAATTGAAGAGTTGAGTCATGGCCCAATGTGGACTTGGTCTGAATTTCTTAAGTAGAGTTATCTATAGAAGTAGGATTAAAACATGCCAAAACAATCAAAAAACAAGCAAGCCAGAAATTAGTCACTCTAGAGAAGGCCAAAACAGTTCAGAAATGCCCTGAAGGGTGAATGCAAGAAAAACCAACCAAAAAATGTAGCATTCTCTATAGTACTCATTTTTTTTCCAGGAACATTGTATAAATAGAAAAACAATTTTAAAAAAATCTAAAAATATTTCATGTATACACCTTTAAGAAGAAGATATCCTAGGAAGGAAAAACATAGAAAAATTCTCTAAAAATCTCATGAGAATAGATACTTTCACATTTTAATTTGTAAAAAATAGAAAAAACAATTTTTATGGATTTTGAATTTGGACCATTTGGAAAGACTTCATAGGAAAGAGATTTCACCAAAAAAATGATCTTGAAATGATTTTAAATGTTCAAAACTACGCACGCAAGGGAGCCCTGTTCGCAAGCATGTGGAGTGTATAAAATGAAATATTTTTAAATTTCCTTTGATGGAAACATGACTTCCTACTATAAAAATAGACCACAAAAATTTCAGATCTAGATCATTAATTTAGAATCTTTCCAGTACTAAAAACCCCTAAACCGCAAAGTGTGACAAATTAGCTAAATTTAAATTTAAATATAAAATGATTATTAATTTTTTTTGAAAAATAAAGGATCTAAACACTATCAAATTATCCATCTCCGATAAAAATTTCAAGTTAATTGGATTCATGCTTCAAAAGTTATAGCCAATAATAACTTTGGAATGTCAAGTGTAACGCAAAATAGTACCAGTCTTTCTTGCAATCACCCTAAAACAATCCAAGAATGGCCAGAACAATTCAAAACGTGTAGTAAACAAACATAAAAGATTGACTAAAAATGTCTCTCCAAATTTTTTCTTAGTCTTTTGGGTTGAGTACCTCCAAGAGCTTCCCAAGAAATACTCCCGTTAGGTCTAGGAAGTCACTATTTACTTCGGCCATGTAGGATTCCAAGTAGGATTTTCATCCATTGAAAAAATGGTGGTCTACAACCCAAGTTTTACTTGGTGTAAACCCAAAAGCTAGGTATAGTAACTATCTTCCAATTTAAATGCTCTATTTCTTTGGCCTCCAACCCAAAGTTTTTGAATGTAAACATACCCTTAATCCAACCAAAACCTCTACATCACTGTTGAAATGAAGGGCAACTCCAAAAAATGTTGCCGAATGGTCTCTCTTCATTTTTAGGTTTGCCATTCTCTTTTCCAAACCCAACAAGTTGGCAAAATATGAGGAGTCCATAGCTTGGCTCACAATAGGTAGGTATTACAATTATGAATTTTTCTAGTAGTCCAATACCAATTGTATCCTGATTAATTGTACATAATTTAACTAATTAGTTTGACAACCAATACCTAAGAGGCTTAATTAGTGGTAATCAAGTACTGACAGACGTAGAGTTTATTAAGGTAGTCTACTCTAAAAAGCAACTAAGTATGCTCTAAAAGCAATCAAGACACAAAGGTACACTTTGCTTTCTTCAATGTACCAACACTGTACATTTCAGAAGTGGTTGCTTTTAGCGACTATTGTGATTCAACTTAAAAAATTTGTACCTAATTCCACAAAGGTCCAAAAAATACGAAATGACTTGGGTTAGTTGCCAATTCCATTTTTCTTCCTACAAAAAATTTACTGAAAATTGTTTCACCGAAAGTTTAGCTTCTCCGAGAAGGCAATCAGCTCTTCAGTGGTCGCTTTAAGAGCAGACTACCTCACTCCCAGAACTAAGTTGCAGTCCGTCTCACATGTAAATTATAGATCTGTCACTCCTGCGAGTAAAACATCTGTTCTTCAATCAGCACATTGCAAGTCTAGTCGATCACTTCCTTCAGAATCTGAGAATCGAAGGTAATTTTCGCCTTAAGTTTTTCAACTCTTCCCAAAGTGTGGTTGCGCAGGTTCTCCTTCTCTCTCTCGTCTTCGAAGTTGCGAATTTTGGAAGCACGAGGTATAAATGCAATGTGAATTATACCAAATGCAGTTCGTTATTTTTGTGCTTGAATTGAATAGATGCATGCACTTCAATTCATTTTGAAGTCTCTGTGAAGCCCTAACAGTGAGGTATGATGGTCGGAAAGTTTTGACTAATTTGCACTACAGTGGAGGTATCCCAGTATGCTATTTGAGTTCTCCAAGCAGTTTCAACTAAATTGGCAAGTTCCTACTGCCGAAAATGAGATTCACAAGCGGTCTTCCTTTAATATTTGTGACTGATGTAGATTTAGGTTTAGTACGGTATGCCATTTTTGCCAAGTTCCTGCAATTTTGTTTGAAGCTTTTGAGATCCCCCCAGACAAAAATCCTGAACTCTGTCTCAGGGTTCTCCTTAGCTTTGGAGCAGAGCAAGCAGGGTTTGTGAGAAGGCTAGAGTAGTTGCTATGCAAATGCAATCTGTCCTGCATAGGGTTTAGTAATTGCTTTACAAACAGGGGTCCTTACAGATTGATATCATTGATCTACTATTTTCATAAGAACACAAGAGTCCTCTATACTTTGGATCTAGCCTTCCACAGTTACCCCGTAGATTGCCACGTTCACTGAAAATTTGGAATGTTGTTTGTTTTTGCAGGCACAAGAACCAGGAGCTTGTAGCATGGAACTCTCCGCTAAGAGAACCCTAGATGGAAAGCGTGACTACCTTCGAGTAGCACGCACATTGCGAGACAAGCTAGATGGGCTGATCACTTCAGGAGCCACGGATCTTGGTACTCAGAGGAAAATTTTGTTCGATGTATCACAAGAATTGGACCTTGTTATGGCAAATAAAGCCATCCATCGATATGATGAGATTTCCATTTGCACACTTTCATGCTGCGTACATGAGCAGGTCCTGAACCCTGCCCTCTGGAGCATGCTGCCCATGAGCTTCTGCAGCGCGTGTTTGTGAAGCTGCCCTTCCCCAACATCTGCCGCCTCAAATCCCTTTCCAAGGAATGGCAATTGAGCTTGCAATCTTTGTCCTCGGAGTTCACCCTAGCATTGAAAGAGTCCTCTCCTAGGATATTGGCACGAGTCACTTCAGCTGGACATTCCAATTTTTGGCTTTATGTTTTGGATGGGAGAAACAATCGGTGGCATGAATTGCATGTGTATATTGCCTGTGGCGTTGAACAGTACAGGTGAAGTGCTTGTCTCATTTTCTTTCAAATTACTTCAGTCTTGAACTTTTGATCGGCATTTTTGGTAGAACATTCTAGTCTTTCCACTGGCATTTTCAGATGACTTCAACATTTTGGTTTTTTTCTGGTAAATCCTTCACTTTTGACTTATTGACAAAATTTTGTGCAGATTGGCGGAATCAGTAGACTGGTGGGTGCACATGAATGGCGCGGCAGATGCAGGGCTGGTGTGTTACGTTTGCAAGGACTTCGAAACAGGTTTGAATTGTGTATATGTGATCAATCCAATGACTGGAGTCGTTAATCGACTCCCGAATTTGAACTTGTTGACATATTCGGAGCTTACCATGATGTGGATCGCCGTGGACCGCAACACATATCACTACAAGGTCACCGTAGTGAAGCATGATCTGCCGGTGGAAGCAGAAGTATACGACTCTGAGGTCCAACAGTGGACCAAGCCGAAGCCATCACTGGGTCGCATTTTTGGCATTGCACACTATTGGGGTCGGAGTACAAGCTTTTGGAGCGCAAAGAAATTAGGTCCCTGTGTATATGACTGCCGTGACGGAAAGTACTATGACTTTGGACAGGATCAGGAGAAGTGGTTGGGGAAGGAGGTGATCTCATATACCGTCATGAAGGACCGTCTCTTTGTATTGTACTGGGAGCGAAAAGAGGATGAAGCTTTTATATTAGAGTATTGTGTTCCAGAGAATGCAACATCATGGGTGAAGGAGGAAACGCACAGTTGTTTCCCACGATTTTTTTGGCGGCCAGGTGTGCCTGAGCTGACTTGCAGGATTCATGCTTGCAGTGGCTTCCTGTTTGTGTTTCTTTTGAAGGAAGAGGGTGAATGGCTTGTCGACGCCGACCCCCATAAGAAGCATGAGTATGGATGGGTTTACAATTTGTCTACCTGTGAGTGGCATGCACTTCCTCCGGTTCCTTGGAGATCCACAATTCAGTCAGAGTATTTGTTGACAAATGTGATGTGTGAGCTTCACTAGAATAATCGACCGTAATAGATTTAATTTGGCCTTGTGGATAGGAGCTCTGGAATTTGTCAGAACTTTCTGGTTTTCAGAGAGAAATGACCGGTGATGTGGCTAGAAATGGTGTTGATTTTTACATCTTTGTAAAATTTTTAGTGAATTGTAATGCGAAACTTCACGCACTGCTGACTAGCATGGATTGAGTGTAAATTGATGTCCCATGTTTTTGTTAATGTGTCTTTTACAAATTAGGCCTCAGATTGTGAGTTGAGAGTGTGAATACACTAAAATGGTATTGACTCCATTGATCTCCTGGCCATGACTGCATCGTGAGTTCAGACAGATTGCGAATTCAGACTGAGATTGTGAATTCAGATTGAGTACAATAAAATGGTATTGATCCCTAGTACTGAATGAATGAATTATTAAATCCAAAATTCTGTTACCTGATTTGAAACTGATTTGAAACCACATAGTAGAACCATTGATGATGATTGAGTCTTAAACCTTTAACTAGAAAAAGTGGTCCAAGTGTTATTATATATGGCTTCATCTCTTGGCTCCCCATGTGTTGCGGTTTGAGCGATAGCAAACCCCTGAGAACGAAGTCCTCTATAATTCGGAGACACGATGGAAACTGCGTCTTTGTTACCCGGTACTGCGTGCAAAAAGAGTAGAAACTAACGAATTCCAGTTGCAAGTGCTACATCACAAAGTACGTCTCTCCGGTGCCGTTCACCCAGACAATGTTCGCCTCGTAAGTCCATTTGCCTGCGTCATTGTATGGATTGCTGCAGGGTTTATGGGATGCAATATATTTGGCTGGAGGAAAATCAGGGTTCCGTATGCAAGAAGAAGTTGTGTCCAACTGAATCGCATTGCGAAGGCCACCTCGACTGCGACGCCCCCTGAATCAGCTCCTGCACCTCCAAAATAGGTGATCGGACTAGTTCAGTCTCTGTTTCCAGCATTGGTGACTCTAGTGATGTATTTGGTTAATCAGGCTTTCCCATTTTCCCAAATGTGAAAGGAAACAATGAACTTCGTTAACTGAACCTTTGTATTGATGGGAATATCGAGTATGCTACTGAACATTATTTTGGACACACTGATGCGGATTTGTGTGACCAGGATATCTGTGTGGTTGCACTTTTCAAATCTCCGTTGCAAAGAATCTGTGCTCTTGTCATTCTACAAGAGGCAAAGCAGTGGACACCTTTGAGCTTGGAGAAGGTCCGCAGCGTCCTTCTAGGATTAAGTTAGCTGATGAGAGAAAGTTGATGTAAGACTTGGATCCAACTGAAGATGTTTCTTAAATTTTTAGTGTAAGTTCTGGGCATTTGTTGATTTTACAAACCTAAAATTTGTTCTGGAGTGGATGGAAGGCTAAAATGTTCAGGCCTGGAACTAGGGCAAAGAAGTCACGTGTACGTAGGGCATGCTGGCCTTGAATCAGATGCGCAAGTGGGCAATGCATCATTCTTAGTTGTACAATACAGTACTTGCAGGCCCCTTGGGTACAGAAATCCTCCCTCAACCATTTCTCAACCAAGCTTAACTTCAATTGGATTGAAGTTCCTCCCATGAACCTCGTGACATTATAAATGGAATATTTCTGTTATATCTGTGACGGACACACAATCCATTACTCTTCAAATATGTTTAACTTATGTATGCAAAGAGTGGCATGTAGCACAGATTATGACAGACTCCTTTTGGAGCAAATGGAGGAACGCAGTGTGAACTTCACCTGGATTTGAGTCAGGATCTCACCCATCTTTTTTTTTAAATGAAAAATATGGCCAATGTATACACTTGTAAAAAGAAGGTATCTTGTAAAGGAAAAGTCCAAAAAAATTCTCAAAGTAGGAGAACTAGAAAAGTGCAAAACCACAAGAAAGTGCATACTTGGACATTTTAATTTGAAAAAAAAATAGAATTTTTTTTTTCAAAAAGACTACAAATCGGCCATTTGAAAAGACTTCATGGCAAAGAGATTTCACAAAAAAGAATGATCTTGAAACCAACTTCAATGTCCAAAATTGCTCATGCAAGGAAGCCCTTTTTGCATGAACATAGAGGGCATAAAATTTTAAAATTTTCCTTTGTAGAAACATGACTTCCTATTATGGAAAATAGACCATAGAAATTTCAGCTTTAGATTATTAAATTTGGAGATTCCATAGTACTAAAAATCCTTAGAATTTTAAATGTGACATATTAGTTTAATTTTTTTTTAAATATAAAATCTTCTTTTTCAAATTTTGAAAATGATTTAATATGATTTTACTCAAAATATACATCTCCATGAAAGATTTCAAGTTCATGCAAGTCATGCTGCAAAGTTATTGCAAAAGAAAGCTCCAACGGGTGTTTGCAAGAAATACCTGCCAGTTTCGCTGCGTTTTGATTTTGAAATGCTATAACTTTTGAATTATGAATCCAATGCCAAAAACCAAATATTTGTTTCTAGATATTTTGGTGAAGTTTGTATCCTTTGTGTTTTAGAAAATATCAAAAATTGTTTTCTATTTAAAAGTCAAATTTGTTAGTTTGTCACAATTTGACGTTTAGGGATTTTTAAACAATTGAGCAGTGTAAGATAATGATTTTCAGCTGAAATTTTTGTGTTATATCCCTATAGTATTCAAGCATGTTCTTGCTAAAGGACATCTAAAAATACATTATTTTATGACCTCCACGTTTGTGCAAACAGGCTTCCCTTGCGCACACACTTCTAAACATTAGAGGTGGTTTTGACCTAATTTTTTGGGTCAAATCTCATCACCAAGAAGTCCTTCCAAATGACCAATTTTTATTTTCTTTGAAAATAATTTTTCCTATTTTTTACAAATTAAAATGTCAAAGTATGTATTTTCTTCATCAAATTCTATGTCCAAAAAATTGTCTTTATATTTTTAAACAATTACATTGAATGGCTTATAAATCAATATGAGATAATTGTTAGGTATTTCTGAATTTTTTGAATTTAATTGGTTACAACCTTGGGCTATACAACTAGGGATTGGTGAGAGCATGTGTGGGGTAGTTAAAATCTGCTTGTTCTTAAAGGAGAAAGGATGAAAAACCATCGTTTTCTTTTCATAAGCGGTTAATTTTCTACACTCCTAATTTTTTGTTTGGTTATACACCTAAAATGCTGAAATCAAGACGATAATTTGTTGATTTAAGTAGGCTGATGTTACACTAGCAGCCGGATCTCCCCATTCATTGTCTGTCACTCCTGTGAGTAAAACATCTGCTTCAGCATGTTGCAAGTCTAGAAACTTCCTTCAGAGTCTAAGAATTGCAGGTAATTTTCGCCTTAAGTTTTTCACACTTCCCAAAGTCTGGTTGCATAGGTTCTCCTTCTCTCTCTCGTCTTCAAAGTTGCGAATTTTGGAAGCACGAGGTATGAATGCCATATGAATTATACCAAATGTAGTTCGTTATTTTTGTAGTATGGTTAATAGTTGCTCTCTGTTGCATAAACTTGGCGTTTTGAAGTCTCCATGGAGCCCTAACACTGAGGTATGATGTTCGGAAAGTTTTTGACGAATTTGCACTATAGTGGAAGTCTCCCAGTATACTGTCTGATGTCTCCAAGCATACTAAAGCAGTTTCAACTAAATTGGCAATTTCTTACTGCCGAAAATGAGATTCACAAGCGGTCTTCCTTTCATATCTGTGATTAATATAGATTTAGGTTTAGTACATTATGCCATTTTTGCCAAGTTACTGCAATTTCCTTTGAAGCTTTCGAGATCCCCCCAGACAAAAATCCTGAACTCTCTCTCAGGGTTCTCCTTTGCTTTGGGCAGAGCAAGCAGGGTTTGCCAGAAGGTTAGAGTGGTTGCTATGCAATGCAATCTGCCCTGCATAGGGTTTAGTAATAGTTTTACAAATAGGGGTCCTTACAGATTGATATCATTTTCGTAAGAACACAAGAGTCCTCTATACTTTGGATACAACCTTCCATTGTTACCCCGTAGATTGCCAAGTGCTCTGAAAAGTTGGAATGTTGTTTGCTTTTGCAGGCACGAGAACGAGGAGCTTGTAGCATGGAAATCTCCGCCAAGAAAACCCTAGATGGAAAGCGTGACTATCTTCGAGTAGCACGCACATTGCGAGACAAGCTGGATGAGCTGATCACTTCAGGAGCCACCGATCTTGGGACTCAGAGGAAAATTCTTTTAGATGTATCACAAGAATCGGACCTTGTTCTGGCGAACAAAGCCACCCATCGATATAATGTGATTTCCACTTGCACACATTCATGCTGCGAACATGAGCAGGTCCTGAACCCTGCCCTCTGGAGCACGCTACCTATGGAGCTTCTGCAGCGCGTGTTTGCAAAACTGCCGTTTCCCAACATCTGCCGCCTCAAATCCCTTTCCAAGGAATGGAAGTTGAGCTTGCAATCTTCCTCCTCGGAGTTCACGGTAGCATTGAAGGAGTCCTCTCCCAGGATATTGGCAGGAGTCACTCCGGGGGAACATTCCAGTTTTTGGCTGCATGTTTTGGATGGGAGAAACAATCGGTGGCATGCATTGCATGTCTATGTTGCAGGTAGCTCTGCAAACCGCAGGTGCAGTGCTAGTCCCATGTTTTTTTAAATTACTTCAGTCTGGAACTTTTGATCACCACTTTAGGTAGAAAATTAATTTTTGTCTTTCCGATTGCATTTTCGGGTGACTTAAGCATTTTCGGCTCATCTGATTATTTTATGTGGTACATCCTTCACTTTTGGCTAATTGTCCCAGTCAAATGAATTTTTGTGCAGACTGTTGAACTTTTCATCACTAGAATGGTGGGAGCACATGAATGGCGCGGCGGATGCAGGACTGGTGAGCTACGTTGAAAAGGACCATGAAACCTGTTTGAATAGTATATTTGTGATCAATCCAATGACTGGAGTCGCTAATCGACTCCCGAATTTGAACGTGTTGACGTATTCGGAGCTTACCATGATGCGGATCATCGTAGACCGCAACACATATCACTACAAGGTCATTGTAGTGAAGCATGCTCCGCCGGTGGAAGCAGAAGTATACGACTCTGAGGTCCAACAGTGGACCAAGCCGAAGCCATCACTGGGTCGCATTTTTGGCATTGCACACTATTGGAGTCGGAATTATCACTCAATCTGGGGCGCACATGAATTAGGTCCCTGTGCATATGACTGCCGTGACGGAAAGTACTATGATTTTGAACAGGATGAGGAGAAGTGGTTGGGGGAGGAGGTGATCACATATACCCTCATGAAGGACCGTCTCTTTGTATTGTATTGGGATCTAAGAGAGGACGCAGCTTTTATCTCAGAGTATTGTGTTCCAGAGAATGAGACATCATGGGTGAAGGAGGAAACGCACAGTTGTTTCCCAGGGTTTTTTTGGCAGCAGGATGTGCATAGGCTAACTCCCAGGATTCATGCTTGCAGTGGCTTCCTGTTTGTGTTTCAAGATGGTGGATGGCTTGTCTACGACGACCCCGTCACGCAGCATGAGAATGGATGGGTTTACGACTTGGCTACCTGTGAGTGGCGTGCACTCCCTCGGTTTCCTTGGTGGACCAATAGAGATGCACAGTCTTTCTTGACAAATGTGATGTGTGAGCTTCACTGGAATATTCGACCATAGCAGGTTTTAATTTCACCTTGTGGCTAGGAGCTCTGGAATTCATCAGAACTTTCAGGCCGGTCTTCAGAAATGACGGACTGGAGATGATTTTGTCTTTTACATCTTGTAAACTTTTGAGTGAACTGGAATGCGGAACTTCAAAATTTTGAGTGAAGTGTAATGTGGAACTTCAAGCATCATTGATGGATCGAGTGTGAAGTGATGTCACATGTTTTTGTCCATGTGTCTTTGACAAATTAGGCCTTGGATTGTGTTTCAGACTGTGAATACAATAAAGTGGTATTAATATTCTCCATTGATCTCCTGGTCATATGACTGTATTGTGAGTTCAGACAGATTGGAATTCGGAGTTCATATGACTGTATTTGTGAGATTGCGAGTTCAGCCTGTGAGTACAGTAAAGTGGTATTGATCCCAATTTTTGAATGAATTAATTTGTAAATTCAAAGTTCTGTTATAAATAACTGATTTGAAACTGCAATACTTACAACTATTGATGATTGAGTCCTAACCTTCAACTAGGAAGTATGGTCCAAGTTTTATATTTATGGCTTCATCTTGCCTACCCATGTGTTGCGGTAGGAACGGCAGGGAATCCCTGAAGACTAGGTCCTTTGTAATTCGGGAAAATCAATGGGAAGTGTGTCTTTGATTCCCTGCGGGCTTGCATTGGTACTGCCAAAAGAAAAGAAACTAACGAATTCCAGTTGCAAGTGCTAAGATATATCACAAAAGTACATCTCTCCGGTGCCGTTCGCCCAGTCAATGTTCGTCTCGTAAGTCCATTTGCCTGCGTCATTGTATGGATTGCTGCAGGGTGTATGGGATGCAATAAATTTGGCTGGAGGAAAATCAGGTTCCGTATGCAAGGCAAAGCTATGGCCAACTGAGCTACATTGCAAATACCATCTCCACTGCAACGGCTCCTGGATCAACTCCTGCACCTCCGAAACAGGTGATCGGACTACTTCAGTCTTTGTTTTCAACATTGGTGACTCCAATGGCGTGATGCGTGGTCTCCGTGTATTTTCATAATTAGGGTTTCCCATTTTCCCAAATGTGAAAGGAAACAATGAACGTCGTTGAATTGAAACCTTGTATTGATGGGAAGATTGAGTATGCTACCTCTGTTGCGAACATTTTTTTTGACACGCTGATGCGGATTTGTGTGACCCAGATGTCTGTAAGGTTGCACTTTTCAAATCTCTGTGGCAAAGAATCTGTGCTTTTGTCGTTTTACAAGAGGCAAAGCAGTGGACATCTCCTTGAGCTTGGAGAAGGTCCGCAGCGTCCGTCCAGGGTTATGTTCGCTGATGAGAGAAAGCTGATGTAAGACTTGCATCAAACTGAAGGTATTTATTCATTTTTTAGTGTAAGTTCTGAGCATTTGCTGAATTCACAAACCTAAAATTTGTTCTGGAGTGGATGGAAGGCTCAAGTGTCCAGGCCTGGAACTGGGGAAAAGAAGTCATGCATATGTAAGCCATGCTGGCCTTGAATCAGATGCACAAGGGGGCAATGTGCACATCACTCTTGAGTTTTACTTGAAAAGAAAGTTGCAAGTCCCTTTGTTGTAGAAGTCCTCCCTCAAAATCCTCACCTTTTCTCAACTAAAATTAAACTTCCAGTGGATTGAAATTCCTCCATGTGCAAATGAATTCCTTCCAAAGCTTGAGAGAATCACCGGTTAGTTCATTGTTAGGCGGTGCCTTTGGGAAAATAACCAGTCAGTGGAGTGTGAAAAATGGAGCTAGGATACAAAATCAGACAAATTTTTTTTGTAGGAATGGGAATCAATTGGTTTGCAAAAATAAAAAGGTGGATATGCAACTGCCATCATATTAGAAACTATCAGATGTTAGCTGCTTGCCATGTCAAATCTAAGACTAATACTCAAGTTGCTGGAGATGGGGTATGTTCTTGGATAAGGCAGGTATTGCTTTAGAGCTTGATTGTGGCGGCAAGCCCCTACTCTATTGTCCATGTTTGCTTGATGTAACACTTGAAATTAGAGTTTAGTTTCAAATTGAATATACCGTATCTTTGAAAGAAGAGGATTGTAGCCTGTGCAAATTTGAAGTTAAAGGATACCGACTAGTGAGAATTCAATACCAAAGGAAACGAACCGGGAGATTTTGATAAGGAGAGGTATGATGCAGCCAATGCCTTTGGAAAAAAACCCGGGCTCCTTCTCCAAAGAGGAGGCAAATTACTAGGGCAACTCCAAAAACTCCCCGAACGTTGATTCCTTCTCCACATCCACATTTAATTTAGATAGTGTGTGACTTCATGGAGGAACTGGAATTAATCACATGAATGTGTAAGCTTAGGCATTGCAGGCCTTCTTGATGAAGCTGCCGCTTGGAATTGTATGGTGAATCTTTCTTGATAACCTGCCTGTTTAAACCACATGGAGTAACATCACATTATTCCATTTTGTTTTTTTAAACTTCACATTATTTCACAATGGAGTTGGGGTTGTCATCCGAATCCTTGCAGAAAAAGAAAATTGAAAATTTCCTTTTTTATTATCTCTACATCCATGGGAAGAAAAATAAGGTAGGAAGTCCATAAAGTGCCCATTTAAGGGCTGAAAATTGAATTTGGGTAGGTTACGCTCCTTGAAAGACAAATGGAATTGGCATCTAGCCCAGGTTGTTTCATATTTTTTGGAGCTTTGTGGAATTATATATGAATTTTTGAAGTTGAAACGTAGTGGTTACTAATAGCATCCACCTTCTAAAATGTACACAATTTGTACATTATTGGTGCAGTGAGAAAGCAAAATGTACAAACATTGTACCTTTCAAGAGGTGGATGCTTTTAGATGCTTCATGGACTTCCTACCTTAGAGTAGAATAGCCTAGTAACTAAGGTCAAAAGACTCATCACAAATACTTGGGAAATGATTCCATTATAAGGTGTTTTCAATAAAGGAGATTTGGGCCACAATTAGATTCTAAGACATTGATGGAGTGATTAGTATTTACAATATATAGGAACTTATAGCTTTTGAGTGTAAATTTATTACAGGAAGTGGGTATTTTAGGCCTTTAAGTTGTGGCCATATTATACAATATTGCGACTACTTTAGGTAAATATATAAGATAAGCATTGTAGATATAATTAATTTTGGTTTTGGGGTAGTCTTAAAACTCTTTTGGGACATGATGGGTAGCACACTTCAAAAATGCATAATAAATTTATACTTTATTGAAAAAAGATCCTTTCAATTGCTCTTGCCATTTCTCACACTTGTCTTTATGTGGGGGAACTTTTTTTAAATTCAACAAAGACATGAAGGCAAATTTCTATTCTAACCATGATGGATTGTTCTACCTTAGCAACACTGTGCAATGGTTCAAGAGTTCAAAAGTGATGTGGACAAATGAAAATGAAACATACATTAAATGCAATAGTGGCATGTGAGGGTTCACCATTCTCAAGAATTCACTTCTTATATCTTGTAGAATGTTGACATTTAGATGTCGGAGTAGGAGCATTCTAAAATTGTCACATAGGGATTTTAATATTTTCAATCATTTAAAAATCAAATAGAAACTTGCACCAAAGATCGTACGAAAAGATATGTACAAAAGTAACACATACTTGTTTAGGTAGAGATACTTACGTTTAGTTGTTTGTTTCTTCTCGCTTGTATTAGCTTGTCAATAGACTACGGTAGTTTCTTCTTTGTTCTTACTTGCTTGTTGAACTATTAGCACTTGAAATGTTTTGTCTATTTATTGGATTGCATTGAGGAAAAATTCCAATCCTCTAACCTCTAAGCATTCAAGTGACCATTTATGGTCGCTGCCCGACTTTGGGCAAAATTTTCTGGGCAAAAAAAAAAAAAAAAACATTTTTTTTTTTTTTTTTTTTTTTTTTTTTTTTTTGCAAAAGATTGGGTTGTCTATCAATATTTATACTCAAAACTCATATCACTACGGTCAAACAAAAACTATAAGAAAAATAGCACAAAGTGTCTAGATTTGCCTAGTGTTGAAAAACTTACTATTTGGGGAAGGTATTGGTATTTTCAATACTAGATCTCATGCATTTTTCACAAATCAATAGAAACCACAATTTTGACCAATCAAAAAAAATTCAAATGCTAATAATAGAAATTGTATTTTTGGTGAATTTTTGAAGTTATATCTTCAAAATTTATTTAAAAATAATCTAAGAATAATTTTACAACTTTGACCGTACGAATGCTTTCTACTTTTCATACTTCACATTATCTTCTTTGATGCAAACTTCAAAAAAAATTTAGAACTTATATTTTATAACACATTTGTATTTTGACCAAACCCCTTGGGCTTTTAGGGGTTAAATAATGTTACAAAATGCTAAACTATGAACATGGGGAATTCAAGGCCATGCCATTATACTGGTTTGAAGCAATTACTAAATTATCTACTACTATCAATATTAATGCATACTTTAATATTGAACCAATTTGGGACACTCTTTAGGGAACTACTGAGAATATACATGTCAAAGTTGGCATGCTTGGTTGATCTAGTATTAGACCAATATAAAAATTTACACCGTGATCATTAATTCTATTTTTTTGGTTGTTGTAGTATTAAATATTTAAAAAATACAAAATTTTGTTGCAAGGTATCATTGTTCTAATTAAAAGCAGATCTCTATTTCACTTCATTGTGGTTTGCAAGTTTACAATTATTTCTAAGTAAAACGGGTATGTCTTTTTTCCAAATTAGCTTGAAAGTCATTTTCTGGCTTGAAGAGCTTCCACTATTGTCTACTAAAAAGCCAAGGTTACGCACATTTATAGTTTAATGCTTTGAATTTGACTTGACAAAAAATTTAAAAATATTTCTGGAAATTGATTATTGTGATAGTTTTTGATAAAAATTCTCAACATATTCACTTATCAAAAGAGGTCTTTGGGCACTAAGGGATCATAGGAGAGTTTGGTTTTGCAAGCTCATATGAGCACCACAATCATTGGTGCCCATTTGGACTTGTAGGATCAACTTTTCTATTGTAGCTCTTTCCTACTAATGACTTTTTATACCAAATTTAATTCAAATCATGTATGTTATATTTTTATATTTATATTTTATTGAAGCTCCTTGATTGTTTAAGAGCTTAAGAACACTACTCAAATAATGTGCCTAATTTCAATAATTAAAATGATTTTGATAAGCCTATAGTTTCATCTTGAATATTTGGAGCTCAAATATTCAGTGAATAGAAGTAGTATAAATTTTTCTAATATTTTGGACATACATAGAGTCTACAAGTTATTGAATTGCAAAGTTTTTTTCAATGAAACTTGCAAAGGAATAATTGGAAATATTCAAATAAGTCAAATTTCTTTACATATCACTTGGCATATTTTTGCTCAATGCACTAGTAGAAAATTCAATTTTTCTACTAGTGATAACATTAGTTTGACTTTTGTAAATGAAGTATAATCCTTAATTAAGGCAAACATAGTATCTCAAATTAGATCTTTCATTTTGTAGGCTTCCATATATTATTCCAATATAATACAGACAAAGAAAAGTGTAACAATTCCCTCCTACCATTAATTATATTTGGATAATAGTGAATTCATATCTGTTTGAAGATGTATTTCATTATTAATTTCAATGTTGTTTCAATATTACCTTTTATGTAACTATGGAACCAATATTGAAATAAGATTGAATATCAAATTTATGAAAGTGAATATTGTTTCAAAATCAAACCCCAATGCTTTACTTTGTCGATGCTCAATGTGCTATGGTGATTCCAGTGTAATAAAGGAAGGAGACCCTTAACCTCTAAAGGCCCAAAATCCCCTCGAAGGACACTTGGGATTTTAGGCAAGCTTGTGTAACCTCAAATTTTGACCTAATTTTTTGAAACTTTTTTGAAGATAGGAAATCACAATAGCTTTTTAAAAGTATAATTTTTGTTTCAATTGGTGCGTGAGAGTAAAAGTTATGCCATCTGAAGTCCTAAAAATAGTTTGTCGGGCAGAACAAAACACTACTAGAAAATTCGCGACAAATTTAACAAAAATATAACCAAAAATTGCTCTAATTGGTAACAATCTGGAGTGGCTTTAGTCAAGTTGTTTTTGACACTATTTAACCAAAAACTGATGATTCAATTGTTGATTTGGACATGTGAAAAAAATTTGAAAAAAAAAAAAAAAAAAAAAAAATTGGCCAATAGGAGGTCGCCATGTGGCAAGTGCCACGTCGTAAGGAAGTTGCCACCTATGCAATCCTACAAGCCACCTAGGAAAACCCACCATGCGAGCGGCCGTCACCAACAAGTTTTGAACCCTAGACCTCATGGTTGAGGTCCAAGGTTCTAAACCATTGAACCATCCATAATCTTTGATGAACGTAATGGGAGTTCTATTAAATTTATATTGTTTTTGCATTTGTTTTTCCTTTGCTTTGTAAACTCAGCAGACTTCAATGGCCGTTTTGGCATAACAAAATATGTTTTTTGAATAAACTCTTAAATAAAGAAAGTTAGACAATAAAGCTAACTTTTATCTCCAAAAATCCATTTGAGCTTTAGATTCTTCAATCAAAAGTTATGATTAAAATTCAAAGAAGGTGTTTACATATGTCAAAGAAAATGTCCATTTCAACCCACCTCTGAATTTTGTCCATAACTTTTGGTTGCATTAGATGAGATTTGGGGGTCTTGGAGGGCTCCAAGAGTTCCCCTACATTCTACTGCATTCTCAGACTGCGGGAACATAGCTACAGCAGCTGGTTGACGTGGCACAACAACTGCCACGTCATTTTTTGAAAAAAAAAAAATTTGCTTAAAATGATATTTTGGTAAAATTCTTTTTTCTTTTTTTCTTTTTGAAACAAAAATTCTGACACGCCCGTACAGGCGTTCATTGAATCTGGCCAGATTAGAAAACGAGCCTAAAACGGCCCTCCAAGAACTCCAAATCTCCTCTAATGGAGGTTCCAAATTCCAAAACAGATTTTTGGAGATGAAAGTTATGACTTTGTAACTTTTTTTAGCTCAAAATTTATTCAAAAAATTTATTCTACTATGCCAAAACGGCCAACAAAGTCTGTTGAGTTCAAAAACACCAACTTATGAATGAAGATGAATTATTAAATTTAAAATAAAATAAAAAATTTGTATATAGAATCCAACCGTAGAGATTTTAACATTGCCAGATTGAAAAACATTCATTTAAAACTTTTGTAAGTCTACATAAACAAAAAATTGTTGATTGTTTTGTTGATTTGGATGTTGTAATACACAAATCAACAAGCAATTTATAACCATTTTGTTACCTTGTGCCAAATCAACAAAAACCTGTAAAAACGGTCGTTGTAGTGCCCAATTCAACAAAAAATTGATGATTTTTTGTTGATTTGGACATCATTTTCTAGTACTGAAAAAACAAAAAACAAACGAACTCTTTTGATTTTTTTCTGAAAGATTATATTTTTGTCTACAATTGAAACTTTGACTCATTCTATTTGGACTAATAATGAAAAAGTTATAGACAATCTTGTTTTTTGGGCAATCTACGCATCTTTTTCAAATAACAACTTATAGAATTCATTTTTGAATGCAACTTTCAATTTTTTTGCAAATACAATCTCACTATTGGGATATGATGTTTCAATTCTATCTTAAAACTATTAACAATTTAGTGTTTCATTCAATCTTGGACCTACTTCTATTTAACAATTTTTTTATATGTAAAAATCAAGTTTTGACATTCTGAGAAAAAATTCTTTGACTCTCAACTCAAATTCTCAACAAAAGATTTTCTTAACCTATGGTCTATAGTGCAAAAAATTCCACAAATGGCGGTCAAAGTCACTTGAAATTGCAAGCCAACATTCAAATAAATTTACCTTTTCAACTTCAAATACTAATATCTTCAAATCCGTATGGTCAAACTTTGTGAAATTTTTACCACATGATTTGAGACAAGTAAAGTGCAAGATACTACAATTAGATTCTTAAAAAAAATGTTTTTTGAGGTTTCTTGAGTGATTGTGGTAGAAATGGCAGTTCTTAGTGGTTTTGGACCTCCTAAAGGCCTTGGGCCTTTACGGGTTAATTAAAAAGTGTGTGACATTGGTACAAATTGCATTTAAAAAAAAGACCTAATAAAAAAAAATGAAACTGTTTTTTGGTTTGTTTGAAAACTATGTTGAATTTTTACAATCAAACTTTTAATTTGTTCCACTTCAAACTAATAGCTGTAGTTTTAGACAATGGATCTCTATACTAGCATTAGAGAAAAATTCAGCCCCTTGGAGGGCCGTCTAAAGTTGACATGCCATGCTATTTCTTGCATGGCTTGTCAACTTCAAAAATGCTCTTGGTGAGCAGTCAAAGTCTTTGACTGCTTGTCGGAGCAGTCAAGTTTTGCAGGGTTTTTTTGAATTTTTGAATTTTTGAATTTTTTTTAAGATGATAATAATAATAATAATAATAATAATAATAATAATAATAATAATAATTATTATTATTATTATTATTATTATTATTATTATTATTATTATTTTTTGTTATTTTTTAAAATTTATTTAATAACTTATTCAAAATTCTGGATTCTTGCGCCACTGCCGCTGTAGTTCCAGTAGGGTGGAAATAGGGAAAAACAAATTTTTGAGCAAAAAGAAAGTAAATTTCAGAGTACCTCGTTGGGCCATGGAGCAGCCCTCCAAAGGCCTAAAATTTTCTCTAATGGTTCTTTGAAGGCTGGAAACATTACATTTAATCTTTAAATGCAAACCTCCAACCAATTAGTTTTTTATTTTACTGTATTGAAATTTTTTATTCTCTTACCTTAGTCTAAATGCTCAAACATCCACCTAATGTATGATGAATATCTCTAAAAAGCACACCTCACCTTGTTAATATTCATCAAAAAAGATTGAAAGAAGATTTTGCAATATATAAATGGAAAAGATCAAGCAATTGTCTATATAAATGAATGATATAGATATTTTGGAGATACTAGTATCATAGTAATTTTAAAAAATTGATTTCATTATTTTTAGCTAATTCAATCACTTAAAGATTAACCCACTATGTTTCTAATGTGAAGAATGGAGAAATATTCCTACATCTACAACAAACAATATCTTTTAAAAAGGGCTATATTAAACAAAAAATATCATTTTTTTAAGAGTTTCAAAGCATCGGTACTAGGTTATCTATAAAGAAATTGGGATTGATAGGCAATGTATATGTGGGAGTAAAGTATGCCAAAAGCGGAGCAAAATATCTTAGGACTATTAGATATTTTTTTTTCTATATGACTTTGCCAAGCTGTTGAGTCCTACAACTCATATTTTTGTTTCTAAGGAAAGATCTAGGGACTTCAATTTTGAGTCGAGTTTTGAGTACTAGGAAGAAGTCAAGGATCAAAGTAGTTTATAAATATTCAAAGCAAAATGATGATCTACTTCCCTAATTTGAGTTTTAATTCAAAATAAAAGATTGTACAATTTTTTTTCCAATTGTTGGATCTTCATAAAATTGAGATTCTTTAGAAGTTCAGTCACTTTCCTAATCTAAAAAAAATGGAGAATAAAAGAATCAAAAATTTGATACATGCCAAATCTAATTAATATCCATTGTGAATTTAAATACACTTAATCTAAGAGTTAAAGGATAATCAAACACCATATGTAACTTTCAATATAGTTAGTACAAAAAATATTTTTAAGGTAATTACACCTAAAATCATTCTCATAATTGAACTATTAGAAATTTTGTTAAACCTTGTTGAAATTTCATATTATATTTGCAAGCAATTTTGGAACAACTTATAAATAAACTATGAGTTTTCAAAGTAGTAGAAATAGATCCTAGAACCGACTTCTAGACTCTCATGTTCAAAAAGCTTGCGCTTTAGACATGAAACTAAATGGGCCGATTTTATATATACGTCACAATGAGGTGCAATTAAATTACTTCTTCATCCACTTTGAAACAAATTTCCATCTAAATAAGTGCATTGTGAAAGACTTGCATTATGCATACAAATGGGGAAATGCCTATAAAATATATTGACTTCCAAAAATGAGACCTTTGTCAAATTTCAAGAATGATATACCAAATTTTCAACTCAAGATGTTCAAAAGATTTATGATAATGTGTATCATCATCCATATCTACATTTTAATGTACAAATATATGTATTCATATCTACACACATACATACATCTACATATAGATACATTCATACATCTACACATATTCATATATCCAATATTTCTATATACCTAAATTTGATGGGAATTTTTTTGCTTTATTTGGGACCCCCTTTTTTCTAACTAAAGCCAATGATAGGCAATTTTGAGTGCATAAAGTGAGTACCCCCAAACTGCCACTTTTTTCTACTCTGCCTAGTTAGTATTATTATCCTAGTCAAACTTTCATCTTTTCATATTGGCAAGTGAAAACTGAAGTTCCAATGCACCAAAGAACGACACATTTGGATACCGTATGCCAAAGTTATGAAAAGTCAAAGTTTTTTTGATAGACGTCCGCTAGATTCATTTCTTCCACATGCGTATATATTGATTTTGGAGATGTTTGCCAAAGTCGTGAAGAGTCCAAGTTTTGTTTTGGTAGATGTTCTAAACTCATTTCTTCCACATATATACATATTGATTTTAGAGATGTATAGCAAAGTTATAAAAAGGCAAAGTTTTTTGTGGCAGATGTTCCAAAATTGTTTCTTCCACATACGTACATATTGATTTTGGAGATGTGTGCCAAAGTTATGAAAAGTCAATTTTTTTTTGTAGCTCAGTTCTAAACTCATTTCTTCCATATAAATATGAATTTTGGAGATGTACGCAGAGTGATGATGGTCGTCATCTAGGCAAGGTGCAATTTTTTTGGACATAATATGCCAAAGTTATGAAAAGTCAAAGTATTTTGTGGTAGATAAGTTCTAAAATCATTTCTTCCACATCCGTACATATTGATTTTGGTGATGTATGCCAAAGTTTATGAAAAATCAAAGTTTTTTTCGGGGAGATGTTCTAAACTAGTTTCTTCCACATATGTACATGTTGATCTTGGAGATGTACCCACAGTGAGGCAAGGTGCAATTTTTTTGGACACCGTATGCCAAAGTTATGAAAAGTCAAAGTCTTTTGTTGTAGATAAGTTCTAAAATCATTTCTTCCACATCCATACATATTGATTTTGGTGATGTATGCCAAAGTTTATGAAAAATCAAAGTTTTTTTCGGGGAGATGTTCTAAACTCGTTTCTTCCACATATGTACATGTTGATCTTGGAGATGTACCCACAGTGAGGCAAGGTGCAATTTTTTTGGACACCGTATGCCAAAGTTATGAAAAGTCAAAATCTTTTGTTGTAGATAAGTTCTAAAATCATTTCTTCCGCATCCATACATATTGATTTTGGAGATGTATGCCAGAGTTTATGAAAAATCAAAGTTTTTTTTTGGTAGATGTTCTAAACTCGTTTCTTCCACATATGTGCATGTTGATCTTGGAGATACCCAGAGTGCAGTTTTGGGGGTACGGCCACCTTGGCCTGGCCTGATATTGTCGGAGTTCCCCGTTCCCCATGCGGCCTGGAACTGAGCTTGCCCTCCCTTTCCCTCGACAACCCGGCAAAGTAGCGTCGAAGCTAAGCAGCATGTCAACCACCCCCAGACCACATGCCAGCAGTCCCAGCAGCGCCCCTTCGACAGGATTTGTCTCCATTCATCGGCCCCACCCCTTCTTCATCCAAACCGAACCTTAGGGCCCACGTGGCACCCCCAGGGGCATCACCCATTCACGATCTAGAGCCTTCCCCTTCCATCTCTCTCCTACATAACCCCCTAGACCCGCGCACCCTCTTCGCCGCCGCACTCTTGTTTGTATTCTTCTCAAACCCCAGGCACCGCTCGCCATCGCCGCACTACTCACGGACTCGTTTCTTCTTCCTGTCGTCGTGTTCATCAGGTATTGTTTTTCGCAAATCGCTTCGCCGTTCTGAATTTAAATTTTCAAATTTGATGTGATTTGGTTTGGTATGGTGAAAGTTATGGAGTTTTTTCTTCTTTGGCGCAACCCGATCTCTGTGTGGCCATCTTCGTATTGTGGATGTTGGATTGACGGGATGACTCCAATGTTTTGGATGTTGTTTTTTAAGAATGTTTTTGGTTTGTTTCGTGTGTCGTTGTGTGAAGTTTTGTAGGTAGTGTTGTTGTGCCGTGGTATTGATGTTCTTGGACGCTCCGATGTGCATATTTGATTGTATGATGTGCATTTCGGTTTCGTGTCGAATCTACATGTATGCGGTCTTTGTGCATTTGAACGCGGTGTGAGGGAGAAGAGATGGGGGTTTATTTGTTTGGTTCTGGTACTTCTTTATTGTATGTTTGTAGTTTTAGAGGTTGTGAGATAGTGCTATGGTGATTCTATAATATGGTGTTTTGGTTTTAGGGAGATATTTATGGATGTGGAGCAGGTTTGTGGTGAGTTTGATTTCCGATCCGGGCTGTTGATGTTCTCATGTGTTTTGTGTTTCAGACTGTCAAGATGGCTTCCGCCCCCAAGGCTCCCAACCCCAAGGTTTTCTTCGATATCCACATCGGCGGTACTGCTGCTGGGCGCATCGTGATGGAGTTGTACGCCGACACCACTCCGAAGACCGCGGAAAACTTCCGGGCGCTGTGCACCGGAGAGAAAGGCAAGGGGAAGTTGGGAAAGCCCCTCCACTTCAAGGACTCCAAGTTTCACCGTGTGATCCCCCAGTTCATGTGCCAGGGAGGTGACTTCACCAATGGGAACGGAACCGGAGGAGAGTCGATCTACGGAAGCAAGTTCCCTGATGAGAACTTCATCAGGAAGCACACCGGGCCTGGAGTGTTGTCCATGGCCAACGCCGGTCCCAACACGAATGGATCTCAGTTCTTTTTGTGCACCGTGGCCACCCCGTGGTTGGACGGCAAGCACTGCGTGTTCGGTCAGGTCACCGAGGGCTTGGACGTGGTGCGGGAGATCGAGAAGTACGGCTCCTCAAGTGGAACCACGAAGAAGGCCATCCTCATCAAAGACTCCGGACAACTGTAGATAGTTTTGGGCAAAGTTATATCACGTTGATACCCTGGAGGGGGAAGAATCCTTGGATTGAATGAGCGTCTTTTATTGGTTGTGTGAGTTCTTCAGAAAGGTTTGTAGATTGAAGAACAAATATCAGTGATGAATCCTTGTTATTCTTCAGCTATCTACAACTGCCATGTATCGGAGGTTTCTTGGATGCGGCATGGTACGAGTGGCAGTGATTTTTGCTATTATCTTGTCTGCGCTGTTGCTGTGATATTCTTAGATGGAATCCGTGGTACTTCCGACACGTGTGAAACCCTGCTTCCTGATCCCGTTTCTGACGTTTGCAGTTCCGTTTGAGATATCATATCTGAGAATCTCTGAAGGGGCGATCCGTTTGTCATTCTTGTGATGATTGAGCAGTTGACCACCTTCCTGCAAAAAATTCTTGAGAATTGAATGCTCTTATTGAAATATAGGATTGTATGGCTGCACTATCGTTTATTTCTGATCGAATTGATTGCTTCTCACCTGATGATATTGCACCGGGATATTTTCCAGTTCACGACTTTTGATATCTTGCACACTTTTGCGCATTTCAGTCCGACAAGAAAGTTGAGGGTGAGAACTTTCTAACCTTCTCTTCATAACCACGATCAATCTGAAAGTATCCCCTTTCGAGATGAAAAAGCATATTCCTACTAAAACTGCGACTGGTGGTAAGTGCTGGCGCTAAAGTGTTCTACAGTAGAGTCTCTAAAGCATGACGTCCGGGATTGGTCTGTCAAAATTAGCTTAGAGACTAGTTCTACAATAGAGCCTCTCTAAAGCAATAGGGCTGGGACTGGACTGATAAGATTAACTTAAGACAGGTTTATGGTCATAACCTTTATATTAGGGAAAAATCCGGGACTGGTCTCACAACATTATCTTGTAGAGGTTTATTGGCTTTCAGAGGAACGAGTGAGGAAGGATCTCAAATTGAAAGTGCATACAAAGTTTTATAATCTCACTCCTATGGAAAGGCCTATTATGGCATGAATACGGTTTAGAAATCTTAGTTTCCATAGCCTATCTACAAGTGCATTCTCATCTAGAATATTCAACTCAATTTCCATATCCTATAAGGTGGGTACACCCAAAAGCGCCACAAATTGGGCCTTGAGTAATTTGAAGGCTAAGTAGACAGTAGTGAGTACAGGATTATAAAGAGATGCGTAGAAAAGGAAGAAATGCAGTAAAAAAATTCAGATTTTGACAAACATGAGAGCACATTAGGGGTACAAAGTTTTGGAAGTAGAGTATTGAAAAGCACTCATAGGCTACACTAAAAATCAGCAGTCACATGCACAAAAATCCCCTCCCAAGGTGTCAAAATGAAAAGAAATGGAGTTGCAATTGTGTTTAAAACAATGAAAATAAAATAAAATTAGTAACCAACAAGCAATAGAAAAACTTGTCAGTAATCGATGGAAATTGTCCCTGTATTTCGAAGAAGAGAAAATATTGATTACCTTGTCAGAGAAACAAATTAACATGCGATGTGAGCTTAGAAGCATGTCATCAATACCAAAATGGCCAATGGTTCTTTGATGAACTACCATATTCATTCACTGACAATTTTCAGTAGATACTTACACCATTTAAGGGCTTAATCTAGGGTGCGCTTTAAGGCACTGCGCCATAATGGGGGTACCCACCTTATATAAATGCATTTTTAGCAAGACTATTTGACTGCAATATCTTAGGGCCAATTTGAAGTGGGACACTTATTTTTCAAAGGTGTTTGCTTGTTTCACATATCAGTACTAAGTGAAATTATAATTTTTCAATTAGAATTGTAATCTCTGTGAATTTTTGAAGTAGTCAGTCCTATAATTACAAAATTGCCCTTACAGTGGAGTTATAAAAGTCCCATAAACAACTCACAATTGCTTCTCTATGTACCTAGTGTCATTTAAGGTTTCATTAGTCCAGGATTGCCATGGATTTGGATATTTTTCTAGATAGATTTTGATGTTTGAACAAATGGAGTTTGGCCAAAAGTAGGGGACAGAATTGGGAAGTGCACAAAACTGGATTGGTCTACTTTGTAACCTCCTCAAAAACAAGAAAGTTGTGACTATCAACTTCACTATGTCCTTAGTAAACAACAATATTCGTTTATTGATAGTGGATAGTGGAGAAATTAAACCAAGAAAACATGGAATCAATGCTATGCAAGTAAAGCTGAAAATTGAAAATTAAAATGAATTAATAAATTTTAAGCTTTAAAAATAAAAGTTGGGTCCCCAATCAAACTAATTAGATAAGGTAGACCAACCGAATTCATTCGAACATCCAAATTTGTTTTAAATGGCAAGAGATACATGAAAAGGCGGTTATGGATTGTTTATGGGACATTTATGACTCATAAACATGACATTTATGTTCCTAAGACAATTAGATTGCAAATCAAGGTGGTAATAAGCTTGTCTATCTTAATTGAAACACGTTATTCTCATCTATCTAACATGACCATGTCAAAATTCTATGTTTTATATTATTTATTTTATGTAATAAGTTTATTGAAGTATAAGTTTTTGAACTCAAAAGAGCCCTTGCATTACCACCAACAAGACCAAGGACCAAGTGACCATTCAATGTATGCAAGAGAACTTGGAGAGTATTGCACGAAGTCAATTTTGTTTGAATGTTCACAAAATTTGACACAAGGTGTGAACATTCATATCCTAAGTGGCAATAAATTTTTTTTTCTAATTGGATGCTCAGACCAAAAATTGTATTCTTTTAATCCCTGAACATCCAGAGTCTTCTCCAGAATTGACAATTTTGGAAAAATCATTATAAAATACTATTTGGAAGAATATTTTGGAATTGCTACACAAACAAAAGTTGTAGATTTTGAATTTTAAATTCCATCTATTTGATTAGATTCACCAATGCTATCACCAGTATTTTTTTTATAAATTTTTGAAAGGAAAATTTCAAAATTCCTTTTAAATTCAATTGCAAGCAAAGTATTATCATTTTTTTAGTTAAATTTGTTGGAACAGATTTGTAATGAGGTTACCTTGATATGGTGATTTTTTGAAATATTTGTACTCTTCAAAATACGATCTCATTTTTGCAAATCTAATTTTGGAGTAGAGTCAATGCAATTTTAGCTTGGTCAATCCCTTGGCATACTTGCGCATTTGTAATCTTAGAAAAATATAAACTTTAGTAACACCAAATTCAACCATTAGATAGGACAACAACTAGATAAAATATCTTCACAAAATAGGAACTTTCATCCAAGCAAGAATGAATGTGAAACTGATATTTTAATTTATTCGTTGTCTAGAAAGTGGATGTTGAAGTGCTTAGGGGTTAAACTTTTCAAGTAGTTTGGGCAACTTCAGGCAACATGTGCAAAACTCCCATTAGAGGAGACTTTAGGGGGCTAAAGGTCTTTTTTAGCCCGGTTCCCTTTGTTATGATGAAGAATGTTGCTGTCAAAATATCTAAATAAAAAATAAAAATAAAAATAAAAATAATAATAATATATATATATATACACACATATAATACAAAAAATGAAATGAAATTGAAAAAAAATGAAAAAAAAATGAAAAAATGAATTAAATATTAACTTTTGACGTGGAAGTCATTCTACCACATCAAGCTATTGTTGCTATGTAATTCCCAAGTTCCCGACAGCACGGGAACTCGCAACCCTTTATATGCCTCAAATTTCTTCTAATGGTCCATTGCCTTTCCTTCATTTACCTTGCTCATCACATTGAGACTCCACTTGTTCACTTAGCTATTGATGAAATACAATTGGGTGTGAAATATTCCACCCCATCTGTTGAAGAGCCAAAGTAGTGACATTGAATGCTACTGAATGTTATGTGGACGTCCAATATAACAACTTTTGTTATTACGTCAATTATAACATTTAATGTAACATCCAAATGTTATTATTGACATTGGACGTTTTTATTGACATTAAAACATAAGTTGTTTTATTGGACATCCACTAAAATCCGTTCCCTAAAATCATGAAAACATCACATAAACACATGTTTCTTATAATGATAGTTGAATCTACTCAATTGCGAATCCCAAAAATGCTTGTTTCTAGCCAATTGAAATATAAAGTTGAATGTGGTCTCTTTGGCATTGCTAGTAAGACTACCTCCAATGTGAAGATGTTCTTCATTGAAATTGATCTCTAGACTAGAATTCTTCTTTCTTCTAAAGATTAGTGTTGATTTGATATTATATCAAATGGCTAGGGCTCCATATAAGGTAATCATAATCTATTCTTCAAAGCCCATATTAAATCCTTCCTAAAATGTTTTGCCACTAATCATATGAGCTTGAGGGCATTATTTATTGAAAACAACTATTTTCAACATTTTGAAAATTCATATGGTCCCAAAAATGTATAAAAAAAAAATATAGGACACTCTATTGGTTTCTAATAAGATTTAACAAAAAATTCGACAATTTAATAAGAATAATGCTCAATTAATGATTAAACACAATGAGTGTAGTTACTTTACAATTTACAATTGATGACTCTATGACTTGATGAAATGTATATACATTAGGCTTGGTTTACACCAAGGCCACCTCTAGAATTATCAAAGCATTGATGTTGGAGAGATAGTCATGGTCTAAATCAGTTTTACATTAGGAAAAATTTCAGCCCTCCAGAAGGCCACTAAGGAATTGATTTACGGGACCCTTTAGTGCAATTTCAGAATGAATACAAAAATAATTTTTTTGGGAAAAAAATATTAAAAAAATAAAAATCTGATGTGGCACTACTATTGCCACGTCAACACCCAATTTTAATGTTTTTTTAAATAATAAAAAAATAAAAAAATAATTTTTGATTTTGATTTTTTTCCATAATTGCATTGGGCGGGTGCAAAACTCGCGGCCTTCTGGAGGGCTGAAATTTTCCTAATGCACTTTTGCCAAGGTCCATGCCATTTTTTATGGATGAGAAGTCCACTTAGAATGGCCAAAGTAGATAATATTTTGCTAATATCTAGGAGCTTTTTTCTTAACCATCAATTTGAAGAAGGCCTAATACATTTTTAGAAGACCATGACAAGCTAAAACCTCAAGACCTTAGATTTTGTCTATTTAATTGATCTTGCAGTTGACAATGTTGGATATAATAATAAATAAATATGGCCCTGCTATAGTCTCCCTTGGTTTTATACCAAAAATATGCAAAGTATCATTACTATTTTCTTTTTATCTTGGGCCGGCTCTTGCTTTGTATGGTCACATCTAACAAAGTAGGGTACCTTGGAGTGCTTGTGGTCCCTTGGTTTGGTCCTAGTGTAAGCCTGCCCTTAATATACACGATAAGTAATGAACTTCCACTTATTTCATTTGATGCTTACAAGTCAACACTGAAAGAAACTACCATATATATATAAAGGTCAGATTCAACATAAATTAAGTTGTTTATATAAATTTTTTTTGCTAGTTTTAGAACTCCACTACATCACTACCATGGCTTTTCGATTTTTTTAGATAATACTACTATGCTCTACGCATTCTATTGTTGAGGTCTTTCGAAACCACACTAGAGGTCACACAAAGACTCAATCCATTTTACTATGGAGGAATCATTCTCTTTTATGATGTCTTTGATAATGTAAAATAAGCTGGATGAGGTGTTGCTAAGGGATGAAGCGTAGATTGCATTGCGACTATTCCGGAAGTAGCGGAGACACTACTGCAATTAGCCCATGATTTTATTCTATAAAAATCATTTCATGTTCTTTTTTACAATGAAGCACTGGAGCTACCCTTACCCCAGTATAAAGTATGTTCCAATTCGTCTAGGCAAAAGATTCCAAAGAAGCACCACCGTTTTTGACATTTTTTCATTGAAAACTACAAAATTGGCAAAGAAAGTGTTGCATAGTTATTGGCATATTTTGTACTAGTGCCAAATTTAGACATTAGACAATGGAAACAAACCCGTCCGCTTCAAATCAACATTCTACTATTGTTTGTAAAATATTAGTATCCTGATTATACACAATACATGATGTTGATACTTAAACTAAATCAATTGAAATAACGACCAAGATTCTAATGGTAGTTCACGATTGTATATCAAAATCAAAGAATTGGTTGTGTCATTGCATTATAATGGATATAAGAAGGTTCTTAGTAAATCAACTTCAAGCCTACATTTCACTGACTATCTCAATTATCTAACATTTTATATACTGTAAAGATCCATTTACACTTTGTAAAAATAAATATTGACTTAGCTAGTAAAAAAATTGCACCCTAGGAAGATTAGCTATAGTATAATACATTAAGAAGGTGGATTTAAAAAAATATAGAATTTAATGAACATTATTCTTTTAAATATTTGTAAAATTAAGGAAATTGTAAAAGAACAAAAAATCTTTCAATAAGACTTTGCAAAAATGTTTAAGCACCATTAGAACCACCAAAATAAATCTCTCCATCTTAGAAAATGCATGCTAATAAAAACTCTCCTTATACTAGATAAACTTCACAATATTGATGATTGGATGAAGAACTTAGAAGTACATCCCTTTTAAATGACATATTAAAAATTCAAACTATGAATTTGCAATAGTACACTTGACTGTCAAAACCATACATTTGATCTATCTTCAAAATTCTATATTTCCTACATATGTAAAGAAAAAAAATTGAAATATGTTTAAAATTGTGATGTTTGTTTTTATTATAAGTTTCACTTGCAGTAACCCCTAAAGCCCTGAACATGCTTTTTTGAGAACATAGCATTTATGGGCAGCTCACTATGAGCGGAGTTTTTAATTTTTTTCTTTGAAATTTTCAAACAACATTTTTCCAAGGAGTAGCTTTAAGGCCCAACAATTTTCATAACTTTTGACTATATGATTAAAAAGTTATTGCATGATATGTCATTTTCATTGCTCGGCGGGCAGCTCGGGCAGCAAAAAAAACTTCTTTAAAAATCACTTTATAAAAAAATAAAAATTTGAAATTGGTTCTTTAGATTTATATGTACACGGGAAGCTTTGAATCATTCCATTTGGATTAACGAGTCAAAAGTTATGAGGATTCTTAGTTTGAGGGTAGTTAATGAATCTCAACTCTAAAATAGTCTTTGAAGTCCTTTATCTAACTCAATTTTCAATATTTTTGAAAAAAACAAAAAACATTGGGTGTATATTGTTTATTATAACATCACAACCGCTGGGATTGGCATTTTTCAATTCTATAATTAAATTCTTGACAATTTAGTATTTTGAATCATTCTCTACCTTTTCCTACTTACTATTTTTTTCCTATATGTTGTACAATTCCAAATGATCTGAAAATTTTCAAGGATGTAGACAACTTGCCCTGAAGAATGAATCCAAAGAGTAACCACCATTTTGGACATTTTTTCCTACATATGTGACCTTGTGAAGGGCAGCTGCCCGGATTTTTGCAGTGATTAAAAAAGGATTTTTGTCAATTCAAACGCTATTATCTTGCAATCTACATGGTGGAAAATTCTGAAATTTTTTCCATATCTTCCTAAACCAGTGTACTACAAGATCCTATGGTTATATGTGTTCAAAAATGTTTTTTTTCTAAAATTTGATACTTGTATTAGAAATGGCAGTTTTGGAGCGGTTTTGGTGAAAACATAGTCAAAAACCTTTTGGGGTTAAATTACTACTCTTAAAGTTGTACCTTAAAAAATCTCACATTTAATAAGTTGTGAAGTGTATGAATGTTGCACAATGTACGTATGTTTTTTTGTTGCAAAATGGAAAGGACACCAGATACCCTTCTCAGGCAAGCAACAAAACATCTACCCAACTCTTCAAAGACAACAAGACATTGATATGAGACACCTTTGAAACAACATGACACCTATCCACAACTCCTCTTGAATAACAATAAAAATCACAATGTACCAAAAAGTGGTTGCACACACATTGGAAAGCCCCACCCACCCACTGAGAAAAACAAGAAGCCATTGATTGTACGAAAAAATAAAATGAACCCCCCCTGCCTGCCGTTGATGAGCCACTAATGTCGCCTGAGAGACGGTTGGGCAGTCCCTCTCAGATGCCTCTTTGTGATCGGAGCCCCATATTGTCTTTGTCTTCCTCTTCCTGATCAGAGCCCCTCGCCTCTCTTCTTCTTCATCTTCAAAAAAAGTCAAACAACCCTACGCTGCCAATAAATAGCCGTCAATGTAGAGCTCCATGGGAAAAAAGAGAATAGTTAATGAAGCTGTCCAGATTCAGATAGGGTTTGGAGAGTTTCGGCAATCTAGGATGTAGTTGTTGTTTTGAATGTACCTCGTGGAATTCTATTGAAGTTTTTGCAAACAGTGAAATGTAGGGTTTCAAATAGGCGAGCAATTGGGAAGCTTCTGCCTCGGAGAATTCACGATTTTGACTTGATGGAGACCTGGAAATCACTTTTGCTGAGGTTGCCTTGGACACTTAAAATGAGAATCATTGGCATGTTCATGTAGACGTTGTTGAGAATTCAAGTGTCTGGCGTGTGGACATGGGCCTCGTGAGAATTTGGGTGGAGGTCGGATTCGGACTTGGACAATATGATTTGAAGATTTGTCGCGTTTATTGTTTTTGGAATTTTGTACTTTGGTTCCTTAATTTATAGAAATAGAGCTTGGAATTCCAACCAATTTCAGCAGAAGGTGATTTTTCTTGTTGTTTGTTAGTATGTTTCCTTGTAAGTTTGCGTTACTGTTTAATGCTTAAATTTTGGTGTGTATATTGTGTACATGATGCTTAGTGTGCTTAGTGTTGCCATTTAGGTTTTGGTTTTGGTAATGTACAGAGTGTAAACTGTCAGAAATACTCCTGGTTTGATCCAGCCATCTTGTTTGTAAATTGCAACTTAGTATGTGAATTTTGCTACATGCTTGCTTTTGTCAATGAACTATGAATTGAAGAAGTTTCTTTTGCAAGGTGGTCATGTTGCAAAGCAAATGGAAACACCAAATGCACTCCAAAGTCACTTTAAGTTATCAGGTTCTGACTTATCGATTTTATTCGCAAACTCTGAGTCTGCAAAATGAAGGTGATTTGTGCTTTCTTGAGGATCTGCTTTATTTGAACCCATGCAATATATTTTGTGCATTCTTTGAGAAGTATCATTTTGTCTACGCAGGTTGTACATTCTTAGGTGGAGAAAGAAAATAAAGTAAATGTCTCGTTATAGCAGCAATTATGCTCGGAGGTTGGAACAAGCAAGCAGAAGCTGGGAGCAGTTTGGCTTCTGACAAATAAACAAGTTGCTTTGTTGCGAGAATTCAATAAATTAGTTTTTACCATTTGGTTTTCTGGAATGCAGAGTTGGAACTTTTTTTTCCTAACAAACAATTTTATATGTATTGTTTTGGGAATTTTGCAATCTAAAAGTTTGACATTCAATATATAAATGCCTTGTGTACCCTTCTGCAAAAGCTTAACAACAAATGGGATAATGCCACGTATACTCCTTTTGAAAATGATTTATATTTGTCTTTGAAAATGGACATTCTCTCACAATCAACTCAAAGAGGCAGTAATTGCCTACCCTACAAAATCCTACAAAATCCTACCCTATCCAATCCTACCCTACACTATGTTGCAAAATATTGAAGAAGTTTTCATGAATAGACAAAACCATAAAACATTCATGTTGGTCACAATAAAAAAATAATGGAATCGTGTAACAAATTTTTGAAGCTTGGTGTTGCACCAAAAAAGATACATTTACTATAGTATGATATGTGCACTCTAAATCACCACTTGAAATGAATGCTCTCACTAATTTTCAAGTAGTGATTCTAGGTATACATATAGGAAAGATGCCAATGAACAATCACATTTTGTTTTAGTATTGTACATTAATGGTACTAATAAGGATAAGGATATATGAATACTGGTCAATGCACGGTGAAGGGTTTGATTCAAAGCGCATATATATATATATATATATATATATATATATATATATATATATGAAAGATGCTAGTGATTAAAATATTTTATTCTAGTACCGTGCACAACATTGATAGTCATGTATGCACAATGTGTTCTGAAGCCACTACAAGAGAAAGGGGTATTTTAAGTATAGTCCTAGTAGTATTGTCTTTTAAGTAATGACCTTTTAAGTAAGGTTTTTAGTAGAATTTTACTAAAAAGATAGTCTTTTCAGTAAAATTTTACTAAAAACCTTATTTAAAGGTCATCACTTAAAAGACGATACTACTAGGACTATACTTAAAACACCCCTTCCTCTTGTAGTGAGCATTTCAAGATGCACAATGAAGGGTCACATTCAAGGTGCACATGTAGGACTTGAAGATGCCAATGATGAAGGGTTAATATGGTGAAAGGTCAACACTTAATGAACGGGATGTATGTGCTACCTTATTTTGGAATATTAACCTCAAAATGCCAAAGCAAATGTTGTATATACTTTAATTATATGATTTCATGAAGGCCCTTGGCACAAATTCGTCTAAAGAACCCACAATGTCCTCTCAAGCATTTCAAGATTAACATTCCAAGTATTTTAACCTCTAGAGGACCAAGCAACATTTTTTGGCTACATAGCGATTTGGACAAGCTGATGTGAGTGACGAACTACATATTTTAGCCAAAATTTTAATAGAAAGTATGGACTAAGAATATCTTTCATACACACTAAATTTCATGACATTTGGAAATATGAGTAAAAAATTATGGCCTAATATGTTATTTTTTTTGTAAATGGGCAATTGAAGTAGATTAAAAAAATCACTTTTTTCAATAACAAAAATTTGAAATTGGTTTTCAAGATTTATATATATGTGGAAAGCTTTGAATCATTCTATTTTTTTATCAATGGGATGAAAGTTATGGGGAGTTTTTGTTTGCTAGCAGCTATAGATTCTCTACTCTAAAATAAACTTTGAAGTCCTTTATTTTATTCAATTTTCAATATTTTTTGAGAAAAATAAATCAAAAGATGTATATTATTTATTACAACCTTGCAACCATTGGGATTGGCATTTTTCAATTTTATAACTAAATTCTTAACAATTTAGTATTTTGAATCATTCTCTACTTCTTTCTACTTACTATTTTTTTCCTATATGTTGTACAATTCCAAATGATATGAAATTTCTAAAGCATGTTGTCAACTTGCCTTGAAGAATGAATCCAAAGAAGCACTATCATTTTGGACATCTTTTCATACATATGTGAGCTTGTGAAGTGCAACTGCCCTTTTCTTTTGCAGGGCCAAAAAAAAGATTTTTGTCAATTCAAACGCTAATATCTTGCAATCTACATGGTGGAAAGTTCTAAGAAAATTTCTACATATTTTCAAACCAACATACTACAAGATCCAACGGTTTCATGTGTCCCAAATTTTTTTTCTTCTAAAATCTGGTATTTGTACTAGAAATGACAATTTTAGAGCGTTTTTGGTGAAACAATATTTAAGGAACTTTAGGTGTTAATCAATGGTGTTGGATATTCCTTCCTATTTGTATTTTTGCCTTTTTTTTCTAAGAAAATGGCAATTCCACAAAAATGCATAGTTTATTTTGGAAATTCCAGGTCCTTCTTCTTTATTTTAATTACAAACAAACAAAAGGATCTTCTTGAATTAGAGCCTATTAGTGAAATGAATCTTATCAAGTCTAGTTTGTGCTAAAATTTGAAAACTTGAAAATTCCTAAAATTTAATATTTTATTTGAATTTGAACTTTGGACTTAAACTATGGAATATTAGTTTTCTAAGTTTAGAATGACACAATTAATTGATTTGCTCTATGATGTTCTACTCTCCGACATACATCTATATAATAAATCTAAATTTTTTTAAGTATATTCAGTTATTGAAATGAATATTATTTTCATTTTTTATTAAAATATTTGTGATAATTAAAAATCTTGATTAAAAATCTGAAACTTTTATGAATTGTAGAAGACCGATGTGATTACACCTCTAAAAAACATATATAAAAAACCCATTCACAAATAGTTGCAAAATGGGATCGTATAAAGAGGACTTTGAAGTTTGAAAAATAGTCATAGGCCCATTTTTTTTCCAGGATTGAAGTATATGAATCACTTTGTATTTTGATGATCTTATAAATATCAATGTAAATTCTAAGTTGTATTTTAAAAAGATGCTTGTAGTATCTCATGTAAATTCAATTATTGCAAACTACATGTGCTATTTGTCTAGTTGTCAATTGTGTTCATTAAGTTAGGATGACCCATTGTCATCCTTTGGTTGTTGCATATATCTAAATTGATCAAATTTACAAAAAGATTCTTCAATAGAACAACAAATTAGAGACATTTTACAAGTATTTTAGTCAACTAATTTTTCAGTTTAAAAAGATACATTATAGGTAGTAAAAACAAAGCATAAGGCTTACCATTGTTGTCCCAAGGGAGACTATTCTCATCCATTTCTAGATCCATCTGGATTCTAATATGGTTCTTTTAACTCCTTACAAGGTTGCAATGGAAAGCGTTTTTTTCACAATTGTGAAATTATGAAGAACCTTTTACCTTTTATTTTATCTTTGAATGTTTTTTACCATTGCTAATTTTTGAACACCAGAATATTGATCATTAAGCTTGTCATTCATTTTGATTCATGATGACCATCATTTGGCTAATTCATGACAACAAAGATTCAAATGAAGTCTTTGAAATGTGCTTTTTGTGCTTCTTGAAATTGCAGGGAAACATCGATTTAACATGCGTTCAATTAATTTCAATGAGAATAAGATGCTCCCGATGCTTGAGATGCAAAAACATGGAACAAGAAGGTAACTACACCTAAAAGTGCACGCTTCCTAAAATCGCACACTGGGTATTCTTGCCTAAAATATACTCCCACTATTCATATGATCCTAGGATTGTTTTTAGATACACCTATTTTCAGCACTTTGAAAATTCATAGTTTTTTCACATGGTGTCCAAATACATTCTAAGAGAATCTGGAATCTTCTTTTGACTACCAATGAGATCCTACAATTTTTTTTCAATATAATATTGAAAACCATGCTGAATCATGCTGAACTTTGGTACCAATCCACCTTCAAAATATATAGGTTTGAAGGCAATGAATTACCAAACGTGAAGGTCAACAATGGAATTTTTGCTTCAGATTCTGTCATATCCAAATCACCTTGCACCGATTACTAGATGCCATGTGACACTTTTAATTACAAAAAATGACTTCATTTATGTTGAATCTGACCTTCATATAGAGTGCTATAGTATTGAAACCAACCTTAAATCCAAGAATAGGGGGACCTCCCTCCATAAATGGCTATGCCGACACAAGATGAAACTGGGATAATTTGCAACACCCCAATCACTTTGTGGGGTGTCAAAAAGTAGATTTGCTTGAAATAGAAGAGAATAACATTCCAACAATAGTCACTAAATACCTTACACCATCAAATCTTTAGTTAAGAAGATCAGAGCTCTAAATGTTTTTTTACTTGCATGAACCCGACCGCCACACAATATGTAGTTGTGACCTCAAATCCTAGCAATCCAACATATTATTAGTGATTGAAGTTATGAACCCAATTTCAACCCCAAATCCATTTTGAAGTTGTCATAATGCCAACCCTTTCCAGTTTCAACCAAAGTAATTAACCTTAAAACGCATAGTTAAGCAATTCAGCATGATTGAGCATGGTTTTCATTATTATATTGATTAAAAAACTATAGGGTCCCATTGGTAGTCAAAAGGGGATTCTAGATTCTCTTAGAATGCATTTTTTGAATACCGTGTGAATAAACTACAAATTTTGAAAGTGCTGAGAATAGGTGTACGCAAAAGCAATCATAAAATCATATGAATAGTTGAAGTACATTTTAGGCAAGAATATCCACTGCAATTTCAGGAAGCGTGTGATTTAAGGTGTAGTTACTTTACATTAGGATGCAACATAGCAAAATTTGGGCCCAAAAGTAGGGGTCGCAATTAAATAGAGTTGATTTTGGGTTTGTATACCTTAGTGAGTCATTTTTCTTAAGTCCCATACAAAGCTACGTCATCCTCGATGTCTGCTAAATCATAACCGGTTGTTGAGTTTTCAACACTCATGTGGCACTGTCCCATTGGCAACCCATCACCATTGCCATTACAAGTTGTAACTCATAACCTTCTCTCCTTTCAACTTGCTTCCTACACCCTTGGATCATGAAGATCAAAGGTTGTGATTGAAAAGTGAACAACCGGTTATGTCTGATAACCCACTCGCCGCTACCGCGGCTCATCGGTTATCTAATACATAACTAGCATTGAACATCACCAGTACCATATATAATGAAATTCTGGAAGTTCGACAAATATATAAAGTATAAAAGGTATAAAAAGTATGAAAAATCCAATCTATAGTTCATGGAGTACCCAATCACACTCTAATTAATCCATTTGAGACCCAAAACTGGTATGGAAATTGACAAAGCATGTTACAAAATGTTACAAAACAATGCTGATGATCTTTGGGGCTCAATAACGAGCGCCTGTCTTACGCTGATGGACAGCAGTCAAGGCTTGAGCATCCTGCAAATGGTTATCAAAAAGGTGGATCAGCAACTAATTAACATTAGGACTACTAGGGCATAACCTTGATGTTCCTCCAATTCCATAGAATCCTAGATTAGTGCAAGCTTTAATATTTAGGAAAGCTCATAGAATATAATCTAAATGCGAGGTTGTCTTCTGTGGGTGTGTACATGGCACGTGCGTATAGGTGTGCAAGGGTTGTGATTGGCCTTGGAATTCCAAAGGCCTACCCACAGCCCAAAATAGGGGCACCTTTTACAATGTGCACCCACAACTACATGCCCTATCTAAAGCCAAGACTATGGTTTACAATAGAACTAACAAATGTACACCATAAATAGCACTGCCCAAAAATGCAACACCTACATTTGGACCAAAAAGTGTCATTCTTTCTTAGATATTGCTTATACAAAGATGTACACGATCAAGACATGGAAGTTTAAGAGCCTACTGTTGCTATTTGTTTTTTGGTACACCTGAAGATAGTACTTTGAAAATTCATAACTTATTCATACAGTGTCCAAATAAAATGCATGTTAAAGAGCACTGGAATCCTCTTTCAGTTGCCAAGAAGATCTAATAAATTTTTTTTTTTTTTAATGACAGTAAGTATAGTAAGCTGTATTTAGTGTTGATTATAGGTGCACATGCCTAATTCATAAATCACTCAAACAATCTGCAATTTTTCTGCAATTTTTTCTGCTAAATTCTGCAGGTGAGAAAGCAAGAGTCTGTACCTCGAGTTTGCCAGCATCAACTGTGGCATAGAGCACCCAGTGGTCTCCAGTCTCAATTCGACTCTTCACCGAACACTCCAGCCATGCAATCTGTCACCCAAAATTTGCAAGAATAACCATTCCATGATTTGCAAGAAGTGCAAAAATCCAAAGCTCTAAACCCAAGATTAGAAAAATCTGGGATAATTACAAGAAAGGTATGTACACCCATAATCAGGCAATCAATCCACACTGCCCCAAAATGCAACACCTACATTTGGACCGAAAAGTGTCACAAAAAACTAGATATTAATAACACAAGAAGTACACAACTAAAACATGAAAGTCTATGAGAGCCTATTGTTGCCATTTGGTAAACCTGGAGACGATACATTGAAAACTCATAACATATTCATCCAACGTCCAAATGATGCATGCTAAAGTGTGTTGAAATCCTCTCTTTCAGTCGTCATTAAGATTCAAAAAAACATTTTATGTTTAATAAGAGTAACTAAGCTCTTTCAGTTGTTATGTCAGAGCATTATACACTTACAGAATCAGTTAGTATATCCAAGCCGCTTTCGTTCTGCTTGGTTTCCAGTCCCTCCAAACGAGATTCGCCAGGTTTGAATGGTTTCAGCAACTGCTTCGTTACAGGCCCAGACTTTCCTTGCCCAAGCACACTGAGCGCAAACTTGCTCCCGGTGAGCACTAATCCCTCCACAGCACGGTCCTTGGCTACCTGAGGAAGTTCAAACAAAGTTGGAACTTCAGCAGATCTCACAGGAATGTCTCAGTTGTGACAATTTCAAAACGCTAGGCAGCCACATTTCAAACTGCCAAAGGGATAAAAAGCAAAAAGGGATGGCAGAGAAAGGCTTTGTGCTTACAGCTATGGTGAGCCCTGGAGGGACGAAGCTCGCCTGGCTTACCCAGGAAGCAAGCATCGCACTCTCTGCGTCTCCGACCTTTGCAGTGACAACACAAAGAGCGCCAACGACTCTACCAACTGCCTGCAATTAAAAGCTCTACAACATTAGTACTCAACACAATTCTGAAGTAGAAGTGCAGTCCATTGGAGCAAAAAAAACATCTCTTTGAAAAACGATACTAATACACCTTGACCTCATTCATCTCTGTTTTTTTTAACCCCTATAGGACCAAGTTGTCCAATTTAGCCTCACGTGCTTTTTTTAAGTCAGTTTGAGAAGGTCATTTGTGGACTTTTTCTTGTTCAATTTGGTTTAGTTTTTTAACCAAAACATGTAATGGTCTTTACTGATTCTGGTGATATAAAATATGGCCTCATGTGTATTATATTTTTCACAATATGATGAATTGAATTGTCCCTTTTCAAACCTGGAATTCTTCGTCCTTCAGAGGTGAAACAAATGACTGACTTAGTTTGAATATGTACATGTTGTGAAGTTAATGCAGTTCCAGTGCACATGTAAGTCTCATAACTGCTCATTTTCAATTAAAAGCCGTCATCTGCAGTCAATGACAACGTGACAAGAGTGCAGGATATACTCTAAAATGTCGTTGTCGAGAAGGTCATATTAAAGAGATTTGATTGCACCTGTTCCACATTTGATGCAGAAACGTATTGTGCGACACCAGAAGACCGCTTTTGCTTGAGGATGGCCTTCTTGACTTCCTGGGCTAAATCGGTCCCACTCTCCTCACATGTCTGAAGCGTCTTTTCGGTTGGCTGCAAGTCCAAAAAAAATTCGATAAAACTTCGAGTTCAAGTCCAAGTTCAAGATTGAAACATCAGTTGAGTAATGCAACTTTGAGACATCATTAACGTGCAAAACATAAATTTCGTCCAAGTGTTCGAGAAGACTTAGGCTTCAATAATGATAATGCAGCCCAAACTTGTAAACTCACTTTGAACTTGCACCGCAGTGTAGGAAAGGCAAATGAGAATCCGCCATCCTTGAGGAGCTGTTCAATTTCATCAACGGCTTCACCACTCCACCCAAATGAACCAAACACACCACAAGGTTTGGACCTTGCATCGTTGTCTTTGAGAATCACCCCCATCGCGTCCTGGTTAACAGAAAACGAGTTGTCATTAGCTGCAAATACAATTAAAGATAGCAGGGTGAAAAAAAAATACTTGGCATGAAACCTCGGACAATTGCTCCAAATCTTGTTGCCTGAATTGAGTGCGAAAATCAAGCACCGTCTTAAGCTTGACCGAATAGCAATGAGATGAGAAACCTTGCTTTTAGATCCATAATAAAATCATTAAAGAAACACAACCCTAAAATGGCTTACCTTAACAGGAGTAGGCATGTGACCGCCGAGTGTAGGACTGCCAACTACAAAGCCTCTGCATGATTTAATTATGCTTGCAAGCTCTTCACCGGTGGTAATCTCAGCATTCACGCTCTCAACTCCAACTCCAGCTTTTGTTATACCACGACTTTATCCACAACAACGTAAACAGGGCCACAATATTATTCCTTGTAGCACAAATATTTTTAAGCCCTTATGTTTTTCAAAGCAGTTCTAAACAGGATTATCTTTTGATCAATTTCTTTAAGTTTTGACTAACAAATGCAGTGTTTTTCATTAGTTCTGGTGAATAAGACATGGTCCCATCTGAATTTTTTTTGCCCATTATGACCAATTGATTCGGTCGCTTTTAATCAATAAATCCTTGGGTCTTTTCGGGGTTCGCCCTACTCTCAATAAACGCTACCAGACATGAAGCCTATCAGCACTGACTCCCGAGCTGAATAATCGGCTTATTTAGTATATTTTGTTCTCCAATAAATCTTAAGCTTCAATTTTTAAATGAAGCAATTCCGGAACTAATGGATTGCAATTTCCTGTGATTTGTGTGCAGTTCAGTTAGAGCCCAACCAGATACCCGAGGCAAGAGCAGCCGTATTTCCATATGCAGATGCATATATAACAGCGATGGTGGCATCTTCCACCTCCTTTAGCTTATTCTCTGTCCACTGCGGGTACCGAAAAAAACGGTTTAGGGTTTAAGGTTACTTAACACCCTGAATTCACAAATGGGACTTTCTCATATCCAAGGGTTGGAGGACAAGAAATAAAGTGCATTTCATAAGCATGATACTTACCGCACTGTATTCACGAACAAGCTCTGTAAGAGAGGACCGCACAATTGGTCCATGGAGAGGGCATATTGCCGCACACACCAGATTTTGGCCTTGTGGAGTAATTTCTGATGATAGAACTGCGGCTTTGTCGATGGGCAGTTTAAGGGCAGAAAACACAGTAGATATAATATATTGCATGTCTGCCTGGATAAATTTGCAAGTTTCCCAAGTCAGAAGTTTGTCATATGTAACCTAAAATGCCATTAAAAATAAATGAAACCTGTTCAAAATTGAAATGAGCCATTGTGAAAATCAAACCTTAAATAGACTGATGCCTTTCTTGCCACCGTAGTTGGGAACTGAAAACTGGGCCAGAATTGGGAGTCTCTCAAGGGCAGCTTTGGCCTGCATAAATTCCAAAGTGCAAAAACGGTAGAGTCAAGAAAAGGGACTGACGATTGTGGATACATATAAGTAGCACTAAAAAAGAGTGTCCAGAACTAGAATCCATTTCGAGAAGGAAGCCATGGCATCACATTACCTGTTTCGGAACAGGTGAGAGCATGCAGTCGAAGAAGAACCGCCAATCCTCCACATACTCTTCCCAGCCTTCGACATCAAAACCACTCTCACGGCAAACATGTGCACTGCCAAAGAGAAAAAAAAAAGAAACAACGTCAGACACCTTTTCTGTAAAGATAGGCATTTCCATCTCCTTGGATAGTGCAACCAGGATTATACAAGGCATTCTTTACATCCATACAAGAACTTCCTAGGGTCTCGAAAACCAACTGAATATAGCTTCAAGCAGGTTTTCCTTTGGTTCACACTAAGAATGTGATGGATGAAGAGAAGAAGGTCGGAAGCCATTGAAACCTGAAGAGCTTGTTGGTGAAGAGGAGTTGATTAGCAGGATCATATATGCACATGCCATCAGGCCATCTCGGAGTGGGAGTCAGAATAAACTGCAACTTGTGTCCTGCTTTCACCAGAAGCACAATTAATGGCTTACAAACTGTCAAACCAGTCTTAAAACTTTTAACCCAAAGGCCTCGAAGCTCCTATGCTCAAATCCAAAGCAACGATGTACTTATCCAAAAATCTAAAGAACTTAAAGACTCAATACACACGAACCTCCTCCAAGATCTAGACAATCGTCTCCCTTCACGACCGTGATTTTATAATATTTTCCTAAGAGATCATCAGGAAGGGAGCTTTTCAATTGTTGCGCAGCCGGATTGGAGCAGAAAATTTCAACAGGGCTACCTGCAAGACCACTCGATGTACGATTCATGTATCATGTGAGAATCTAGACTTCTGAATAGCACGGACATAAAAACTGAAACACAGAAGAACGTCCACAAAATTAAATTACAAGTACCGTTTTCGGGTAAAGCCTCCGCCAAACAAGTCAAACTTTCCATGCGCTTGGGACTGATGTGGCCAATAATCAAGTAGCTCAAGTCTTTGAGAGCAATCGTGGACTTTAAAGTTTCCACAAAACCTTTGGAAAATGCTTGGTCCGGAATATCTATCAACGCGGCATGGGTCCCTCCCCTAATGAGGTATGAGTTATCAGTTGTTCCACGTTTAAGTCCATATTCAATCTGCATCACAGGCCCGAACATCAATTAAAAATCTCACTCCACACTCAAAATGTCCATGTTGTAATAGCCTTGATTACACAAACTCAGACCTCTTCATTATGACTTTCTCAATACAACAACATCTCCATATATACGGCACACTTGGCACACTATCCTTGATTCTAACACATGCCGGTCACAGAGTCAAACGATTTCATTGCAATTTTTTACCTACATTTGGAATGGACCCAAAAGCGTCACTTCTCTAGGTATAGATTACACAAGATGTACACAATCAGAACACGAGGGCCGAGGAGAGCCTAATGTCGAGTTTTAGGTACACCTACAGACAATACTTCGAACCATAGTACTTTGAAACACACTTACTTTGTCCAAATAATGCATACTAAAAATCCGCTGGAATTCTCTATCAGTTGCCAATAAAATCTAATAGAAATCATTCTTGGTTTATAATAGTAACTATGCTCAGTTGTCATTAGTGACGATCATAGGTGCGCATCCCGAACGTGACTTCTCCTACTGTTTCACCCCATTCCCAAAGAGAGAAAAGGCAAACAAACCTCAAATTTCAAACGCTCCAAGCTGCAACTTCGTAAGCTGCACGTATCATCGGTAATTCTCTCAACTCTTACGTCCGTCTCCTACACAGGTTCCAATTCACACTCTGAATCTCCCAAAAGGAAGAGAGCTCAGAAATTCCTCTAGTATCCCCCCAACAATACCCTGAAACGAGACACCCTAAATGCAAACAATCCAAAAAAATATCCAAAATGCTCAAATCAAACCTTGGAATTCCTCTGACTACCTGTTTCGGAGGTGCAGGAGCTGATCCTTTGGCAGTTGACGTCGAGATCGCATTCGCAACAATCCGCAGTTGGCCACACCTCCTTCTCACATCCATAACCTGATTTTCCTACAACCCAATCGATTACAACCCAGAATTTAAACTCTCAAAACCATCCATTCACAACAAACAAACACATTGCAAATCAGTGCGTAACCCAAAATTACCTGACTCAGGGGGCAAGCACCAAGTGGCAAGCCCGTGAACACCGACGGCTTCCCCAACACAGCCACCGAGCTCAAGCGTGGCTGCAAACACACGAACGGCTTCACCGCCATCGCCAACTCCATTGCAGCAACTCGTTTTTCACCTCAAACATCCATTCCCTAGCAACCCCAGCTCAGGATTCCACTCCAATGCTTCACAAAAAAAAGCTCCCAATCTAAAAACAAAGCTCCCAATCTAAAATAAAGCTCCAATTCTACACAAATCTTCGAATTTATAGTACATTCGATTGTGGGTTGTGGGAATGTTTGTGGGGATTGTTCACAGTCAGCAAAGGAGAGATGTATTCGTAAATTTCATGCAGATTTGGTGCACCCAGCTGCGGATTTGTGATGGAATTACAAGCAGATGGGTTGTTGAGAGAAAAAAAAAAAAAAAAAAATTGGTGAGGGGAGGAGGATAAGCAAGGTGGCAAAATCTGAGTAGGTGCTCGTCAATGGGGAAAGCGTGCCGTGGAGCGTTCGATCTGCTGGGGAAACAGACCGCCGTCGATTTGGTGGGGAACCAAGTTCCCAGTTCCTAGAGGGCTTGTGGCGGGGGAGCCAATCAGGGGGGAGCACTAGATTCTAACAAATCTTCAAAAAGAACAAATAAGTTAAGGTAAACCTGCCTATGACAGGCAGAATGAGTGATTTGGTTTGTTGCCATTAGGAAAAAGAATCAAACTTTCTTCCATACAAAGACAAATGTGAGACATGAAGGAAGCATTTTAAATTTTAATTTTTGGACAAAGTATGAATTAGTTATGAATTTCCAAAGTATTCTGCCCAATTGGTCTAAAAGAGTCTGTAGACTACCCCAAATCAGTAAAAAGTGTTTCCACAATGATCATCTAACCACCTAAAGCAGTCACCATATTTTCTAACATGGCTACAAGATTTCCTAACATGGCCATGACATGAAGGAATAAAAAAATAACTTTCTATGACATGTTTACACTAGAAAGGTGTAAGTGTCTTATGACAATCACTAATAATTCCATGGCCATCTCCCAAAGCATTGATTTTAGCCACTAACCAACCTAATGAAGTCATAATCTCATTTATTGACAAAAATCTAAAATAAGTTGATGTAAGACTGAAATGGGTGGTTTTGTAGATGTCTGCATTAGGTGGTCTGCCTGCCATGGGCAGGTTTAATTTATTTAGGCGTGTGTAGAGAATTTTTTTGAACATGTTTTTATTTTGCAAAACTCATACAATTTATTTTTGAAGGAATAATTGATGAAAATATTATTCTTTAAGTTTTGAAAATAGATGAATCGTTGAATTATTACAAAATCTTTAGAGTATTACTTCATTTTGGATGAATGAATGTTCATTTTTAAGACAAATAAAGCATTTCTTACTACTTTGTTTCAAAAAGTGGATTTTTTTCTTAGTTATTATATTTTGATTTCAATAAGTAAAAATTCCATTGAAAATTTTAGTGAACAAATTATAACAAATTTTTTATTATGTAGTATCCTAATTTTTTTTTTCTAAATAATCCCATTCTAAAGATTATTCTAAAATTAAAACAAGGTCATGTCTTAGAGTCTTTTTCTACTTTAACTATCAATTGAAGGTCACTCAAACTTAAAAATAAATTTAATATATTTTCTTGATTATAAGTTTTCTCTATTCTTTTGCTATTCTTGTTGTTGAAATTCTACTAGAAGGTGATTGCTAAGAGGAAAAAGAAACTAAGTGGAGAGAATACTAGTAATATACAAGGAAAAATAGGAATGAGAAGAAAGAAAAAATTATTAGATCAACATTGATACAAACTAAAATGTCTTTAAATTACTACAAAAAGATAGCCAAAATGAATTGTACGTACTTATTGAACTTGATAGAAATATGAGGTCTATGGTTCCATTCTTATTGGTATTTGTAGCCTAAGCACAATCACCTCATTTGATGAAGGAAACAAAAATCTTCGTCATTAACTAAGGTGTCACCTTTGAAATAAGGGCCTTATTAGTTTGTTACTTCTTGTTATGGCTAATGTCATATTGATGTGCCCCCTTCCCCTTACAAGAAAATTTGTATTCATTAGAAAATCATCCTCTCCTTCTTTGTTCAATTTACAGTATTAGAGCCCCCAATAGAGGTAACTAATGAATGTGAACATTGACTCTTGGTTAAAGACCATAACTAAGAGGATTTTTGTTACTACACTTATTGTCCAAATAGCACATGTAATAGTAATTTATCAAAGACACACTATTTTGCATTACATTAGGTTTGAATATTACTATATTGTACCAATTTCTACAAAAAAAATATATTCTAGACACTAATTTCCCCCTTCTTTAGTAGGATACATAAGGATAGCACAAAGATCCTTAAACACATTAAAAACTATGTTTGGTGTCACAAAGTAAACAATATTATATATTGTAGATAACTTCACAAGTGACACTCCTTATAAATATACTTACAAATGATGTCATCCAAATCCACTTCCTTGTTATTAAAAACGTTTATTGTTGTAGTAAAAAATATTAAACTTAACTAATTACAATTCTTGACAAACGTATAGACATTTACAATACTTGACATTCAGAACCAATGGTCTAATACTAAATCAAATGCTAGGGAGTTCTTTTTAGGGTTTGGATTGGTTTTTGGAACTTTTAGGATTGGTTGCCTCAGTGTGCACTCGGCTCCTCATTCTCTGTGTTGTCTTCAACTGAAACAGTCGGTGTTCCACCTTGCTTAATCTTGTCGTATTTTCGACAGTTTCACATGTGCCATACTTTTGTCTCATTCTCATATGATTGCGTCAACGATTACTGGAAGTAGTCTACTTGTTGGTGGATGTTGTTGTTGAAGGTTGCTGGAGCAATTTGCTGAAGCTACAACTTGTTGCTGAAGCTACAGCTTTGATTTGAGTCGAGATTGGGTTACTTGATAATACAATTATGGAGTCTTCTTGGATTGCATCAGGGAAATTTGTGTATGTGGTAATTCTTGTATCTGTGAGTTTGAAAATAGAAAAGTCCTCCTCCAAATATTACGTGAATATTTTGGGTAAATGGGGACTGATGAAAGTGAGAGGTGTCTGAAAATGTTGAAATTTTCCTTTGCCCACTGTTGAGTTTGCAATCAAGTTACAGAAAATATGAAATTTTGTTATTTTGTTCGTGGGCTGCGGTTGATTTTATAGTAGTTGTACGTATCCTTCCGTCACTGCGCTTGAATAATTATTGATGCACGTCTTATAATTTTGAACTATTACAATGGTACGGTAATGTGTGAAGAGACCAAAAGTGTAGGTAGCAAGGCAAAACTTAATCACACTTGTGACTTTAATTTCCAGTGAGTGTGTCCATTTTGAATTTTGAATCGAGGACATTGCCTGCTGCCTCTTCGATGAACACACCTGGGAATTGAAGAACTTCATTGAACGGCAGTGCATACAAGGGCGTCTGAGAAAATTGTGCTGCCTACCTCTACAGACCAACATACATGGGTGTGAACTAAGCAATTTTTTGTTGCTTTGCACATTCATATTGCATCTTGCAAGAGCAGCATGTAAGTTAGTACAAAGTAACATCTGCAAATCCTCTGCGAGGCACGAACTTCACACATAGTCCACCTTAGCAGGCCATCTTTGATGCAACTAATTTTTGCTTTCACACAAGTCACTGCAACTAATTTTTGCTTTCAGACGAGTCGCTTTGTTTTGAGAAGATGAACAGTCACTGAGGACTTTCATGCGAAAGTTCAGTAAGCTTGAAAACGGTTGTGAACATGTATAGAAACTGTGAATAAAACAGGCGTGGAGTATTGTAGTAGCAGATACATAGCAACTGATTACGACAAATTCCATCGGCGAAGGGTGGCTGCTGCTGAATTACCAAACATGCTAACTTTCTGAAGCAAATGCTTGCATTGTGCATTGAAGCGTTGAGATCATGCGTACCGCTCCTACCGCAACACATGGGTAGCCGAGATAAAGCCATGGATTTAAGACTTGGACCATTTTTTCTGGTTTGAAGGTTTAAGACTCAATCATCAATGGTTGTACTAAGTGGTTTCAAATCAGTTACTGGTCACAAAATTTTGAATTTTCTTGATCATTCTGAACTTGGGGAAAATTCTATTTCACTGTATTCATAGTCTAAACTCACAATCTGAGGCCTAATTTGTAAGAGACACATGGACAAAAAACATTTGACATCAATTCGCACTTAATCCATAATTACCAGTTTACGATGCATGAAAGTCCGCATTACAGTTCATTCAAATTTTACAAGATGTAAAAAGCAACATTATCTCTAAAAACCAGAAAGTTCTTACAAATTCCAACCTGTTACGGTCAAATATTCAAGTGAAACTTACACATCACATTTGTCAAGAAAGAGTACTGCAAATGAATAGTACCCCCCCAAGGACCCGGAGGAAGTGCACGCCACTGACAAGTAGCCAAGTCGTAAATGCATCCATTCTCAAGCGTCATGTGGGGGTCAAATAACCGTACACTCTCTCTCTGCATAACAAACACAAACAGAAAGCCATTGCAAGCATGAATCCTGCTAATCATCCCAGGCACATTTGGCTACCAAAATGTCTGTGGGTAACTGTGCGTTTCCACCTTCACCCATGATGTTGCATTCTCTGGAACATAGTACTCTGAGATAAAAGCTGCAAACTCTTCTTTCTTCCAGTTTAGTACATAGAAATGGTCATTCATGAGGGTATATAAGATCACCCTCTCCCCCAACCATTTCTCTTGATACTGTCTAAAATCATCGTACCACTTCTCCTCATCCTCTGCAAAGTCATGGTACTTCCGTCTCAGTAGTCATATGCGCAAGGACCTGATTTGTCTGCGATTCAAAAGCCTTTATACCGACTCCAATGGTGTGCAATGCCAAAAATGCGACCCAGTGATGGCTTCGGCTTGGTCCACTATTGGACCTCAGAGTTGTATACTTCGGCTTCCACCGACGGAGCACGCTTCACTACAACGACTTTGTAATAAAATGTGTTGCGGTCCACGACGATCCGCATCATGGTAAGCTCCAAATTCGTCAACAATCTCAAATTCGGGAGTCGATTAACGACTCCAGTCATCGGATTGATCACAATATATTATTCAAACCTGTTTCAAAGTTCTTGTGAACATAACATGCCAGCCCTACATCCGCCGCGCCATTCTTGTGCCACCACCTGCGCACCCACTAGTCTGACGATGAGACTATCAATCTGCACAAAAAAATTTCCGACTGGGACAATTAGGCAAGAGTGAAGGATTTACCTCAAAAAATACTAAGATGAGCTGAAAATGTTGAAGTCACCCAAAAATGCCAGTGGAAAGACTAGAATGTTCTACCAACAATAGCGATCAAAAGTTCAAGTCTGAAGTAACTTGAAAAAAAATGAGGCAATAGTGCACCTGCGGTTTGCAATGCCACGGGCATTAAAGACATGTAATTTATGCCATTCATTGTTTCTCTCATCCAAAACATGCAGCCAAAAATTGGAATCTCCATCCCAAGTGACTCGTGCCAATGTCCTGGAAGAGGACTCTTTCAATGCTAGGGTGAACTCCAAGGAGGAAGATTCCAAGTTCAACTGCCATTCCTTCGAAAGGAATTTGAGGTGGCAGATGCTGGGGAAGGGTAGCTTCGCAAACACGCGTTGCAGAAGCTCTAGTGGTAGCGTGCTCCAGAGGGCAAGGTTCAAGACCTGCTCATGTTCGCAGCATGAATGTATGTTAGCTAGAACAAGGTCCAATTCTTGTGATACATCTAACCAAAATTTCCTGTGAGTCTAGAGATCTGTGGCTCCTGAAGTGATCAGCCCATCCATCTTGTCTCGCAATGTGTGTGCTACTCGAAGATAGTCAGGTTTTCTTGGCAGAGATTTCCATGTCTGCTACAAGCTCCTCATTCTCGTGCCTGCGAAAAACAAACAACGTTCCAAATTTTCAATGAACTTGGCAATCTACGAGGTAACTATGGAAGGCTACATCCAAAGTATATATAGATACTCTAGTATGCTTACGAAAACTGTAGGTAAATGATATCAATCTGTAAGAACCCCTGTTTGTAAGAGAATTACTAAACCCTATGCAGGACAGATTACATTACATAGCAACCATTCTAGCCTTCTCACGAACCCTACTTGCTCTGCTCCAAAGCTAAGGAGGACCCTGAGTCAGAGTTCAGAATATTTGATTGTGGGGATCTCGAAAGCCTCAAAAGAAATTGCAGGAACTTGGCAAAAATGGTATACTGTACTAAACCTAAATCTATATCGAATCCCAGATATTAACCCTTTAGGTCCTAAGGAGCCCCAAGCAACCTCTTGAATTCTTTGGAATCAAATTTGCATATTAAAATTTTAAAATTTAATGAAAGTTATTATTTTTCCACAAATAATCATGCATATCTTCTATCTGATCTAATTTTTGAATATTTTTTGGGAAAAAAATGATATTTATAAGATTTTTTAGAATTTCTATCTTTGAAAAATCATAGCAATTACCAAAAAGCTCACTTTACCATGACATCTTTATAGAAAATAGAGGAAATGATAATAAACATTATGGTGAAGTTGGCATGCTCTTTTTAGTTATACACAAATAAATTCGATAGAGAAACATATTCCACAATGCATTTTGAAACTTTAGAAATTCCAACTTCAAATTGCCATAGACAAATCATTATTGCTCCAAATTTGATGGCCTATAGCTCATTGGAAGCGGAATTCCTGTGCCCTCACATCTCGTTCACAACTCACAGGCAACTAAGGCTAGGAAAGTATTTAAATCCTCAAAATTCAATTTAAAAAGACCAAAATTGGCATGCTCAGCCCTAAAGGGTTAAAGGAAGACCGCTTGTGAATCTCATTTTCAGCAGTAGGAAATTGCCAATTTAGTTGAATCTGGTTGGAGAAATCAGATAGTATAATGGGATACCTCCATTATAGTGCAAATTAGTCAAAACTTTCAGACCATCATGCTTCAAAAAATATGAAACCACTTGTATTATATTCTTCATCTATTATTCTATTTCCAAAAAATGAGCTAAAAATATTTCCATCCAAGTAAATACATGAAAAAGGTGGACCAGCCCTTAGATGAGCGATTTTTGGGTCTGTTACCTTGTTATCATGATTACACCACTATATTTGTTACAAAGCCAAATTTCTAAATTTCTAAATAGAAACATGATGTTTAACTATTATATTTATGATACAATAAGTTAAAATTATATAGTTAGACTTTTTAATTTGTGTCCTAATCATGATGTTTTTATCTTGAATATTGTATAATGAGAGCATTGTCCTGCAAATATATCTTAGGTGATATGGCAAGGAGGGAGGATAGAGCTTAACACTAGAGGGTGGTCACACAATATGCACGACGGGTGAAGCTTCTCACTTTATTAAACACCTAACAAGTATTTTTCTACATTCACCAATTGAATCACATTGTTTAATCCCATGCATTAGAGAAAATTTCAGGCCTTTAGAGGGCTGCTCCACAGCCCTCCAAGGTACCCTGAAATTTACTTATTTTTTGCTCAAAAATTCGTTTTCCTCCTATTTCCGCCCAGCTAAAATTACAGCGGCTGTGGCGCAGAAACCCAAAGTTCCAAATAAAAAATTATTAATTATTTTTTTTTTTTTATAATCTTAAAAATCACCTTTAGGAACACCTCTTTTTATGTAAAAGAGCATTGATCTAGACTTATCTATTCACATACATCATAATTTTTGTCCCATTTTTTTCCTTTTACCAAAGACTCAAATGCAGCAAAACAAAAATAGGCAGCATAGCTAGTCCTATTCAATTTTAAACATAGTTATGTATAAAATGAGATCCTTATATTGTTCCGTAAGACGGGGTATCCAACAATAATGAAAAAAACAATTACGAAAAATAACAATAAGTCAAAATGTCAAACATCAAATTGGTAAGTGTCATTAGAGACTAGCTTACAGAAGGCTCATAGCATTGGTGTATTGTAATAGAAAAAATCATTGGAATTTTAACACAAGCATCCATCTCAATATACAAGTTTTTTTTCTACAAATAGGGTAGTAAAGAATTTAGGAACCAAATCCTTGTTTGTTTGTACCAAGTAATTTTAAGAGGACAAAGGCCTCACCTGCACCCATATACCAAAACGAACAATCAATATATTTTAGTGTGCATGCAAGGTGTCTTCAACCATTTGTCACTTGTTATTGTTTTCATCTAAAATGACTTAGACAGCAAAACAAAGCTAATCCTAGTACAGGACCTACTATGAACCAAATGCAATAGAATCATTTTGAAAGAACCTAAGTAGTTGAGTTTGATTGTGTAGAAACCATAGTCGTCACAACCTCCTATCTTCTCTTAAGCAGGGAACAAAAAGGAACTCACAATGCTTGAACTACCAGCAAGTACTAAGTTACAGGTAGTGTCTCAACAGCAAAAGAAAATTTAGACAATAGAATTATTTATAAAGTACCCAAAACTAGGGTTTAAATCCCACAGTTTTGTGAAAAAGCAAATTTTGGGCAAAAAGTCAATACGAAAGTGGGTATCAAATTTTCTATTGCGCCCAAATCAACCCAAAAGAAGTTTTGTCCGGACTTTGCCTGCAGGGTCATGGTCGCCTGCGGGGTCCTCCGTTGAAGGAAATTTGTTGGAAAAAGTCCCCTCCAAACTGGGGGGACTTTATGAATAATTCTAAAATGACGAGACCATTCAGAAAGTATTTGCTCTACAAGAAATGAGCTCTTGTCTCCTGACTCAATGACCAAGAGTGCAAGATCACAAAGTTAATTAGTACGTGAGACTGAAGCATAGGTCCATTAGCTAGGTTCTTCACTATAAAATTTTGAATTAATGCTCTGAGTAGCATTTAATTACATGCAGAACACAACAATAAGAGGCCCTAACCACCAAATCAGGTAGATACTAAGGCTAGTATAGCTATCAAATTTGATTGTGACCAGTGACTCAAGGCGTTTCAAAATTTGTATTTGTTTGGTGGCTAAATTAATCACCAAATAGGGTAGTTAAGCAGTCTATGACATGTGTAAGCATAATAGCCCTACCTTGTCAGTTAAATTGTGATAATTGCATTGGTATTATAAATACCATAGGAAGAATAATCTCTATGAATGCTTATTAACGATCCCAGTTCTGAAATTGGGGATTAGCAAGGTCTGCTATGGCCGTACAAAAGGGTTGCCTTTTCCGCGACCTAATTTTTTTTTGGTGAAATGTGGCACCTAAAGTTGTTGAAAAAAGGGGCAATTTTACTCCCCATTTTTTTTTGGTACTGTAAAAGTTGCGATTCTACAAACGAATGGGCAGTGCATTCATGGCTATTTTTTTTATTTTACAGTTGCTGGACTTGCTAAGTCATGGAGAGAACAGTGAGAGATTGGTGAATTTTTTTTTTTTTTTTTTTTTGGATTGGCGATTTCTCCATTGCTAGTGTTCATTTCTAATTCTTTCCAATTTACAATCATTTGAATTATTTCAATCCAATTCTTTATTATTTGAGTTATGTCATTGTTAAGGAAGTTAAACTCTTCTTGCCATATGGCAAGACTGCCCAAACGCAATAACAATGTTCTACACACAAACAAACAAGCCACATTAGTATTAGAGATTAGTTCCAAAAAAGTCACTTAAGCACGCCATAGTCGTAGCAGGCCGTTGCTCCATCTCCTAAAACCACAACATCATTCATTTGTCTTGTGCAGCCACCTCCACCCCATCAGAACACGCCCATAGTTTTGATCACTGTTCACCACCTTTGTTGCAGCAGAACTTGCCTCCGTTGCAGCAGAACTTGCCTCCGTTGCAGCAGAATGTAGTCAAGGAAACATGAGCAGCAAGGCTGGCAAAACCTCATGAAAACTAAGAAAATTAAAATGGCAAGGACACTACAAAAAGAATACTGCTATGCCCCGTCTACTTTAGTGATCCCCTTGCCTGCTGACCTTCACAGCGCTTTTCCATGAACTAATAGCTTCCTTGTAAGGAAAGTTCTGAAGGGAAAAATACTGTTAGCCAAACATGCGCACCACAAGGGGCAAGTGCTTCCCCAATCTGTTTCTATGTGTGGATTTCAAGAACTTCAAAGTAGAAAAACAACGCTCATCCTCAACAAACCCCAGTACCATACAACACCCAATCTTAGCCACCTTGAAATATTCAGAAATCAGCTTATTCAAGTGGCGGGATTGAGAAAGTTTCCGCCACAACTTGATGACTAGCCTGACGTCCAAAGGTTGGCCACACGCTGCCTTACAATTTCCCTTCATGGTGACCTTGAATAAACCTTGTTGCAAGTCCAAATTGGCAGCATTCAACATCTCAAATGCGATATGAGGATTGCCCCCTTCATACAAAGGTTGGCCATTATTAACAGCTCGTGCATGACTGTAGAAGCTTTTCAAAACCATCAAGTGGTGGGCAAAGCTGGCATCGGCGCCCTCTTGCCTCCAATACTGGGGGGAATATTATGCCAAAGGCATCGAGCAATTCTTGCTGTGGGAACTTACAGTCCAATTCATCGCTAAGGGATTGTGCAATATCCGCCAAAGCAGCACACAATTTCACAAATGAGTGATATGGTCTGTAGAAGAAGATCAACGCCCTCAACTTTTGCAAGTTCAGAAGAAACCAATGCATGAATAACAATAAACTACATGACGTGAAACGCAACGTGGACATTGACCAACAAAACTCGGCGATGCCGTTACGTCCAGAGAACAGTAGCTGATCCTGCAAAACACCGCCCTACACCTACGTACAAAGACAGTAGATAAAAACCAAAAAGACTAAGCAATGCTTAAGAAAACCAAAAGAAACCATAAGGTGGAGTCCCGTCCTAAGCGAAGCTTCTGAATTGAACAGTGAACACTGAACACTGAACACGTAAAAATTTAAAAAAAAATTCAGACATTAAAATCCTAAGTGACTTAGTAATCATGAATGAAATAGCAAAGCCAAATAACTTAGGGAACAAGAGCTATACATACATGCAAGGCCAAGAAAAAAATGGAAACCAAAAAATAAACCAGCTTGCAAAGCCAAAAAAAAAATTGGACGCCAATCAAAAAAACAATACCTGAGAATTGCCATTCCATGGAGTCCTACACGTGATGGACATCTTGTTGCGTGACAAATATATGCTCCCCGGTTTCTCTGTCATGGCACCTTGCATAGACCTGAGTCACGAACAAATCAAAGAGCAAATGGCATATACCAGAGTCACCTGGCAAGTCTTTCCACTGCATACGAAAGTCATCACTCTGAAGATTGATGAGGTCATTGTACTTCGGAAAGTCCTCCTTGTTGTAAGGTATGGTCGTATCCATAAACAGTCGGGCTAACTCATGCTAGCAAATTTTCACAGCTTGTATAAAATTGCATACAAAAATGTCATGGCTTTGAGAAAGCTCCATGAGATTGTACACTGTATTCACCAACGGAATGAAACACGCCAATGACAGCAGCATTTCAACATCAGAAAGCAGGTCAAAGTTATCACTAGCACCCGTGTTATCTTTCTGACCAGGACCCCCGGTCATGTCTATGTCCATTTTCACAAGAAGCGTACTGTATTCTGCCATGATCCATTGCGCAGGGCTCTTCATCGAGATCCACCGTGTCTCTATGTTGCAAAGCATTTTCTTATCCTTAGTTTCCATGAGATTTGCCAATTTAGCCAACTCAATGTGCCGCTTGTTACTGCGATAGAAATACAAGTAAACGGATTGGAACAGTGCCTCAAGCTGAGAGACCACCAAGTACTTGGAGAGAGTCTCCATGACAAGATTGAGCCTGTGGCTCACACAAGTGGCTGCCAACGAGAAGGGAGCCCATTTCTCTCTTATATGCGCTGTCACACCCAATTTAGGCCCCTGAAAAGTACTCACACCATCAACCCCGAAGCAAACTAGTTTAGAAGCAATTTGTTCATGAGAAAGACCTCCTTCGTTAATAAAAGCCTGCATTATCACAATCATTAGATTGTCTGCCATGCCACCGTTGCTGAGACAGGACAAGTGAAGCAAGTGGGGCATTCTTTTCCAACTCTGCATGGCATAAACATGGACACCGATCCATGAAGTAGTGTCCATTGCAGTCACCTCGTTGGCACTAATTGAGATCACCTTCGCAGACCGCACAATTTGCTTCAACACTGTTAGAATAGAAGCGTGCAAATGCTCAAATATCTCCCAACCTGTACTCTCATATCAATGCTTATTTGGCAAATTCTTTACCTTCAAATGTTTCAGCAAAAACTGTGACCTCTCATAATCACACATGGAACAACTGTAACTAAGAATCTGAAAGAGAATAGAGAACTGTACTCCCTTCCGTTTGAATTTGCCGTCCAAGCCCGTTGTGAGTTGCTCCGCAACGCTACCGCAATGCTTCCTGCCTGACCAGATTTTGCACAGCTTTAGATGCTTGCAGCCCGCCTTCATGAAAGTCTTGCCCTTGTTCAAGTGTGGAAGTGGCACATTGTCTTCTCTACAAGTCCGTTTGCCTTCATGCTTTTCGAGATTGTCTAACTTTGGGACCATCACTTTCCTCCTCCTCGTCATTGCGGTGCAACTTGCGTAAATGACACCAATGAAATTGCCATTCGAATCGAAGTCTTCCTCCGCCCACGGAAACCTGCAGGCCCACACTTCTTGCCACCTCTGGGTGATGGTCCCCAGAGCAATCTTCTTTCTCTTACGGGAAACATAAGCGACAGCACGTTTCTTCTTCTTCCCCGCCATAACACCGTGCTCATCATTTGTGGATGACTCATGCACTGGATCAATAAGTTCAGGGGACAAAACAGTGGCTTCTGAAGGCAAATCTCAAGGGGCTGGTCGGGAGACGGAATGCGAGAGGCGCATCTTCAAAATGTTTGTGACCTTGCATCTACCAACGTCCATCACCATCAGATTGTCAACAGCGTTGGGGTTTGGCAAATACTTACCTATCCCATTACTGTTGCAGCTCGAGCCAAAGCATCTGACCCTGAAGTTGTCAGGAAGCTTTAGGCGCGGAGGCATTTTGAACTTGACCAGCAAAACACAAGACCAAGAAGACCACAAAACAACTGAACCGATGAACCACTACAACCAACAAGACAAACCGCACCGCTCTCAATCCACAACTGCAACGCAAAGGCTCCAAACAGAAGCTCAGAAGACAAGTAATCGGCACAATAAAAGAGCGAGATTGTTCATAGAAAACAATAAGGAAGCAAAGACCACAATTGAAGTTGCAATGGATAGGGAAGCGCTTAAATTCACAACAACACTAAAGAAACAGAAAACTCTTGCGTCGTCGTTTGCAATCGGCAATTCCGCCCTCCGCACTCGACATTTTTTGCACACCAACAGCTCCCTGCAACTCTCCAAGGCATTCACTCACAGCCACCATTCCCTAAATGCAGTGAATGTAAGAAACAATGGATGCCTCCAAAATTCACAGCAACTTGGAAGTGGTGCCCTCCCAATTCGAAAATCAAACTACAAAAGATATCGTTTTGAAAGAGAATCAATTGCTTCCCCACTTAAGGCATAGATCTCCAGAAGTTCACAAGCGCGGAGGCGTGGATGTCACCATGTCAGTGAGTAGCATTCAAGACAATAACTAATGCAAATCAAAAACTAATGCAACTGTAAACAAAAACTAATGCAAATTAGTGTGTAAGTGGGGAAGATAGGCGCACTAATGCGACGTAGGAGGAGAAGACCCCCCCCTAAACCCTGTTGCAACATGGACGTCCAGGATTGCGCCGCGCAGATACCTGCGGACACTAGAAGAAACCCGCGTTGGTCCAAACCAAAAATGTGGGCTGAAATTTGTTGAAAACCATGTTTCCAACATTGGAATCACAAAATTTTGCGGTGGAAACATGGTTCTCAACAATTTTAGCCTACATTTTTTATTTAGACCAACGCAGGTTTTTTCTAGTGGGACGCCCCAGATCGCGCCCCAGCGACCGGCAAAGAGGAAGGTAGCACGTATTTGTGAGCATCCGTAGGGATGAATACAAGCTTTTGCCCACGAACAAAAAAATCGGGGTACATTCTGGCTCTAATCTCCATTTTTCCAACAAATTCTACTATGTACATTTCGCGTAAGATTTTTTTTGGTAGAACTGGAGCGTAATTTAGCCAGTTTTACGAGTACTTAACTGCTTATAGAGAACTGATTTCTCAAGGTAATGGATTCTTGTTCTAAATCCCATCCCATCAACAAATATCAAACAAATATGAAACTACCAAGTAATATTGGAGAACTGTATTTGTTACAACTACACCAGTAAGGTATACTAATAAATTAACTCAATAACAGTTATATCCATAGGATTCTAAAACAAAACACGTACATAATAACGTGTTGGTCTAGATAAGTTTTCAAGCATATAAAAATTTGCGAAACTTGATTGCTCCAGCGAGCAATCAAAGACTTTGACTGCTCAGTAAGAGCACTTTTCAAAGTTGACAAGCCATGCATGAAATAATATGGCATGTCAACTTTGAACGGCCCTCCAAAGAGCTAAAATTTTCTCTAGTGGATATTTGTCACATTGCATTTCCATATAACATAGGCTTGGACAAACTTTATATTAGAGCTGGCCTAATTTACAAACATAGGGCCAAGACCAAGTGGAAAAATGGGTTAAGGATATAAGGCCATTCAATTTTTTGCACTTGGATTCAAATTTTTGGCACCAAAACACTTCCTCATAAGTGGCCATGTGATATATAAGAAAATTAATCCAACTTTCAATATAAAGCCTTTGGGCCCAATTGAGAACCCAATTTAAGGATTTAAGGTTGATTTTGATGGGTTTTGAAATTAGGCCCTAATGTAAAGAGGCTGTTATTTCCTTAGCACTTTGATGTCCAAAAACTAAATGATGAACAAAAAGGTTTTAAGGTTTTTTTGGACCGAACAACTTTTCATTCATCCAAATCAATGCTTGACTCTTATAAAAACACTTTTTGTATGATGAATATGATAAAATTGAGGTAAATAACATATAATTTTAAGATTTAAGCAAAAACATGCAAAATTTCAAGACATGATTTAAGCACTAGGCTTATTGTTGATGCATAGTCTCAAATTTGAACATCCAAATTTCAGACAGTGCTTATTGAGAAATAAACTAGAAGTGCTTAATGTGACACTTATTGTGGATCTCTTGATTTAGAAGGTGTGTCCAAAAAAAAATGATGTGCGCTTGACAGGGACTGGTCTGGGTTAAGAAACCAACAAAATTGGTTTCATATTTTTTCAACTTTGCATGAATATAATACAAATTTCTTGAAATAACTAAGTGGATGCACCTACTGTGGGGACCATAGACTAACATACAAGTGGGCAAGGAAACACAATCCAAAACAACAAACTATAAATTGTATCATGCGCAGGAAATTGGCCAATACAAAACCTGCCCCTATGATCTATGGATTACATGAATGTGTCATGGTCATGTAACCCGTCCCTATGATACTAGAAGAAATCTGCGTTGAACTCAACAAAAATGGCCCCACGTGTTTGTTGTGTCTATTGCAAAACCTAAGCTTTTCAACGCAAATTTTGCGCTGGGCACAACAAACAAAACCCAAATTTTGCGCTAAACACAATAAACACGTGGGGTAGTTTTTATTGAGTTCAATGCAAATTTCTTCTAATATCATAGGGACGGGTTATATGACCTTGACACATTCATGTAACCCACTTGTCTACTTTTGCACTAGATACTTGCGCCTTACAATAGGGCTTTTCCTAGGGGTCCATAAACAAATCGTGTTACATTCAGGTATTCCTACCTTAAACATCTACTCAATAGCTACACAAAATAGTAAAATTAGGTTGCCTTCACAATTAGGTTGCCTTCACAATTAAATTGCTTTATCCTAGGAAAGTTATTTTATAAGCCATCAACGTCAACAAATACTTCTACAAATATTTCAAATGGAAGTTCATGAGGCCAAAATACAACAATACCTTATTCAAAAATAGTGCATTCTTGTACAGTAGTAGTAAATATGTAAATATTGTCAAATGTCAAGAAATTAGTATGGGGCAGCCTAATTTCACTATTTTGTGTACAGTACTGTAGATTTCTTGGGAACATTGGGAACATGCTTGGCAAGGACTAAGTGTGATGAGCGGGTATACGGGGTTAACGAGGGTATCAATATCTGTCCGGGCAGACAATGGACCCTTGTACAGTTATTCATCACGTCGACGAAGACATTCATCCATTTTTCGCAGGAGCAGGGAAGACAAAACCTTAGGGTTGGGACAGGGAGCGCTCTTTTGGGCACGCTCACTCGTGGAATTGCAGCCGCAGCAGTAGCAACAACAGCGATGGCGCCATCCGTGGTGAGCAACGGCATCGCCGTGGGTCTTCACCGAGGTCACCAAGTCACCAAGCGCGACATCGCCAAGCGCCCCTCCGCCAACAGGGGCAAGCTCGGCAAGCGCACGTCGCTGGTACGCAAGCTCATCCGCGAGGTCGCCGGCTTTGCGCCCTACGAGAAGCGCATCACGGAGTTGCTCAAGGTGGGCAAGGACAAGCGCGCCCTCAAGGTCGCCAAGCGGAAGTTGGGCACGCACTTGCGGGCCAAGCGCAAGAGAGAGGAGATGACCGGCGTCCTGCGCAAGATGCGCGCTACCGGAGGAACCGAGAAGAAGAAGTAAAGGCATTGGAAGCAACGGACTTTGCCGTCACTTGCATTAGGGTTTAGGGTTTTGAGCTGAGTGTGAAGATCTTTAGTTTGTGGAGCTATGTCCTCTGAGGTCTGCAAGACAATAAAGAGCTTCTGTGAAGTCACTCGAATGCTGTGGGTTTCTGTTTAGGGTTTGGTGCGGTTCCTTGAAATTTTAGGGTTGGCTGCTTTAGCACCCTCTCGACTTCTCATTCCCTGGTTCTTTGACTGAAGTGTTCCACATTTTTATGCTGGTGGTACTTTCGACTGTTTCATTTGGTCGTGAGTCCTAGCGCCATATGTGAATAGTCTGGATTATGTGTCGCCTTTCCATGTGACCCTGCCTCGTTTCTGTTTTGGGTTATTGTGTGTGTATGGAGCAGGGTGTGGAGTTGTGCAGAATCGAGAAAGATTGGTGCCAGCTTCGATGTGAGTGGATCGCGTCGCCGGATGTTATGGTTACCTATTTCCTTTAGAAGATCCGTATGTGTGTACTGTTTTATGTATGAGTGAGCTGAAAGAGGCCCAGCCAGTTCCTTTGTCCTGGTAGACTGAATTGATGTTTCCTCTGAGGACTTTGTCGAGTTTAACTCACAGTTAGGTTCTACAATGATCATTCTTGGGGTTGGGTCAGCTGCATTTTCTCTTATTGGCACATTTTCGGGATCTTGATTTTGTGTTTATCGTGGCGGTTGGAGTGTCGAAATTATTATTAAATCCGGGGATGAGCGTTGTAGATGCGATTGGGTGAGTTGACTTGCAAATCATAGGGCATATCCTCCCGTCTACTGAATGTCATTAGAGTATTGAAGTCACTGTCTTTTCAGGGATTCAATTTACTTCAGTTATCTGCGTGACTTTCAAATCTATTAGGCCTATATATATACTGGCAGTTTTTAGTCCATTCTTCCAGCCGGGAACACCTGCAGGAAGAACTACTGAGTAACCCAATCAAGAGAAAGGTGCTTTGCCTTGCACACGCAAAGACTTTGAGATTGGTTCACAGGTTCTCTCACAAATGCTTTGCTCTCAATCTGTTGTAAAGATTAGAGTCTCAGAAATCTCATGAATATACATTCATCTTTTTCATGACTTCGGGAAGGAAGAAAATGACCCTGATACTGGTATATATGATGATTTGAGGATTGACGGCAACATTGTTTTACTTTTTGACAACTTTTGGTGGCGTTCTAAATTTAATTTGAGAGGCACTGTAGTCCAACTAATGCTCGGATATTGAAGCGCGTGGCGAGGGCGATCAAGGAGTTGTCTGGTCGGCCTCTTCTCCAATCCCATGGCTCTTTTTTAAAGGCCGCAGCTTCTCTCTTCCCAGATGCGGCATTCCATTGCCGCGCATTCCTTGGATCCGGCTACCCTTCTCCTTCAACCCCGCAACGAATCCCCCAAAAAATCTTTTGTCTCCAACTAACGCCCTCAACATCGATCCAGTCCTTCCTCCTTGACTTGCTATCTGATGTTTTCATGTCTCCGATTACTTTGAAGAGTTGGAGATTGTGTGGTGGAATATTTTTGCAGAAGTGCTGTGAGTCGTTCTTTGGAGCTGGCATCATGGAACGCTGTGCTCGTCAGTCAGTGCGGTTTAGAGCTCCTTGGATTGACTTTTTCGTGGAAGTGTAAAAATTTAATCAAGCAACTATTTGTGTTGCAGTTGCTGCAACGAACCAGGAGTTCATTCTGTTGTAGTTTTTCTATAAATTCCACATTAGGTTTAGTCTTTGGCAGCGTATGCACCGCCAGTACAGGACAAGGTGTTGGACATCTCTCTCCACGAGCGCTTCGTCATGGACTCATGGGGGGAGGAGTCCAGGGCCACGGTCGTAATGTGCCTGAACCTCACATTGGAGGCACAGCCTCACGGGACCAAACTGGCATTCAAGAGGTAAGTAAGACTCTGTACAAATCCCAGTACGTTCTTTTGTCCAAGAATATTTTCGTTTGCTTTTTACAGTCAATTCACAACTGGGAGCTCTTGGTGTACATTCATTGAGATTTACAAAAGGGAGTTTCTTATCTGGTGGACAGTTTATGTCTAGACATGCTTCTCCCAACCAAATTCACAACTGGGAGCTCTTGGTGTTCCATGTATTGAGGTTTACAAAAGAGAGTCTCATCAAGTGTAGATAACCCCCATGTGTGCGAAATTGCTTCTTTCTTCGTACCTCATTCAGCGTTTGCCATTCCGGCTCACTGTGGCCCCTTTCGAGCAGCAGTCCTGCAGATGAGGGGATCTTTGTGGGCAAAGAAACAAAGGCCAACGATCTGGTGGAGGTAGCAGATGCCCCAGTCAGAAACCTAGAAACTAGATGGATAGTCTTCATGTTTGCAAATTTTTCTTTCTTTTCTCTGTGTGAATTGATTCATAACCTTGCACAAAACACGCTAAGTACAAAGTGACCAAGCTTGTCACATCATTGAAGAGTAAACAAATTTTCTTGTTCAACATACTGGATGGACTTCATCCGTTTTGTATAGCTCTTATGTAGCTCTTAAAAACATTTGTAATGAAAAAGAACATTTTCGAGAAGTGATCACAAGTGACGGGTAACTCTCACTCTCCGCCAAAGTCACATAAGCAACTAAAGGGACAACTTGGTTCATCTTTGAGATATCCCGTAATGATGTAATATCCACAACCTTCGAAGTCCAGCTAAAGAATTTTGAGTAACACAAGCTCTCCTGTCTCACACTAGGTCGAAATAAAACGTTCAAACCACTAGCGGCCAACAACTTGAACCACATAAGTCTTTAGGACCTGATTTGAGCAGCTTCACCTCCAAACGAGTGCAGAATAAAGTGGTTGGAAATGTTCACTTTGACTAGCCAGAAGAAAACTGCACCATGCTCCAGAGTACTGATATCCTGACAATTTCATAATTTCCCAACATATGAGATCCTCAGCACAACATAAACCTCAAATACACAACCTAGGCTAGCCGCAAAACCTAGAGGTAATGCAACACCCCAAAATCTTACACAATGAGTATATAATGATTTTGACCACCTCAGCACCGGAACGGGTCCGTCTTAGGTCCCCTGTAGCTACAGCATATGATATCCAATTAAAAACGTTCTCTGGTGCGTTGAAATCCTCTTTAATTTGCTAAAAAGAAAATTTAAAAGGTTGCCATTCTTATAATCGTAATTATGCTCAGCGCTTAAAGTGTCGCATTTCGGTGAGGTTTAACGTCAAAGAATGGAGATATTACCTCGATTGCCAAAACAAAACACAAAATTAACAGTAGAAGAAATCGAAAAGTCAGCAGATACCTGCAACACCATGTGCCACTGATTGGTGACAAATTCAATCTTCCAGCTGGTGCTCCAATTCCTCAAAATGATGTCCCCGTCGAATGAAATTTGACCCGAACACGCCCTAAAAGCAATCTTGTGCATAAGCACGTTGATCCCGAGAGTCATCTAACTCGTTGTGATAGCTACGCAAATCATACATGTCTGCGACGTCCACCAAGGTTTTGCAGCGATTCAAAGCCTTGCCCTCCGCAAATTCCAAGCAAGAGTGATGCATGATCATCTCCTTCAACGTGTGCTTTGTCCACTTCACATCGTTGTCCCATTCAATACACTTCCGAACATACTCCTTCTTCACATCCTCCCAGAACAGCGTTCCGTCGGGCCGGAATACCGACGCATTCCACATGGCGCCTCTGGCCACCATCACGGACGAGGCGCCGGTTGCGTCCTTGACACGCTGAAAATCGGAGTACTCAAATACATCCCCGTTTGCTATTATGGGGATGGAGAGCGCCGACGCTACCTCCTCAATCCCGTCCCATTGAGCTGGATCTCGATGTGTCCTATCGGCCACTCTCCTGCCGTGCACGGCCAGAGCCGAAACCCCTGTCTTCTCAATCCGCCGCGCCAGCTCCACAGTCTCCCCATACGTCTTCAGCAGCCTAATCCAGCAAAATTTTGAGCACAGATTTTAGGCTCTAAGAGAACATTCTTGGCTAAATTCATTAAAGGAGATAATGGACCAATTAACCAAAAATATGGACTGTGCTACTAAAAATGCCAAATGAGCCAAAACATATCAAATATAGTAATGAGTTGCTCCAAAAGTATTGAAGAATATCGAAAGAACATTCCTGATGTCAAACCAGAGTGCAGAATACAAAAAACCTGGTAACCCAAGATAACGTAATCACTGGCTGCATTCAAAATTTCAAATTCAGTTTGCGAGCTTGTTCCTTAACCAAATGTTTTGAGTGATATCTTGTTAGAGAGCTAGTGAAAATACGCTTCTACTGAGCTCTAGTACGCCCCCTAACTCACCGTATTAAAATCAAAGAAATCCATTGAAGGAGTGCTACTGATGTCCCAGCAAACTAGAAGGAAGTCAAAATGCAGAGCCAGTTTCTTTTTTGAGACTTCTTGCTCAACTCAGAGTAAAATCGTAAGAGTGAGATCTTACTGGAAAGTAATGAACTATGCCCCTTCTAACAAGCCATGAGTCATGATCCAAATTTCAGTCCTGAAATTGCCACGCAAATTGAAGATTGATTTCTGCCTAGGGTTTCAAATAGCGTTTGCAAGGCACTCATACCTGTAGATCCACATTAATTTCAATTTCTTAAGGTAATCGCAACGTCACTAATTTTGAAAATAGCATAACACCAGAACTGACCTAATCTTGCACGTCACAGGGATGTTTAAATTCCGCTTCAAAGTCGTCAAGATGTCATGAATCAGCTCGGGCTTCCCTAGGAGCGCCGCACCCATGCCTCCACTCGTGGAAAAGCTCTTCGGGCATCCCATGTTCACATCGAACGCCGCCACGTCGCCCGCCACCATCGTGGCGACTTTCAGACACCGCACGGCATCCGCCGTCCCAACCTGGAACACGACGCGGTGCTTCTCCGCCTCGCAGGTGCGAAACACGACTTCTTCGTGGCTGCTGTTGCTGCTGCTGCCGGTCTCGACGAAATCGACCGTTCCGAGAGGCTCGTTCAAGACACGTTTGCACCGCACCATCTTGTGGTCCACGATCTCCTCGCCGTAGGTGATGTCCGCTCCGTAGTCGGCCGCCAGCATGCGGAACGGGAGACCGCCCACTCGGACCATCGGCGCGAGAATGTGCTTCCCCCTGTACTCCAGCTCTATCGCCATGGCGACAGAGACAGGAGGGCTCAAGCAACGAGCTCACAACAAAATTCGATTCACGGACACAAGACAGACTCTCGCAGACAGCTTGGGAGAAGTGATAAATTAGGGTTTCATCCATGGATGAACTGCGGTCAGTGGGAATTGCATGGATGAACATGTACTGCGGTCAATGGTTATCTATTTAATTTATTTTTGCTTTTTTTCGACCAAGCCATAATGTGGATTTATTACGTCAATTTTCATGGCCAACAAAAATCTTTAAAGAATTTCAAATAAGGCTCCTCTATCTTAACCCCTAAACAATCAACATGCTTTTGGGGGCAACATAGTAATTTTAGGCAGGCTGGTGATTTGCATATTTTAGACTGAAATTTTAATAGAAGGTATGGATGAAGAATATCTTTTATATACACTAAATTTCATGACATTTGAAAATATAAGTAAAAAATTATGGCCTAGTATACTACTTTTTTTCATAAATGGGCAATCTGGGCAAATAAAAAAAAATCATTTTTTCAGATAATGTATTTTTATAAATACATCAAAAGCTTTGAATCATTCCATTTTGATCAATGAGATGAAAGTTATGAGGAATTTTTGTTTGCTAGCAATTTTGGATTCTCTATTCTAAAATAAACTTTAAAGTCCTTTATTTAATTCAATTTTTAATATTTAAACAAAAAAATTCATAGGATATAGATTGTTTATAACAACATTGCAACCATTGGGATTGGCATTTTTCAATTTTATAACTAAATTCTTAACAAATTAGTATTTTGATTCATCCTCTATTTTTTTCTATTTACTCTTTTTTTTCCTATATGTTCTGCAATTCCAAATGGTGTGAAAATTTTCAAGCATGTAGCCAACTTGTCTAGGAAAATGAATCCAAAGAAGTACCACCATTTTGAACATTTTTTCATAGAAAAGTGTTGTGAAGTGTAGTTGCCTTCTTTTTTGCAGGGCCCAAAAAATGATTTCAGTGAATTTGAATGCTTTTCTCTTGCAAACCACGTAGTGGAATTTTCTGAAATTCTTACCACATGTTTTCAAGTTAGCATACTACAAGATCCTACGGTTATATGTGTAAAAAAAGTTTTTTTCTAAAACTTGGTACTTGTACTAAAAATAGCAATTTGGAAGTATTTTTCAATGAAAACATAATCATGGAACTTTAGAGGTTAAATTAATTGACACAAGGTACTTTTTAAAATCCTCACTTAAACCCTAAAAGCCCAAGGCCATTTTTCTACCAAAAAACACCCAAAACTACCATTTTTTTTGCAAAGAGTAAAAAAATTTAAAACATGTTTTTTTTTGCACATCTAACCATAAGATCTTACACTTAACTAGTATGAGAATGTGTGGAAATAATTTCAAAATTTTTGACTGCACAAATTGCAAGATATCTGGGTTTAAAGTGAAAAAAACAAGTTTTTCAGCACATTGTGGGATTGGATTTTTTGACTTTGAACATTTTTAACTTAAAATTTTGCACTATAGAGTTCTGAGGTTCAAATCTTTATAGTGGAGAATTGAGTTGACAATCAACCAAAAAAAAGAAAATTAAAAAAAACTAAATTTTCATTACTAAAAAAATTGTTAAGTAGAAATAGGTATGAAATAGAAGGAAAATCTAAAATATTCATATATTTTAGATGGAATTAAAATGCACTAATCCCAATGGTGTGATTGTTCTAGCAAGTAAACTAAACTATGCAAAAAAAATCTTGGAAACTTTAGAAAATTGCATTCAGAAATGAATTCTACAAGTTATTTTTTTCAAAAAGATGCTCTAACTGCCCGAAAAAAAAGAATGTCCATAACTTTCTCATAACAAATCCAAATGAAATGAATCAAAGCTTTTGAGAGAGACAAAAATATAATCTATGAGGAAAAAAATACTTATAAAAAAGGTGCATCATATGCTTAAAATTGCACTTGAAATTGTCCAAATAAACATTTGAATAGGGATCTTTTTATAAAACTACTTAAATTTTTGTTGGATTTTTTTGGAGCCAAATAGGAATTTTGATCTTCATAGCATGAAATTTTTGAACATTTTGTGAATAAACTAGGAATTTTCAATCATATACTAAAATATGTGAATCTAAAAGTATTATTAGATTTTGTATTAGACAAGAATTTATAGAATTGGCATTAAATGAAATCAATATAGAAGGTTTATTTACAAAAAGGATTGGGAATATTACAAAAACTTTGGCCTATGAGGTGATAAGAAAAGATAATTAAGGTAGAAGCACCAGTTGTCAACCACACCCAATATTGAACCTGTAGGGTGTGCTATTTCCAACCTTAGATTGGAAATCAAGCTTGGAGAGTGTATTTTTGTCCTTCTCAAGCTTGGGACTAATATGGTTATAACACATGTCCCGAAGTAGTGAGCATCCTTGATGATCGGAATTGGAAGACTTTAGACATTGTCTACTAGTGAAATGTACTTTTTGGCTCTCAAAATTCACTATAATTTCAATTTTGGAAATTAAATTCTAAAAATTTTGCCATCTTCATATTTCCTATCTTCCTACATGGGAAAAATTTCCACCACCTCATACTGCACACAATCTGCTCTAAAACTCCTTAAATGATCGACTACTGGTGCTTCTACCTTAAAAGTTAGTGTGTCCTTCTTCCTTCCCCTTTTGGCTCACACATCAATGCCCTTGCTTGCTACAATGAAGTGGTTGCCTTAATGAATGAGATCACCATTGCCTCCTTTAATTAAAATAGCACTTTCAATGAATTAGAATGAATTGGAATTCAATTAGTCAAGGATTAGAAATAAAGAATGAGAGACAAAGAAGATTGCATACAAAATGCAATGGACCCTGTCACCTAAATCCTATTACCATATTTGTTAAAATGGAAAAAATTCAAGAAGCTTGCATTTTTCCATACAACCATTCCGAACCTCAAATCTATACTAATTAACTTGAACTTAAATTTTAGAAATAATTTGAACACTTGAATGTTGCATTTTTGATACTTCAAGAAATACCTTTTCAATAAATATTACTCTCTATAACTTCATAATGTTGTGCCAAGAAAATAGGGCCAAAGTTCAAACAAATCTACTATGATGCTTCCTAATGTGCATACCATTTTTAACCACTTCAAGGAAGGCTTGCCTTTTGCCTTTCTTGACATGTGGAGTAGTTCCTATTGAAATTTCAATTGTAGCATACTTTGTTTACTTCTCCAATTAACCTTAACAAAAACTAGAATAGTCAAAATCTTGGACTAAAGGGAATTTTTTTTTGGAAGAATCCACATGGTCTTCAAATTCCTTGGGTTCAAACATTATATAATATTGGGGCATGACCCCTTCTAGGGCCTCCCCTTACTAAAAGGTATATCTCTTCAGACAAATACCTTCTATTATGACTTCCATTTAGTTTCCAATGCATGAGTGGCTAATTAATTGATCTTTCCATTATACAATGCACCCATGGGTTGTGAGGTAGTCTTCTAATGAAAAGTCTAAGACAGTCCATAGATTTTGGAGAGTAAAAAGGCCGTAGCGTTGTTTTACCCTAGAAGGACGCAATAGACACTAAGTGTCCAATGGATGATAGAGATTGATCCTTCTATATAGGATAGAAGTACAGACTAATGTTCATCATTCAAATTTTGTGTGAAAAGGGGAGGTCTTATAGAGTAGCTTGACCTCCAATGAGTGCTTTCGGTTGTTTTTTAACCCCTAAAGGTTTTTGACTATGTTTTCACCAAAAACGCTCCAAAACTGCCATTTTGAATACGAGTACCAAATTTTAGAAAAAAAACATTTTTGGACACATATAACCGTAGGATCTTGTAGTAAACTTGTTTGAGAAGATGTGGGAAAAATTTCAGAATTTTCCACCATGTAGATTGCAAGATATTAGTGTTTGAATTGAGAAAGCCTTTTTTTGTCCCTGCAAAAAACCGGGCAGCTGCACTTCACAAGGTCACATTTGTATGAAAAAATGTCCAAAATGTTGGTTACTCTTTGGATTCGTTTTTGAAGTCAAGTTGGCTATATGTTTGAAAATTTTCAGATCATTTGGAATTGTACAACATATAGGAAAAAAATAGTAAGTAGAAAGAAGCAGAGAATGATTCAAAACACTAAATTATTAAGAATTTAATTAAAGAATTGAAAAATGCCAATCCCAATGGTTATAATGTTGTAATAACCTATCTACAGCCAATGTTTTTATTTTTTTTCAAAAATATTGAAAATTGAATTAAATAAAGAACTTCAAAGTTTATTTTAGAATAGGAAATCCACAACTGCCCGCAAACTAGAACACCTTATAATTTTGATCTCATAAATCAAAATGAAATAATTCCAGACCTAAAGTTGCATACATTGATCTAGAGAACCAATTTCAAATTTTTATTTTTCTTAAAAATTATTTTTTAAGAATTTTTTGAACTCCCGCCGAGCATTGAAAATCACATATCATACAATAACTTTTTAATTGTGCTATCAAAAGTTATGAAAATTGTTGGGCCTTAAAGCTACTCCTCGGAAAAATGTTGTGTGAAAATTTCAAAGAAAAAAATTAAAAACTCCGCTCATAGTGAGCTGCCCAAAAACGCTATGTTCTCAAAAAAGCATGTTCAGGGCTTTAGGGGTTAAAGCAAATGATCAATCACACGGTACCCAAAAGGCAGATTTTTGTAGATGACCAACTCAACCTTCTAGGGTAAATCCCAGAAGGAAGGACTCGCCATCAATGTGGAAATCAACTTTTTTAGTACCGAGTGAATCATTTGCATAGAGAAACTCATCAACACTCATTGAAGAATGAAAACCCATTCAAGGGTGGAGCTTTAATTACCGATAAATAAACAACACTCATTGAACGGGTGAAACTAGTATGCAGGACCTCAGTTCTTTCCACACAAAATTCCAAGGATGAACAATTGCACTTCTGTCTTACATGGGAGGATTCTCTGACACCCATCACATACTTAGCGTCTGTGGCGTCCTTCTAGACTTAATAATGTTACTGTGTATATCTGCAAGTACCAAGATTCAAGCAGGAACTGCAGTACTGTAAGTCACTCTCCGGTAGGTTGGCTAGTCAAGAGCTGTTGGGAGGTGGGTGCTTCAGATAAAAGTTCCACAGCTAGCTTCCCAAGGGTCTTCAGGTACGCCTTTTCTTCCCCATTTTTGTTTCTGTCGGTGTTGCTTTTTGTTTCTACGGGTGATTTTGAGACAGTTTTCTGTTTTCGTTGATCAGTTTCGTTACCATATTGGTCACGATTCCCTGGCTGCATTTCCCTCAGTCACTGTGGTTGCGTTCATTTACAGAATCGTTCCTTTAAAAATACTTGCTCTTGCTGGATTGCATTGCGTTACAATTTGTCGGTTCAGTATCATACTTGCTGATTCTTAACGCCGATGAACATGTTTATCATAGTTCGAGCTGATTCAGCTCGAGTCGGACGGACTGATTGTCTCTGCTTCATCAGAGGTAGGGGCATGTCCTCTTCAACTTCAGTTCGAACCAAACTGATCCTCAGTAGATTTTGAATTAAACTTCTGCAGCAATCACTACGTCTTAAAATCAGCTCGAATCGAGCTGAATTTAGGCAACTACGGCAAGAGCAGTCAAATGTAGGACAAATTCCAGGAGGTAGGAAGAAAATCCGACAAATGTTGGTTAGTTTCAACAGAATCCCAAGGAACAGTCGTTCTGTGACTGCATGGTTATATATGTAATAGATAATTTAGCTCGACTCGACCTTAACTTTCACAAACAGTCGGTTCGTAACCATTGTGTACCTGCATCTAGCTGTAACTCATAATCGTTTAGCTCCTTTGATCAGCTCAAAATCCACAAATTCAAAGACTTCTCCAGCGTCGCAACTCTCACAGAGTATTAGTCCAGAATTAGTGTAGCCCAATGATTACGCAATGCTGCTTCAACTTCATGAACACTTGATTAAAAGACGTCCGATTGAAAGTGGCGACGAGTGTGGTGTGCTCAAAGCTGGATTATTCATGAGCTCTTATTGAAGGTGGGTCAAATGGAACCGAGCTAGAACGAAGGGGTGGTCCAATGGAGTGGTCTATCAATGCTCCTTTTGTATGGTACTCCTTCAAGAATCTGACTTAATGCTATCTATCATCTGAACTAAGAATTCGAACTCCGATAATTTACACGCGCAACGATCGAAAGGCTACTTACCTCTTGAAACAATCTAACCGGGAACATACATACATATATGTACTCTAATGATCCATCATTCTCTGTAACTCTAGAACTCAGCAGGTCCAATGCAAAATGAATTGAAGTGATCTCACGAAAAAGAACGATCGGGTTGAGGGATTAGGGTTTGGAGATTAGGGTTTAGGGTTTCGGGGTGTTTCGGGGTGTTTCGGATTGGTTCCTCATTTGGACGAGTTAGCATGCTTGCAGATGAGTTCCACAGGCGGCGAGATCCAGACGTCCCACCCGACCTGAAACTCCCGCATCTCCCGGACACAATCCTCAAACGTCCGCTTGCCGAAGTTGGGGATCCCCTGGGCATCTTCGGCGTCCTCTCTAAACACGGGGTCGGCAATCTCTCGCCAGTTGCTGGCCCACGGCTGGGTGCCGTTGCACACCGTCACTTTGCTCCCGGCCACCCCTGGCCAGTCCCAGTTGCGCATACACTGGTCCACTATGGACTTGGACGTTGTGCTGTTCGACTCCTGGTCGCAAGGCCGGCAGTATGTCCCGCTCATCGGACCCTGGGAAGCCATGGACAGCATGAGAAGGCCGTAGGGAGGGGGCGGGTATGCCTCTCGCCGCAGCGTCATAATGCAAAATGGCACCTGCAGAAGGAATCAAACCAGTCCATTTTGCTTTCAGTTCTCAGTTTTCAAGTTCGTGGCAGGGCAACAAAGGTATTAACAATGTTATGTTACTTCAAATCGTCAAGCTTCAAGCTTCAATTCTGGCAGGGCAAGTTCGTAACGTTATTATTTCAATTTTCAGTTGCAATTTCAATCTTCGAAACGAACAAGGCAATCAAATTCAACGGAAAAAGATGAGGCTCGAGGTCACGGCGAGGAGTTGTTGTTCAAGTTTCAGTTTCTAGGGTCGGTTTCCATTGCACCAAAGAATGCGTATTTGGATACAAAACGTGAATACTACTCCATTTTTCAAAGATTTCATTAGCATATGACCTCAAAACAACACAATTCTTATACTAGCATAGTGTACTTTTTCAAAATCAATGAATCTACCAATTGTCACTGCTGCGAATTACTAGGGTGTCAAATTTAGATACATGCCTCAATTACGCACCTCAATATTGCATACGTCCATGGATGAAATGTATACAACAATGCTGGAATTGAAAAGCATGGACTTAAAATTAATTTAAAATATAACAATATCGTCTATAACATAAGACTTCAGAGGAGGGATTATATTTTAGGCAATAAAACCTACAAGATATCCACTTACATGCCTTTATGTTGGAAGGAGTGTCGCACAGTGGAACTTCTCATGTAGGCAATACAGTCTACAGGAGAACCACTCATGTTTCAATATATTGGAGGGAGTGTCACAAAATGATTCTCCAATATGTTGTATTGATTGCCCTGGAACCTAGAAACCTTGCCTTGGAGCATACTTCAATGATTTCATCCTCTCGAAAATGCGGAATATATAGTCAATTAAATGTTCTCTCAAAAAGGTTTGAAGAAGAAAAGTGACCAACCTGGATGCGTGCATACGGCACTCCTGAGATTTGCAACTGAGCCTTGTAGGCGCACTCTGAATTCATCCCACGCAAGCCACGTTGGTGCATCAGCGGCAACAAGCTCAGTCGCGCATTTGCGGCGCGGCTCGTGTGCGCATTCCCCATTCCAAACCGGTCATTCAACCCTTTAAAGTCGTTCCCAGACGCAACGTAGTAATGTGTGGGATCCAAGTCCGTGATATTTGGAATGGGCCCTCGCCAGTATCCATCCACTCGTGTGCGGACGATCCAATCGTACTTGAATTGGTGACGGACCTCGTACCTGGAATCACAAGCAAAACATTTTATAAACGGGTCACAATTAAGGAAAGCCCACCTAATCGCATCAACATGTACACCCGTTCTTCGTTTTAGAACCTAAATTTAAGATAGTCGTCCTTGTCTCCGTTTGTTATGCACCACATGACTAAAAAGAATGACAACCCTAGCTAGATCTAGGTTTCGAAATGAAGCTTGGGCCTGCTCATTGTGATGCAATTATGTAAGGGTTGCTATTAGGTGTTCTGTCCCTTTTTTTAGGTGCATAAATTACTATAGAGTTCGAAAACGAAACAATTTCACAAAAACTTCAACCCACTGTATACAATCACCACCCCCTTTATCAAAACTGAAATCAGTCCCAACCCTAAACCCCAACTGAAACTCCGAGCCGAGGAAGAAACTCACTGCTTCACCAGCCCGTAGCACCCTTCCACGAGGTTGAAATACTGCAGCAACCCCTGCATCCCATGCGGCGACCCCCACGCCGTCATCACCTCGTTCGTCACGTTCGTCTGCGCGATCGGCGTCGGCGTGAAGATCTTCACCACTCTCAAGTTCCGGCTCCCTGCAAGGAGCGAGAATTTGTGACTATCCTTGTCGAGCGGCGAGTGCAGAAACACGTCTGTGTTCGGGTACGGATCCAACAAGTGTCTCCGCAGCGTCAGTCCCGTGAGCTCGAACATGCGCGCGCCGCCCACCAAGCACACGGCAATCCTGCGCGTGTCGTTGTAGAGGGTCTTGTACGGTTGGGGCGGCACCCAGGGTGGGGGCGGAGACGAAGAATGTGGTCTGGAGGAGCTTTGGTTGCGATTGTTGAGGGCGAAGCTATTGATGGTGCAGCCGAAGTAGAGGTTGGCGCAATTCTCGGGGTCGAGGAACTGGTAGTAGCCGTAGGAGAGAAGCGCGGTGACGAGCAGGATCGTCCAGGGGAGCCAGAGGCGGACCCGTAAGTCCATCACTTTCCAGCACCCCATTGATCAGTAGCTAGGCATCACCCTGCTGCCACCGTACGAAAGCTCGATCGCCGCATGGGACACGGTCCTGAGAAATGGAGGCCACACAGTCAAGATGGTATGGTTGAGAGATCCGAAATGGCAAAAATTTACAAGTTCGGGAAGATAGTTATCGAAAAACTAGGACTGGTAGAGAACTGGTGGATGCATCTGAGATTGGGGACGCAGTAATGGTTGGACTTTGGGACATGGCATGTTTCGAAGCGACGTACTATTGCATCACGCGAGTGCACAGTGCTCTCAAACACTAGGACTGGTTGATGGATCTGAGATTCTGAACTTACCAATGGTGGTACCTGTTTACATGGCACGTTTTAAAGCGCCATCACTGCACCATTCACGTGCAGAAAGCACTAAACACTAGGATTGGTATAGGATCTGAGATTCTCAACTTACCAATGGTCGTAATTGTTTACATGGCATGTTTCAACTTTCAAAGCGTCATAATTGCAACATTCAAGAGCAAAATCTCTAAAAACTAAGAAAGCAGTAAATCCGAGCTTCAAAAGAAGTGCCAATTTCTCGAAATTTTGCCATTTTGATGAAAAAGGGTTCCATTTCTCAATGGTCATCAGTATCAGGTGTGAGAATTGGCAAGGGGAGGAGATCTGATTATTGAGCTACAGAGTACCCACACACAAAGATCACGGCTACGAGGAAACTCAAGAAAGCGGGGCACATAAGCGTTCATTCGGTAACGATACCAATGCGCTCGCAATCATATTATTAGGACAGTGCTACTGATTGAAGTAGTCACCATCAGTTGGCCGGACATCAGTCTCATGTGACATCCACATCATCGGTCCGCACATAAACTCTTTCTCTTTACAGTGGGCACTGGAACTCACCAGGTTCCCACTGCACAAGTTATTCATTCCCGACAACTTCTTTATATTGGCGGAAAAACCACGACCTCGGTGTCTATCTGGAAAACTTCTAACCATGCCAGTCCTACTTCGTCACCGAAATTGATAGAAAATGATTGAAATTCCACTAAAATTAATTGCAATTGGGACTGAAGGTATGTCCACACGTGGTGCTTAGGAGTGACATTAGCGAAGTGAACCTAGATCAAAGTTAGTTCGAAGTAGTTGTGAACATCCTTGTTAACATCACTTTCTAACACCAAGTCGGAACATACCTCCAACCTAGAAATGATAACCAATCCAACAAAACTGACCGAAATTGGCCGAAATTGACCGAAAATTGACACTCAGTCTAGACATGAAAAAGGAGGTAAAATCAGAATCATGAAGCTGGAGCTGAAATCCTGCAACCCTAAGAAAAATTCATCCAGACATTCCCTAAACGAATGTGAAAACTCGAGTGCACGAATTAACCCAGATCCTATCCAGGTCTGCACGTGTAGGAAATCTGAGCGACACATTCGTAGCGACACCCGCGAGCGGGGGATTGAATCCAAGTGCAGTACAGTACAGTACTGGGCTGATTGTACTTCTACGTACCCAGTACCCTTTCCTTGCATAAGTCCCGGGGTTTGTACCGACGATAAACCAATAAGTGAATAGGGCATGACAAAATAATTCTTAGCTCAATGACAAAGAACTTCCAACGACCAGGACACAGAGATACAAAACGATTTGCTACACGAGAAGCAGAGCTTCTCTGTTGACTTGCACCCAATTAGGGGAAAAACGAAAAAACGAAAAATGAAAAAATGAAAAAGTATTTCTATTTAATCGATAAAACCTTTATACGACTGTGTAGTAGAATATGAAGGCTAAAGAAGGTTGTACAATTGTACTATTGCATCGAGATGTCCAAAATTGTGTTTTTTGATTCACTTTTTAAATGAATTTCAAATAAGATTAGCAATAGTCAGAGCTCAATTGCATCTCTGTAGTAGATTCAGAGTCGGGAGGGGGAAAAAAATTAATTAATTAAATTTTAAAAATTCAGATATGCAGTTCGCTGCAAGTATTTCCAAAAAAGTACCAACTTTACCGAAGTTAAAACTACCTACTTAACCAAAAGACAATGATTGAGACTTGCACTCCAGTGCCTGAGTGAGCAGAAGGACTGAAGTGAGAAAATCTCCCTCAACAAAATTTCCAAATGTACGATTTGCACGAGAGTTCTCAATAGTCACATTCGCTAAAATGGCACCGAAATTAGGACATTAAACTGCAAAGAGCTCTAGAAACAATCTAAAAACCGGGACTGATACAGATCTAAGGTTCCAGACGGAGTGCCCATTTCTTCAAATTTCGCCACTCCAACGCCGACTCTGACTAAAATCTGAACACCTATTCACACCCTGAAATCTAAACCTATTCTAGTTTTCAAAGCTTTTAGCTCACCCTAAGATAAAAAGAAAACTCCGAAAACCACCATAAAAATCTGCCATTGCAGTAAACATGCTCAAATTAAAATGCTCATATAATCGTGATGAGTTAAAGTAATGTAATCCTATTGAATAAACGGTCGACTAATGCTCTACAAATTCAGGCTACTAATACACGCCAATCCAGCGTCTCCAAGGAATCAATCAACACCGCCGGCGAAACACACAAGTTCAACTAATGGCGAAGCGCTTTCCATAATCGTAAGCCCAAAAAAAACAGGTGAACCTCAAAACGGATTCTCAGTGTCGATCTTGAGGCCATGGCCGCAAGTTCCCAAAGCTCCAAAACGGAACTCTGGAGCAGAAAGAAAAAAAAGCGGGGCGTTCTGACAACACTGAGCAGAGGCGAAGAAGACCCATTCCAATATCAAGGCTCGTTTCTCGAGGGCCAGAAACACCAATCCACTAATGACTCAGACACCACCTACCCGATCGAGCCGAGCTCTCCCTTCTCTTCCCTTCCCTTCCCTTCCAATCCAATCCAATCCAATCCAATCCAGCGCTCATTCACACATCATTCTCAGTTCTCCCAACGCCAAAACACGAAATATCACCTTCACAATCCACAGACCTTCGGATGGGTGTTTTTTTTCCCCATCTGAATAAACTCCCGTATCCCCATAAAATTCTGTATCCCCAGCCCAACCCAACCCAACCCATTCCAAGCTCGCACCTGCCTGCGCAGACCGTCCACGAGTTCACAAGCTGCGCTCCACGACCATTTTCGCTTCCCCGCCCTCCTTGATTGACCGAGTGATTCGTCGGATCACCAACAAGCTTCACGAATATGAATCGAATTCATCTGAACTCAACATGGCCTGATCTGTGCACTACGAAGACCGAAACTTCCAATGGGGATTCGGGGCTAACGGAGTTGCAACCTATGAGCCAGAGCTCGGGCAGCAGGGGAGTGTGAGCGACTGGAGAGTGGGAATGAGAAGAATTCTGAAGGACACAGAGGAAATAAATAATTTGCAGCAGTAGCACGATGAGACAGGCCGGGGCCAGGGCAGGACGGCGATGATGAGAGAGAGAGCGGGTGCAGGTGTCAGGGTGTGTCCAACGCGAGCACAAGCGGGGCAGACGAGAAGCAGTCGCGGGCACGGGCGCGGGCTGGGCTGGGGACTGGGTCCCGTCTCCATGCCCGTCTGGGGCCGGGTGATTTTCAGTCGCCAAAATCTTTAGAGCATCTCCAGCCGCCCGATCCTGCATCGCCGGTAAATTGCTGAGGCTGAGCAGTGTCGGAAAAGAGAAGGATCCGAGACAAACTAAGAGCATCCACAACCGTACTCACCAAACTTGGTAAGCTCAAATTTTCCATCTAATTGCCCTCAATTTCTTTGTCTTTGTCTCTTACCCTTGCTCACCAAATACGGCTCATGAATAGTTGAGTGGCCACTCATCATAAGAACAAATGATAAAGCAACTAAGCTTAGGATGAACAACGATTTGAAGGGCCAACTTTTGGATGAAGTTTAATACTTTTAAGTAAATTTGTGGATGAAAATATATTAGTGATTTATAGGTGAACTAATTGATTCATTTGTCTAACTTGCTTACATTCAAGGGTGCATGTAAGAATACCTCTGTTAAGAAATTGTTAAAGACAATTGTTCAATTGGGGTCATTTGTTCGAAGAGGGAAAGGAAAGAGGTATAATGTTTTTGTTTTTGTCATTGGTTAAATATTAGGGGACATCAAAATTGGATGATAGTGAAGAGTTGGAAAATCAAGGGGAGTATGGATTGTGAGTATATTTGGAATTTCACCCTCAAAAGTTCCATATGTGGACTATATGGAACATTATGATCTTAGAGATGTTGAAATAATGGGCTCTAAAAATTAGTGGAGTAGGAAACATACAAGTTAGGTGCAATGAAAATTACAAGTTATTTCCATTTCATCTTCTTTTCATTCAACATATGTTGTTTGGAGGTAGTTTTGGAAAAAAATCAATAGAAATGTATTCCTTGGCTCATAGTTGAATTATATTTTGTGGTCACCAGCAACTTGGTGTAGTAAAAATTCAAGTTTTGATTGATAATGGAATTTTAAGATGGAATTGGTTTCATTGAAAGCACATCACAAGATTAAATTGAATAGACCCAAAAAATCATAATTTGGATACTAAGGGATTGAAATACACCCAAATTAAATACACATCAACTTCTAAAAAATCAGAGGCCATGACAAATCAGTCCCAAGAAAAGAAAATCAAAGAAATGAAATACAACAAATGAAAGTATGTATGTCACATGATTTGCATGAATTTTCTTTCTTTAAGCATGATTTGCCGTAGCCTCTAAATTTATCTAAAAAAAGATTTTGAAATTATTGAGATATTTATTTTCACCTAAAACAAATTGTTTTAGAAAAGCGTCTACCATATTGAATCACATTTGCCAACTTAAACTAATTATTCACTAAATAATGGCCCCCTTAAGTGCCAAGTACCATAGTGTGACATGGCTTTTGTCTTTGCAATGACAAAAAAAAAAAAAAAAATTCACCCAAAATGGTTCGTTTACATTCATCCGAATTAAAGATGATTTTGGTTTTGTAGTCTTATAATTATTTCACAATTCGTCATTTCTTCCTTGTGAATGAAATCTCATGTCCTTCCAAATTTAAGAGAATCATAAATGGTGACAATTATTATAACTATTTTTTTTACCCATAATATGCATGCATAGAAGAAGTGGGCTTTCAGTGAATCCAACCCAAACCCATTCCTGAATCGAGAGGTCTAAACTTGAGATTAGCAAGGAAAAGAAAGCATTAAATCTCATTTTGAAAAGATGATTAAGGTGTGAATGAATAGGGAGTATGCAATGTATATGGATAGTGGATCTATTCAAAGCATTTTGATATTTGTGAATATGAATGCCAAATTGTATGATTCATGTCTCTTGCTAATCTTGAGCAATTGCCAAAGAATTGCACACTTTTATATACTATCGTGTTGGCCACCAATTCTAAATCCTTTCAACACTTACTAGCCTTTTATTAGTGAAGTTTTCTACAAAGCTCATACTTATTTTCTACAAGTTTTGCTATTTGTTTCTTGACTTTTTATATAAAAAAATCGATTTTGACATTAATGAATTAATATTAAAAAAAAGAAAGCCATGACACACTACGATATTATAGTCTTCTGGGTTTGCTTAAATTATCTTAATTGCATGGATTCAAAAGACACCCAAGATCTATTGTTAAATATTATCAAGTACGGAATACAATTTATAACCACTTTTGTTTTCTCTTAAGTGTTAAATAATCACATCTCTTTTTTGTAAGCTTACAAATGGACCCAAAAAATTGTTAAAAATCTAGCAAATATTTAGCCTAAAAAAAATTCTGGATGTCAATCCCAGGCTAGGCAACCACTCGTTAGCCACATTTAGTAGCTGCATATACCGTGTCCCTGGGAATATATACCGTGGCATCCAGTCAGTGTCCAGTCTCTTTCCTGAGATTCTGTGAGTTCCTTCCATGCAAGTCATTTTGCACGTCATAATGGACCTGATTGTGAGTCGGCATAAGGTACCCCCCAAAACCGCCACTTTTTGCTCTTGTGTCTGTTTATTATTATTAAATTTTTATTAAATTTATTAGAGTACTCAAACATTCGTATTTTCTTATTGGCAAGTGAAAGGCGGTTCCAATGCACCAAATAATTCAACACTTGGATACCACATGCAAGGGTAAAAAAAATAATTGGTAGATGTTCTAAAGTTGTTCCTTCAATATACTTACGTATTGATTTTGGAGATGTATACAATGTAATGATGACAATTTTTGGTAGGGTCTGATTTTGGGTATATCCACCTCATGCCAACTTGGATGGGTACAAAAAATTGTGACGGTATATTTTTAGTGTGTTCCAAAGCAGTGTAGTTTTTTAATCATTTTGCAAAAGTGGTGAGATATGCCATACTTGGGTGACATTTGTTGATATCTATATCAAAATTAGGTGATACATAGGTAAAATTTGTCTATTAGTCTTAAATACAGCAATAATCTTGGCTATTTTGACCAAAAAATGAAAATTTCTTTCACAAAAAATAGCCAACATCTTTTCGTTGTAGCAAATTAAAGTAGTAAAAAATTGTGTATACAAAAACATTGTTCAATGGTTCTAACATCCTAACTATCCTTAGAAGCGAGAACACGATAGTATTGACTATAGTGCTACGAATACTATAGTATCTGTGCTACAAACACTATAGTATCAACTACTACTATTGTTTTAGGGGAAAGTCAATGTAAACCACAAAACAACCTGGTAAAACTATTACTAAGTAATGATGGCATAAAATGAGGATTTTCAAAAAGTAGTAAAAGCATATAAAAAAATACTAAAAATAAAAACAAAAAATTTGAATTGGAGATTGAACAACAAAATTAGACCCCATTTGAAACTAGGCTAACTAATAAAAATTATAGAGGCTATGGCAAATTATACGAATGATAATTTATTCATATTTCTATGCTTCATCTGCACCCTAGAATATAATTGGCTTTATCACTCCTGTGAAGTTCACTTCTTAGATTGCCCAGACCCCAGAGTAAATGATATGAAAAATCATATTTCTCCTTAAACATTTTGTTCATCCCTTAGAAAAGTCATCAATTTGACTTTCCCATTAAACACATTGAACAAAGTAAACTATCAATTAGCTTAGTAATCATCTAACACATGTAACAGTACATAGATTTGTCTTATTTGTGCGTGTGAGTGTGTAATACTAACTTACCAAAGTCACCTACACTATTTGTCAAACAACTTAATTGTAGTATACAAATCTTTTCAAATATAAAATTTTGTAGTGACACTAAGATAAATCAACCTATGACGTGCAAATCGCCCATGATAGACATCTAGAGAATGCCTCATTACAATCATGCATCAATCTATGACAAACTTTTTTCAATAAATGAGATGTGGACTATATTAGGTCGAGTTAGTAGCCACAATCAATATCTTGGGTAACAGTAATAGACCTTCATGTTGTAACCATGTTAGGAAATATTGTGATTGCTTTAGATGAGTAAGATGGATATACTTTTTGTTGGTTTAGGGATAGTCTAGAGACTCTTTTGGATCAATTGGATTGCACAATTCAAAAAGTCATAAACAATTCATACTTTGTCAAAAAAAATAAGATTTCAATTGGTCTCCCTATTTCTTACATTTGTCTTTACATGGGAAATTTCTTTAAGACTTTCAACAATGCCAACAAGGAAAACCAATCATTATGCCTATCATAGATTGGTTTCCTTAGTCTCCTTTACACTAACAATACAATTGAACTAGTGCACTCTATTTAAATATTCTCGCAGCACTTATAACTTTATAAGAGAATTAGACAACGTCCGGATAGGCTTTGTAGACAATTATAAGGTGGAGTAATCTAAAAGCGGCCCTGCTTTACAAGCAACCACTAACACAAAGGTACATTTTGCTTTCTTCAATGTACCACATTAGGAAAAATTTCAGCCCTCCAGAAGGCCGCAAGTTTGGCACCCACCCGGTGCAATTATGGAAAAAAACCAAAATAAAAAATTATTTTTTATTATATAAAAATTGGGTGTTGATGTGGCACTAGTAGTGCCACCTCAGATTTATATTTTTTAAATATTTTTTAGTATTTTTTAAATATTATTTAAATATTTTGTTAAAAAAAAATACTTTAAAAAAAAAAATATATTTTTATTCAATCTGAAATTGCACCAAAGGGGTCCCGTAAATCAATTCCTTAGCGGCCTTCTGGAGGGTTGAAGTTTTTCCTAATGATAGTATACCAATAGTGACCACTACATTGCAACTTCAAAAATTCATTACTAATTCTATGAAGGTCCAAAAAATATGAAACAACTTGGGTTAGATGCCAATTCCATTTTTCTTCCTACACAATTTTTGTTTGAAGGAGTTTAGCTTCCCCCAAATGCAATCAAAGCATACTAGCTCAGACTATGACTATTATACAATATTCTGCTACACAAAATAGTGAAATTAGGTTGTCCCACACTAATTTCTCATATCTTACACTTTCAGACATGGTCAACTATAGTCTGGGGCAACCTAATTTCACTATTCTGTGTAAGTTAATCTGCTGGCAATAAATCTTCTGAACAGCAAGTCAAAGGAGTTGAAGACTTTCTCCATGTCAGCAACTCAGCATATCTTACTGTGCACTAAAGTACAATTTGTGTAGACCATGCAGGGTACGTTTAGGCCCTTTTGGGTATGAATTTTGGAATATAGTTAGAGTTTTTAATAATTTGTTTACGTACCCAATAATAATAGTAGTTTCAATGGATTGGAATTTTTATTTTATTTTGAAGATTCATAATTTTCAATTACTGATAGCGGTACTACAAAAAAGCTTTTTTTTTCCTTCTTAAAAGTGTACTTCCAACTATGCTGAAATTGCTCATTTTTTTGTTTTTTTGGACACAAGTAAAGATTGCCTTTACTGCAAGAAGATGAAATACAACCCCCCAGCCAAGAACGGCCTGGGGTAAAACCCAACCAACAACAAAGAAACAAAGAGAAGAAAAAGAAAACAGGGCCACCGCAGTGCTTTGCGCTGCGGCAAGGAGGGCACTGTCCCGCCCAAGCGCAACCACATTAAGGAGGTTGAAAGAAAAAGCCGGTTCTTGGGCTTGTAAGTCTGAAATTGCTCATTTTGATGGTTTGGGGTGTATTCACCTTAGTATAGAAATTCTATAAAGCAAGAGGTCCTTGGGACGAGTCTGGTACATTGCATTAGAGAAGTTATTACAATTGGATGGGGTAACAAAATTAATGAATTTGTAGTGATTTTTTGTAGTGTACTATACAAAACAAAGAACATTAGACGCATTTGATGCACACATAGACGACAATGTGAGTTATAGAACAACACCTTCCGTGTTACAATATCCAAACAGGGTATACAATACAATGCTGTCATTTATAGAGTCTGCGTGGTTGTCACTTATAATATTACAATTTGTATGCAGCTTGGGCAATGATCAACAATCAATATTACTTCAAAGAGGTTTATTACTTTAGAGAGTGTTGTTTGTATAGAAATCCGTGTAGCTTGGATTTCTCACGTAAAGTGTAATAATTTTGTGATAAGAGATGCTATTGGAGAGAATCAGGATAGGCCCAACTTTTGCTGGAAATGCAAAAGGGCTCTCACGGTCAAAGTTGCAAAGGGATCATGTAATCCACAATGGACAATTCTCGTGTGGACACAAACTCACAAAGGGATTGAAAGGCAAACTGACTTGAATTGAAATGAACACACTACCATTTATTCTCCCAGGACCATTTTTTTTTCCATTTTTAATGAAGTGCCAAAGTGGCGATATTGAATGTTATAATGGTGTTCCAAATTTCAACATTCATCCACATCTTGGATAGAAAATTATCGTATTAGAACATATCACATATCCATAATTCAATTTTCATCCACAATCTGGCGATTTCATCTAAGATTTTTTTTTTAATTTGAAGTTTTCTGGCAATTTCCACCTTTTTAGTACCATTTTTTTTTCTATAGGCATGGTGCCAGATTATGAAATTTGGTGCAATTTTGCACTAAATCACCAAAAAAAAAAAACTTTCCCAAACGGGGCCATGACCACTGGTTTCAATTTCAAAAAGCCTCACTATGTCCATCACTTTGTTTGCAACTAGATATGAAGGAAAAATTTTATATTTATTTTTTAGAGATGGAATCATATGTCTACTATAAGTCATGAAATTTTCAAGTCTTTTGGGGGGAAATTTTGAAATTACTATGAATTTTTTAATGAAGAAAGGCAAAAAATTAAGATCAAATATGAAATATACTGAAAAGATTTGAACTTTTTTACCATAGATGTAGACTATAGTGCATATCATCATGGTATGAACCGTTGAAGTTAATGTATCATCCTAAAATTAGAAAATCAACAAAATCATGGTCATAGGCCCAAAGTCCATATTGTTGTAAAATATGGAACTTTAGGAATTTTTCAAAATTTCCAATTGGAATAGAATTGAATTTGATAAGCTTTGCTTTATTAGTTGGACTCAAATTCAAAAAGCATCGTTTTTATGGCTAAAACTTACATTAAGAGTATATAGCAAGAAATGGACAAATACACTACAAGGGTGATCTGTGGATTAAGTCTATTCTTCTTTAAGAAAAGTCAATAATACCATAATGAGGAAGTTTGCAATATTATTCATTGAAAATGTACTCAAGCAACATCCAAAAGAAATATTGGATGAAAAGATGGATTTTTTTTCATCCTACAATCTCAGGTGAAGTCATCATTTGAATACTTGGTGTCTATAACGTCCTTTTAGGATTAATGTAGGGCCCTCCACATGCGCCACTAACCCAAAAATGCCATCAGTACAATGTGTACATCTCCAAAATCAATATGTACCTAATATGTGGAAGGAACAATTTTAAAACCGCTAACGAGGAAAAACTTTGACCCTTCATAACTTTTGCATATGGTATCCAAATGTCACGTTCTTTAGTAACTTAGTATCTCCTTTCACTTGTCCAATAAGAAAATTTGAAAATTTGACTAGTCTAATAAAGTAAATAGTCTTGTGATAAGATAATTACTGTATCTTTTGAATTCATTGCTCATTGTCGTTGTGACAAAAGTGTTGTTTCTATCACAATGACAATGAACACTTTTGTCACAATGACCAAACTGGAAATGAATATTTGAGGGGGGATAAATGTGTCATTCTGTTAATGGTTGAGAAAATGACACAAGTGCTTTTAAAAATACCCACCTCTATTCCATATGTGTATTTTTTGAAGTCTTGTTTGGCATCATATGGGATATCCATTGCAGTATGATATCTATATAATTCATATCCGATTTCATATACATCCTGTATATATTTTGTATATATTCCATATGCACTCCACATATCATATATATTCCGTATTCCATATTCTATGTCAAATTTTGTATCTGAAGCGCCTACAGCCAAGATCATCTTTCACGATGGTAATCAACGATGATGATTTACTTTTTCAAATGGAAATCAACAACATTGGAGAGATGCATTAGATGGGATTCGGGGGCCTTGGAGGGCTGTTTTAGGCCCATTTTCCATTTGGCCAAATTCAGTGAATGACGGTACGGGCGTGTCAAAGAAAAAAAATTCAAGAAAAAAAATTAAAAAAATCCAAAAATGACGTGGCAATTGCTGTGCCACATCAACCAACTGCTGCAATTGCGTTCCCGTAGTCTGGGAACGCAGAAAATGCAGGGGAACTAAGAGCCCTCCAAGACCCCGAATCCCTTCTAATGGGGGATTTTTTTTTGAACTGAGATCAATAGCTCTGGATTTTCCCAGAAGGGTAGGAAGAAAAATTGCAAAAACACTTGTTTACTTCTTTTGAGCTCATTGTCATTGAGCAAAAAGTGGCAATCTTGGGGGTGCCCACATTAGGTCACTTTCTTACCTTTAGACTCTGCCAATATAGCTCAATCTGCAAAAACAATAATTACGGCTACAAAGACTGAGCACCATCAACTTGTTTTGACCAGCCACACACTCTTTTTTTTTTGGGGGGGGGGGTAAAGAATGCTACACTAAATAGTGCAATTGGGTTGCCCCACACTATTTTTTTGACATTCCACACCATTTACATACTTACTATTACTGTGGTAATTTCATCAATTCTCGTTGGTTTCCAAAGCAACTAGCAATAGAAAAGTTGACTTGTGCAACTGTCATGTTCTGTTTCTAGCGTGATTTTGGTCCCAAGGTCACTTCCCGAGGTCACTTCCAGGTAAGGCAACCTAATTGAAGAGGCAACCTAATTGCACTATTTAGTGTACTGATTTCAACAAAGTTTTGGATATGGACAAATATAGGAATTTAAGGAAAAAAATGTAACAACGTCGCTACATTTGAACAAAAATTTGTTAGAAATCCTGAAAAACTGTATTGAAACTTCCCAAAATAAACAATAAATACTATGAAAATTTCCCATAGTTGGATGTCTTAACCCAAATTTTATTGAAAAAGGATTGGAGTGATTGAGACTGCTAAGTACTGTTTTATATGTGCCAAACAACGAGGACATGAATATGGTCTTGAAATGCTTGATACACTCAACCCTCTCTATCTTAATGACACTGACACTGCCGTTGGGTATTAATGAGATTCTAAATAGACATCTCAAAGGTTCTCAGTCGGTAAGTTACGACTGCTTCATTCTGAGGATAAAAGAGAGAAAATCCATGTGCAACGAAAGTCAGAGAGATTGCCCTAGACGTAAACCACTAGCGGGACTTCTCCCGTTCATTCTGCGGGAAAGTTTCTGCGCCGTAATGTCCAATTACGTGGGCAAACCCGTGTAATCGGGGATTACGGATTTTTCATCCGGCTCCAATTTATCATCCGGGTCTTCATTGAATTTTGCTTGTGCTTTATGTCGGGCAATACCTTTATCGTTGGGCATTGTGCCAAATAATCGGTCCTCCTCGTCGGGCTCCGCCCTCCTCGTCGGCCAATTATTTGGCACAATGCCCTCCTCTGCAGGCATTGCCCTATACTGTAATGAGTTTTTAGAGGACAACGGATTCTGTAACTTGACCCCTAAATGCCCAAGGCACCCAAACGTGGTGTCTGAAGAAACTTTCAAGTTAAATAAAATCTTACTAAATTGCTATTTTCAGTAGTTTATATTTTTGAAAGATTCTTTTTCAAGTTTTGTTTTAGCATCAAAAATCCGATTTTGAAAATGAATGATTATGATTTTTCTATTCAAAGATATACCCATTTGCAATCTTGACTTTTTGAAGTGTTGAGGGCTCTTGGAAATGAGCTTCTTGCATTCAGCACACTCAGCCTGAAGAAAGAATGCTTCCGCGTTCCTTTGAAAACAAATGATTTAATTTGCCAATTGCAACCCGTTTGATGATCAGTATTATTGGATATCAAGCATGAAAATAACTGATCTTTTTGAAATTCTTTAGTAAGACCAATTGCAAACCTTTCATATAAATTGATGATTTTGTTAAATTGACGGTATTCCAATACTTAGGCACATTAATCCATACATATATATGTCATACTCAGATTTGAAATTACTGTCCTTTTTCACTGAAATATGAGTGTTGCAGTTGTTGACCTTGTCATCGTGCCAATTGGGGTTATGGAGAGAGCTTGATAATTTTGCCAGTCCCAATAAGGCACCCAAATAATCAAGCAGCACAAAAGTCACATTTGAAGGGACTCTATTATGGAAGCAGTATCACACGTTTGAAGGGACTCTATAAGGTAGAAGCATCGGAATGTGACACTTATTCAAGAATAAAACTAGTGTACCAGGTGGTTGCCACAATTGAAATAAAAGTAAAAGTAATTTTTTGTAATTTTTTAACTCATAAAATTTTTGAAATTCAATAACTTTCTCACCATAGGTTCAAATACCACAAAACCAAGTCCGTGCACCCCTTCTTGCTGAGAGTTTTATGACGATACCAAGTACGCACTCGGGGGACACACGGTCAATGAGATCTCACCGTAACAAACAAACAAACAAAACAAACAAACTACCTTAAAGGTATGGATGGATGGATGATAAGCACTTGTTAGGAAATGGTTAAAGAAACCCATAAAAGCATTTTTGTATTTTTTTGAGCTTATATGAATACAAATTTTTGAAAACAATTGCATAGATGCATGTATTGTGGACACTAGACTAACACCAAAGTGGGCATGGAAACACCCAAAAGTGACACATTGTAAGCTTGGATCATGCATATGTGATTGGCCAACGCAAGAATCTCCCTCACAACAATGAAAACTTCTTGGAATCCCACTTCTCTACTTTGGTTCACTTGCACATGGATTTAGGTCGTTTTCTAAGTGTTTGTAAACAACTACTATTACATTTAGGTGCTTCTATGTTAGAGCCTATGAAGCTCCTATTTGGCCTTGAATTTCTATAGTAACTAAGGTAGACCCTCTCCAAATCGCCTTGTACCTTAAACGCCTTGATCCTTTTTTAAATTTTGGCACCGATTTACATATATCTTTGTATAGAAATATCATTCACTGTAGTTTCATGAAATTGGTCATAAATTAAAGGAAGTTGTCTTTTCAACATTCAAGTACTACATTGGATGAGAAGTTAGTTGGACAAAACAATCGACAAAACAACGCCTACAAGCCTTCCATTCATTGTCCAAGCATTAGGAAAAATTTCAGCCTTCCAGAAGGCCGCTCTTGATTTACGGGACCCCTTTGGTGCAATTTCAGAATGAATAAACAAATAAATAAAAAATAAAAAAATAAAAAAATAAAAATGACGTGGCACTACTAGTGCCACATCAGCATCCTATTTTTAAATATTAAAAAATAATTTTTTATTTGGATTTTTTTCCATAATTGCATCAAGCAGATGCCAAACTTGCGGCCTTTTGGAGGGTTGAAATTTTTCCTAATGATATGGACATCAAAATGCTTAAGGGTCCAAGTGCCAATTTATGAGATGCTCACATTGTGCACATCTCCTAAATGAATGTGTACTTATATTTGAAGAAATTATTTTAGAACATCTACCAAAAAAAGTTTGACTCTTCATAACTTTTGCATTTATGGTATCCAAATGATGTATTGAAATACCCTATTACTTATCAATGAGAAAATATAAAAGATTTCACTGGTCTAATAATTGAAAATATTTATTGTAGAAAATGTGGCATTTTTTGGTGTGTCTAACTTACACTTATTTGTGACTTGGTTGCAGAATCAACCAGTGTGGATTCTTATCTAAAATATATACCTTATAAAACATGAGAGTTTAGAGTAGAATTTAATTATATCTATAATCAACATTTTGAAAATTCAATGTTTATTCATACAAATTTTTGAGATTTCAGAAGGAAAAATTAATAGTCCCTTTTGAAAAAGTTGAGCCCCTCTATCAATTAAAGTGTCACATTTGGAATTTCAAGATTCAAAAAAGTGAATTAATAGCAATTTTAATGTCTATACCTATTTTAACCTCTTAAGGCCCAAGGGCCGTTTTTTTGACCTTTATACCTATTTTAGAGGTCAAAGTTTTAACTTCATATTCTTACATTCCAAGAAATATTACCAAATGCAACTCAAATTATATTGTTCATATAAAATGGGAGGCTCAAAAGTGCAATTAGTACTTTTTGATGAATTTGATGTATAAAATCATTCAAATTCAAACTTGTGAATAAGCAAAGAAATTTTGTAGGCCATGAGAATTTATACCTCTTCATGTGCTCTTGATAGCCACTAACAATCTAAATTTAGACTTTATACAATTGATTAATTAAATTTTGAATGATATTCTTGATCATGAAAATTTGTAATTTCTATAGAATTGATGTTGACTTTTCTAGATTGGGTTCTTGGAGAAAAATACTTTTTGTGATTTTTCAAAGTGTAATGTATAAATGAAGTTATATCAATTAAGATATTTGATTTAACAATCTAGTATTTTACCAAAATTGAAGGTTCAAATGAAAAACAACGGTTAATAATTTGATCAATAAAATCATTTAAAATAATTAAAATAATCAATATATTATAATGCATGAAACATACAATTGTTCTAATTTATTGAATACTTGGATGATCTCAAAAATTTAAATGTATTAGAATCAAAACATATATATAAGTTGCTAAATATAGCAACAACCATAAACACAACATAATAATCCTTGCTATAGGCTAAAAATTGAAGGAGACATATAGTAAAATATCAAAAAAGACTTTTAAACTGCTCTATTGAAATTGGGCAGCTTTTGCCCTTGGAAATATTTGCAAATGTTTTGCAATAATTTCTTATAGATGTGAAAACAATTGCCTTGCACTCCAAGATCCATCAAGTCCTAATGCCAAGCTACAACGAATCATTGCTTTCCTAGCATAGGAGATGTTGTCAACATCCACCTCTCGATTAACATCTTCTATACTATTCGCAACCAATTGTAGAAAAATAACGTTTCCCCGGATTTGTCAACTTCCCTGACCATTGTCCATCTGCCTGAGGTGCATTTTGCCAAGCATTGAGTTGTATCAACTCAATTTTTTTAGCTTCCCACCGTTTTGTCCAAGCATCTTTAATTTTAGCAATGAAGAATGTATTTGCTGATTGGCAAAGGTGAGTAGAACATGGAGGCAGAAATTTAAAAACTGTATTTTTGGTAGCTAGGACAGCAACCAATCTAGGGATCACAGTATGACTGCTATAATTATCAAGCCATATAATATTCATGCGTTGATGAAGATCGGCATGATATGTACGAGGTTCCAAAAAATATTCGGGTAAGATGGTTTGGTCCATCCAACCTTTAGGGCTTAATCTATAAGAAACCTCGGGAATATTATCCATCAAACCCCAAATAGGATACCTCCTATTTTCATTTGAAGAATTGAACATAGGAGCTTCTATTGTGACACGTTGGCCTCTTGAAATGCAAACCACCATGGTCATGGATTTCCCACCCGAAACAACTTCAACATATTTCACAGTTGTATCTCCCTTAAACCCTAAAGTTTGGCCATTGTCAAGATTGACAACAAAGTGCATTTCATCTAGGTTTTCCATGAGGTTTTCATCGATTTCCCTGGATGAACATACCTTTGTAAGATCCCCCAATGGTAGGCAGTCTGCATTTCAATTTGAAGCTCCTTTTCAGGGCTACAAGTCAAACGACCATGTTGGGATAGAAAGACAATATTCTGGTTGTCTATAAACTGATTGATCCAATTCACTGTGATTTTGTTGATTAACAAAATACCGTTTTTGAGATTGACAGAATGGACCGTGAAAATGAATTCAGGAGCTACGAGAATGGAGAGGGTCAATTCACGGAGGAGGAATGCTAAAAATTTGACACCTGATTTGCGAAGGCAGTTGAATTCTTCAAGTAAAAGTGGGTACAAATATTGCACCTAATCGCTCTTTTTTTTGCCTCGACCCGGCCTAACTTTTGGAGAATGGCGCCTATTTTTGCCCAAGCAACTTCAGCTACAAGCGAATGGAGTGATGGGGCCTCCAATATCTTCTTCAATTGGTCACGCTGCTGCCACCATCGGTTGGCTTTGATGAGGTTGGTCGGGCGTTGTCCACAGAAGTGCTCCGGGAAATGCTTAGATGACTTGGGTATTCAGGCCAACCAAGCCATAAACGTCAACATCCTCAACCATCCAATTTGTGATAGATTGGCGAGTGGTGAGGCTTGAAACTTGTTCAAAACAGCGGACAGGGGCATCCGTACGAATCTCAGCAAGCGGGGGCAATCCACCTTAAAAAAAGTAAAATTGCATCTGTATAAAAAAGTGGTGCCAAAAAAAAAAAAACTCAGAGAAAACATAGGATAGAAAGACAAATCCAATGGTGTTATCGAAAGTTCAATCAGATACCTCAACTAGAAGTTATAGGTGTTGGAAGTTGGAAGTTAAGATTGGCGGGAATTTTGAAATCGGGCCAAGCGGCGGGAAACGCCGGAGTATCCCTTCCCCCCTTCCCCCCCTTCCCCCCGCCCTTGTTGAAATCGAAGCCCACAAATGAAGGAAGGCCAGAATGTGGAGCTCCAAAGAAGACAAGGACATGTCAGAGCTGGGGGTGCTAGGAGCCCGATGAAGCGCTTCAGCTGGAGGGATCCCCGCCTGCGAAAATTCAGCTCGGCCCGGACGGGCATGTGTGGTGCTTGCGACGGGCAAGCTCCGATGGGTAGAAAACTCCGACGCTCCAGCAAGCTCCAAGGTATCAAGCTCCGACGGGCACCCTCCAAGGCTGGAATTTTGCATTCTTCAAGGAAGGGTTAGTTCTTGACGTTGGGGGGGGGGGGGAGGAATTTTTTCTCAAGGAAAGGTCAGACTTTGGCAGCGGGAGTTAAGTGTCCAACACTATTTATACATAAGTTGGTAAATAGTGTTGGGGGTAAAAAAGAAGGAACAACACTAATTATCATCCAACACTATTTACCAATTTTAGTGTAGAGGTGTTTTTCAAGAGAAATTGTCAAAGACTACCATTTTTTTAGTGCATTGCCCAAAATTGAAAATAATAGTTGTTTTAAACTTCAATTATACAAATGTGTAGCAAACTACTATGACAATATATTGGAAAAATTTCAAACCATTTGACCATGTGGGTTGAAAGATTATTACATTTGAAGTGAAAAAACTTTTTTGCATTCCTGCGATTTATGGTTAGCAAACTTTGAGCCTTCTTGGAGTCATTTTTTTGCTATTGATGAATTTGACTCTCTCCACCATTGAGTTCTAAATCTTGTTAGGTACACTCATGCAAATTTTAGATACCAATATAGAGTTTAATTTACTCTAAACCATCTTGCAATGTAAAGGCATTAAGTGAATTAACAATACACTGAGAGCATTGAGAGATTTTTTCTTCATTGAAATCCAAACAATGAAAAGTTAAAGACAACGTTTGGAATATGAGGGAAAATTTCAAGATCTTTGACTTCATAGATTGCAAGATAATCAATACCTTAAATGAGGCTGTTTGTTTGTTTGTTTGTTTGTTTGTTTGTTTTGTTTTGTTTTGTTTTGTTTTGTTTTGTTTTGTTTGTAGCATGGACAACTTCTTGACCGTGCGTCCCACGGCCGCGTGCTTGGTACCATCGGAAAGCTCTCGCCGAGGAGGGGTGCACCGGCTTGGTTTCGTGGCGTTTGGAGTGGTGGTGCAAAAGTTATTGAATTTCAAAGTATTTATTGATTAAAAAATTAGAAAATTACTTTTACCTTGATTTTGGTGGCGTTCTTGGTACTGGGAGTGGAACCGGGAGTAGAACTGGGAATAGAATCGGAAGTAGAACCAGGAGTGGAACCGGGAGTAGATGAAAATTGGGCCAACGACACAGGGTCACACTAGTAGTGTTTGAATTCATAAGAAAATGCTTTTTCTTGAAACCATCTTGATATATCTAATAATTTTTTTTTTTGAACAAATGGGTAGAACCCACTGCATTAAAAAAAAATACAAAATAACCAAGCCTTGAGGTTGGACAAATGAAGAGAATAAGAGCAAAAAGGACCAAAGAAAACAAAGAAACCTGAGAACCCTAGAAAAAACTATAGCCGGGGGGGGGGGCACATCCTTGCCACTTTATAATGCCACCCTCCCTCGATGCTAACAACTTGGAACGGAGCCAGATATTATCAAATTTGAGCCACACAAAAGCTGCTTGGCTAGGTTTGAGTCTAGCTAATAAATTTTGATTCCTCTTAGAATGAGATTTGAGAACTAAAATTTGTTTGTTTTTGGACAATTTTCTGCCATATTCTATTAATTACATACATCGCAAATTTCAAAAGTCAATGAGCTTTTCAGCAAAAAATGCCCCAAAGATGCCGAAATTGCTCAAATTTTTTTGGAACAACATACATTTTGATTTAGGCACCTATTTGGGAAAAAAATCAGATTCCCACTAAGAAGATACATGTTCGCACCTTATGTCAAAACTTCATGAACATCCAATCAAAATTGACATTGTAGGAACCTACCTAAGATTTCTTGCGTACGTCAAACAAGCACTTAGTCCATTACTAAAGACAAGGAAAGAATCATAAATATGGTAACATATTAGACACCAAGAATACTATGTATAATTTCTAAAATAAAAGGAGACATCATCATTGGAATGATAACTCAACAACTAGCAATGTTCATTTGGATATCAAGTTGTGATCCAAAGTTTATTGTACTCAAATACCACACCATACAAATAGAATATGCATCAAATTTGAAGATTCTCACACATGTAGGAGGTGCAGTAATGATTGAAATTGATCCAAATTGGAAGTACCATGTGTCATTGGATCCAACTCAATATGTGGACAATACTTGCACAAACTTGAGTGTATATGGACTTCCATGTCAAATAGACAAAAAAAACAATCATGCTGTATGTTGTCTCCAATATTGAACTACCAAACCTTTCGGACCTTTGAGGGTGGAATCAAATACCAAAAATGGATATGTTGAAGTTACAGTCAAAGTTAACCAAGGCGGATCCTCGAAGATATTTCCCATTTGAAAGTGCACTCGCAGCTGCAGCTAAAGGAAGCACGGAATGATCCTTACCCCCAAAAACTGTCCAGTGAAGCAGATTGCTCCAGCACAGGACACCTCCTGCATCATTTCTTAAGGATCTTCCAACAGGTTTCAAACAAAAATTGAGCTGTGAACAATAAATGCGTATCAATCAGAATTGCTGTACAGTCACTGAAAGTCTTGCACACTCGATCAAGTCACAAAAATTAGACCTATCTACATAGATCCTCATAATTCCAAAATTTAGATTCCTTCTTAGCCACGCCTGGTTACTGATTCCTCAACAATAAATTTCCTTCCCTAGGGTGTGCTCATTCTACTGTCAAGCTCGAATAACTCTTCATCCTCATGATCGCTCTCATACTCGCCATCTGCAAATGTCACAGAACAGCACGTCATGACGTTTATCTTAGCAACCCCTAAAATTTAATTGACCAAAACGCGAAGTGTCCAAATATAAGAGCCTAGAGTTCATCTATAATTAGCACATAAAAGAAAATTTAATAGTTCATTCATTTGGTGTCCAAGAGATAAATATCAAGATGCTTTGGTCAATTTTCAACGAGACTGAACAAAAATTAAGGCAATCTAAGCACAGGAAACGTGCCTACTTGAATGCCTTTAAATGCTTACTTTGAACGCTTTTAAGTTTACATACCTTTTAGAGGCAGGAGATGTCAAATTTGACTGAAATGAAAAAGGAAGCAAAATAGATGGAAATGATAGCAACATATGTGATTGGGGATTCAATATTTTCCTTGACCACTGCAGAGCTCCAGTAGGTATTGCGTACCACTTTTAGGTGGACGGGTTGTGTAATCTATGCCGGACTGAAATTGGAGAGGCACAAGCTCCATGGAGAAGTTTTCCAATTTCACCAGTTGCCAGTCTCTTTCCATTGCCGCCTTCTTTGCCTGCCAGTCCCTCATATATACTATCAGAAGTATAAATGATCCACATTAAACTATTTAAACCCATATGCCGTCTTCATACCACGAGAACAGAAATTCCCTTAGATTAAAAAGTCGTCACTACCGTAATCTGAAAGTGGAGAATCGTCCTAACAAGTAACGAAAAATGTTAACTAATAGAAACCAAGCAGACAGATGGCATCGATAAAAATCACTTCTTGTGCTATGCTTCACTATACGGCAACTTGAGGTGGGTCGCACCTAACCCCTAAATTTCTAATTTCAATTTTGCAACCCTGGCTCTCTATTAGTACCAAAGGAAAGAGATTTCAACAAAAATTATTAAGAACTTTCATTCACAGCATTCCCACAGATATCATAATATTCTCTAGCAATTACCCTCCTCGAGTGCAATCCTAAGAATCCTGCTGATGAGAGTAACATGGAACTGCAATGAACCCAAGACCATAGGTAATGAGTATTGATTTTGTCAAAAGCTTGTACCACTCTTATGTTTAGGGTTTAACACACATGAAGCATTCACTCATAATGCCAAGCTCCAGTGTTTGGCATTACGTCTGTGCCATTGCGTCTTTGGCTATCAATCCTGCGTTTTCTGTTTTTAGGACATGCGAGACCAGCTGCCAAAGCTAGTATTCCCGAGCAATACATTTCGAAAACCCTGTTTAAATCACTCCAGCATGCAAAAGTCGGAAGCTCCTCTGACCTAAAACTCCATCGGTCGCGCCAATGGCGCCCCTTCCTCCCGAAAGCAAGAAAACCCTAATAAATCAAAACGAGAAGCAATTGCGGTCATACCTCCACTTGGTCGCCATCGCTGGGCAACGGCACCACTTCACCCTTCACCAACATCGTCCCGAACGCGTAATGCAGCAGTCGACTGATGTGCCGCAGCGCGCTTTCCTTCGTCTCCCCTTGCCCTAGAAACTGCGGGTAATCCAACACGATGGAGAAGAAGCTCTGTTGGTCTTCATTCTCGTCGTCGTCCTCCTCCTCCGCCACCAGCACCGCGTACTCCCGGTGCTCCCCGTTCATCGCCGCCAAGCACTCCAACAAATCTTCTTCCTGGGAACCTCTCGCCTCCTCCTCAATCGCCTCCTCATCAATCGTCGGCTGCTTCTCTACCTCGCCATTGCATTGCTGCTGCTGATGTTGCTGCTGCTGCTGCTTGTACACATTCAGCCTCGCTTGCGCTTCCTCCTCTTCCCACGCCCAATAGGGTTCGAATTCCAACCCCATCGCTGGATCGGCTCCAATATATCCCTAGCTCGATCGACGCGACTCAAATCCGACTCAATCTCATTCAATTCGATAGTTCCAATGCGATTCGATCCGATCCGATCTCACACTTCTGTCTCGCCGCTTCGATCGATCAACCCCCACCCCTTCTCTCCCCTCTCCTCTCCTCGATCTCCTCTCCTCTGTCTGTGCCGATCCAGGCGATGTGGTTCTTGCCTTCTGACGAGATGTTGTTACATGGCGAAGAAACCGAGGACGACGGCGACGACGACCATGGAATCGAAAAGAAGGTACACAACTTCCAGTGCAACCCAGCTGACGTACAGGACCTGTAGGCCTAGTACGTAAGAGAGTTGGTGTGACCGTGTGGGTGTGGGTGTGGGTATGGGGCTTAAGTTAAGCTTATTTGAGATTGGGGATGTTGCTTGGTCTCTTGTTTCCGTCAGGCAGGCCCCGTTTTCGGCTGGCGGTTGATGTATTTTTACTCCTTGCAATGAATTCTTTTGAATTTGTGTCCAGAAAAGAAAGAAAGAAATTGGGGGTGTTCAGTTGGTGGGTGGTGCCCGTAGGGAGCTATTTGTTGTCCACCGAATCGCACTTGATGAATGCTGGTGTGAAGCGACTCCCGAGGTCGGAGGTGCACGACAGACAGACACGGGAAGATCGAGAAGCGGGGCGGGGGGATTGGATTCGAAAGGGTTGACAGAGTTGGGGACTTCGGTGACAGAGAGAAGTGAGAATTGCGAGGTGGGTGGGTCGGTGGGTGGGGGCGCGCGATCCGGGAGAGAGATCGCTACAGACATACATACTGCTGGTCTGCAAAGCCGGCTTCCTCGTGGATGGATGAATAAATGAGAGAATGTAGATGGACGGAGAGATCAGTGGATGAATTCATGGAGGGAGATAGTGAGATGGGAAAGTGAATGTTAATGGATGATTTGGTTTAATTTGTAGGTGCAAGGAGGGAGGGGTGAATGTATCTATCACTACGGGAGGAAGAGGTCTGTACCTATTTCCTATCACTTTTAAGCAATTTTGCATACGTTGAGTTGGAATCAACACATGAAGTTATTTTTTTTAACGCAATGGCAATTGAAAATTATGAATTTTCAAAGAAAAAATGAATCATTTTCTAGAACATGTATAAATATGCTACAAATTTGTGAAGTTCAAATACATGGTGTACCCATGGCCATTTTTTGCATTCATTCATGTAAATAACCATTGCATTTTGGGTTTCCTACATCTATATATTTTGAAGATGGTTTCAGGATATAATGTTGGAATGGGTGCCCCCACCTTATGCATCTACTTTATCAACTCTTTATCTCTTACTTTCTATTTGTATGTAATTGGAATTTAGAAATTGAAAACTCAAAAGATCTAAAACAATATTTCATTAAAAGAGCTACACAATGTGATGAAGGGACCAAGTTTTTTTTATTTCATTTGGAGGAGGGCAATGCAAAGAGCAATCTTCACTTCAATCATGAAGCATTTCTATAGCCGTGGATGAAACACACCAAATTTGGATGGTAGTTCATTTATTTATCCAAATGCACACAAACTCATTCCAAAAAGAACAATACTTCCAAAGATTTTTGTAGCAATTTAGTATTTTCATCTGTTGTTTATAGAGGAATACATCCCCAAGGCATCACTAGAGGACTAACATGTTGAAATCAATGCCTTATAAACGTAGTTATCACGTTTTCAGAATACTTTCAAGGGCGTAAAACCATCAGGTAGATTTTGTTGAGTTCCACGTTCTGAATGTGCGAACAAGGGCATGTTCGGCTTCAGTTTTTCTCGTTCAGTTTCCTGTTTGGCATTATTTGATGTAATGTGATGCAATCAGGTTAAGATTATCCACATGTCCTTTGCATGCTGACATAACATTATTAACCAACGTTGTGGGGGTCCCTTTTGCTCCCTGCAGAAGTGGAAGCCCCCAACATTGGAAGCTGCGCATGTACTGTAGCTACGAGTCTACCAGCCAATCTCAAGTTGAAATTAAGTTGCACATGTACAGTAGCACCCAGTCTGCAAGCCAATATCAAGTTGCTAGCCACGGATGAGTGAAGAATCACCAACCAATGGTATGGATACTATTAAGGTAACTAGACCTAAAACCAACCGTGTTCTAATTGCGACCCCTATCTAGGAAGGACTGACATGTTGCTTGAAGTATGTTCTACTGTCAATGATGAGTTAGGTAGGCTTAAATGGTCGCTTTAAGAGCATACTACCTTATAACTGAAATTTTTAGTAGGCATCTTTGGAGGAATTAATCCTACTGTCAGGGGGAAGGAATTGGGCCGCTTAATAATGTTACATGAATTCACATGGATTCTTGTATTCCACGTTTTCTAAGGCATATGTCAGTGTTCATGAAATTCGGTATGTTCACTGTATGATAACTTCTATTTCTACTATCCAAACGTGTTTTATTTTATTTCACATAACATCAATGTCTTGTCATAAGCGTCTCTGTTAACGCATTTTCTTAGAAGAATGCTTCGTCAAATGTCATACCCAGTTCCAATGAACACTGCAACTTGTTTTCAACAACGACGACTGTTTATCTTAACATGCACATTGTCTGGAGGAAGTGTTGCATGGAATGTATGTCCCCTGTTGGGTCTTCACCGTTTGATCAAAGAAGATCTGCGTTCCCCTAAACTACACAAAATAGTGAAATTAGGTTGCCTTGTCAATTGAGCTGCCTTACCTGAGATTTTTACCTCATGGATCAATGCTTGTTCCACATAGAGGTGCATGTCACTCTCTGAACCAAGCTTTGAACTGATGCACAAATCTATGTCATACACATGGCTCTGAATTGAATAATACATCACTGTACAAAAGCAGTGAATTGATTTCTATAGTGTGGATTGTCGAGAAATCAGTGTGGGGCAACTTAATTTCACTATTTTGTGTAGAATTGGAAAAACTGAAAACACAGAAAGTCAATGCGATCTACAAACAAATGCGGGAACGTGTTCATACTAACATTATTGTGAACATAAGATGTAAATTTGGATGACATTCTTTCCGAAATTGCTCTTCTAACACAAAAACAAACCGAAAACACATGGAACTGAATGTGATTTTCTTCTAGTGCATACATCTTGGTCTGCAAGGGTTTGATTTTTAGCAAAATAGTAAATGTATCTTCAAGAACAATTTCCCACCAAACGATATAAGATGCTCCAATAATGTTTGAAATCACTCTTCTTAAAATACATTACATTCAATAAAGATTGAAAACCAAATAGCATTGAAGAAAACTTATAAGTCCGTGTGATAAACTCTATTTCCTAAAAAGGGTACCAACAATAACTAAGGTACGTAAGAGTACCTCAAATTGTCTAATTAAGAATTTTAGTGTCAATCTTCCTACTACATGTAATCTATTTCCCGTCATATGTTGCAAGCCAAAATGTTTCTTTATTATATATTAAAATATAACACAATAATTTCATTGGAGGTATTTTTTACATTGTAGTCAAAATCCATAAAGAAGGTGGATATAATAGTTCAAATATTTCAATTATTCCCTCTGCCCCACTACAATCCTCCAAATCAGGTAAAATTCTTGTCCTACTATAATAAAAAATAAGTAACACTTGCTTAATTAATACTATTGAGTACTCTTTCAAAAGAATTTGAAGTTGAAGTGTAGACAATATGGCCAATGTTTAGACCTTAAAAAATAGGAAAGTACCTATTTAAGATTTAGGTGCACTTTCTTTGTTCTTTAATTTAGAAAAAAATTTCTAAACTTTATTTTCCTAGGATAAAATCTTGTTAAGCCTTAAAGATAACATGATATTTAAAGATTTGATGATTTCTAAATATTTATTATAAAATATACTAGATGATCAAATAGCAATATTAATTTGAATAAAAATGTTTGTAAGAATATAGATAACATCTATATAGTTAAAGTTGCTCATACAATCACCAATGATTATACAAAACGGAAATATTCTTTAGATCATCATTAATTCAAAATTACACTGTAGATTACAATTTGACATTTTACTTAATCCCTAAAGGACCAAGGTCATTTTTTTGCCAAAAAACATTCAAAACTGCCATTTCTATAGCAAAGAGTAAAAAAATTGAAAATTGTTTTTTTTTCACATCTAAATATATATCTTACATCTAATTAGTATAAAAATGTGTGGAAAATTTTTGAAATTTTTGACAGCACAGATTGCAAAATATTTTCATTGAAAGTGAAAATAACAAGTTTTTAGCACATTGCGGGACTATATTTTATGACTTTGAACATTTTCTACTTAAATGTTTTGCACTACAAAGTTCTGAGCTTTTAATATTTATAGTGGAGAATTGAATTGAGAGTCTAGAGGGAAAAAAATCCAAAAAACTTAATTTTCATTATTAAAAAAATTGTTTAGTAGAAGTAGATACGAGATAGAAGGAAAATCTAAAATATTAATATATTTTATATGGAATTAAAAAGCACTAATCAATGGTGAGACTGTTCTAGCAAAAAAAAATTAACCTTGTGGAATTTTTTTTTTGAAAAATTGTAAAAATTGCATTCCAAAATGAATCCTACAAATTATTTTTTTTTAAGAAAGATGCTCTAAGTGCCTGAAAAGCAATATTGTCCATAATTTTTGCATATAAATCCAAATGAAATGAATAAAATCTATCCAAATGGACAAAAATATAATCTATAAGAAAAAAAATTGAAAAAATAATATTTTGAAATTCTGTTTTGTTGCCCCACGTACTCTGTTTTGAGCTTATTTGGACATAACTTCTTTTTTTGGGCACCGATCAAAAAAAAATTATATTTCCACAAAGCTTAGCAATTTTTCAATCTTCCAAAAAAGTTTCAAAAATCACGACAAAAATTCAGCCCGTAGGTACCTGCCCAAAATCCTATTTGCCCCCAAAGGGACAATGTTCCTTTAGGATTTAAGGAGTTCTTTTTGTAGGATTCTTGAAATATAGAAATCTAAGTGCATACAAAATCTCAAGTTTAGATTGCAATTTTTTGCCCTTATATTGTTGTTAAATGTCTACACGTCTTGTTGATACTCAGAATAATATTATTCCTCAATTGCCAAGGGATAACATTTAAATGGAAGCATATAATTTGAAGAAAAATGATATATCTAGGAAAAAATGTTCACCCAAACAATAAAGTGGCCTATATTTTGTGACTTGCTTAAAAGATGATCCTTTACTTTATATTTATATTCTTGCCGGTGTTCAAGAGTGTTTGGAGGAACCTAATATATGGTAATATAATAAGGAAGTCACAATAGAATAATCTGAGCCCTCATTCTCCAACTCGTTGAAGAAATGCTCCTGAAAAGAGAGAATATCCAAGAATCCTTTCTCCAATTCATTGAAGTCATTGTAGATAGTGTCACAGTCCGGGGAGTATTTTAGCACAACCGGCTAAAATCCTACATTTTCATGGAGCAACCGGTTGTTTGAAGTATTCTCTTGGCTAGGCCTTTAAAAAATAGAGAATATTCTTTGATTTTCCTCTTAAATGATCGGTTTTTTTCCGAAGATTTTGAAATCAATTCAACAATTCTTGATTCCAACCGGCTAACTTGTAACTAAATGCCGGTACTCCCCGTACATTGGATAGTGTATCTTCTCCTAATGTAAGTGCATTAGCTTAGAAAGATTAAGAAATTCAAAGCTAACCAAATACAAAACAGGAGGCATATTTTTAGATTACATCCACTACAATTCCTAGACATAACATTCTTAATTCAATTCTTTACAAACCTTCATAGACACATGACTAGATACCTGATTGGCAATGCATGAACATTAAGACCTTAGTCATTTACAACATATATATTTGTCAAAAGTCATTTTTTAATTTTTTTATTGATATAAAAACTTCAGTATTCAATAATTTTCACACTGTCATTCCAAATACCACACAACAAAGCCCATCCACTCCTCTTCGCCAAGAGCTTTCCAATAGAACCAAGAACGCAACCAAAATCAAAATCAAAGTAATTTTCTAATTTTTGATCCATAAATACTTTGAAATTCAATAACTTTTGCACCGTACATACATCTAAATGCTACAAAACAAAGCTTGTGCACCCCTCTTTGCCAAGGGTTTTTCGACGGTAGAAAGCACACGGCCAGGGGGTGCATGGTCCAGGAGATCTCAACGTAACAAACAAACAAATTAGGTCTTTAAATATAGGTAAAATAACAATGCTAACTTAATGTATAGATACCATATTTTGATTGTGGGATTTTTGGTTATCAGCTCCTTGTGATGAACCCCATACATTGAGGATTTGAAAAATCCATTACTTAAATGAGGTTGTCTATTTGTTATAGTGAGATCTTCAAAACCATGTGTCTTCCATTCATGTTCTTGGTCACGAAGTGGATAGTTCTTTACAAGGAGGGACGCATGGCTTTGTTTCATGTGGGGGTTTGGACCTATAATGTGAAAGTTATTGAATTTCAAAGTTTTTTTGAATAAAAAAATTTAGAAAATGATGTTTATATTTACTTTATTATATTGTGACAACGGCACAATGCACACAAATATTAGAGATGTTACGGTCGTCATTTCCTACCAAACAATTAATTAAAGTTGGAAAAATATAATTCAACACGTTCTTTAAAAAAAAAGTATTCCTTTTTACCCCCATCCGTAGAAATAAAAAAAAATCTTGTTGAAAAAAGAATTTCCCCCAAATTACTATTTTTTGAAAAAATAATTTCCCGCAAATTTACCATGTTTAGAAATAGTTTTTACCTACCTAGGTGAACTCCGAGCCGGAGGACGTGGAGCTTCAGTCGTGGCTGGCCAAGCACGAAGCCACGCCACCCCATGCGCTTGCGTGCTCTGGACCAAGACATGAAGTGCGCTTGTCGCAGGCATCCGACCCGTCGTGGCGAACTTCGCACCCTCCATTCCGAAACCACAGCGGCCGTGGAAGGCGCTTCTCGGGAGCGTGACATTCGTCAACATTTCTTGCAGCTGGGGTTTCGTAACTGAATGCTCTTTTCCAACTTCCAAGCTCGGCCAAACAGATTTCCCCGCTCTCCAATCCTCTTAGCATTACTTATGAGCCAGATTTGTTCGGGGTTCCCTTTCATTTACGAATTCCGCTACTGTACTAGGTTGTTCAGATTTGGACTTCCCATTCGAGTACAGATTTCACCCTATAGGTTTGTGGAGATTTGGGGTTCCATTCAATTTCGATTTCCGCTCTCAATTTGTCGAGATTTTGGGTTCCCATTCATTTACGAGTTCCGCCACTAGAGATTTGAGGTTCCATTCAATTTCGATTTCCGCTCTCAATTTGTTGAGATTTTGGGTTCCCATTCATTTACGAGTTTCGCTACTAGAGATTTGGGTTCCATTCAATTCTGATTTCCGCTATCAGATTGTTGAGATTTGGGTTCCTATTCATTTGCGAATTCCGCTACCAGATTGCTAAGATTTGGGGTTTCCATTCAATTACGAATTCCGCTATAGATTTGTCTAAATTTTGGGTTCCCCTTTTAATCACGAATTGCACTCTCCGATTGTTGAGATTTTGGGTTCTTATTCACTTCCGAATCTCTGCTCTCCGATTGAGGATATTTTGGGTTCTCTATCAATTACGAATTCCGCCCTCGGATTGTCGAGATTTTGGGTTCCCGTTCAGTTGCGAAATTTGCGAATTTTGCCACCCGATTGTCAAGTGTAAGGTGACGGACGGACGGAGCTTGAGGTGGATCCTTTTGACCGAGTTCGGGAAGACTCTCGTTGCTACCATTTGAATTAAGGTATAATCATCCTCTCTCTCCGTCGTTGATTTACGTTAGTGGGTTTCACAGTTTGTGGAATGGGATGCATTCTACAATGAAGGTTTTAGGGTCCTGAATGGGGACGTGCACGTGGTCGTTTTGGTTGTGGATATGAAAGGATTCAATAGTAAACTCATTTCCACCTACACCCCATTGGTAATTGCACTCTATTTTAGTGAACTGATAGTTCCCGGCGCCGCCTTGCTTGAGAAAGCATCTGACCATTTAATGTGAGGATCACCCTACGGCTTCTCGGCGTTTCTATTGTGATAAACGTTGATATGCTTCTCCTTCAAATTTCATTTTGCACGGTCTGAAACCCAGAATTGCGCTGTTCAGAATTGTTTCTCGCAGTTTCACTTGTGATCGGCATTGATAAGTTTCTCGTTCTATTTCTATTCGTTTAGGGTTTGGCATCGATTGATTGATTTCATTATGTTTTCCTCTTCAGGAGTGCAATTATCATGTCGCCCGGAGTGGTGACCCAAGTGGTGCAAGGCTTGGGCGCTTTAGCCGGCGCCTGGGTGATCAAGTCCATCATGGACGCCGAGCAGGAGAAGCCCATGGGGGGCTTCTCTCAGTGCCCCACCTGCAACGGCTCCCGCCGCGTCCCTTGCATGTGCACGCGCTGGTCCGATGACGACGTGGGCTGCAGCACCTGTGGAGGCTCCGGGATGATGCGATGCACCTCCTGTGGCGGCAGTGGGACGGGACGGCCCATTCCCGTGCAAATCCGAGCCTCCAATCCACCACGAAACGGGGGGTGAGGAGCAGCAGGGACTACGAGCCCTAATTTGTATTTTATTTAGAGTTGCGTACATTCTCAAACCAGAAAGCTTTTGTAGAGGGCTAATTTCGGTGTGTGCATACTTGAAGATTGCGGCAGTTTGCTACTCGTGTATACTATGTTGCCTTTCATTTTATACCAAAGAGATTTCATCATAGCACCCCGAGCCCTGTGTTCGCATGTTTGTCAGATGCGCAAATGTTTGCTATGCGGTTGCAATGCACTGATTGTTTCGGTATTCTGCATGTAATCTGTTGAAACCTGCTCCTTCTTAGGCAACCCGTACATTCGTTTTGATTTTAGTTAAGTCACGGAGAATTTCGTACAGCCTTTAACCAAAAGCTTTTGTAGAGGTCGAAGGGCTGTAGTTGTTCTCGGTGTGTGCATAATTGAAGATTGCAGCCGTTTCGGGTTTTGCTACTCGTGTATAGTATGTTGCTTTTCATTTTGATACCGAAGAGCTTTCGCCATAGTTCCCAGTACTGAGGGTTCGCAAGTTTGTTCAGTTTGCTTTGCGTTTGAAGTCCCAGCACTGATAGTTTCGGTATTCTGTATTCTGTTGAAGCCTGAGGAATCCTAACTTTTTTTTTGAATTTATCTAGTCATTGACAGTTTCATACATTCTTAATCCAATGCTTTGTAGAAGTTCACCTTTCTATGAAGTGCCAGCAGCTCTTGGTGTGAGCCAGGCCACATGCTTGAAGATTGCAGCAGTTTCGGGTTTTGTTATTCGTGTGTACTATGTTGCCTTTTTTTCGATATTGAAGAGATTTCACCATAGCAACCGAGACCTGTGTTCCCAAGTTTGTCAAATGCACAAATGTTTGCTATGCGTTTGACATCCAGGCACTGATAGTGACCGTATTCTGCATGTAATTTGTTGAAGCCTCTAAGGTGACCCTGAGATAACCCTAACATTTGTCAAATTGCTTTTAGGTACTCAGTGAGAATTTCCTGATATTCTTAAACTAAGGCTCTGTAGAGGTTCACCGTTCTGTGAAGCGCGAGTAGATCTTGGTGTGAGCCTGGCCATGAAAATTGCTGCAATTTCAGATTTTACTTCCGTGTGTACTCTGTTACTTTCTCATTTGATACCAAGAAAATGCAGCGTTGTAGTCGAGCTCTGCGTTGCCAAATTGATTGCCCTTTCACAAGTTTGTCTGCTACTAAGTTACCACATACAAATGTTTGCTATGATTTTGAAGTTCTGGCACGAATATCCGAAAATCCAGTGATAGTTTCAGAATCTGTTGACAGATGGGCTTGTTCCTTCTTTCGCAGAACTCGAACAAGTGATTTTGTCTAATCTTAAGCTAAGCTTTTTAGAGGTACAAATGTTTGCTTCTAATATGAAGTGCAGACACTCAAGAAGGCATGATACATTAAATTGTAACGTTGTAACTGATCATGTCAATTTCATATTTACAGAGAGAATGATAAGAACATGCTCGTAGTAGAGCAACATTACTTCTTGTTCAATAAAGTCTCTATATCTTTATATACATAAATAGTATGAAAGCAATTTACAAACACTAGCTAGAATTCTCGGTTTCTTAATTCTTTCTAGTAAGTCCACGAAGCCATCTCCATGTTATCCTCCACAACTTCACCCTCGTTCCATTGGAAATCGGAGCACTGCTCATCTTCTGTCGAGGCCTGTTGGAGCAAATCCGGCTCGGGGATGACACCGAATGGATGAGCAAACATGTTGGTCGAGCCAACACTAGACGAAGATGAGTTGGGTTGCATTGGGGTCAACGACTCCTTAGAATTCTCGATGGCCATATCCAAATCCAGCTCGCGGCAACAAGCTGCAGCAGCGTCCGCGTAGGTCATGTTGTATGGATCCATTGATTTGTCATTATGGGTCCATGGTTCAGAACCAGTTTCAGCAAGACTCTCTAATTCCAGAGTCCCATACATGACCTCCACATTGTTGGAAGTAGACTCAGAGACCATCTCTGCCACGTTATTTGAGACCAAAGCAGGACACGGAGACTCATTGTCCCTCACACTCGCCTCCATGAAATCCATCAATTCTACATCTTCGTTGCTCCAAGCTGGAGGCCATGCTTCGTCGACATTGGCTACACAAGGGAAGGCACCATCATTCAAAGCCTCATAACACTCCTCTGCCAATAAATCGGCCCCAAAGAAATCCGAGTATTGAGCACCTTCACCACTCAAAGACAGAGGCAAGGTCCCATTGTCATTGTTGTCGGTCCCAGAGGTGAAATTAGCCTCCTGATTCTCCTCTTGTGCCAATTCGGCCTCAAGGAAACTTGAATACTGCACGTCTTCACTACTCATCTCCGGAAGCAACCTCGCGCCAAGTTCAAGGGGCATTAATGAATCAAAGGGCACAGGCAGGAAGGATCCATCGCATGGTTGGTAGCTTCCGTCCTCAGAACTGCTGGAAGCATTTGGAAATGGCTTGGGCACACCCTGTTTCCGGCGGCGTGGGGCTGACTGATGTTTGGATGAAGTGTGCACCAAGTGCGTTTCCTCGCCCAACCCCATCACTCGCATTTGGAATTGGTTTCCACAACTCAAGCATTGGAAGCGCGGTTGCAAGATGCTGTTGTTGTTGTAGTACTTGAATACTGCATTGTCGGCCACGCCACAATGGCGACATTGGCGCGACAAGCTCTTTAGCTCCACGGGGTCCTCGTTACGCTTCTTGGCGTAGGTCTTGCCTTGTGGGCGACCGTGCGTCCCCTTAGTGAATAATTTGTGGCAATTGTGGCATTGATACCTCGGTTGATCCACCTTCTTGTTGTCTAAATACTTGAATGTGTTGTCGGTGGATTCAACCCCGCAGTGATAGCAGCGGGACAGCTCAGGCACAAGGATTTCCTGAGTGGATGCCATCTCTACTTGAAATGAGAACTTTTTTTTTCTCAATCGGCTCAACTTTCAATCGGCTCAACTTCTAGAAACAGACTCGGATAATGAATACTCTCAAAGGCAATATGACTAGTATGACTGAGATGCAAACTCAGTAGAAATGAAGAACGGAAGAACTGAGGAGAAAACTAGAAGCAGACTCTAGCTCTGATCATTAAAATAATACTCTCAAAGATGCACAGGCAGTAGAAACGAAGGAACGGGAAAACGGAGGGGAAGACTAGAACTTAACACTCGGATCATGAATACCCTCACGGAAGGAAATATACCTGTGACTAGAGCCCTTTCACTGATCCACTCAACTTGGCTAGAAACGGACTCGGATCATGACTACCGACTCTCAAAGGCAATGTATGTATCTGTGACTCGGATGCCAATTCAATAGAATCAAAGAGCGCGGAAGACCTGAGGAGAAAACTAATGAATAGGGAAGTGAGTGGAGAGCCCTGCTATTTATACTAGGCGGCTGGAGGTGGGGTGGAGTGCGGGGCAAGTCAAGTTTCTGTATGTTTTGTTTCGTTCCCAATCGATTGCCCTTTTGTGGCGACTAAGTTATCTGATGTACAATTGTTTGCTGTTAATATGAAGTCCAGGCACTCTTCAGTTACGATATACTGCAAATGATCTCATGAAACCTGCAAATGCATAGCCGCCACTTCTAGCGCTGAGCATAATTCCTCGTTAGTTTGGTCAAGTTCGTATGGGGTCTTCTTTGGAAACGAGTGCTGTATTTTCAATCGTGATTGTGAGCATGTCAATTGGCACACACTACACTAAAAATGATATTTAGTGTAGTATGACATTTAGTGTTTTACCCCCCTACCAGCCACAACACTAAATCTGAATTGTAGCGGATTTAGTGTTGTGTTGGACTTCAATGCGCCGCCTCCGCTCCTGCCGTCTCTTAAACCCTTTTAACGTGTTCTAACACTAAATGTAAACCTTTTCAGATTTCAGATTTACCATAGAGCATATTTAGTGTTAGAAATTAGATTTAGTGTTACTTACTTATGATATTTAGTGTCAAGGTTCGTAATTAGTGTTGCCAACACTAAATATCATTTTTAGTGTAGTGGTTCTCAAAATTAGATATGCCACAGATCTTGGGGCGAGGTTGACGAGTTGATGGTGTAAGATAGCGACACCTAAATTTGCACAAATATGCATTGCCGCATGGTTTCTATCAATCAACTATCTTAATTAATGGTTTAGTTGGATCCAATTAGCAATAAACTGTCTTCATATTTGTTTCGTTGGATCCAATTAGCAATTGAGAGATGCTTTCAAATCTTCAATGTTTCTTAGCATGTACTTTGAACACCATATGAATAAACTATGATTTTTTTTAAATGCTGATTTAGGAATACCCCAAATCAACCCTCTATTAGAAGCAGGAATCATGTTTTAGTCATGCGTAGAAATTTGATGTGCTGTACAATGGGGTACAATTCATTTACAATTTTTTGCATCCTGCTGAGATTAGGTCAACTTTGGGAGGCCTGTTTATGCTCAAATTTGAACAAAATTTCGAATTTTGAATTGCGTTAGAATCACATTGAAGTCTACTTTATTTTGATTACAAACACACATATGTAATTGAAAATCATACAAAGAATTTGATGTTGTCTATACACTCAATACTATCTAGTGTTGCCAACATTTGTGAAAATTACAACTTGTATTCAGTGGTCCATATAAGAAATGAACCTCCACAATTGCTTTTGAAAGACTTGATCTCATACCACTTGAATTGCTTGTATGATTTTCTTGCTTTTTTTTCACCCCATTGCATTGATTGCAAAAAATCTTTGAGTATCTTTTATGAAATGGTAGATAGTACATGAAAGACATCCAAATTTTTGTATGATTTTAAACTATTCTTTTTTCACTTGTTACAAAGTTGAAGTGCACTTCATTGCAATTTCAACGCACTATGTAGTTTCAAAATTGGATCATTTTTGCGTATGCTAAAGCTTCCTAAAATAGATGAACTTTTAATGAAAATGGACTGGAAAAATTTGTAAATGAACTATATCCCACTGTACTATATATTATAGACCCTTGCACTCTCTATTCAACAAATGAAATGATCCACTATATCATAAGCAGTATTTTTTTTCCGGCGCTTTGGTGCAAGGTTGCACCCAATTTTATAGCCTAGCACCACGCCTGTAAAAGAAAATGGTTAGTTTTCTTCACACCTTGCCTAATTTTTTGGCAATTTTCAAAAATGTTTTACTAAATAAAAAAAGCCCCCGATTTTATGTCACAAATTCCAATTTGGAAGTTTTAAGTACTATTTAGTATCCAAAAACTTGAAATTGGAGTTAAAATTTAGATGAGATGGTCTTCTAGTAGACTTCTAGCTCTATAGAAGAGGGATTTAAAAAAAAGTTAGTTTTGTGTAGTGTAGAAGTCTACAAAAGTGACCTTCTTTCTGCTTGCATTTTGAAACACATAAAACATTATTTTGGTGGTTTTTTTGGTGGATGACCATCTCCATAGAGCTGTTGCAAACTTGGGGGATGCATTCCTTGAAGAAAATGAGGATATAGGTGCGAACACCAAGTATTTAAATGGGGGGTAATACTTTTTGTTCATTGATTATTCTGAGGTCTATCATTATAAAGTTTTCTAATTTGAACCATCAAGAAGGGGGCATACATTAATTACAGTTCCTAATTGACATGAATATGTCATATGCTATATTGGTTCAATTTTTTTGCACTACTTGCAATTACAAAACTTGGTGCAGGGTTTAGAGTTCACAATTAGGGGGCTTCTTAACCATTTAGTGCTTTGGAGTCAAAAAATTCATATCTAATTCCACAAAGCTCCAAAATTAGGAAACAACTTAGATTAGATGCCAATTCTACTTGTCTTTAAAGGAGAAATTCCTAAAAAACATTTTAAAAAGTTTTACCTCTTCAAAATTCAATTTCAGCTTTTAAATGGGCAATTTATGGACCTCTTACCTTTTAAGCTCATTTTGTAATCAATTTTTCATTGACAAATTTTTAGTAGAAGAATTGATATTCATGTAAAGTGCAAATATTTGCAGCTTCGATTATCATAATCCAATTGTAGGCTTTGTCATTATCTAGATTTTATTTTATTTTTGAAACAAATGAAACATATTTTCATTGGTAAAAAGTAACTTACAAGCCAGCTAGCTACAAGTGGCCAAGGTGAATTGCCCCCATTGCTTATTCCCCCAAGTCATTCTAGGGGTGCATGTAAAAAAAAAGCCTCCTACTTTGTACTTGATTTATTTATTTTGTACAACCCTCCTCACTAATTTTGGGGCTCTTGATTGCAAATATAAACTCAAAATTTACAAATTTTATTATGCATTGCAAATTTAAAAAATTAACATTTTCCCTTAAGAGCAAGTGGGGGGTTAGTTCACCTAGGCTTTACAGGTGGCTTGCCCAGAAGAGAAACAAAATATACATGACCAAACCAAGTAAGACTAGAGAAGAGAAAAGACATTAGGCTATCTGGATTGTAAGCTTAGTAAACCATTTCATTCTAAATTTTTGATGATATTGCTTTTGGAGAAATGCATTTCTAAATGCATTCCCATAACTTATGTGTTCACAATTTATTCCTCACATGGAGTTATAACCACAACCTGCATATGGTAGGATGATACCCTAATTTAACTCTGACACTACGAGTGGTAGGTAAAATATAATAGATCATCATAGCTTAACGAATCTAAAATAAAAAGTCAATGTAGTATAAATGTGGAATGCCAGCTCTAAACCCATAAATAAGACTTTTGACCCACTAAACTAATAGAAAGGGGGTATTTTAAGTCTAAGTTTTCCATAATGCATCCCATTATTCCACACCCTATAGTATTTACAATACACCCAATGACATTTACATACGCTATAGTATAATCAAATGGTTTATAATTTTTAGCTCCAATGTTTTTTTGGCATCCTATCATTTGTTTGCACGTAGTTTGCTACTTCTACCACTGACTGCATCCCCTGAGGTTGCAAATGGCCAGTTTTTATTTAATTTTTTAAATTTATTTTACTATTTTAAACTAATTAAAGCATCAAAGTGTCTATTTTCTTGTGATTTGGCACTTTCTAGTTCTCCCACTTAGAGAATTTTTCTATGCTTTTCCTTCCCAGGGTTTCTTCATCTTAAAGGTATATACTTTGGCCTTATTTTTAAAAAGGATTAAAAATAAATTTTCTATGCTTAAAGTACTCCAGAAAAAAAAGCATCAAATAGTGAAAATGCAACAAATAGTACAAGTATTTCTTGCATTCACCCTGATGTACAAATGTTTGGTGTTAATATGAAGTCCAGGCACTCTTCAGTTACGGTATACTGCAAATGATCTCATGAAACCTGCAAATGCATAGCCGCCACTTCTAGCGGCTAAGCATAATTCCTCGTTAGTTTGGTCAAGTTCGTATGGGGTCTTCTTTGGAAACGAGTGCTCTATTTTCAATCGTGATTGTGAGCATGTCAATTTGCACACACTAGTTGTTCTCGAAATTAGATAAGCCACATTTATGTACACAGATCTTGGGGTGAGGTTGACGAGCTGATGTGTATGATAAGGAGACCAAAATTTGCACAAATATGCATTGCCGCATGGTTTCTATCAATAAACTATCTTAATCAATGGTTTAGTTGGATCCAATTAGCAATAAACTGTCTTCATATTTGTTTTCGTTGGATCCAATTAGCAATTGAGAGAGAATTTCAATTTTTCATTTTTTCTTAGCATGTATTTTGAACACCGTATGAATAAACTATGATTTTTTTAAATGTTGAATCTAGGAATACCCCAAATCAACCCTCCATTAGAAGCAAGAATCACGTTTTAGTCATGCGCAGAAATTTGCTATATGTACAGTGGGATACAATTCATGTACAAATTTTTGCATCTTGTTGAGATTAGATCAACATTGGGAGGCCTGTGTATGCTCAAATTGAACAAAATTTGAACAAAATTTTGAATTTTGAATTGCGTTGGAGTCACACTGAAGTCTACTTTGTTATGATTACAAACACACATATGGAATTGAAAATCATACAAAGAGTTTGATGTTGTCTATACACTCAGTACTATCTAGTGTTGCCAACATTTGTGAAAATTACAACTTGTATTCAATGGTCCATATAAGAAATGAACCTTCACAATTGCTTTCGAGAGACTTGATCTCATACCCCTTGAATTGCTTGTATGATTTTCTTGCTTTTTCTTCACCCCATTGCAAAAAGTCTTTGAGTATCTTTTATGAAATGGTAGATAGTATATGAAAGACATCCAAATTCTTGTATGATTTTAAACTCTTCATTTTCCACTTGTTACAAAGTTGAAGTGCACTTCATTGCAATTTCAACGCACTTTGTAGTTTCAAAATTGGATCATTTTTGCGTCCGCTAAAGCTTCCTAAAATTGATGAACTTTTAGTGAAAATGGACTGGAAAAATTCGTAAATGAACTATATCCCACTGTACTATATATTATAGACCCTTACACTCTCTATTCAACAAATGAAATGATCCACTATATCAGAAGCAATATTTTTTTTTCCGGCGATTTGGTGCAAAATTTGCACCAAATTTTATAGCCTAGCACCACGCCTGTAAAAGAAAATGCTACTAAAAAGTTGGAAAATCGCAATAAAACTTCAAATAAAAAAAATCTTGAATGAAGTCGCCTGATTGTGGGTGAAAATTGAATTATGGTTTTGTGATATGTTCTAATATGATATTTTCTATCCAATATGTGGATGAATGTTGAAATTTGGAGCACCACTATAACATTGGATATCGCCACTTTAGCACTTCATAAAAAATGAAAAAGAAAACCCTGATATTCAGAAGTGCACTCGGGGAGCTTGTTTAGAAATCTCACACCTCATACTGCAGTACTATCCAGCTTCCAAGCTCTATAGCCCCAATGGTTCCGATCTCCTCTCTTCCAATAACAACCTCATACTGATGATTTCCACTCATCAAATCTAAACAACCAGCTACCGAATAAGAATATCATTTATTAAGCTACAAGAGGCGAATCCGATGCTTTCTGTGAAGTGCCAGCAGCTCTTGGTGTGTAAGCCAGGCCACACACATGGATTGCTTGAAGATTGCAGCAGTTTCGGGTTTTACTATATTGCCTTTCCTTCGATATTGAAGAGATTTCACCATAGCAACCGAAAACTGTGTTCGCAAGTTAGTCAAATGCACAAATGCTTGCTATGCGTTTGGCATCCAGGCACTGATTGTGACCGTGTTCTGCATGTAATCTGTTGAAACCTCAAACGTAACCCCAAAGGTAATTCTAACATTTGTTTTGTTTTTAGGTAGTCACTGAGATTTTCCTGAAATTCTTAAACCAAGGCTCCGTAGAGGCTCCGTAGAAGCGCGAGTAGATCTTGGTGTGTAAGCCTGGCCATGAAAATTGCTGCAGTTTCAGATTTTGCTTTTCGTGTATACTCTGTTACTTTCTCATTTGATACCAAAGAAAATCCAGCGTTGTATTCGAGCTCTGCGTTGCCAAATTGGTTGCCCTTTCGCAAGTTTGTCTGCTACTTACCACATACAAATGTTTGCTATGATATTGAAGTTCTGGCACGAATATCCCAATATCCGATGATAGTTTCAGAATCGGTTGACAGATGGGCTTGTTCCTTCTTTCGCAGAACTCTAACAAGTGATTTTGTATAATCTTAAACTAAGCTTTGTAGAGGTACAAATGTTTGCTTCTAATATGAAGTCCAGGCACTCAAGAAGGGATGACACAATTAACTGTAATGTTGTAACTGATCATGTCAGTTTCATATTTACAGAGAGAATGATAGGAACATGCTCGTAGTAGAGCAAAATTACTTCTTGTTCAATAAAGTCTCTATATCTTTATATACATAAATAGTATGAAAGCAATTTACAAACACCAGCTAGAATTCTCGATTTCTTAATTCTATCTAGTAAGTCCACGAAGCCACCTCCATGTTATCCTCCACAACTTCACCCTCGTTCCATTGGAAATCGGAGCACTGCTCATCTTCTGTCGAGGCCTGTCGGAGCAAATTGGGCTCGGGGATGACACCGAATGGATGAGCAAACACAATGGTTGAGCCAACACTAGACGAAGATGAGTTGGGTTGCGTTGGGGCCAACGATTCCTTGGAATTCTGGATGGCCATATCATAATCCATCTCGCGGCAACAAGCTGCAGCAGCGTCCGCATAGCTCATATTGTATGGATCCATTGATTTGTCAGAACCAGTTTCAGCAAGACTCTCTAATTCCAGAGTCCCATACATGACCTCCACATTGTTGGAAGTAGACTCACAGACCATCTCTGCCACGTTATTTGAGACCAAAGCAGGACAAGGAGACTCATTGTCCCTCACACTGGCCTCCATGAAATCCATCAATTCTACATCTTCGTTGCTCCAAGCTGGAGGCCATGCTTCGTCGACATTGGCTACAGAAGGGAAGGCACCATCATTCAAAGCCTCATAACACTCCTCTGCCAATAAATCGGCCTCCAAGAAATCCGAGTATTGAGCACCTTCACCACTCAAAGGAAGAGGCAAGGTCCCATTGTCATTGTTGTCGGTCCCAGAGGTGAAATTAGCCTCCTGATTCTCCTCTTGTGCCAATTCGGCCTCAAGGAAACTTGAATACTGCACGTCTTCACTACTCATCTCCGGAAGCAACCTCGCGCCAGGTTCAAGGGGCATTAGTGAATCAAAGGGCACAGGCATGAAGGACCCATCGCATGGTTGGTAGCTTCCATCCTCAGAACTGCTGGAAGCATTTGGAAATGGCTTGGGCACACCCTGTTTCCGGCGGCGTGGGGCTGACTGATGTTTGGATGACGTGTGCACCAAGTGCGTTTCCTCGCCCAACCCCATGACTCGCATTTGGAACTGATTTCCACAACTCAAGCATTGGAAGCGCGGTTGCAAGATGCTGTTGTTGTTGTAGTACTTGAACACTGCATTGTCGGCCATGCCACAATGGCGACATTGGCGCGACAAGCTCTTTAGCTCCACGGGGTCCTCGTTACGCTTCTTGGCGTAGGTCTTGCCTTGTGGTCGACCGTGCGTCCCCTTAGTGAATAATTTGTGGCAATTGTGGCATTGATACCTCGGTTGATCCACCTTCTTGTTGTCTAAATACTTGAATGAGTTCTCGGTGGATTCAACCCCACAATGATAGCAGCGGGACAGCTCAGGCACAAGGATTTCCTGAGTGGATGCCATCTCTACTTAAACTGAGAACTTTTTTTTTTTTCAATCCGCTCAACTTTCAATCGGCTCAACTTCTAGAAACAGACTCGGATCATGAATACTCTCAAAGGCAATATAACTCGTATGACTGAGATGCAAACTCAGTAGAAATGAAGAACGGAAGAACTGAGGAGAGAACTAGAAGCAGACTCTAGCTCTGATCATTAAAATAATTCTCTCAAAGGCAGTATAACTGTGACTTAGATGCAACAAAGACAACAGAAATGAAGAACGGATGAACTGAGGAGAAGCCTAGAAACAGACTCTGATAATGAATATGGAAGTGGAGAGCCCTGCTACTTATACTTGGCGGTGGGGTGGAGTGCGGGGCAAGTAAAGTTTTTGTATGGTTCCTTTCGTTTCGTTCCCAATCAATTGCCCTTTTGCGACTAAGTTATCTGATGTACAAATGTTTGCTGTTAATGTCAAGTCCAGGCACTCTTAGTTACAAAAGATCTCTTGAAACCTGCAAATGCGTAGCCGCCACTTTCAGCGCTGAGCATAATTCCTCGTTAGATTGGTCAAGTTCGGATGTGGTCTTCTATGCAAATGAGTGCTGTATCTTCAATCTTGATTGTGAGCATGTCAATTGGCACACACTATTTGTTCTGGAAATTGGAGAAGCCATATTTATGTACACAGATCTTGGGGTGAGGTTGACGAGCTGATGTGTATGATAACGACACCTAAACTTGCACAAATATGCACCGGCGCATGGTTTCTATCTTAATTAATGGTTTAGTGGATCTAATTAGCAATAAACCATCTTAATATTTGTCTTCGTTGGATCCAATTAGCAATTGAGAGATGATTTCAAATTTTCAATTTTTCTTAGCATGTAGTTTGAACACCATATGAATAAACTCTGCTTTCTTAAAATGCCGATTTACGAATACCCCAAATCAACCCTCCATTCGAAGCAAGAATCACGTCTTAGTCACAAGGTAGAAACTTGCTGTATTGTACAGTACAGACCCTGGCACTCTCTATTCAAATGAAATGATCCACTGGATCAGAAGCGAATTGGGAGCTTGTCTCACGGGAGGAATTAAGGTTTACATATTTAGCAAAGTACATGAGAATCCACTCAAACTTTCTCACTTCATGGTAGAAGTAGCCTGTACCTACCCTTTGCTCCAGAGCCAATAAAATTTGAGATAATTTAGGTGAATTCTTCGACATGAAAAATAGTGAAATTATATTACAAAACTCAGCAGTTCCATGGTACATGCGTGTTGCAGAATGGAAAACATCTAGTCCACAGTTTCACTCTAAATATCATAAAAAGGGAATTATGTACACTCATACTGACTATATACCAATACCAGCCTCAACAGAGGTAACACTTGACCTGTTGATAAAGCATTGGCCTGCCGTCTCTAACCTGCTTAAACAGCGACTCTTCCTGCACAATTAGATCCTTATGCATCCTCTTCAATATCTTTTATCGCGTCCTGCCACCACATGGAAAGAGGCAGAGAACAATAAGTTTGGATCCTACTACCAGACTGCCTTAATTCTAAGATGACGGATCTTGTTGCGAATTGAAAGGGAATTATGACATATCGTAGCATATATTTTTTAGACTTCAAATGCATAAACTATAGGTGAACCCATAGTCAACCTTACGCTCTCATGCTTAGATAGTGTACATTGGAGGTAAGAATTTTCAAGGAGAACAAGTTCCAGGTTACAAGGTTGCAAGGCTAGATGGGTTATAGGGTTACAGGGTTTTTTGAAGGCTCATATTTGGAACAGGGTTACGGGTTACAGGGTTAATAATTTACACATACTGTTACAGAGAAGCTCACTGGAGCATGAAGAGAGGCAGCAACAAACCTTGGCCAATTTCCCAACATACGATGCTGCAAAAACGGTCGCCACCAGTCCCAATCCCAACGTCCAATAACTTTCAGGCCCACCTGGAAAGGGAGCCTCTGACTCTTGCTTCTGCACAAAGAGAAATCCAAAAGCTCGTCAGAAGCAGCTAGCTTGATCAAATGCAGTCAGGGACTGCATAAGCAATGAAAACGTGAGCATGACATCTTATTAACTAACAGATTTCCTCCCTTAGGCCTGCTGCGATCCCTCACCAGAAAATTCTAATCAAAGTGCTTACTAGCACCTCAATGGCAGTGTCCCTGGGTTCAAAGCTACCCTGCTAGAACTGGTCAATAATAGTGAGATAACATATTGCGCCTGCTGGAATGTTTACCGTTCAGTTCTAATACACATAGAATCATCACTATTCACGAACAGGTACACGCTTAGCATTACTTAAATCCGTGTATGATACGCACTACAAGTGAACAAGCAACAAATAATCTGAATACTCCAACACGCATGGAGGGTACAGGATGGAATTGCAACGTACTATGAAAGCCCTTCCAATGGCACCTGCGCTTACATACGCCCATGTTCCAGGCAGCATACCCAACCAACTGCACATTATATTCAGATACGGGTTTAGGGCACATTACAGCAACAGGTATCATCAAGTTGATCACGGCTTTCTAGGGTGAAACAAAGTGAAAATAACAACAATCCTAGAAAGTCTACTTTGGAAGACTTTGCTGGTAAGCAATTATCGTAACTTCCAAAGCATATTATTCTCATTCGAAGATGTAGGACATGACTTCTTTCAATTGGTATCATTGGTCACCTTCCTTGAAAATTTCTATGTGAAATTGAGAATCGTTTCAAATCCGATAGACACCACCACTTTTGACCATTTAGGAGTTTTAAGTGCTGTACCTTCCGAGCACGTAAGGGCCTAGTTCAACAGAAGTAAGACCGTAGAGGTAGTTTCCAAGAGAGAAAGGGAGTAAGGGACTAAGTCGCAACAGAGTAACCACCCGGAAGCCATCTGCTCCAATGGCCTTATCAATTGCCAAAAACTTGGGGTTATTTTCAGCCAGCTTCAGTATGCGATCCCGTGCAAAATACCGTGATATGAGAAACGAAGCTGTTGCTGCAAGCTGCAAGAGTCCCCACAAAAGAAAAAGTTCAGTGCAAATCCATAACAAGAGGTGTAAGGGAAAGACAAGGAAATTCGAAGTTTGCCACTGGAAATGGAATCAGGGGTTGCGTTGTTACATATCAGCATACCGTGCCTGCCAGAGAGACCATGATTGTCCCATATAAAGTACCAAACAGCAACCCTGCTGACATAGTCAAAGGAACAGCCGGAATGGCAAGCACCTGAAAGTGAACCACAACAAATACCATAACATCAAATTACCGAACACAATAATGGGTTTTAAACTAAACGGCATGATTACAAGAGCTTAAAACTCTCCATAAGATGAAACCAAATCGACTTGAGTAGAGTGAAAAAGTCTCACTTTGCAGAAGGTTAAACTCGACAGTTTTTTCACTAAAATTAGACATCACACAAGCCAAGATTCATAGGGAGGTCCGCCTGCAGTCACTTTAAATATCTTCCTATGTATTGAGTTTAGAGGCCTTACTGCGACCATAGGCAGACCTACCCATGAATGAATATTCTCTTTATGCCCCCATAAGAATTCTTGAAACTGTAAAATTATACTAAAAGCCTTCATCCTTCGAATTCTATCTAGTAGTGAAGCACCACCATTTGCTATCAATGTTTGCAAGTAGACCACAAGGAAAATAGCAGTAGCAGCTGAATAGCCTTATTAGGGCTTCTAAAAAATAATGGAATCGTGAAACTAACATACACATTCGGATTGAGTATACAATGTTAAGCTGCAGAATATTTAGAAAAGTGATGTGAGACTATCAGTTTAAAGGGACTCCACCAATATTCGGTGACAGATTTAAGGTTCAATTAATTGAACGTAAAAGTAGCCCCTTCTAGATGATAAAAATGGGCATCCCGAAACTTCCACATTTGAAAATTCATAGCAAATACATTGTCAGTCCAAAAGCTACGTTTTCTTCACACACGTCCTATTTTCAATTCCCTTTATGAGTATTTCCAACATTCTTCCACTCCATATATGCTGAAATGCGTTAAATGATGAGAACGAATCTGTCGAGCTTATTGTAGTAACATCATGTGTAAAATTGTAACTTAAAGAAGGAGAAATCATACCTCTAACCCGGCATAAGCAAGCACAAACAGACCATATCCAGCAGGCCCATACCCTGATACACGAGTGCACACAGAAGAACCAACAATCAGCACAACCATTCACAGAGTGACATTGAATCTTTCAATTCTTCATTAAGAGGAGAAATTCTTGAAGCTCTAAGAACCATACCTAAATCACGAAGCACCCAAATTTCACGATTCAAACGACGTCCCACCTCGCTTCCAATTTGCGTTTCATTGAAACATAAAATCACAAAGTAAAATCCCATGGCTACTCCCCAATTTCCTCCTAAAGGGTCGCTTCATCGGACCCCTACTTACAAAGAAAATATCACTGTGGTGCAGCATACAGGAAAAGAAATGTAACGAAGGTCGACAACCCAAAGAATTTGCTCCGTTGCAATCCTCTAAACCTCTTCTTTGCTTAGCGATCTCATAGACTCTCCCCTCTCTAATAACAATCAAGATTCATACCAGAAAAAAAAACTCTCTCATACCACAAACTATCTCACCGCTAGCAAGTGCCGTGCTCTCACACAGAAATTGCAGGTGTGGTAACCTTCAAGCGCAAAAAGGAAAGAAACAGTAGCTGATAACCAACCTTCGAGGAAATCCGAGAATTGGGTGAGAAGATCATTGATTTCCTCCTTGTACACAAATCCCAAAACTCCAAACCCCGCGACAAACCCCACCAACAACGTCGTCGCCACAATCGTCCCTTTCACAGTCGTCGACACTCCTTCCTCCTCCTCACCATCTCCATCCTTCGTCAACCTCTCGCCGTCCTCCTTGGCTTTCACGGGTAACAAATTCGCAGCTTCTTCTGTCTCAGCTGAGCCATGTCCATCCGACCCTAATTCCACCGGCTTCGATTGCTCCTGCACCACTTCGCGCTGGCTGTCTTTCAACGACCCCACTCGCCCACCTCGAACTCGCAAGCGAGCTTTCGATTGAGAGGTGAGCAGCGTCTGGGGCGAGAGGAAAAAAGGCAAGCAGCTGGATGAGATGTGTCTTCGCGTGCTTGCAATTGCGTCCACGTCGGGGTGCAGGGGTTGCAACCCAACATGGTATGATAAAGTCGTGGCTGCCATTCGATCTTACTCTCTCTATCACTCTCTGAGCTCTCTCACTGCCTCTCTCTCTCTCTGTGCCTGTCTCTCGAATCTCCTACACCCTCACCTGTCTACTGAATCTATCGATTCTTGTGTCCTTGCACTTGTTTCGTGAGCTCTGTCTCTCTCTCGGGCAACTCTCTGTCTCTCTCTCTCTCTCTCTCTCGGATCTCCTACACCCTCCCCTCTCTCTGAATCAATGGATTTCTGTGTGCTTGCACATGTTTCGTGAGCTCTGTTTCCGATTCTTGCTTGAATCTGGAGGAGTGCCGTGAAGTTGGATGGATCTGCGCGTGCGAAGCTCACGGTGAAGTCGGTGATGAGAAGGAATCGGGTGCAAGTGTTTGCAGGGCGACGCCTGGGCGGGGAGCATCCGCTTGGCACCACAGCAGCAACACCGTCATCCACTTTGCCTGGGGCTTGCCACTCAGCGCTTCTCCCTCCGTAAGGCCAACCAAGGGGCAGATTCCGCATTAAATTTAAGGCATTTTTGTAATTTAAAAAAATACTAGTGTGACCCTGCGCCGTTGGCCCAATTTTCATCTACTCCCGGTTCCACTCCTGGTTCTACTTCCGATTCTACTCCCAGTTCTACTCCCGGTTCCACTCCAAGTACCAAGAACGCCACCAAAATCAAAGTAAAAGTAATTTCCTAATTTTTTAATCAATAAATACTTTGAAATTCAATAACTTTTGCACCACCGCTCCAAACGCCACGAAACCAAGCCGGTGCACCCCTCCTAGGCGAGAGCTTTCCGACGGTACCAAGCACGCGGCCGGGGGACACACGGTCAGGAAGTTGTCCACGCTACAAACAAAACAAAACAAAACAAAACAAAACAAAACAAACAAACAAACAAACAAACAAACAAACAAACAAACTCATTTAAGGTATTGATAATTGAATGTCACGTGTCATTTTGTAATTGGTTTAGGATGATGTACACATCTTAGAATTTGATGTGGAAATTCTATTTTGGCTCTCTTGACTTAGGACATCTGCTTGTTGAATCTTGGATCACTACACTAAAAATGATATTTAGTGTTGGCAACACTAATTACAAACCTTGACACTAAATATCATAAATAAGTAACACTAAATCTAATTTCTAACACTAAATATGCTCTATGGTAAATCTGAAATCTGAAAAGGTTTACATTTAGTGTTAGAACACGTTAAAAAAATGAACTTGCAAAGGAAAAGATTGAAGACAAGTAAAATTGAAGACAAGTAAAATGGCTGGTAGGGGGGTAAAACACTAAATGTCATACTACACTAAATATCATTTTTAGTGTACTCTTAGAACTAGTATACACAAGGCTGGACCAAAGGCTTTCTAGAGTTATCAAAGCAATGATTGGTGGAGGAATAGATATGGTCAAAGTTGGTTTATACTTTGGTCAAGGCAGGCCCTTGACATTTTTCAAGGATAAGAAGTCTACTTGGAATCCTACATGGCCAAAGTAGATACTATTTTGCCGGTTTCTAAGAGCTTTTTTTTTTGCAGTAGGCATAATGAATTTTTAAAATACTATGACACGCTAAAATCTCATTTTTTCTTTGCAGTAGGCATAATAGATTTTTAGGAGACTGTGATACGCTAAAACCTCACAACCATAGATTTTGTCTATTTACTGACTGATCTTGCACTTGACAATGTCAGATCTATTAATAAGTAGATATGGCCCGGCTATGGTCTCTCTTGGATTTATACCAATTCCATGTAAAATGCCATTGCTATTCCTATCTTGGGCTCGCACTTTGCACAGTCACATCTAATATTGAAGAGGGATACCCTGGAGTACTTATGGTCCCTTGATCTAACCCTTGTGTAAACCAACCCTTATTTCACTATTCTAAAAGGTGTTGCTTTCAATGGGTTTTTGACACTAAAGTATGCAAAAAAAATCACAAACAATCTCACTTTCTCATTTTTTGATCAAAAACAATGTCAAAATGAGTGTTGTAAACAACGTCATAGAGATGGTTGGAAAATGTGTTTAATAAATAAAAAATAAAAAAATAAATTTTGGAAGGATTGTCTAGATTGCCTAAATTTGTTGTAAGGCTATATGCCCTATCCAAGTGGCCAAAGGCAACTTATATGCAAGTGATGGGATTTGGACCCCTCACTTCATTGTTTGTATTAGAAATTCTTAGTGCATTGCAATTTGTGCAAAAATGGATATATTTTTGTAAATGGAGTGGCTATAAAAAATTTTGCAATGTTGATCTCCTTTTTTAAGGTGTACAAACCCACAAAATATTTTTTAGTAAATGCAAATACAAGTTGTTTCATATTCTTTGGACCTTTGTAGAATTAGTTATAAATTTTCAAAGTTAAGCACAATTTTTTTGACATTTTTTCAACACTATTTCCAACAATTTTTTTGACATTCTATTCAATAGCAAAAGGTTTTGACCCTATTTTTTACCCTAAAATGTTGGAAAATGAACTTGACATTGATTTTGACTCTTTAGTATAAAAAAAGATGTCAAAGTGTATTAGAAACAATACCTTTTTTTAGTAGTGTTTTTCATCGTAGTGCATGTAATATTAATTTTCAAAGTCACACTATTTTGAACTAGTGCAAGGTTGAAATATCATTGTCATTGTAATGTACTAATTTCCACAAAAAGAAATTTGAAGTGACTCAAAAATTTACTAGGTGATGCTAATTGTCCACCTTCACTAATAAGATAAACAATGTAGTTGTCAGAAACTCATTATATTCCTTGATTCTTAGAAACAATCAACCTTATTGAATCATGTTATGACTTCAACAAATTTTTTATAAATGAAGGTTTTTTGTTTCAAGATTCAAGACTTATTTGAGGATGAATGAGAATTTATTTGAAGGAAATGTCACCCTAAAACACTTTGTTTTTCATAAGAATTTGGACTTTGTAATTGTAGAAAACCTTTTAAACTTACTTAAGAATATTACAAAATGTTGTCATCATCTACTGAATTTCCATAGTTGCATGTGAATGTTGCTGACATAAATAACATTCTTGAACCTTTAGAAGAGCAAGGTTGGCCTGTGACTTCCATACATTGCATCTCTTTTTTCTTATTGAAAACCCTTGAAACTGTATTAAGTTCATTCAAAACGTGCCTATGAATTCAACAACAATGTAGATGGGCATTCCAACCTTTATGTTCAAGAATGTTTGGGAATGGCCACTTGTATGTCAAAATCCAGACATTGGCAAATTTTGGGATGAAAAGTAAACAATTAATACTCAAATGGCTACCTTTAGATTTTCATTGTTACAACAAAACATTATTTGATAGGGGTTGACAATCCTACCAAATAGTGCATTTGTTCCTACCAATATTGTTTTGTCATAATAAAAGATGGATTACATTTTATTTTGTACATATAGAAGACTTGCAATTGGTTGGAAGTTAGTGTAACAAACTGCAAACCACATTCCAAAAAAGTGTCTTGTTTTTTGGAATGTGATGACTTTTTGCACAAAAGTGAAGATGCTTCAACTTACATACATTGTATTGAAAGAAATCAATGGATTTTATCACATTGTAGCTGTCCATTTTGAGTAGATACTAGTTGGACTAAGAGCACAAGGAAGGAGGAGTAAAATATCATCCACTTTATGGCAAAGAAAAGCTAACACCAATCATCCTAGCTAGGAAAAAAGGTGAAATTTTGCCTCATATGATCATATCGTATTTTAGTGCTTTTCAATCTCACTGCTAATTCAAAGGTCTCTGATTCCAAATAAAAAATTTCTTTTTTTCCTACGCTGATCATATAATGGTTCCCAAAATGTTTCTTATACTTACAAAAATAGCCTCATCTAATTGAACAAATTTTGGATATGTTGAGGTATTAGCAACAAACTTGCATGAAATGATTTTCCAAAATATTCAAATAATTTTTTATTTTTTTATTTAATCAAAATCTTGTAGCAAAAAAAAACTTTTAGTACAAGTAATAGTTTTTCCACATTCTTTTGTAAGGGGAATGAAAATTCTTTTTGGAATTTCATTGTAAGAATTTCATAATTTTTAAGATTTTATTGAATGAAATGTGACTAGATATTTATGTTTTTAATAAATGATTCCAAAAATCTCCAAAAGAATATGGATAATTTGAAAAGTGTCTAGAATATTTATATATATTATTTTTCATTATTCTTGGGAGATTTTTGGGTTGACTTATAAAAAATATAAATTTTTAGGGTCACATTTCAATTGATCATAACATTTCATTAAATAAAAATTTAAAATTCATATACCACACAATTATAAAACAAGCTCTCATTTGTTTCACCAAAGAGATTTGAAAATTTATTTCATGTGTTATTTTTATCACACCATGTCTAAAATTTTTTTTGGAAAATCAAGTTTCTCAATTAGTTTTGGCAATTTTTGAAGTGTATGAAACTTATTAGAGCTATTGTACATGATAAATAATACTCCATGAATTATTGTATTTTCTCCTAAATTGGAAAAGACAAGTTCTCCCTGGCCCCTATTCAATGTTTTTTTAAATCATATTGGAGAAGTAGCATGTTATTCCTTCAATACTCATGTAATGCATGGTGATACTTGGTGATATCTACATCAAAATCAGGTTATACCTAGGTAAAATTTGACTATTGGTATTACAACATAATAATAATATGACTATTTGTACCTCCAAAAATGAAAATTTCCTTTACAAAAAAAAATCAATGTATTTTGGCTATAAGCAAATGGCAAAAAACATGCATAAAATTGTTCTCCCTGCCTCAGCGCTTGGAATATTTTTTGAATTTTATCAGATATTTTCCTCCAATTCCCATATGGAACCAACTTTTTCAAGTATTGAGTCCATTTTTTTTCCTTATTTTTTACTCTAAATAGAATTTTTTTATAAAAAAGTTTCAGTCCATTTTCTTGCAGGGTGAATTCTATGTGCTTTAGGGTACTTGTTAAATAAAGCCCCCTACAATCGTTTGTGGCCCTAACCTACGAAAAATTCGTGCCGTGGTAATTCTACATTTTTCACCTCTCCTATGCTACTTAGGGGCCTGGCTCTAATTCCAAATATTACGAATTCAAAACTTCCAAATTTTATCATGCCAGTGTGTGGCAATTAAAAAATTCCTTTGTTTTCCCAGGGGTAAACTCACCCCTGGCCGGGCCTACTTCATATGACTCCCACTTTTACCGTCCAGCATGGTGTACAGTGGCAAATGGGTGGGGTGAGAGCTTTTTAACTTATCTATGGTGGTGCCAGGTGTGTCTCCCGAGAAGAAGGCACGTGGCGGAATCAGTCCTGATGCTTAGCGATGATGCCTTCGAAGGTGCCATCTACCGGTTCTGAGTGCCGGTAATCTTGACCGTTGACTTTGTTTACACGAAACCAACAGACGAGATGAACACTCTTTGTATGAGGTCATGTTCATTTGTGCATGGTAATTTTGGGGTCTTCAGTTTTTCCATAAATTAAATAAAGAAACATCTGTCTGCAGTTAGGACTTGTACAGAAATATTGACTTTAAACAAGGTAACTACGCTTAAAATTGCACAAATATAGATTTCAGCAGGGTTCCCATTATATTGAAAAGCTTTTTGTGGGGTTGAAAAGCTTTTTGTGGGGTTGAAAAGCTTTTTGTGGGGTTGAAAAGCTTTTTGTGGGGTCCTGTTGGTAGTCAAACTAGGGGATTCTAGATTCTCTGAGAATGCATTTTTTGGACACCGTATGAATAAACTACGAATTTCAAAGTATTGAAAATAGGATTTAGGGTAACTAAGTGTAGATTTGCGTGAATAGTAGAAGTGGATTTCAGTTAAGAATTCCAATTGTGTGATTTTTTAAAGCGGTCAAAATTAAGTGTAGTTACCTCTTATGCTTTTTGTATAGCCTCTAGATGATACATACTAAAAGCATCTCTACTCTTGCTCTTTGATCTTGGCACTTTCAAAATTTATATCTATTTTTGAATGGCCTTCAAACTACTAGTCTCCTACCCTTATTCACTAAATGTATTCCATAGATATTGTACTTGGATATTAGGATCGGCATTAATTAAAGAAAAAAATTAGAGATGATTTGTTTTGGAAATTGCTCCAGTGGAGGGAGTTGAACATCAAATAAATTAAATGGGTTTAGATGCTTCAACATAAGAAAATGGGCCAATTGATGAAATTCAAGTCACCTAGTATCAAAAATTTAATAGTTTGATTTTTATTATGGTAGAAAATGTGCCATCAAGTATCAAGATAGTTTTATTTGGTGACATGAAGGGGGGTGATTTCACCCCTATTATTTTTCTAGTGAAGTTCATTGTTTGTCATCAATCCTCAAAAGAGAAAACAAAGTATTTATATTCCCACCTAAACTTCAGGCCCCTTATAAAAGACTTGTAAATCAATTTTTTTAAATACAGTCAACTAAGAAAAATGTAAAAAACTAAATTAAGTTTTGCCTTCAAAAAATCTAGTTGTGATTTGGAGTCTTTAATAGAAAGTTACAAAGGTTAGTTTTGAAATTTATTTTTGGCATTATTTTGATTTGACTACAAGGTGTTGATCTCTTTCATGTCTTAATTCACATATTGGCCACATGGATTGTTGTATTTCCTACCTCCCCACTTCTATAAAGGACTTGCCTTCTCTACAAAATTCAAATATGAAATGGCTCATAAAGACATGTTGGGATACAAATGGACAAATTGGGCACACACAAAGCGCCGAAATTTTGAAAAAATTTAAAATGAAATATTTTAGTAATTCTGAAAGTTCTTGCCAAACTGCTTTTTTGAACTCTAATTAATAATTGGACATAAAATGTTGACCTTAGTAGTTAGGTATGGTAATCAAGTAGCCAATCTTGAAGTAGAATCAAGGATAAAGAGACTAAATCTAGATAAAAAGTGATTTGAAGGGCCATTGCTTGACATGCAAAGATTAAGGACTAGAAGAAAATTTGGAGGGGCTAGAGTACTTTATCATCCATGTCTGGCAAGTGTCAGATCCTTTTGAAGTGGAGATTTTTGAAGGCTCTATATTCAACTTTGATATTCTTTGCTATAGACTTGGCTATAGATGCTCTATTTCTTCACTAAATATGATTGAAAAATATTTTAATTTATGTTAATGAGATGAAATTGACATGTCTTCTAAATGCCCCCAAAATATAAAAATTTGAAATTATTTTGAAAATTTTGGTGAAAATTTGAAGCTAGTGTGATTTTTGAAATATAAGTGAAAAAAATCATATCATACTGTAATAATCTAAGTGGATGCTTCATGCAAAGTCAAATATTAGTGTTAATAGACACCAACAAAGTAGAAATGAGTATCATAGTTGAAAGGTTATAGTACTAGGGTTTCCTTTTATAAAAATTTAGCCCCAAAAATGATCTCTAAAGGGGCTTGGTTGAAATATTAATATGAGGCCAAAATATAGTGTTGGCGTAGCTAATCCAAGACTAAACTAATTCATAGATATACCCTAGGCAAAGGTAATTCTAGGCCTAACATAACATCTCTAAACGCAAACTCATGAATAAGAGAACTAATCTAATATACATACAAATATCTTTCAAACATTGTTGTATATTGTAGTGTGGAGCATCATGCTATAAACAAAAATCTATCATTTTAGAATTAGAAAAAACAATAGATCTTGGTTATAGATCCAAAGTTCAAATTGCAATAAAACATTTACTTAATTTTCAAATTTTCCTAAAAATTTAAATAGATATTAGATTTAGTAAGCTTCATTTCATCAGTAGGCTCAAATTCCCAAAATATCATTTTAATGGTTTTAATTTAGATCAAGAGCAAGATGTTCCAATTTCCAAAATGCACTAGAAGAACATCTTTTGTTATCTATTTTTTAAGCATGTTCTTATACATAGAGGTCTATATTATATTTTTTATTCACCTTTTGTAGTGAGAATTTTCTAGATACTTAGAGATCTTTGAAAAATAAGAATTATTTTGGCATTGGGAGCTTTATAGTGTCAAGACCACAATTCCATCTCTCCTGTTTTCTCTCAAGCATAAAATTATATGGCAAATATATGTCAAAAAATATGTCACAAGCTAAAAAATTTGTTATTATAGCACTTTACAAATAAGCATAGAAAATGCAATCGACAAATTTGTTTATAGATTTTGTATCCCTAGAGAGGGACTATTATCATCTTTTTGGATTTTAGTGTTGTTCTTGTAATTTTCTACACACTTGCAATGATGATCAAAAGCATCCTTTAAAAATGTGGAATAATAAATGAACCTTTTGCCCTAGAAGGAAAATGCATCGTGGCTTATTGAAGTTACAAATTGAGACTTTCAATCCAATTCTAACCATTTTCAACCCTAATTCAACCCTAATTCCCCAGTAAGTTGTGGTAATGCAAACCCTTGCACAATTCTCACTACTGATTGGGATGCAACAAGCCACAATAGGGTCCAAAACTAGAGGTTGCAATTAGGTTGGGGGTGATTTGGGATCTCCCTACCTTTGCAGTACAAAGTTTGCATACAAACTCTCCTTGCACAAGAAATATAGTATTTTTGGCAAGTTTATCAAAATTGGATTCGAAACTAGAAAGGAAACGTGCAAAGATGATTTGAAAACGTGCAAAGATGATTTGAAAACGTGCAAAGATGAAAATGGATAAAATTGTGATAGTGCTAAGCACAAATCAGGAAACTTCACAAGTTTCAAAACAAGTAAACCCTCACAGCCTTCTAGAAAGAAAAAACTCCACAGAGGGTGGGTTGTTTCTTGCCTTCCAATGAAAGTCGGAACACCTCAATCAGCAAGACGCAGCTAACAGTCAGAGATTGCTACAGCGTGGGCCTACCCAAAATCATCCAAAGGTTTTGCCTTACAAGCCCACATGGGCAAAGGATTGCCCTTATCTTCATGACTAACAGAGTTTCGGCAGTTGGAAGTTCAATGTCAAGAACAGTTCGCTAAATTTCATCATCAACTTCGTACATTATCCTATCTCACCACATTTACAGAGGCAGCAAGGATCAGAGAGGCATCCCTTTCGTGCGGAAGCATAGATTACAGAATATGGACGCAACTTGCTTATCTTGCTAAATAATACACCAATAGGAAGATCACCACACAGGATGCAACAATTGTCGCTATGTTGCGAGATGACTTGGTCTCAAAAACCTGCACATTATGTAATGTCCTATCAGATGACGTATCGCTAGCACACGAAGGTAAGTCATTGATCAGTTCCTGAAGCTCTCTCGAACATGTATCTCTATACCTCATTGCTATGACAGAAGCTGCGATCAAGACAAGATTGTAAGGTGGAGGATACTAAAGACTTTAGAACCTGAACCCATCTCCTAAACTGAATCTGTTTTCAACAGAAACTCATCTATTCATACACTTCGTTGGTCTTCAGTTAGCAAGTGATGAAAGCACGACTTGCCTAAATGTCTGTAACCGCTGATCTTTGAATGGAAATCGGGTTGTCTACTATCACTTAGAGTGGTCTACAACCTCCCAATTTGAAGTTGCATAAGAAATTCATATAGAGTGATAAAAATGTGATCTTGAATGTGATCTTAAATGTGATCTTCATAGATATGGCTCTTATAGGTACCAAAGGATTTCTCCAGTGATCTCCCAAGAATCACACTTCTACAGATGTTAAAATGGTTTAAGTGACACAAATAGTTTCCTCTACCTCAGTATTGGAAGGTATTCAGAGTCGCATTACTTCTTACCCGTGTAAAACGATCCATAGTTCCAGCCATCAAAGACCTCGATGCATCCATGGCATTTCCCTGCAAAGAAAACAGTATAAATTATCCTCGCTGCATCAATTACAGTGATACGGGTAAACTTACGCCTTCCTATAGTATTCTTACCAAGCAGCAGTGCAGATCTTCGACATGCCCGAAAGATCGTTCCAAATAACAAGTGGCTAACCATAAGGGTGTATGTGAATGTAGAAATTCGTGAATTTCAAAGTGTCATTCCACACAATCCTGAATACCATCCTCACTTATTGAAAAGTTGAAAAAACAAAGTTGACTTAGTGTCCCTCTTTCAAATAGAGAGAACAAAATAACAATCCAAATAGCACTGAAGAATAGACAGGATTACCATTCCCTCCAGCAGCTTGTTGTGACCCTCCACCTCTTCGTGTATATCCCCTGTCAACTGAACGCAACACCACCTTCCACGCCTCAGTTCAATTCAGCAAACCACGGAAGCAAAAATGACCAGTCAGTAAAAGCTGTTTCAAGTTCTAATTCTCCGCTTCAAACAGGGAATCAACTGAAAGTAGCAAAGATATAATCCACTTGCACGACGCAAAATTGATCCCAAATTCTGTGATAGACTCATTTAATGCATGATATTTAGATCAAGTCCAGGGCAGGAGTTGTACAGCGGACCTCTCGCGCAAAGCAGGTGTTCTATTGAATAGGGAAGGCGGTGAAGTATAGTGGACATTAGTGTATTCATAAAACCAAAGGCTAAGTAGCTTAACACCTAGGGAAACCCTTTTTCTCTAATTTTTGATTAGACATTAAGAACAGCCTGCACATCTTCGCAGCTGCATAGATTTTTGATTTACAGCCTCATCGCTCGAAAGTGAAACTCCATTTATACAAAAGATACTATGTTTACAACGAGACACTCGACACCTCAATGTTGTGAGCAATGAGAGTTCCACCTCCACATTAGGGTTTCGCCAAAAAATTAGAGAAGTAAGCTGTACGAGGTTTTTGAAGATCACTCGGAAGCGAAGCCAGGAATGAGGGTCTTAATCTGCGGGGTCTTCAAAGCATCGAGCCTGAAGGAAGAAACCCTAGAGGATGCAATGTCCTCTGAAGTACAAACTAGCCATTGAAGTCGAGGTCTGGCATAATACGACGACAATTCGATCGAAAGAGTAGCGAAAGCATTCTGGAGAGATCTGATAAATGCGGCAAAGCAATAGGGAATCAATGCGTTACTATAAGAAACTCCGTACCCTCTTGAGAATATTCACACGATCATGAAGCTCTCCTAAGCCTCGCTCATTCTCCTGCTCCGCAATCTCAGCGCTGGACGCATACGGGGCCGATGTTCGAAGCCCGCCTTCTTCCATCTCGAGTAACTGGCTACGATTGGCCCTGTAATCCCTGTCCAGATTTCAGATGGACGAAGACACCAAACCGAACAAGCTCAAATGTTGCAGCGCCACTCCGGATCCAGTGAACAAATTGGCAATGCAAGGAAAACACAAAAAATGTAAATGTTTGTTTCTAACCTTCGCGGATTCATGATTGCTCGCGATGAAATGTTCCGCGAACCCTAAAGCTTCTTCTTCTTCGTCTCCTTCTTCGGCCGTAAGTCTGAATCACAGCACCCTCGAATAACAACCTGCAAGAGAGGCTGCGCAAACGGCTATCACACTGCTAAACAGAGGAACGCACATGAATTTCTCGCCCTGAAATTCGGTGACGACGATTGAATTGCACGCGGAAACTGCCTCAAGTGAGTGCACGGCAAGCCAGGGAGCAAGACGACCTCTTTAATATCACCTTCTCTAATATCACATCATCTGTTCCTAAAGGAACGGACAGGGAACGAACCAGGGAAAGAACTGGAAAGAAAAATAAACGCCTACTTGTTGTCACTTGTATTACAAGCAAAATTTATACCATCTCAATACATTTTTCATTTACAAGAAATATCAGAAAGCTTTCACTTTATGGAAAAGCATGTGAAATGTGATATTTTAAAAGCCTTTTCAGTTTGGGATGTACAATTATGGCTCTCAAAATGTTTCATATACTTACAAAAATTGCTTGAAATCACACGGGCATTAAGAACTGCCCCTATAAATGGTTGTGAAATGGACATGAGGTGGTTCTAAAAGTGAACACTATAGTCATTGAATGAATCAAGGAAAAAAGCATTATTAATTGCAAGAACCAATCATTCTCTTCGCTTTTGCCATCTTTCTTTAGAATTAGACCTAGGGTCATAAATAGGGACCTACAACTTATCTCATTGAAAACTCATAACTAATTCAAAAATGCTTCAAAAAATATGAAACAAATTGCGTTAGATTCTTCATCTATTTCTCTTTCTTTGAAGAATTAGCTAAAAATATTTCCATCCAAGGAACCACATGAAAAAGGCAGACCAACCCTTAAATGGTCGATTTTTGAGCCTCCTACTTTAATTTTTGAAGTGACTACTTTGGTTATAAGGTAACTAACCTTAAATCGCACAGTTAAACAATTCCACCTGATTCAAGTATGGTTTTCAGTATTATATTGAAAAAAAAACTATGGAGTCCCACTGGTAGTCAAAAGGGGATTCTAAATTCTCTTAGAATATATTTTTTGGACACCGTGTGAATAAACTACGAATTTCCAAAGTGTCGAGAATAGGTATACCCAAAAGCAATCATAGAGTTATATGAATAGTGGTAGTACATTTTAGGCAAGAATATCCACTATGCGATTTTAATAACTGTGTGATTTTGGGTGTAGTTACCTTACACAAGCATCTTTCTAGAGATTAATCCTATACCTCCTCAAGAGCCTCCAAATGGTCAATGGATGACTTTCAAGATTATTTTGAGATGAAAAACACACCTATTGGTCCATAAATCGGATCATTTTTTGGTAAAATGCCTTGGCGATAGGTCTTCTCCTCCTTTCAGATTTGGCTTGGAATTATTTTTTTCCTTGTCAGCGACGCTGAGCTGGCTCCGGACCTAGGTGGCGGATGACATGGCTCCCGCGCCCACCTCAACCGAGCCTCTCCGTCTCTCTCTTTGTCTCGATGCTTCGTGGGGTTCGATTGTGACTGCCATCTGCCGAAGATGCTGTTTGCAACAATTGCAGGTCGCTGTTGAGAAAAACCCAAAATGTGAAGCACCGATTTCACTTGAGTTCGATTGCTCGCTTCTCGCGGGGGGGGGAGGGCTTTGATGCAGTCGGGGCTGCAGGTTTTGTTCCAGGTGTATGAGTCCTTCCTCGGGGATATCATGTCGCCGTCGCAGAGCTCCAGCAGCAGCTATGCCGCTTCGGTGGGCGTCGGGGTGGCCGTCACCGCCGTGGCCGGCGTGGCGGTCGCCGCAGCCGTGGGCGGATTGCTCTACTACAACGACGGCAAGCTCCCGTTCTCATTCGACCTCCCATTCTCCACGCGACGCCACCACTCGCCTTTAGTCGCGGAGCAATGGATCGCCTCCTTCGACTCAGAGGAAGGCTTCTTGCTTGACACTCGGTTCATCCAGAAGGTTCGTGGGGGAGGGATTGAGCCCGCGATTCGTTCCCAGGTATGGCCGTTTCTTCTGGGAGTTTACGAGTTAGACAGCAACTCCGCGGAGCGCGAGGTCGTGAGGCTGACGAAGAGCGAGGAGTACGGGGAGCTTCGATCGCAGTGTGTGAAAGCCGCCGAAACCCTAATCCAAAACCCTAACGATGACAACGACGACGACGAAGAGGAGGATTTTACCAAGGTGGATGCCTTGGGGACGATCCCGAAGGAGGAAGAGGATTTCCGCACATGGCAGCGGATCATTCGATTAGACGCGGTCCGGATGAATGCCGAGTGGATCCCGTATGCGGAGACGCAAGCCTCGGTGACGTTTGAGGAAGCCGCACGGCTGTCGAAAGCCGCGGGATTGATGGACGACGACCATTTGGAGCCGCCGCGCAGACACCACGCCGCAAGGCTTGTGCTGATTCTGGAAGCGTACACGATGCATGACCCCGAGACGGGGTACTGTCAAGGGATGAGTGACTTGCTGTCGCCCTTTGTGGCGTTGATCGACGACGATTACGAGGCATTTTGGTGTTTCGTGAAATTCATGGAGTTTGCGCGTCATAATTTCCGCTTGGACGAAGTAGGTATTCGTCGGCAACTCAACTTGGTGAGCTCCATCATTGAGGCGTCGGATCCGCCACTGTTTCAGCATCTGGGAACCCTAGGGTGTGAGGATTGTACATTTATTTACCGCATGGTGGTCGTGCTCATGCGACGCGAGCTCAGCTTTGAACAGACGCTTTGTTTGTGGGAAGTCATGTGGGCTGATCGGGCGGCCATTGATTACAAATGTAGCGAGAGGCGGGACAGATTAGGGCCTCCCTCGCGGGACTTGCTTCTGTACGTGATTGCAGCTGCCGTGCGGAAGAAGAGACGGAACATTTTGCATTATAGTGGCATGGATGAGCTGGTCAGGGAGTGCAATGGCATGGCTGGGAATCTGGATATCTGGGAGCTTCTGGCAGATGCGAGAGAGCTGGTGCGGTGTGTGCAGCTTAAAGACACCAAGAGGGATTAAAACCCTGCATCTCATTTTTTAGGTTTTCTGTCGTCTTTTTCTATTAGAATCAGGGCATGTGCCGTTCCTTGTCATTGCATTTTTAGGTGTGGTTTGAGCAGGCGTATATAAATCTCGAAAGCTTCGAGGTTTAGGGTTCCTCTTTTCCCATGACAGTAGGGGTGTCAGAAGAAACTCTACAAGGAGAACCAGTACTTTGGAGAAAGAAGAACCACGTTATGCCCAATTTGGTAACGAGCCTGCGAAGTGCGGAGCTGGAATTGTGAGGTTGGACACCCCCTATTGTGAACCCTGGGGACGCAGGAAGAGACTGTATCATCGAGCCTGTCCAGGTGAACTTGCGGTACTTTTGTTGTGAGAAGGTGGTTCTATTGCCGGTTCATTAAGTCAAATTATTTGAAGCTCTGGGCTTGTAGCAGAAGTGAGTGAAAGCTCCTTCTGTTGTATTGTAAATGATGTAATTTTCTGGAAGCATCACAGGCAGATTATCTTTGTACATGCCTTGTGCTTGTCGTGGTGGGCGTGATTGGAACTACGCCGTCTTTATAAAGGTAGGTGGTAATTGAAGGTGGCATTGCGAAGTGCAATCTTCCGATCTATAGTTAGTCGACTTTGTTCTGCTTCAGATTTGGTAACGCTGTTTCCATTCCTAGTAGCTATGGTTAGAGATCCTGGAGTACCTCAGAAATTGAGTTGAACTGTGTTGCGCTATGGTAAAGTGGAAACTCCCATTTCCCAACCCGTACCTAAATTTGTATTTGGCTCCAAATGACCGTTGCTTTGATACCCAATTCAAAACAAATGTTGCCAAACTGAGTTTATATGTGTATGAGCATTAAGTCTTCAAATGCTGATCAATTGCAAATGGTTTGAATTAAAATTGGATGTGCCATGATTTGAACAAGATTGGATTTAGTTCCTGCTTGTGATAGAAGTGGATGTCTAGAGCCATCTATATTTTGGAAAATTGCAGTAGTCACATGCAATGGTAGAAATTCTTATTTAATTTTTAAAAATTCAACATTTTGAATTGCTTGAATTGAAAATTTATTCTGACGTGTCATTGAGAGTGCAAACTATGTCAAATGCTCTCATGGGATAGAAATGGATATTTCCAACCTTTAGTTAGAGAGCTAAAATTTAGAAAAGATTGAATAATCAATTAAGTCAATTGATTGTAAGTTTGATGGTTGAAGATGTTTGATAAAATTGACCTAATTCATTGTTCATCCTCTTGTCATCCTCTTGTTCTACATTTTTCCTATTTTTTTTTAGTCAAAGTACAATTCAATAATATAAGAACACTCTCATAATGTCCTTGAGTATTCCCTTTGTCTCAAAATAAATTTGGGGTTTCTTAGAAATGGTTAGATTAATGCATTAGTTGTTCTAATTTTCAAGGGATTGTTGTAGCTTCTATTAAATCCTAGAAAACCAACAAAATTGATTTTGTATTTTTTCAAGTTTGTATAAATATAATACGAACTTTTGAAAACAACTACATAGATGCATCTATTGTGGATACTAGACTAATACCAAAGTAGGCATAGAAACATCCCAAAAGCAACACATTGTAAGCTTGGATCACACACATGTGATTGGCCATGGCAAGAATCTCTTTCATGACAATTATAAATTCTTGGAACCTGTCTTGTCTACTTCGGGTCTCCACCTCTCCACTTTGGGCCTATTTGCACGTAGATTTAGGTCCTTTTTTAGATGTCCATAAATGAATCCTATTACATTTAGGTGCTTCTACCTTAGATGTGAAAGAGTAGAAGTTGAAAGGGAAACCGCATATATTGGAAACAAGCGGCAAAAGTGAAAATTTTTTATCCTTTTTGGAATTGCTCCACTGGTATTAATTTTGTTCATTCTTCAAGCACTGTTAATGCAATGACGTTCATTGATGTCCACTATATTCAATTTCGACAAAGAAATTCTCAACAAGAGATTTGTTAGTAGTAGTTTCTGTACTGTTTCAAGTTGAATTTTTCACCTTTGGTTGTTTAGAGGTTACATTTTGATTCCCTTTGCAAGGATCAAATTGCTATATAGTCTTATTTCGAGTTGAATTCTTCACCTTTGGTTGTTTAGAGGTTACATTTTGATTCCCTTTGCAAGGATCAAATTGCTATATAGTCTTGTTTCGAGTTGAATTCTTCACCTTTGGTTGGTTAGAGGTTGCATTCTGATTCCCTTTGCAAGGATCAAATTGCTATATAGTCTTTGGAGTGTGACATTTGTAGATTCTTTTGCTCTAGGGTGTTCAAACTAGCCTTAGTTGTTGTCCATCAAGTTGTGGAGAGCCAATTTCAAATTTAATTTGAGACAAGTATATTTTGAAACCCTGGATTTATTTTGAGCAAAAGGGACTATATAACAATAAAGAAAACTTGTGTATTGCTTCAAAAAAATTGGATGAGAACTTGTTCATTTACATCTTTCAACATTAATGTCATCCAAAATCCAAATTCTAAATCCTTCAATGTTCTATGGTAAAGAACTTACTCATATACATCTTCCAACATGCTCTAATTTAACGTAATCCAAAATCCAAATTCTAAGTCCTTCAACTCTCCATGGAAAAGAACTTGCTCACTTACATCTTCCAACATGTTCTAATGTCATCCAAAATCCAAATTCTAAATCCTTCAACGCTCCATGGTAAAGAACTTGCTCACTTACATCCTCCAACATGTTCTAATGTCATCCAAAATCCAAATTCTAAGTCCTTCAATGTTCCATGGTAAAAATCATATGGGTAAAGATTATACTTCAAAAGACCTTAAAACACAACATAATTGGGGGAGGAAGAGGGGACTGATTTTAGATACTGCGAAGACCTTAAAAAACAAGTCTTCTAATTGTCATTTAACAAAAATGGCTATTGGAGAGCTCTATTAGATCCAACTCAATGGCAAAGAGCATCTATTTCTCCCCACTATTATACACCCAACTACACTAATTTGTCCTATTCGAGGGTACAACACTAATTCATCAAAGTCAAACTACTTTTCTCAATTAGTGTAGGTTAAAATATCACAATATTGTACCGATATCCCAAAAAAAAAAAATCTTTGCAGCAACACTAATTTTGCACCCTCATTAATAGGACAAATCAGTGTACCTGACTGACAAAGGAATGCCCCAACAGTTGGACCCGTGAGAACTCCGGAGCTTCCTTCTCCAAGTGCTAATACGGCTTTCCTACTTCTTCTTCTTCTTCACGGTTCCTCAGCAACGGCACTGTCAAAGTAACGTCCCCATGGAGACCATGCGTTGCTACCAGGTGCTCCTCTCGCGCTTCCTTCTCCACTTGCCGGATCTTATTCACAGCCTGCTGCCCCTGTTTTGATAACCCCAGTTGCTGTCCTCAAAACCCAACAAAGGAACTGTTAGCTCATGAGTGTTGATGGAGTTTCTTAACGATCCAGTTTTAGCAACAACAGAAAACCATGGTTTGCAATTCCAAAATACATTCCTAAAACCTTCACTAACACCTTTCGTAATGTCACAGTGAAGAGAATCACCGTGAAGTGCAAAAATCTTCACCATGACGAAGAAGATTCATTCTTGGTGATGTTATAGAGAAGTCTGTCTGTCTTTTTAATCGCTGGAAACATTGAATCTGGTGAATGTGGAACCGAAAACTGACCTAGCAGAAAGTGGTTCATATGCAAGGGCAGAATGAGCAAGCAGTTCCTTTTTCACCGCTACTCTTCATCAACAGTGATTTTAGCATGTTGTCTCGATCGCCAAACAGAAGTTCAGGACGAGGAACTCATTACGATTGCTTAAGAAAGGTTTTTCTATGCAGATTCTCATGCCTTTCCTCATGCTCCGTGACATTCTTGAACTTCTTCAAGGCATGGGACCATTTTCCGTTCCCATGACTTGATGAGGCTCTTTCACTGGAGAAACCTTGAAACTAAACTTGCAAATATATCATGGGTTACTTTACAGTACAGGGAATTATTCCATGCACAGTGAGACTGTGGAAGCTCCCCCCGCCTCCCAAGAATGTTATGTCGTTTTCAGGCTTTAGAATTCTATGGAATTGTTGCCTTACCGGATTTCCAACCCGACGAATAAGCATTGAGCCCGCTCTGACATGAGCTGCTGCGGCTACCACTCGAACCCTGCAAAATTTTGCGACGTCAGACAAAAGGCTCTGTATTGTTGCTATGCATAATACAAAGACTCACAATGAGACCTTAACCCCTGAAACCCTGAAAACCCCAAAAGGCCGAAGGTCCAAAATCCGAAACACGGAATGCATCACTCACTTCTTGTGTACATCGATGTATACATCTGTCTCGTCCACAATCTCCTCCTGTGAAGAGAAACAAAATGAAACCAGTCCAGAAGAAACAACAAGGGTCAGGAACAGATATGCTTGAAGATCCTACAACTCAAAAAGCCCTGTGGGATCGATGTCTGAAGCAAAACGCACCAAAATCGTTAAATGTGCACTTGATCTCTGCCTAATGATTTCAACCCAACAATCCAACCTTCAATATTACATCCTGATAGTGCTTCCAACATGGAGTTAATTAAAGCATAAGGGATATATTCACAGTAAAAAATCTTCCATCACGTCCGAATCCAACAAGGTGAAAAGAATGAAAGCAAAAAGGGGTTTAGGGAAAACTGTACTTGTAGAAGTTCTTCCATCACATCCTCCATGGTTATGATGCCAATAACTTCACCATTGGAATAATAATCATAAACATCACCATGCACCTCCTTGCCGTGTGTGCGCTCCTCATAGAATTTACTCCCATTGTCATTCTTGCTTGCATCCAAGTGGTACGGATCTTCAACACTCTTATTCTCCTTCTCATCCTTGCTCGCATCCAAGTGGTACGGATCTTCAACACTTCTATTCTCCTTCTCATCCTTGCTTGCATCGAAGTAGTACGGATCTTCAGCACCTTTACTCTCCTTCTCATCCTTGCTTGCATCGAAGAAGTGCGGGTCTCCAACACCTTTTTCCAAGTCTAGTTTTTCCCAACTTTCCAACTTCTCATGGCCATGGAAACCATTCAGATATTCATTGCCTTGGAGTCCATTCAGCTTTTCATTTTCAGCAATCGTACAAACACCATTTTTCCTCTTGCCTTTGGCTTTTGTAACGGCTGCCATGTGGCTGCCACCCTTCTGGAACTCATTCAGGATATCGTACAAAGGCATATCACTCGACACTCTGTTGCATTAAAATCAACAAAAGCTCGAAGGTATTAATGGCTCTGGACGAAAGGGGAGAAGGGTTTTTGCTTCGACAGAGTAGAGCAACATGGGAGGAAGTTTGAGTAGGACTTTACAGACTCAAAAAGAGTAGCTAGCTGCTTGTTATTTTTTGAACACATCCTAGTCATTGGTGACTGTTCTAAACTCATATCTAGTTATGTAACTTGTTGTTACTTCACAATGGAAAACAATTGAGGAGGCTCAGCTATCTATACAAGGAGTTGAAGTGCTAACGAGTGTAAGCGCAGGAAGCTTACCTCGGTATCCTCCTTATCGAAACAGCACTGACAGGAATTTCGGCCTCCGCCCGAACCGTTAGTAGACTCTTCACCTGTACGAGTACAAATATGGAAGTAAAAGTCACTTAGTAACTGACCATACAAAATCAATAAGCTTCACATACATAAACATTCTTGAGGAGCCTTTGTTACAAAGATCATACCGAGATCATTCCTCAAAATCTAAGACCAACAACTCATTAATTGAATGCATCTAAGACTCTTCAATTGAATTAGAAAACGCTCCCATAAATCTTACGACACTGTAGATGGAATAATAATTCTACTAAAATAGTAGGACAGCCAGCCCATTAGTTCAAGAATATCATGTCTAGATCGATCACAAAAAATTCCAAAAACGTGCTTCCAATGTTCAGTTAGTTCACCGTAAAATGAAGAAGCATTGAGCTAATTCTTAGAGTGACAAGAAAACTTGATGATAACCAATCTTTCTGCAGAATTAATAGAAGTCTTTTTTATTAAAAGACTCCGGAGTTCTTGCCAAGTTGAGCTTGCATACCAGTAAAACGCCAATGAGGTTGCAGGTATTTCCTTCGTACACTGGAACACGGCTGTGTCCTCGAGCCATTATCTTCCCCATCGCCTCCCTGTAATTAAAACAAACAGACAAACATACATACATGATTTGTACAATGTGCTTCCTGGGAAAAAAAAAGCATCCAAAATAAGCATACTTATAATTATATCACTTCAATTTTTGGTTGGATTTTGTAGTCAAATGGAAAAGATTTTCAACTCATCTCAGCATGCATGTTTGAACACTTGAAATCGATTAAAAAAAATCTCTGAACCTTCTACTCCATCACGATAAACTGGCGAATTGTGAAATTCTCAAAAATAACAAAATTGCAACTATCTCTTATGTCATCAATTGGCATAAAATTCTCTACTTCATATGTGTCTTTTTGTACATGAAGAGGGCCCTCATTTTTTGTGTTTTTCTTCAAGTGTGGTTTATCTTTGGTTTAAAAGTTGCAACTCAAGTCAACAAAATTGAGCATTGAGTTATTAAACTTTGACTTAAAAATCAAAACTACTCTCCAAACTCCAAGTGACTGGTCATATCTCTTTACAAAGCAGAGTGTCTGGAGTGGTACGTACCAATCTAACTTGGAATTAATATCCAATGAGAATGTGGATTCAATTGGTGTCATGGAGTCCAGGGCAGTCTGAATGAGAGTCAGTAGAACAAATTTAGTCAATAATAAACAATCATAAGTCTACAGCAACAATGAAAAATATTTGCAAGAATTTCGAGATGAGTGAGCTGCAAAAATCTGTTGCAACATTCACACCGCACCAAGGGAGAATATCATCTTGACCCTATGAGAGGTACAAAATAATCCCATTAATCCTTAAACAACAGGTTTAACTCCAATCTCAATCTTCCATCGTGGTGGTGGATAGTCTATCCTTGTAGGATTAAAATTATGCCCTTTGGTGTGAATATGCCATGAATGAGATGAACGGGAGAAAGAAAGAGGGACACACCTTTGCAGTCAGGTCAAGAGCACCCTGGATAATTGTGGTCTCCTCGCGTGTTAATTCCCCACCTTTGCCAGCCTAAAACGAACAAATATTATAATGCGGAGTTAACCCCTCTGTGGTTGAACTAAAGATAATAAGGAGTCAAGGACAATTTCAAAATATCATTAAAAGTATCAGCTACTCCAAAATATCTATATCATTGATTCATTGGTAATACAATGATTATTAATTGAATGAAGCGCAGTTTTCCAAACATTTATGGTTGAATGTTCAGTGAAGATGTTCAGTTTCTTCCCATTGCTGTCTAAATACTAAAATAGAAATTAAACTGCGTTGGATTGTTGTACATGTATGTAAAATACAAGGCATTTTGGATCACCTTTAACAACCTGCAAATAGAGAGGTAGCAAATAATTAAGTAAGATAATAATAATTATCATAGGCTTTTGCGAAATAAGAAAGCCTACCTCTCTTCCGTGAATCGAAACCAAAGCCTTCAGTTGTGCTCGCCTAAACAAAGCAGAGTCGTTATGCCCCAACAAATGATCCAAAATCTGCGATTTGAAAAAAACAATGAATCTCTCTCATTGCCCTCGATGCAGTCACAAAAATCACAAACACATTCTACTATAAACATGAAAGCAGAACCTTCGTAATCTAATAACAATCAAAACAAACAGGACAGCAATTATATATGCATTCTTCATCTTACCACGGACGAGTCAGAATATAAAAATCAAAATTGAATCCCATAATCGAATAACAGTGAGAAAAATTAGTACCTTGCCAACAGGGTACGAAATAGGCCAACACAGAGCCATGAGAATCCGGACCAACCAAATCATGTCGGCGCCAATGGCAAGCCCATGTCTAGAGCAAACAGCTTGAGGAATCACCTGCGCACCACAGCAAGGGCTGTGAGCTTGCAACCGCGAAACCAGTGCAAAGACAGTGTCCACAAGTATAAAACGGTCCTGGAGAATCAAGGTATGATTTCAAAGGCTCATATAAGCTCTCCAGTCGGACAATGTATTTGTACCTCTCCAAAGGCTAGTACGAAAGTTACGGATAAGAGCACAGCCACGACTTCGTTGAACATGTCATCTAGAAAAATGGGCAAGGCCTGCGTGTAACAACATTCCACTAAACCACGTCAACAAAACAACAACAAAAACAAAGTCCATCAATGTTTGGAACTAATTAATGACAGGCTGCCACTAGTAGAGAGCAGTTTTTGGAGTACCAAGATTGATTCTGTGACTTGTAACTGAGCTGGAAGAGCCGTTTCCAGACACAAGTTTCAGCAAGCTTGGTGCAGGCAAAGTTTCTTCTTGGTTTGTACATTTCAGACCACACCCCGACAAAACAAGAGAGAATTTGCACGCAATGGGCTCGACCAACTTGTGACCAGAGCAGTGTCTTCAAACTTAATGAGCTAAAAAACCAGTGAATGAAAAACCTCAGCTAAGAAGAAACTCAGATTGCCCCAACTGGATCACTTCTAAAGGCCACGTTCGAAATGGAATTTCCAAATGCTGTGAATTTTTTGCGAAAAGCTGTCAATGGCAAGCGTCATGTAGCACTCTCTGCTGCAATTTAGCCAGTGGTTTTTTTAAATCAGATTAGATTAGTTCCAGTGTCCTCCAGTGCAGGACATCATGCAGTAAGTACAGATATTACTGCAGTAAGACTAAGGTCACAAACCTCCATAGCCGCTGCATTGCAAAGAAGCAACGTAACAAGGAGCTGGTGTTGTTTTCGCACCACGGGCATGATTTTAGCTGCCATAAGACAAGGAAATGCACACATCCTCAACTTCCCATCAACTTTCCACCAAGTTTCCATCAAATTTTCACCAAACTTCCACCAAATTTTGCAACACAAACTCACTGCAGTAGTGAATGCCATTCATAGCGTGGGAAAAGTAAATTCAATCAAAGACTCGAAACGCTCGTCTTGGAGGAAGCTCCCGAACAATCAATACATGGCTATGGGGTGGGGTGGGGAAGTCAAATCCTATCGACGTACTGGCCTGCTTCTTCTCGGCGTCGGTGCCGCTCTGTTGCAAAACCTCCAAATCCATCAGCCCGAGCGACATGAGCCCCAGCGTGAGCCCGGACATAATGCCAGCGAACAGCACCAGGAACACAGAAATCATGGCCCAAATCCACCACCAGGGCTGCGAGTACGCCGGCGTAAAGGTCTCGTGGCCATGTCCGCCGATCGATCGGATGGCGTGACTCAATCCCAACAGCCCCACGAGCACCATCGCCCAAAAGTTTCAATCGCGAAAACCCCTCGAAACCTCACCACTCCCAAATGTTTCAAAAGTGGCGAATTTACAACCAAAACCGCAACAAAAGCACAAATTACGACCAAAGCACAACTAAATTCGACTCATACACTCCCAGGAAACGTAATCCCGTGCCTTCGCGTATCGTCGCGACAGACGAAACCTCCCACATGCCGACTGCCATTACTTAATTACTGAACCTCTCTCCAACAGTCGATTCTACGAGTTTCACCGCCTGTACGTCGTGAACGAACGCGGCGAGAGATGCTCACTCCTGCAAAAAACCCAATTCCTGGGGTTTTCGATTGCTTTGTAGCTGAGCACATGTGAAGAGAAGAAACACTGCAGTGGACGGGACTATGGACGAATGTGAGCTCGGTGACTGAGCGTGACGCACGGCAATGTCGATGGTGGGTGGTGAGCAGAAGCAACTGTGTTTGACAGCAAGGAAATCCAGCGTGGTCGGAAGTGCCAGAGGAAGGACGAGGTCGGCGACTGGGGTTGGGGAGAGATGGTGACTGCGACCTTCGGTCGCCAGTGAATGGGAACGCGGTTTTTTGGGTTGCACGAGGGTCATGCTTCCGTCACGAGGTTAATGAGCATGTGCTATGATTCATCGGTGATGTTCCTATCTCTGTCGGTTGAATGCACGCTTGCTTTTATATAAACTTATACCGAACTACTGTAGATTTCATGGATTTAACTGTTTGTGGCAGTTTGTGGGACTAATTAAAGGGCGCCTGCAGCTTGGGTCAGTCATGTGCCGTCCGCTTTTGCGCGAGAAAATTCTGAGCCTTTCAGCTTTGCCGGGCCAGAAATCCAGCTCCTTAGAATATCCATTTCTCCTTGTGGAAAGCGGGGATGGACAATTCCGTTAAATCCATCCAATGAGGTGAGATTTCGTTCTCCTTTTTGTGAAGTGTGCAAGAAAATTTACGTCCAACGAGGAGTGAGATTCTCCCTTGTGTGGAATGTGAAAAAAAGTCTCATCCAAGATGGACCAAATGGACTCTCATTTTATAGTATAACATTCTAAGTGACAGCAGACAACAGTCACAACGCTCACTCATAGCCGCGACATTTTCAAGGCCTGGGCGGATTTCATGTTGTGTGTACAGTACAGTACTGTAAGCAAAAGGCGCAAGGACATGTGGGTAGTGAGCCTTCAAAGGTCTCGCAAAGGGAATGAAAGCTCCCCAGGCAAGAAGGAAATTGAAACGCTACAACTTCTTTATCCACCAGCGATGACCCAATTTTCCAAATGCACATTCGGAATCAGTCAGCCAGAGACCTGAAATGAGCTCTAATTTGCTGAGAACTGAATCCAAAAACTAATCGATGCAAACTGATACGGGATAAAAATTTTATGAATATCCTTGGGAGACCTAGCCCTATAGGTCTCGTTGCCTACACATACTGCACTTGCACCTGTAATCAGCAAGGTGCTTTTATGGGAAGAAAATCATACTTTTGCAACAAGCCCATATATTATTTTAGAATTACACAACATTCTGGCTTGAGCAATCAAACCCTACGAGACTCAGGGACGGATTCTGCAAGTAATCAGGTACTGCCCCCACTCAATAACAGCAAGAGGCATTTGGCTGGAGATCGAGTTCAGTTCTTCTTTTCCGTGTACGGTGTTCTGTCCACTTGTTTGCAGGCAGGCAGGCAGGCCCTCCCTTTCTAAAGAAAAAAACTGGGTTTTCTCTTGGTTTTGCTTTTCCTTGTGGGAGCAAATGACAGAGATTGAAGACTATTTCATTGCAACTTTGCAAGGAGAGTACTCACTTAGGGCCTCTTCACACTATGGCCATCCAAGTCGAGGGTCCGTCGGTTCTACCAATCATATTGCAGAGTCCCACGGCCTCTCGACTTGGACGGCCATAGTGTGAAGAGGCCCTTACTTACTCAGTACTACTGTACTATACAATACAGTATTGTACTCCAAGATTTGGAGATGATGTTGCCACTAAGTTCAAGAACAGCGCTCTACAAAATTGAATTGGCTTCTTGTAAGGTAAATCAACCTAAAGCCGCCAGCTTCCTATTTCCACCATCCTATTTTTGGCCCCATCTCCACCACTACACTCATCCAACTCCACTCACTTTCCTGACAAAATCATAGCATTGATATCACAAATAATAATGTGTCAATTTTTCATTGGTCCATATTTACGTGCTAATAGATATATGGAAGGGTGGTTATGGGTTGTTAGTATGATTTTTATGACTCCAGTCTACAAGTAGTTTTGTAATTTCAGGGTTGACACTTCAAAAATTCACAGAAATTACAATTTTGATCGAAAAATTATGATTCCACTTGGGTTTGATTTGTAAAACAAGCGCACACCTCTGAAAAATACATGCCCTTCTTGGAATTGGCCCCAATATATTCAAATTGCAAATCAGGGTGGTAATAGGCTTGTCTTCTTTAAGTTGAGGTTCTCACGTTTGGAAAAGTGGAGGAGAAGGACCACATCTGAAGTACGCCATCCTGGAAACCGTATATGATATGTAGAGCTCGTGTTTGTTTTTTCTCCCGTTTTTCCATAGGTGGCACCAAAAGCAATCTCAAGTGGAATAGTGAAACTATTCACGTCCATGGACATGGACGAAATATACAAAATGTGGATGAAAGCGCATGTATACATCCAAAAGTTTGTATGATCATCCCATAATAGAGCGGCACTATCCCTTAAAATGACGGACCTATGACCACTAATTTCAAACCTTATTGCCCATCACTCAGTTTTCCCGTGTCATAGGGTAAACTCAATTTCCGTGTCATTCTATAATTAAAAAATAATAGACATTGAAAATACATCCAAAGTTCAAATTGCAATAAAGTATTCAATATTAGGGAGTTTTTCAAAATTCAAATTTGAGTAGAAAACTAGAGTAGATGACCTTCATTTTGTTAGTGTTATTCCAATTCCAGAAATATCATTTTTGTGGAGAAATTTCAGATTTAGAACAAGGAGCAACAACTTCCCAAAATACACTAAAATATATAGCATTTTTTTGTGATCCATTGTTTTTACCAACTTCTCATTTACGTGACTAGACAAACACTCAAGAAGACTACAAACTGAATTGGATACTCTTTGTAACCCAATATGAAAGGTCAACAAGAAAAATCTGGATGAAAAAATACTTTCGAACACTTTCGAGTTCATTTGATTGTCATCCGGTAGCCATAGATGATGGCACCAGATTGTGTATAGAGTTGAGCATTTGAGCGATCATCCAGTGAATTTAACAAGGGAGTCTATTATTCAAGAACCCCTCTATAAAAATTGTACTCCCTATGTTTATGAACTATATGAGTTTTACAAAGGAAACACGGGTATTAAGTTATTCAGAAACATAAGGAGTACATCTTTTGAGAAGTGACAACTCATTAGGAAAAATTTCAGCCCACCAGAAGACCGCAAGTTCTGCACTCGCCCAGTGCAATTATGAGAAAAATTCAAAATAATGTATATATTTTTTTTAAATTTAATATTTAAAAAAAAAATTAAAATTGGATGTTGACGTGGACACTAGTAGTGCCACGTCAGATTTTTATTTTTTTAATATTTTTTATTTTTTAATATTTCTTTTTCCAAAAAAATATTTTTTTTTATTCATTTTTAAATTGCACCAAAGGGGTCCCGTAAATCAATTCCTTAGCGGCCTTCTGGAGGGCTGAAATTTTTCCTACTGTGGAAAATCGCTCCCCAAAAACACTGGTACTATGTGGCGGAGGCAAGTAAAGAAGCGGTGACAACTCAGCAAGGAATCTGGGATCAAGTTAATTCCGCATTTTGGAACTCCGAAGCGCCACGTAGGTGTGTGCTGATGGGCAAACTGGATGGCGTGGAGGGGGTAGCGACCTACTCTGCAGCACGCCACGTGGCCCCAAGAGTCCAAATGAGCAGCCTCAATGTCCCTCTGACCTGGCAGTAAGGTGGGACAAAAACGAACAGCAGGCATATCAACTTGTGCAGCGAAGAACAATAAAAAAAACAATAGGGGTTGTCATGCATCTTTCAACCTGCCTGCAATTCTCGGAGAAATGGCACGTGGCACAGGAAGAGTGGCTGCGCGGGACAGGTGCAGGTCCAATTCTTCGAGAATTCCAAGCACCCTTTCTTCTCCTCCGAAGGTGAAGAAAATGGTTGAAACAATTTTCTCCGAGAATTTTTTTATCTTGCGCTCCCTCGTTGCTTCGTCGTTTCACCTCTCCGTTGCCAGAGCTTCACCTCGCTACTGCAACGTCATGCTGCAATTGGGTCTGTGAAAGCAACTCAAGTTACCCCATTCTCAGAGAAAATTCTCCATGCTCCAAACACCAGAAAGGGGTGTCACACATCCTCCACGCAAATCATCTCACCATTGGCTCCTCGTTTCTCTTACAAACTTCTCCGACTTCATGGAAATCCCATTCTCCAAGGATGCGTGACAACCCCTAATAAAAACGATGAGATTTGAAACAGAGATAAATAAAATTGTTTGAAGAAATGGTGCCTGTCAGTTATTGAACACCCAATAAGTTAAGCTTTGTAGGGTCTTATTGGTAGCAGTATTGTGGAGGCCTTTGGGTGATTTACGACCTCTTTGTAGAAGGAGACCGGTTTTTCCCCATGGCACTAGTTGTATCATTTCTCTCCTTATCAAAATCTCCCAATTCATTTCCTCTGGTCTCCGAGGAAATCATCTTTTTCGATACAGTGTACATCATCTACTTTAAGAAAACCAAAAAACACTCATTTGAGGACAAGTTACTGTAGAAGGTCTTCCCTTTTTGCATGAAATTCCAAGGATGAACAATCACTCTTCTATTCTACATACAATTCTTTATCATTCATTGGACACTTAGTGTCCACAGCAGCGTTACAGGGTTAAGAGGTCACAACTAAGTTAGGTGCGGTTATCAGAGGGACAAAATGTCGCAGTCCCTCCAAATTCACACTTCTGATAGAGTGTATCGCCAATTGAATACCAAAAATTCATCTCTATTTCATTTTGGCTCCTTAAACTGCACATGTCATCTTTTAAGCGTTTTGTTGTAGCATATACAGTAATTAAGAACATACAGGAATTGAGTAAAAGGTTCATAGAAATAATTGACTAAAGGTAGAATATTTTGCAGCTATCAAATTATCAAATTTTCTTTTGAGATACACTCAGGTTACAAGGAAGTACATCTCACTAACCAAGCACTCTTTGCCGCCTAGTTTATTTCACCCAATGCAACCGAACTACTGTAATACCACAGTACAGTAACAGAAAGCATCCTCTGAACTCCCTTTTTCTGAAAAACGTGGCTCTCAAATGAGTTGAGAGAGTTCAGTTGCATACAGTAGGTTTAATTTTTTCTGCTGCTGAGTGTACTCCTGCATCACTGCCGTGCACGAATCCCTTTTGACTTTGTTCCAGCTCCCATGAGTTCGGATGAGCTCACGAAACAAGCATGTACTTTTTTCTCTACAAAAAAATGCAACTGGGAATGTGACTGTCGATGCTCGGTGAGTACAAATCCAAGTCCAAGTGGGTTCACCCACTTGCACTTTGAAAGTGTTTTGAGCCCACGGAACTTGGAAGTGTTTTAGAGTACCTGCACATCACCATAGGCGGGTGGTGTCAATTGATATTAAGACTTGCGTTCTGGAGTTGCAGATGATTCTGGAACAAGGCTTCAAAACTCAATGAGATGGTTAGTACCTTTGACGAGAAATTGAGGCGCTAAGCTTCAGTCAAGCAGGGTTTCAAAAAGAGAAAGAAGGAAGAGTCTGTACTCTGACACGTGTAGTGCGATCAGAGAACAACAGAGTTGTGATGCAAATCATTAACCCCCTTGTGTCCAAATGCCCAGAAGCGGCTGCTTCCATATTTATAGGAGTTGAATGCACCATTAAAAAGAAGACACCGTCTCACACTTATGAACAGAGATATGTTTTGAACGTTATTGTTATTGAATGTTAAGTTCTGAAGTGGAATTTTAATATTCAGTTAGGACATTGAGGAGTTGTACCTTAGTTAACCTTAGATTAGGTATGGCACAGTTCGCAACTTAAGCCACGTAACTTTGCTGTTTCTTTCCAAATCCAGCACTGTTTGATTCTGAGCCCCACCATCCCAGCTAAAAGTACTGGGTCATAAAACTTCAAATCATGTTGGCCCGATCACCTCCACTCTGGGAGCACGAGTTTGGAACTTCGACACCCCGTATTAAGTTTTTTGCAAAAGCAACAAAGACCAGGGACTGCCTGAATGCTGCATACAATCCACTAGTCTGAGAGATATTACCTTGACAGAGCTGGAAATGAGGCACTTGTTTCCTGCTGGACATGGACATGGACATAATTCATGAGATTATTAGTGAGACCCAGCGCCATGCTTAGCCACCATGCTCCTGCGCAGCTTCAAGGAACACACTTGCCATGGCCTCGTACATTGGGGCTTCTCTGTACATGGCTTGCACCCGAGCCCTCCCCCTTTTCCCCATTTCAACACCAAGTTCTGGATGATTAAGTAACCACTGCAAGTTACGAGCCAAAACGGGGATGCCAGCTTGCCCAGCTGGATGCAAAAGACCCGAAATGTTTCCTTGCACTATCTCCTTGGTACCTCCTGCCTCGGTACCCAGCACCTGCAAATACGACGTGTACTTTCATGAGACTAATAACCTCATATTTGTTAATTCGGCGCTTATCAGAGTGCCAAAAGCTTTGGGCGGGAGTCCAAAATCTACTCCAAGATAGTCATATTTGTTAAAATGGAAAACATAGAGTATCAAAGACGTGACGTTCAAACGACCAGAGCTCTGAAATCTATGTATAATATAGATTTAAGAGCCAATTTAAGGTTACAGTCGAGGAACTCAAACCTACTCCAGGTGACCCAAAACTTGTTCCTTGTTGTGAGCCTTTTACCATGAGTGCCAATTTCGTGGACTTCCGCCAATTTAAAGAGTATGAACATTAGTACACACCATATCAATGCAATGTTAATTCCAAGAAAGACGGGCTTATAAGTGCATGGGCAAAGATATTTTCACCATTGAGATGTGCGACTCTTACCGGCAAACCAAAAGCCATGGCCTCGACTGTCACTCTTCCAAAGGTTTCGCCAATGCCCTGTCACCCGTTTCAGTATGCACACAGCTTAGGCTTTCTACTTAGGTATGTACACAGGAGGACTCAACCTCAAACTTCCTTACACTATGCGCTTGCAGCTTGGAAGTTTGAGCCAGTACAGAAAACTTTACTCCTTCCTTAGAACATTGAAAGTTCGATTTACTAGTGCAAGCTAATGGCAATGCTAGAGCATGGTACGTACCTGTGCATTCATCACATAAGCATCCGCTGCAGCATACAGTGGGGCAACGTGAACAATCGCTTCCGTCCACAGCAGCATATCGGCCACGCTCGGGTACGTGTCTACTAGCTCATCTATTTTCTCCAAGTACTCAGGCTTGTTGCTCTTCGAACCCACAGAGCCCAGCAACACTTTCAGATTGAGTGCACTTTCTCTTCGTTCACGTACTTGTACCTCCACACCTGCACAATCCTCGCAAGGGGACACGACCTGGAATTTACTATAAATTTCGCGCTGAAAGACTTTCAAAGCATTAAATCATGAAGAAACAGCATACACCAAGTTATGTCCCACCGATCACAATCAACAGAATTAAATGTCTTATAGCCGCTTCCTAGATACACACAACCCGCGATCCTCAAAAACTTTATTACAGTGATGGTTAAAGCAAGACTTTTTTCTTCTTGCGATTCAGAACACAATAATACTTATGAATTGTAATGACTCACTCAAAGTACGGTAGAGGATTTTAAGACTATTAGGAAACTGATTCTGTCTCCTTCTCTGACCTTAGTTACCACCACCAGCTCATCTATTAGTGGCGTAAGCATGACTTATCTAAATGTCTCATTGCTTCAAAGGGCGAAGAGTTTGAATGCAGTCAAGAATACCTGTTTCATCTGAGCTTGCCCCGCCAGAATCTGTGAGGTTACTACGATCTTCGTCCTCAACGCTGCCTTCCGCCACCATCAATGCTGCTTGTAGCATCAGAAGCTGTCCCTTCCCAGGATTGATGCTGCTGAGAGAAATGACCAGGTAGTCGGATGACAGCAGGCCCATTTCTTTGCGGACGAGATCACGCAGCGTTTCTCTTTTCTTACGTGCCTCTAGTCATGGTTTACAAAGTCCAAAAAAGAAAATAAAGTCCAGGTAGAAAACAATGGATGCCACACAGATATAGACACAAAACTAATATATCACAAGAGACTTTAGTTCCACCCCAAAGCAAAAGTTTTGGCAACATGTCGGACAAACATTTCACCCAACAACTTAGTATGTTCAACAAGGTAGAATTGCTGTAAGAGACAGAATTTTGTGGAGTGTAAGACTTACCAAGAAAGCTATCGACGGTTCCAGATTCATCGTTTAAGCCTGCATAAGTTGCTAAATCATCGCTGACGGACAGACTGACGACCTTGATCATGGAAGGAAGCACAAGCGCATCCTCTTTTGCCCACTGCCGCCACAGTTGCACCTGAGTCTCCGATAGGAACACCAATGCATGCGCTTTGCCGAGCATCAATTTGGACTTGTCGAAGTACTCGCGTCGATTCTCCATTATCCACCATATGAGACGTTCGCCACCCTTTCTGTTATGCCGCAAGTATTTCTCTGCATCCAGATCACTAGTCAGAGCTAAACAAGCACACTCACAAACCATCTCTACCCCAATACGTCAACTGCATAGTAATTAAACTAGGATGTTGAGAAAAATGGTCCAACTGACACCTCAACATCAGAAAATTGCTATAAAGTTGAACCACTATTGTTCAATTCAACACCAAACATTTCAACATTAGCACCAAATGTTCCTTTTAGCTCTTATATATCTTCTCATTGATTCTCCGCCAACATAGACTTGTTGTATACAGTTGCTTGATTTCCATTCCCATGTGACATATTTCATTATAGTAGAAGCAAAACTATAACCTTATTCCCACAATCCTATCATGTAGATATAATCTAATTCCCACAGTACCATAAAACGAAACCTATTCCCACGATACTATACATGTAACCTCATTCTCACAGTATTAAAGATGTAACCTTGTGCTCACAATACTATAGACGGATGGATGGTATGCCGTTCCCTCCCAGGGGTGAAGATGCAATTAAGCAGAAAACTTTTAGCACAGCGAATTCAGCAGAATGTTCAGCAGAAACGAAAGGATGGGAAAGGACACCAGACCTATCCAAGCATTACAAGCCGCAGAACTAGCGACCACCAGATGAGCTCGAGCAGCAGCTTTCCAACTGGAAGCAAGCTTGTCTCGAACAACCGAAATGCCTCGTTCCACAAGCTCGTCGTAGAGGCCTCCTCGTTTGTTCAAGACCACGGCTGCAGCTTTCCCTCCGCAGCTGACAATCTTACTCGCCAACTCCAACATGGCTAGCGGCGCTCCTGTCATAGACAACTCGTGAAACACCATGACAAAGCTCTTCGCCCTCACAACGTCTGCAAAACGACCCTGCTTCGAGCACCCGTTCTCACTTCTCCCCATGGTGCCCATAATCAGCCTCTCCATTCCATCAAAAGGGCCTACGTCTCTTCCCAAATGGGGCTCCCTGTTGCTCGCACTGTTGGTGCCAGATTCTCCTCCTTCGTGATCCTCAGCCTCCAGTATGCTGTTGTCCAGCTCCACATCTTCTAGTATGCCTTCGTGCTGCTTCACCTTCTCTAGAAGCCTGTTTTCCAGCTCCAAATTCTCTAGTGTGCCGTCGTCCTGCTCCTCAGTCTCTAGTTTGCCGTCGTCCTGCTCCACGTTAAGGTTGGAGAACCCAATTCCAACAGTGTATTAATCTTAACACCATAAATTCTTGGACAAAGAGTACATTATGGTTATGAGAATGCAAGGTAGAGGATTCTCAATCTTTGAGACCTAATCCTATCTCCTATTGACTGACCCTGTTCGCTGACCCCCTATTACCAACAGCAATTCATCAATTCATTTACTCAGTTGGCAAGCGGCATGACCTGGCTATTTAAACTCTATGGTCGCTAATCTTTCAATAGAACTGGGGTTGTCTACTGTCCCTTGAATAGTGATCTAGAGCCTCCCACTTTGAAATTTCATACAAAATTCATACATAGTGCTAAAATCCGATCTCGACAGATTCGGTTCTTCTACCCGAAGTGATCTCTCCACACAGCACTATACACTGCCCTCTCAACATTTTAGAGCGATACAAATAGCATCCCATAACTTAAATCCCACACACCTAAAGTCTTGGACAACGAGTACATATTGATTTTGCGAACGCTTATACTAACTAAACGTTCATTGATATTAGGTCATCCACTCCGAAACATTGAACCCTCGTAACTTTTGCGTAAGTTACCTAAACAACACAGATTAAAGTGCGCTGGAATCCCCTTTCAAATGCGAACGTGAATCCAAAAACATTAGATCCGTCGAACAACAAGATCTAACAGAAGATGTTGAGTTTCAGATTCTCCTACCTTACCAATCCTCGCCATCTCCTCCTCCTTCTCGGCAAGGCTACCCCCATTTCCCATTTCCAAAACCTCATCACTCCGGATCTGATCAGAAACGACCCCCAACAACGCTTTTTCCGATTCATTTCGACCAATGTCCTGAATCTCAGGGGACTCCCCACTCCATTGGATATGCAAGCGAAACCCAATGTAAAACCACACTAGAATCAGTACAATCCACGGTAAAAACGTGCGACTAGCCTGCCACAATTGAGCAATCCACAACCCGCGCCCGGTTTCTTTCCTAGATTTGAAACTGGCCGAGGTTCGAAACAGCAACGAAGGCCGCTGCTGCTTAGGTTGAGGAGGATCAAATGTGGGTAACACAGAGTTGTCCCTTCGCGACCTGGGAGAGGATCTGTTGTTAAAGGACGAAAGCGGACGGAAGTCTCCGGTGGATATGGGTAACAAAGACGACTCCATGCTTGTCTGCATTCCGAGAATGGCGCATCAGAATTTGAAATGGGTGGTGTCGCATTGCATTCAAGAAAATCATGAGAGACGAATTCGAGAAACCCAGAAAATGGGACACAGGGAAAGAAGAGTGGTGCCCGAAATGGCCGAACTTACTCTGGATGAATTCACTGATGTTTGTTTTGGTTTACCTGCGATCGAGAACTTCAAGAGTGGAAGCTCATCAAGGAATCTTCATTGAAAGGCGATGATGAGCAATCTCTCGAAACTCGCGACACACGAAATGGTTAGAAAATTGAATCGAAGAATCGAAGCGGAAGAACTTTGTCAACTGCGGGTTCGGGGATCTGCGAGTCGGGGATCCGTGGCTGGTGACCGTGGTCGGTACCGGTATTGTGCGCGGGTATAGATCGAGGGTATCGCAAATGTGGAGTCCAGGACGCAGTGATTTGTGATTTTGTTGGAGCGAATTTTAGCTCAAAGGTGATACAAAACAATTTTGGGCGGAAGCTTTGGCAATGGATGAAATCTCTAAAATATTATCATGAAATTTTTAAATCTAGTACAGTATCGTTCTTTTTTGGATGAATGTACTCACATTTGGATGGATAAATGGATTATTGTCTACATTTTGGGTGTTTCATTCATGTCTATGGATGTGACAAGCTTCATGACTTCAATGAAGATTGCATTCTCCTCTTACACCAAAATGGAATGAAAAATTCCTTGCCTACACTTCTCTGTGATTCTTTTTTCTTTTAAGAAAAATAAGTTTATAAAAACAAAAGGGACAGTAGCCAATGATTTGAAAAAAACGGAGTACAAACCATCATCCAAGATTAGAAAATTCAAGATTTCCTTATGGTATCTTAATCCTTTAAAACAACATGGTCATTACCATGATTATATCCAAAAACATTTGTTTAAAAAGATGAATAGTTGCATTCTTCTTTTCTGCTTAACTCTTAAAAAGTCATTCATTGGAATTCTTTAAACCTTCCCTTACATTGAAGAGTTAAACACATAAGAGTTTTGAAATCCATATATTAAATGATGAATTGACTACTTTAGAGTAATGTTGTGTCCAAACGATTTTCCATTCATTCAAAGATAATGCTTGACTCAAGCAAAGATAGCCAACGTTGAGGGGTCCATTTGCTCCCTGCAGAAGCCAAAGCCTCCAGTGTTGGAACCTATGCAATTATTGTACCTACCAATTGAGCAAACCAATCTTCAGTTGCCAAACTCTTCTAACGTTGCATTAGCCACTAATTACTAATGAGTCACTAGTCCAATGGTTTGCTTCATATTATAACTGAACTTTTTGGCAAGCATCTTAGGGGGAATTATCCCTTCTATTAGGAGGAAGAAATCAGGCCGCTTAACAATGTTATGGAACCTTTAAGAAAATAGAATTATTTTTATGACCAATTCCATGACGTATAGAATAATATAGACAATTTAATAACAGAATTGAAGGTAAAAATACTTATTTGGTCGATGTCAACCACTGCGGGAATCTATCCCGTTCAAAAGGCGGGGGGATTCTATGCCACAATCAGGGTTTTGCACTCGTAATGCACGATTACGTGGGCAAACCCGCGTAATCAAGCATTACGAATTTTTCATCCAAAAACACTCGTTATTTCATCTAAAATCGTTGTTGCCTGCCTGCAGTTTACATTGAACAATGGCCTCTCATCGTCAGCCCTTTATTTCTTGAAATGCCTTCCTCCTCGGGCATTGCCCTATACATTTGGTGCAGTCACCTAACCTTAGAAAATTGAAATCCTTGGAGTGACATAGTCAATCACCAGAACGGATGAAAACTCATCGTTCATCCTTTGCATCTCTACTGTACTGTACAGTAAGTACTGTACAATTCATATACGTTCATCGAACCATCTCTGTTCATCCAACCTTCATCCATTCCTGTGAAGGAGCCGGGAGCCGGGAGCGTGAAGCGCGGAACGATTCAAAGAGCTTGTGTAGGTGCTGATTTGAGTGAGGCTTCAAGGATTTGGCACATTTTTAGTTACGTGAAAAAGTTTCGCAATGAACAGAATTTTTAGCTGCAGCGTCGCATTATATGAAAAAGTTTAAAGCAGGCTAAGCAGGGTTAGAGTTTGTATTGCTGGAGAGTGAGGCACATGGATCGCAAGAAGGCGACCTCCAGCAAAGACAAGAAGCTCAAGCGCAAAGAGGTTCTATCTCCAGCACCCCAATGGATTTGAATTTCGTATTTATTTAGCTCTTCCGTTATTGGTGGCTGTCTGATATGATTTTGCAGCTTATAAGAGGGATTTTCTCAAACCCTAATTATTTCGAATTGGGTTCTCTTTTATATGACTCTTCGTGATGTTGGTTGTCAGGAGCTAGCGAAGAAGCAGAGTATAGACGATGCGGTCAAAGCTGCAGCTGCCAAAGCAGCACCAATTGATGAGTTTCCCTCGTTTCTCAAATACGAGAGAAACGGTGAGTATGGGCATTGCTTACTGGTTCCTCGAAAATAGTAGAGTTTGAGAAATTGATTAGCTAAATGATGAGGTGCGCAACGTCCTTATAAGCCAAATTATGCCCTGTGTGAGTACGAGTTGGACCCAATGTTTTGTTTCAATTTTAATGGAAAGGCACATTGCCACAGAATGCAATGCACTTCTAATCCAAGAATTTGGAGTCTATACGAGTGTATTATGAACTTCTGAAGTTGAAATGCTCTACAGGCGTCCCCACCCTAAAATGTACCAGGTATCTACATTGGAAAATCCCTGTGTTAGATTAAGCTGGGGGTGGTTTCTGAACAGGATGGGCTGGATTTGGAAACAAATGATAGAATTGCTGATACCAAAAAATTTGCTGTAGGCCTGAATTTGACCATGGAGGCAGGTCGTGGAGATTCTTTGTCTTCTGCAATGAAACAGTACATTCAGGCTTTGTTAAAGGTCGCTCTTTTACCCTTCTCTCTGTAAAAACTCATGAACTCTTAAACAGTGTCTTCACTCTCCAGTAGGGTTTAGGGTTTAGGGTGTGTCAAAATGTCACACCTATTACGATTCAGAGTTTGGTCCGGTTTTATCATGTGCGTAATATATCTGTCTCCTTGCCAATCCAAGTTGCTTTAGAGGTTGTGCAGAAGTGAATACAAAGACCAAAGAGTCTTGGAGGCCAATTGATTCTGAACGTCCTTCTAATGTCCTTTGTGTGCCTCTCCACATGGACCCCGGCATTGTATTCTAAAGAATTGATTGCAAGGTTTTGTACAGAGCAGGTAAATATGGAGGAACCATATGGACCTGAGGAATGGCCTGCAGAAGAGAAGTCGAAGCGCCGTGAAATGGTGTCATCCGACGCACGCTACATTTTCGTCAAACAAGCTTGTAGTTCCAGCGGAGCTCCATCCTCGGAAGCAACAAGCAAGGATTTGTTGTGGAAGAGTGAAGGCGATCCTGTTGTAGCTTTTGTCCACTACAGGTTTGTTGTGGAACATGATGTACCCGCTCTATACGTGTATGAAATCCAGGTGGAACAAGTTGTGCAAGGGAAGGGACTTGGCAAGTTTTTGATGCAGTTTCTTGAGCTGATTGCACGCAAGGTTGGCTGTCTAACCGCTAAAGAACTCACCTTAGAGTTTATGGTCTTTCGTTGTGTTTTAAGAGGTAGGGTAGCTATCAGTACTTTCTTATTGGGTTTGACTATTATGTGACTGAAGATGTGAATGTTTTCTTCTTTTTCTGCTATTTTTTATTTTGTGGTACGTCTCCCAGCTCAATAAGGCAGTAAAAAGGAGTTTTGTGTTTATTATTGCTCATGTAGGTCCAATTACTTCAAGAGTGTTGCATAGCGTTTAGCCTGCATCCACGAGGATTCGTCCTGCTTCCACTTGAATTCCAAGTGGAGTCTCAGAGGCTAGAGGAAAATTAGGCAAAAGGCAATGAAGAAATTCATTTAAGTGAAGGCATGTCTATTAGAGCAAGTGGCTACCATACTAGAGGAACGGCAAGAATATTGAGGCGTTTCTTGCATTCAAGATTGTTTTGGGCATTGTGTGTGGCGCATGAAAGATGACATAGCAATGAAGATGCAAGTGTTTATTCTTCGGGGCACTTTTGCTCAGAAATGCATGAATTGGGGAAAAGCAAAAATTTATTCTTTATCATTCATGCTATGTGGACTGGGTGCGGCAGAAGTGTTGCTGCCTGCCTCTGCTGTGCTGTGATACCCCCCTCATTCTTACTGTGCAGAACGCCATGAAAGCAGTGCTCTTGACGGTGCAAAAAAGGAACGTTAGGGCTTTGGCTTTCTACACCGGGAAATTAAGGTGAAATGAATCTCTTTCTCGTGTCACCTGATTGGCATTTATCTGCGCACACAGAAGTTGTGGGCTTCAAATTTCTCATGGGTAACTGTACGCACAATCGACAATCTGCGTAACCTCTTGTGTAAATGTTTCTACAGCATATTTGTACATTTGAGTCTGTTCTAGTGAATATTAGTCAAAAAGTTCAAAATTAAGAAACGGTTTCAATGTTCTTCCCAGGCATCCTCACCAATTTTTCCGTATCTTGATTCGTTTCACAGGTACACGATTGCAGCTATTTCACCATCAAGGTGGCAGAACACGCTGGTACGCTTCATACTTTGATTATTCTGAGTAAATTTATATTATGAATAGTGGTTGTGAAACCTTGGTAGCAGAACAGTTGTCTGGTGTTGAAAATATAATGTGGATTAAAAATAATCCAATCCGGAGCCAAGATCCAATCCAGGAGTTTTTTCTTTCCTCTGGATTCCATGTGACATTCTAGAAGCATAGGAAAGCGAAGTCGTAGATTGCTTAAGCACCATAATCTCAGACTGTGTTATGACATTTTAGGAGTAGGACAGGTGCGATAATCAAGATTATTGCAACCCTTAATCACATTTCTTGCTTTCTCTTACTTCTAGAATGCATGAAGACATAACCCGAACACTGCTGAAGATATAATCTAGTTTTTCTAACCGCTAATGTTATTCCAAGGCATGATTTACAATGAGACTAACATTGTCACAATATTGTGCAGTTAGATTCAGGTACATGATCAGGTTCTTTTCAAATGTTCTTGGCATCAATCTTCAGACTACAGCCTTGACAGGCTCATGTTGCTAGTGTAAATGTTAAATTTTAGTGTCATTATGTGTCGATTTGCTTATTGGGTGAGCATTTGCAGCACTCACACTTCTGGTATGCAAACTGACGGTCGTTGTCCTGTGCTAGGTTGGAGCAAACAAGACCTATGAGATTCTCTGCAAGACCTTTGATGCCGATGCCAAATCCATCTTGGAGGAACACAAGCCTTGACCGTACTTGTGGCACGTCACATCTTTCTCCCCTTCAACACACTATAACACATTACTCCAGCATAGTCACAAAATTTCTCACGGTCACGCGTTGAATAGTGTAGTTTGGGGTTTGACCTCTAGAACTTGCAATATTTGGGGGGGTCGATTTGAAAAGTGAATTAGAATTTAGGCTTGATGAACTTCATTTTTTATCGTTGGACTTTGAGCCAAAAAGAACCCATTTCAAGGTGAAAATGAGCTTGGACCAAGAAAGGCTTAAGATTAGCAAAGTACTCAGAGACATGGAGGTCTGCTCCAGGTTTACCGCAATACATAATATTTGTAGTGGCAAGAGTGGCAAAGGTATGGTGTGAGGTTAAGTGAGTATCTGAGTCAGTGTTCAAGATATTTTTGGAGTTTTACCAGCTAATTACCTCCAATTCTCACAATGAACCGTTATTCTCTCAATTTTTTACTCAAAAACAAATTTTATAGATTTTTTCACCAGTTTTGTACTGATGTTTTGCAACTGGATTTTTTCCCAATTCCACCTGCTAATTTTGAACTAGCCACTGGTGCTCCCCAAACACTTTTTTTGAAGACTCTTTCAAAATGGATGGACTTGGAATCCTTGACTATTTTAGATTCTAGAACTACAGTATGGACTTGGATACCTTTAATAAGGTAGAAGCACCCAATTCAGACACAAAGTCATTTAGGGACACCTACAAAACAATCTAAGTCCGTGTGCTTGTGGATCCAAAGAAGACATGTGGGGACCCAAAGTAGACAAGTGTGGTTCCAAGAAGTTGTCACTATTATTGAGGTTCTTGTGTTGGCCAATCACCTATGCATGATCCAAGATTAAAGTGTGTCTCTTTTGAATGTTTGTGTGCCCATTTTGGTATCAATCTAGTGTTCACAGTAGGTGCATTTAGGGAGTTGTTTTCACAAATTCATCATATTCATACAAGCTCGGAAAAATATGAAACCAATTTTATTGGTTTTCTAAACCATTTCCTAACAAGCATATATTGTTTTATTTTGTAGCTATCTTCAAGATTTGTAAATCTTGAATAAGTGTCACATTTAGGTGCTTCTACCTTATTGTGCGCCAAGGCACCAATCTCATATACATTACTTGAAGTAGTATTAAGTTCAATTCCCATGCTTATTGTAGCTTCAAGCCACGGTTTTTCACTATTCACCAATCACATGCATTGTTCTATATTTGCCCATAACATCGACTCTCGAACATTGTTGAAATTTGTGTAAAATTTGTTTCAAATTTGAGGCCTTGGAGGATTTCAATGTTAGAAGAGAATGTGGTTGAACTTACTACTATCCAATCACTTCATTTCATAATATGATTTGTTAACCCCTAAAGGACAGGGTGTTTGAACATAGCACTTGTTTTCTTGACTACCTCTTGTAATAAGTATAATTCTTCATTTATGTAGAATAATTGTGATGATCACCACCATTGAAATGAAAGAAGACTTATTTAGCTTTGCTATGAAAAAAAACGATCAACAAAATCACATTATTTAAAAAAATGCCACCGTTTACAAGATTGATGAAAGATGTTTGATTAGGTGATACTTCATACATACACAGAAATGGGAATGTTGCAATTGGAATGCTCAAAAGTGCTCCAAAGCTTTGATTTTTTTTTCTACAAGTACATTTCATCATGGTATTGATGTGATTTTTTTCAAATCATTTTGAGGTGTGAAAAAAAAGTTAGGAAGCTGTGAAGTGACGGCCCAGAGTGCTTTATCCATTCTCAAAAAATTCACTAAAAATTGTGCACACTTGATCATTTCAAGATCAGACGGACTGTTAGTGGTGGCCTTATGGTCCTTTAGGGGTTTAGCAATATTTATCATGTTAAACTCACTACACTATCCTACTAATGTGGTTCAATAAAAGTGCGTTGCCCATTAAGTTCAAGAAATGATTTTGAGCAGCCAAAGCTGAATCCTGTGAGAGACTTACATAGGTTCAGTCTAAGTTTTGCTGAGTTCTATGAGACTTACAGATGACCGAATTGAGTACTTGTACTACACCAATTGTGCCAGTATTATCGCCGTTCTAGACCGAGGGGCCTGCAAGAGGACTTGATATTCACTACCGTCAAAGACAATTGAAGACTTGGGAACACCTTAGTGTGTTTCATATTGTACAATGTTGAGAAATATACAATGTTGGAGGATCATCACAGGTGAGCCTCAAATGTATACCTCTAGGCCTTCCGGACAATCACTCGCCTTTCCCTCCGATACTCAATCTCATCTCGTTGCGCCATTACAATGAGTGCTCGGCGGATCTGCAAAGTGAACCACCACCGATTTAAGTATTCTAACAATACGAAACCTAAAGGAGGACAATTTAACATAGTAAAAAAAAAAAGTTCTATGAAGCATAATCCTAGTTCTGATGCGCAGACAATATCACGAAGACATAGAGTCAACAGAAAGGATTACAAAGAAGACTTACGGTTGATTCACCCAGGCCTGTTCGCATAATATCATCTATAAGGCGTCGCTCCGATAAGAAGCTACCAATGCCCATGCGTCGCTTGACTTGTAATTCAACTTGCTGCATAAAAGAGAGCGTCCTGATCAGTAAATCTAACACGTTCAACAAATTTCTGGGAGGTTCAGGGTTTAGGGTCAAATGAGCACACAAGAATTGAGCTTGTGATATTTATGAGAGGTCGAAATGTGACGTAATACGGGAGGGTTCAAGTCGACTACCCTTATATCCTTTGCCGATTCCATCTTGGAGAATTCATGTAGGCAAGGTAGAGAGCATCAAACAAGGTCCTCGAAAAGAGGCAAGAATAATTGACTGAGGTAAGAAAAGTGCGATGATGTGTAACCTGGATCTCTGCTCTCATCTCAGGAGTAACAATCATATTGGAAGTGATTCCAGATCGGGCAGCATCGAGTGTTGAAACATGAAACAGACGAAGCGCCTCATTTACATGCTCCTCAGTAGCCACTGATGATCTGCAAGGAAGTCAATAGCATATAAGGTACTCGATTGAACAGTGTCAGCTACGGATTCACAGTACATTGATAAAACTGGCGTGCACTGAAGACATAAAAATTAGTATGTCGATCATAGTGCTATTCCCCGATACTAAGCCTTTGGAGAAAGGAAACTGTTCTTTAATGAGAGCAAGAGCGGCAACACACTGGAGTCTTAGCTAGAGTCTGGACTTACAGTTGCATCCTTGCAAGGGACTCACTGATGCGGATAACAGCCTCTAATTGTCGAACTGTGATAGGTATAGGTGAACCTCCATTCTCATCATTTTGCTGACGCATTTGCTGTCAGAGAAGCGAGAAAGGAGATTAAAAAGTCAACCCGCGATGTATGAGCAACCGTAGAAGGTGAAAGACAGTCTAAATGCCTCGTGGATAACACCAGCAATATTATGTACACGTGTCTATTACCTGTCGAATCTTGACATAGTTGCTTTGGAGGAGCTGCGCCGCGGAATCTGATAGGCGAGGGCTGCAGTGAGACTTCGAGTATTCGATGTATCTGCTCAAGGCGAGTAGATATCGAAATCAGTAAGGTAGCATCAAAATTAATCAACTTTGACATAACAGAAACTACAGCAGTTTTCAAAAGAAGGGTTCTCTGGTCGTGAACAAAGCAAGTTGTTTTCATCATTGTCATCATTGTCATCCTTGTAAACGTTTTGATTCATCATGACAGGAGGTAAACGTTCGTCCGAAATAAAAAATGTGCTTCATATCATATACATACCGCTTGAGCCAGTTTTCTTTGTCTTGAACCTCTGTGCCTCTTACTATGGAATCAGCTGTTGCATGAACATTAACAATGTGCCGTGCAATTTGCTGCAAACAAAGAGGAAAGACATTGTGTCAATCCCTACAGTCCTCTTGATGAAAATAAAGCTCAAATGCTCTTGATCCTACTGCAGGCGTGTTCTACTATAATAAACCAAATCTGCAACACAATCAGAGGTAATCACTTTACCATGTCTCTTGCATGGTCTCGTGCATCCTTGACTATGAATATCAAGTCAAATCGAGACAAAATTGTCGTCTGAAGATCTATATTTTCTTGTGCCGTCTGCATAAAAAGGTGCACCAAGAAAGTCGGTAGTCAATATTTGTGATATCAGAAAACAAATAGTGACCTATAAGGACTCTACCAAGATTAACAAAGATTTTAGATTAAGTAGCAGAGACAGTAGCATTACCTTCAGATCGTCATAGCGGCCAGATGGGGGATTGGCAGCTGCTAGCACTGCTGTTCTGGAGTTTAGAACGGTGGTGATTCCAGCTTTTGCTATGGAAATTGTTTGCTGCTCCATAGCTTCGTGGATAGCAACCCTGCACAAATGACCGCACCCCCGAACCCAATGAGAAAGAGTTGGGTCAGAGGCCTCACCATACAATCTGGCAAAAGATTGACTTTCAGCGATGTTTAATACTCCTGTTACTTTCAAAGAGAAGGATATAATGGATGACTAGACAATTCGCACCTATCTTCCGGTCGCATTTTATCAAATTCATCAATGCAAACAACACCTCCATCAGCGAGAACCATAGCACCTCCTTCCAGATAGAACTCCCTCTGTGTTTCATGGCAACAGAAAGTCACACTGTCAAAACAGTGAAACGAAACTCTTGTCATAGGTAGTAAGTGTAAACGAGAGAACCAATCAATCATCCAAATATGCTCAGATATGATAACCCCAGCAGAAGTAGAATTCCATACCGTGCTAGAGTCACGAATGACTGACGCTGTCAGGCCAGCAGCGGAGGAACCCTTCCCAGAGGTGTACACAGCAATCGGTGCAGTTTTCTCAACAAATTTCAGAAACTGCACAGCCAGGTCAACATCCACACAGGTCCTTAAGTACCTCTGGAGGCAGATCAAGGATTGTCTTGGGAGGAAATTAAAACTTACACTCAGAGAAATTTGCAATTTTGTTCATATAATGCACTTCCATACACATATTATTTCAAATAATCAAATAATGAGAGATTAAGTTCATAGCCAGAGTGTTCCGATACCTGAACCTATGTCAAGTATAGATTGACTCTAGCCACATGGGCACTGAGTAGGCCAAACATAAACTCAGGTATTCCTTCCCTCAACGAGTATTCAGCTTGAAAAAACAATCCAATATTGACATGCTAAACATAGAAGCACGAAAGAAATACGAAGGCACAATTTCATAATCCTCACCTGCGACTTCGCAGTAGAAGGGTCTCCAAGGAGAAGCACGTTGATGTCCCCTCTCAGTCTTACACCGTCAGGAAGCCTCTGTTCATTCAGAATGGGAAAATATGATTCATCAAAGTTTATTCTGTGTAGTCCAGCCCAAAAGAGAGGTGGGGACTAGGAAATTGGAACTTTGAGAGGAATTTTGTCATCAATTTCAAACAACAAACGTGCCCTATCCAACAAGCGCAAAGAGCAATAAAGCAAATGAGTTCCAAATAAGCTGCAAAGGATTCTGACCTTGCGAGCTCCACCAAATAGGAGACATGCTACTGCCTTCTTGACATCATCGTGACCAAAAATTGAAGGAGCAATCAACCCGCAAACTTTTTCATATGCATCTGGTCTACGTGCAAATTCTTTAAACTCCATATCCTGTTAGTGCAACAATTGGAATCAATTTACAAATGACACTGACCGATGTTGATAACTAGATGAAGAAGCATCAAAAGCGACATAACTGCAAGTCATGCCAAAGGAGACTACGACCATACACTCTAACTAACTTCAATCAAGAAATAGGCTTCATATAGGAATGAAACGGAGTAGAGAGAATACACATTGCCAAACGAACCTCATCCGTGTTGTATGCAGAGCCTCCAACACTGTGAGCGTCTGTTGCTTGCTCAATGCCAACAACTCGTAGGTAAGGTTGCCGAATTGCTATCGCACCCTTCTGCCTGAAATACAAAAAGTCAGCATTCCAAGGAAGATTCAACTTCAAAAGTAAAGCTTGATGCTCAGTTTGAGCACTCTCTAATGGAATGTGAAGATGAAGTGGCACTCACTCAGGTCCGCTGCCACCAGCCTGAAAGATACTGTAAATTCCTACTACAGTAACACGAGTTCCTGGTACAATCTTCTGGACCATGTTGCGATCAAGCGCCAATAGCAAATTCCGAGGTAGCTCTCCCGTTGGTACATCCTGCCGGAATTCCCAACAACAATCGCGCATTTATTGAATACGCATTACATAGGAGAAAAAACCGACACTAAAAATGGATGTCTAGATCTAAGACCAGAGGCAGCACTTCAAGATGGGGACAGACTAGCGACTCTCGAAAGAACACAGTCTTCATTCATGCTGGCCTCAAACGAGGCCAAATTCTACTTTCTCTTCTAGATCTGTAAAGAGAAGTGACCGACATCACATTACGTCATAATAGCACCTGAAGAATTCACATCAAGAACAACCCTGTTCAACTCATGCAGTTTGAGACTTGGATTTGTAAGAGAAACCAGTCGTTTCTTATTAATGAAGCAGAAACCCATGAGGGGGTTATAAGTACCTCGGGGTTCTCTTGCAGCTTCAGAGTTTGCTGATCAACATATTTACTCTTATCAGGGACCACGACAAAAGGATCTAGAGGACATGGCTCCTCCCCTGGCTGGCAAACCCCCGACAGGAACACCTTCGTTGTCAGAATCACTTGGCAATAGAGAAGAACATAAGATGAAAAATGAAGGCATGCCTGTATGCCTGTACGGTTATGTTGAAATAGATATGTGCCTCGAGCCACACACCTGCGCGGCATGATCGCAACTTCTCGGCATGACTGCACCCCCAAGGCCTGGCCGGCAAGCCACGGTCTTAACATTCTTGCAATTTTTGCAAATTAAAGTGACAGCTGTAGCCTTGGCCTTGGTTCTAGACGCAGCAATGATGATACCAGTTATCTTCACCAACTTTGAAATCCGGTTTGCCTGTAATGGTTTCAAGAGCACCAGCACCCAAATCAGTAATTGTTGATTGCCAACAGGATGTTCCATCCCAAAATAAGAAATGTTTTTCACTTAGTCCAGCAATAGCTGCTAGCAATTAGAGACCAATATCTTACGAACTATTACCATATTGGAAAAGTCATCATGTTGTTGGTGATGTACACAATTCTCATCTCTCCATATCAAGGAGCCATTCACTATAAATCTGCTGTTCGAGACGTGCAAAGCAGCACTTGATGCCCGGGTAAAAAGATGCCCGGGTAGGAGGTGCTAAAGGCGCCCAGGTTCTAGAAAGAGTCCTCTAACACAGAGATACTTATTAGAGAATTGAATGTATCAACGGTGATCATCACTTTTAGTGCCCTATGTCATTTCAGGTTCAAAAATTCATAACTAGGTTCAAGAAATATGAAATAAATTGAATATGAAACGAATCTGAAACGAATTAGAGTCTAGTTCTATTTATCTCTCAAGAACAATTTGTAGAAAAATATTTGTAAGGAGTTCAGCTTCCCCCAAATGTGATTAGCTGGCAAATGGTCGCTTTATGGACCATCACCCTTGCAACTGCAAAAGATTGCAATTATAGGTAGCGCATACTTACAGTAAGTCCACGAATAGATGTAGCCTTCTCTTTGGAGGTCAGAAGTACTTGGACATCTCCAGTGTTAGGCTCCTCCAATTCACCATCGTCGCCAGGAACTTTAGATTTAAGCCCGACCAACACTTCTGCAGCCCCTACTTCGAACTGTCCACAGAAGATCAGCGTGAGGCATCTTACATAGAAGCTCACACATGAACGACTGTAACTTCTAGAAACAACTTACATGCCATGAGATAAAGTTCAACAGCTTGCTGAGTACTACCATAAGCATCGGCCACTTCATCCATACTGATACTAACATTACGAAATCCTAGAGGACGCCAACATATTGTAGGCAGTGTTACTAGAAAACGGAATCTTCCATTTGATCCCTATTTATTTGGATCTGATTGCGTATTTGAGGACTCTGTTTTTGAGGACTCTGTTCAATTGTGACGTTTCTATGGACTTACAGCACCGGAAAAAACAAAATCGAAAAAAATGTAAGAACTGCAAACCAAGAACATAGTTTAAGTAGTTTCAAAGTACTCACAGCATCGCACTCTGTTATATAGTACATTTGAAAGGATTAAAAACGAGAAAAAATTTCAAATTATGATTGACCCAGAAATCGGTGAATGAAATAGAATGGTTTTATTTCATTTCCCGACAAGTGGCCCTGAAAGGTGAAGACAGTGACGGAGGTGAGAAATAAGTCTGAGCAATCCAAAGGGCCGGCAACGGCAGACTGTAGGAAAACAATCAAGTCATTGAGGGATCTTACCAGAGGCAAGTAATCAGCTGGCAATGTCCGAAGTTTCTCGCACAGTTCATCGTCGAAATTCTGGAGGTCCTCCAATGCAACTTGCAGAACGTTCGGGTTCTGCAGCAGCGACTCCCTGTTACACTCCTTGTTACCGTCAGCAAAGCCAAAATCTTCCAAGCACACAACCATGAACCAGAGCACGTTCTCACGTTCTAACTCAGCGTCAATTTGATCGTTTTCCAAATTACATCCGAGAGTTTTTCAGCTCAAAGAATACAGCATGTCGAAAAAAATAATAGACAAATCGCAGAACTCAGTCTAGAATATGCGGCCGTAATTCCTAACAATGCCGTTGACATGGAAAGGAATAAGATCCGGAGACTAATAAACACAAACAAACCTGTAAGGAAAAGGTCCCTTCACGTCGCCAAAGCTGCGAATGAATTCCTTAAACTTGCGCTGCGCTGTGTGGCGAGTGGCCGCATCGGACGCATTGACGTCCGAGTCCTCCAATTTCTGGTCACTGTAGTACACATGGCCCTCATCCCAACCGGCCATCGCGGTCTACGTCCTTGCAACTCCACCTCCTGCTAAACTCCGAATTTCTTCACGAGCGCCAGCCCCGGTAGAACTGAGGCAAGTTGTTTGCTTCACAATGCTGAACCCTAGATCGCTCGCATCGTTGCCAAGGATCGGAGGTTTCGAGAATACACTACGAAGCTGCTAACGGACACCAAAACCCTCCGCAAGTTCAGAGAGAAGAGAGGAGCCAAGGAAAAGGGCGGGAGTCCAGTCATCTCGCGCCAAAGCTCGCTTCCCGCCATTTCTCATCATTCATCGCCGTAGTATCCCCTACCCTACCATTACATTCATCGGCCTACTTGAGCTTCAATTCAAACTAAGGTAGACAATCCTATTACCACCCTGATTTGCAATCTGAATATATTGGGGCCAATTCCAAGGAGGGTACGTACTTTTCAGAGGTGTGCGCTTGTTTTACAATCAAACCCAAGTGAAATTATAATTTTTTGATCAAAATTGTAATATTTATGAATTTTTGAAGTGTCAACCCTGAAATTACAAAACCGCTTGTAGACTGGAGTCATAAACATCATATTAACAATCCATAACCACCCTTCCATGTATCTATTAGCACGTAAATATGGACCAATGAAAAATTGACACATTATTCTTTGTGATATCAATGCTCTGATTTTGTCAGGAAAGTGAGTGGAGTTGGATGAGTGTAGTGGCAGAAATGGGGCCAAAAATAGTTTGGCGGAAATAGGAAGCTGGCGACTTTAGGCTAGTTTACCTTAGTGCCTTGTGCCGTTGCTCCACAGCCAAAACGAAAGGAAAAATCATTTTTTTATTTTTTTATTGATATAATTTTTATTTTTTTATTGATATAAAAACTTTGAAATTCAATAACTTTCACAATGTCATTCCAAACGCCATGAAACTAACCTTGTCCACCCCTCTTCGCCAAGAACTTTCCAACGGTATCAAGAACGTGACCAAAATTAAAGGAAAAGTAATTTTTTTAATTTTTGATCCATAAATACTTCAAAATTCAATAACTTCCGCACCATAGGTCCAAACCAAGTCCTACAGCCTTTCTCGCCGAGAGCTTCTGATGGTACCAAGCACACAGTCGGGGTCGCACAGTTTGAAAGATCTCAACGTAACAAAACAAACAAATTAAGTATCTAAATATATATATAAAAAACAAACCATGCTAAGTTAGTGTATGGACTAGTGTACCCTGTATTGTTGCTACAGCCAAAATAAAAGATAAAGCAATTTTTTTATTTTTTTATTTATAAGAACTTTGAATTCAATAATTTTCCCACTACAGGTCAAATCGCCACAAACCCAAGCCCGTGCTTCCCTCCTTGCCAAGGTCTTTCTGACAATACCAAGCACACGTCCGGGAGATCTCAATGTAATAAACAAACAAAACAAAACAAGCAACCTGTCTTCAAGGTATGGATTACACTCAAACCTCTCTAATTGCACATTCCGTGTACCATACATCCTTGTGTTTGGAGAAGTATTATATATTATTTATTTTATTTTAAAACTATATGATTTGGCAACCAGAAGAATTTTTATTTATTTTTAAATGACTCAAATTTATTTCTATTTCTAAACATGGAATTCTAATAAAATTCATCCAAAAATTAATATAATTTTGACCAAAACTATAACAAGAGAACAATACATCCAAATAATCTTGTATATTATTTGGAAATTTTGATTGAAAAACTTCCATCTGTCAAGTGGCTAACACATGTTCATTATTAATGCATATAGGAGACCAATTGCCCCGCACTTGGTTGTGCAATTAATGACAATCAATTGCTATAATTATTCATTTTTATAATTTCAAGCTGAAATGTCTTTTTCAAAATCTATTTAGTTGTAAGATTCTTTTGTACACCTTAGACTTAAACTAAAAAGAAACAAAAATACAGGTGTAGTAGTATACCATAAGTAAAGGTGAAATACCTGACCATATTATAGTTTCTCAAATATGTTGTAAGGTGTATTATAACAACTTAAATTAGAGGTGCCATGTGTTCTTGGATCTTATGCAACAAGATCAAATATATCATTTCTACAAACGTAAATCTAAGTGTAGAGACAAACAAGTACAATTTAATTTTCCAATAAAAACTATAACTCCATTGACATTTTACAATAAACTTTTTGAAAACAACAAGAGGAAATGTTCACAAATAGGGGCTATAAGCATTCAAAAACAAATCTACGATCCTAATACGTCCCATGGAAAGTTGTACAAGGGGCATACTTACTCATTCTATTCAAGATTAAATACAAACCCAAATATAAACCATGTATGTCATTCTAGTATTTCTACAAATTATTTCATTTTTAAAAATAAATTAGTACGTTCCTATAAATTTACATTGAAATTCACCATATTAGGTTTAACCCCTAAAATTCCAAAGCAATTTCTAGCTCCAAAACCACTGAAAATTGCTATATCTGCTGTGATCACTCCCTAATTCCAATTTTTTTTTTTTATAATCTAAGCGTAGGATCTTGTACTTCACTTGTCTCAGATCATGTGGTAAAAACTTCATGAAGTTTGATCGTACGGATTGGAAGATATTAGCATTTGAGGTTGGGAAAAGAAGTTTTTTTGAACTGCGGCCTGCAATTTCAGATGACTTTGACGGCCATTTGTGGATTTTTTTTCACTATACACCATTAATTTAAGTTTTTTGGTATTGAACATTTGAGTTGAGAGTCGGGGAAAAAAATTTCAGAATGTCAAAACATGATTTTCACATATAAAAAAGTTATTAAGTAGAAGTAGGCCAAAATTGAACAAAACACTAAATTGTTAATAACTCTTAGGTTGAATTAAAACACCATAATTCCAACAATGGGATTGTTCTTGCAAACTAACTTAACCTTTTCAAAAAAAAAAATTGAAAAATTTGAAAATTGCATTCAAAAATGAATTCTGTAAGTTATTTTTTTTGAAAATGCTTAGATTGCCTAAACAACAAGATTGTCCATAACTTTCTCATTCTGAGTCCAAATAGAATGAATCAAAGCTTCAAATGTAGAGAAAAACATGATCTTTGAGAAAAAAAATGAAAAAAAAAAAATTAATTTTTTACAGGTTTTTTTTTGCCCAGCGAACTGTTTTTTTGACTTCAAGTGGCATAACTTTTGCTCCCGGGCACCGATTGGAAAAAAATTATAGTTTAAGAAAGCTAATGTGATTTCCTATCTTCAAAAAAAGTTTCAAAAAATTAGGTCAAAATTTCAGGTCGTACAAGCCTGCCCAAAATCCCAAGTGTCCTCGGAGGGGACTTTGGTACTTTAGGGGTTAAAAATGAAATTTTTAAATAGGAAGACTACAGAGAAACATTAGAAGGGATTTGAGGGTCTTGAAAGGCTGTGAATTACCCTACGTACCCAGACTACATGAACACAGTTGCAGTAGCTGGATGACGTAGCACAACGATTGCCACGTCATTTTTGGAAAGAAAAAAAAATTGCTTAAAATGATATGGAGTATTTTGGTATATTTTATTTTATTTAAAAAAGAAATTCTAACACGCATGTACTGTTGTTCACTGAATCTGGCCAGATTGGAAAATGGGCCTGAAATGGCCCTCTAAGGCCTCTAAATCCCTTCTAATATATTCTCCATTCAATGGTCATATCGTCAATTTTTTATTATATTAATATTTGTTTTTCTCCTACAACTTGACAATTGTATATTTCTACATCCTATATTTTGATTGAAAAGAGAAGAAAAAATTTAAAAATTGGTGAAAAATTTGATGTTTAGTGAGTTTTAATCTTAGTAATCATAACATGGTTATAATCAATGCACAGCTTGTCCTTCTTAGTTTACGGCAATGTGGATTTAAGTTCTAATTTTTAATATTATAGCTTTTAACTTAGAGAGATACATCAAACCAAAAGATGCAACAAAACTCCATATCTTCCAATGTTCATTGAAGTTTTAAGTAGAGATACGTATACTTATGGGCACAGATTAGAAAAAAAAACTTTCTACCTTGAGCATTTTGATCTTACAAGTGGTATTGAATTTGAGTCCAAAACTTTTAGACGTATTTTAAATGAAGATAGGATTTAGATACTATGCTTAAAATTTTTAATTAAAAAAAAAAAAATTATATCCATGATTTTCCATTCTTGATCCAAAAGTGAGCATTTTAATCATTAGGAGGCTCAAAATATACCAAAATTTGGAGGTTAATTGTCATCCATTAAATCTTATTCATTAAATTAGCTTGGATATTTTTACTATATTTAGATACCATATTTTGTTTGTTTATTTTATTTTGTTTAATATATTGAGATGCAACAAAGAGTGTGGCGTTCTTGGTATTGCTCAAAAACTCTTGGAAAGAAGGGGTGCACGGACTTTGTTTTACGGCATTTGGACCTTCGGTGTGAAAGTTATTGAATTTCAAAATTTTATATGGATCATGAAATTGAATTAAATTACCTTTTATTTTGGAAAAAACGTAACTTTTCATCGCATATTCAAACGCCGCAAAAACGCAAGGCTCTTGCACTCCTTTGTACAGAGAGATTTCTATTCACGTCAAGAACATGACTTCTCCCACCACAACATAGCCCTTTGCACTCCTTTGTGTATAGAAAAATTATTTTTGAATAAAAAGATTAAAAAAAAATTGCTTTTATTTTTACTATGGCAACAACTCAAGGGCACACTAGTGGATATGAAAGGAGAGTTAACTCTTTTGCACTCCAACATCCTAATTTTAGATGATGAATATAAAATTTCCACGAGTTTTCTTGACCACATAACTTCTCATTCATCCAAGCCAATACTGTATGTACAACAAATTTGATGAAACTTAGGTAAATAATACATCTATATAAAGATATAAGAACAAATATGTAAAAATTCAAGAAAAGATTCAAGCGCTTAAACCCTAAACGTCTCAATCCTTTTCAGAACTTTTGCACATTTTTGTACAAAAATGTCATTTACGGGAATTTCAGAAATTTGGAAGGAAGGAGGAAGATTGTCTTTTCCAAATTCAAGTATTACATTGGATGAATGAGAAGTTGGTTGGATGAAACAGTGCGTCAAAATGTGATTGCAAGAAACACTTCACGTTTTTGGCTCAAAACGTAGTTTTTGGCCATAGGACTGGCAGTACTATGTAGTACTATGCAATACCATGTTTTCGCAGCACCCCTGCAGATCTCAACCGTCAATTCAAGGCGTCTACAGATCTCAACCGTCAATGCAATACTATGTAGTACTATGCAGTACTATAGACTGCTGCAAAGTACTACAATAACCACTAGGAGTAGAGAAAAGGGGTCTGTGCACCTTTTTATTTTTTATAATTCAAAAAAATTTCAAAAAATCAAAACAAAAAATTCCATTTTGCTAGAGAAGATTGCGCTTACATTGCACCAAAAAGTTAATGTAGGAAATTTTTTCCCTCTTCGTAACCTTTACGCAAAGGAAGGTCACTTTGACCCCACATGGACAACTGACATGTTATTATTTTCATAAAAATTCATTGTCAATCCTTGTAATGTTAATAGACCTCCAACATGTCCAATTTGTGGTTTCAAATTCGTATTTTTGGGTAAAAAATAGGACTAAAAACCCCAAAATGGCCAAAGTAGACATCCAATCGGGGGTTGTTTAAAAATAGTAAACTAATTTTAAATTTTTTTAAAATTACTCAATGTCTACAACTACCATATGTACCTTCCTTCTAAATTTCACGCCAAATGGACAAACGATGCAAAAGTTATGAGCAAAAAACCACCCATCCAAGGGCAAGGGGACAAAAAACAAGACAAGTGTTTCTTGCAATCACCCCCAAGCCCTATATTCATTGTCCAAAATATGGACATCAGAGCGCTTTAGGGTTAAGGGTTAAGACAAGATTAACCATCGCTTATGAGGCAATTACAAATGACATATTAATGACTGTGGCAAGCACAAGGACTACAAGGCATACTGGTGAGATTATGAAAATGAGAAAGCAACTGGTTCATTTGAAAAAAAGCAATTATAGATAATCTACGGAACAAGTACACATATACAAAAGCATGGACTCAAATTATCAATCAATATAAATGTGGTTCATGTAGCTTGCTGCAAAATGGCAGCAAATCTTGAAACAAGGAATGATTAGAATGACAAGGGGCAGCAGTTTTGCAAAAAAGTGCAAGGAAATAGGGTCCGAGAGATTCTAAACCACCAGCACCTTGCAGAAAGGGAGAGAGCAATGGACAAATAAAAAGTTTAGCATAGTGAATTTAGCAACTGAATTTCATCAGCCGCAATAGTGACGTGAAGATTTTAAGCAGGAAGTTCAATCTTCCTACAAAGAATAGATGGATTCCGCAACTTGTGCACCTGGAAGTCTCATTCTTCCACTTAGCTGGTCAAATACAATTACCACCAAAGTATCACTAATCATGCCATGCAGAGAAGACTTGAACCCACGATGCACCAGATATGGTCATTTTTGTTTGATGCACTGCACCAAAGGTCTCGTCCCAGGAAAATCTTGATAAGGTTTACAGAGCAATGAATTATCTACTCCAGATGGTTCTAATCAAATCACACACACTATGGTACAAAACTTTTCAACTCAGCAAGGGTTTGTAGCAGTTGAGCAGCTAAGATGCGCACACTGAACAGATTCAGATTACCCTTCACTGGGTTCAATCCCGTGATCGCCTCCGATGACTGCCTGTAGACTTAGGTGCCCATCTATCATCGTCAACTTCCTTCCGTTTACGCTTCAATTCTCTTCTGCTCTCAACAGTCAGCTTACCAGAAGAAGCTTGTTCCAGGCGTTTTTTGAATGGAGCAGGCCTGCTCTGACATGCTGGAGTGAATGAAGGTTCTTGATCACCGTATCTTCCAGTATCCGCTGACCAAGGTGCCGGCCATGAATGACGCCTCTGCAATTATAAGAAACAATACACTTAGCATCAGTCATCAACAGACCTAGTATAAAAAAAGGGGCCTAAAGAATTCAGGTCCATATTCAGGTCCGTACCTGCTTTATGTTGTAGTCTCGATTCATCTGGTGGCATTCTCGGGCAAAATGACCTTCTTGTCCGCATTTATAGCAAGCAGACCTGTCTCCTCTATCCCCATTCTGCCGATTACAGTCCTGGAACGTCCAAGAGCTTTTCACCTCAGTACCGATATAAAGACCCAATATCGGTATAGCCCACCAAAAAAAATCGATAAAAAACCGTGAAATACTCACCACTCCACTGTGCCCCAAATCGCCACATTGATAGCAAGACACAGGGGTTGGAGCCGCGTCCTCAACTTCTATACAACACAAATGTCCATGTCGCTTGCAGATGTAGCATTGCACTTGCTGTAAACGTACACACCATTCATAACTTAGTGACTATAGTTGGACAAACACGAAGCGAATAAGATAGATTCCAACAACTGAAGGACATTGAACAACTTCGAAACTACACAAAGCTGAAAGAAACGAGCAGCGAATAGAATTACCTTCAAGTCATCAGGATCGTAGTCCCCAGAGCAAGCAGATGCATCATGGCCCAATCGACCACAAAGTAGACACAGGCCCGTGCTCCTGCGAGGCTTATATTGTTTGTTTGGACAATTCCTAGCAACGTGGCCACTCTTTCCACATTCAAAACATTCTGTTTTCTGCATCAGCAGAAAGGTCATTATACAATCTGCAGATTTCAAGCTTTTATAACAGCATAGAGAGATATCCTGCAATTGATAAAAAGCTAAAGAAAAGATCAAATGTTAATGGCACGTCGATCGAATTGAAACGGTAACATTGAAAGCAGTTGCATGAACCGTACCTCTGGACAATCATAGCCATCATGACCAAAATTGCCGCAAACATAACAAGGCTTCTGCCGAGGCTTCTCAGTACAGTCAGCTGCTCGATGACCTTGTTGCCCACAACTGTAGCACGTATCCCCTTGTTCTTCCGGAGGATCGAAGTACCGAGGGCCACGCTGCATCAAAAAAAGTGGAGCATGAAATTTCAATCATCAATGCATATCAAAATACACATCAATTTTCTCCATACCTTCAAGAGTGCGCTTCATAAACCAAAGAATACTATCAGTGACTTGTGCAACAAAGTTGTGCGATACGCACTTCTCCACTTTGATGACTCCAGAATTACGCATCTACACAGATTGCATCGGAGGCTGCAGACTTACGAGGAGTTTCCGCATAGCAAGGCTTTCTTCCGCATCTGGAAGTTTCACTTCTACTGAGTCATCAGCTTCGGTCTTCGCGTCCTCCATGTTCACAACATTTGCACTTTTCTGCAAGGCCAGTCAAATTGTCTATCACAAACTCGTTCGATTGACACGCAATCAGAGAAAGAAGGAGTGCAAGGGGTTGACCATCACAGTACACAGTTGCGGAAAAGGAGACTCAAGGAGCTTGTCCGCAGAATGGTCCGATGATAAGATTGAAACAGAGTACGTGACGTAAAACTAGAGGAGCTGAACATCAACAAGCTCGATCCTCACGATCGTCACAGTGAAAACACGTGCATTCCACGCTTCACTATCACTCCTAGAAACATGAAACCGCAATAGACCAAAAAGGAAGCACGAGTCACGGCCCCAAGTCCATTGCATTATTTCGGTTTCAAGTTCTCCTGTATTAGGGTTAAATCTCAAAATTTGGAAAGAGTGGAATTTCAGCAAGAAATTATGTCTGAGAGTAACTGCACCAATGCTCTAAAAAGAAATTGAGATAGTACTCGACTTGAGACCTCTAATCAGCCCCAGTTCGAGCAAAACATAATGATAGAAATTAATGTAAGCCGTCACGTCGAAATGCCTGCAGCATGATCCAAATTGCGCTGCAGTCTCAGCTTACACCAAACGCAGCAACGATCCAGCTCATAACAAAACAAAATCGACTCAAGTCATCAAAATTAGGGTTTCTAATACACAGTCGGGGACCGACAGGGCGCTTCAGCGCACGTACCTCCTTCATCCGTTTCTCCTTCTTCTCCTTCTTCCTCCTTTTCTTTCTTCCCATGGAAGCCACCACCGCCTCATTCGCAGGCTCCGCGGGCGCTTCGAGCTCCCCTTCCTCCAGACCCTCACTCTGCGCAGGCTCCGGTTCATCTGAATCCAAATGAGCTCCGTCCGACCTCTCCGCCCGCCTGCTGCGCTCCTCCGCTTTGGCGAGGATGTGCAGCGTCAGGTCGGCGGTGCCTTGCTCCTCGTCGTCGTCGTCATCGTCGGAAAGGGCGATGACGTCTCGCTCCGGGGAGGACGGAACCTCTCGGACACGTCGCTTCCGAGGCATGATGTTCGGGATGCGACGACTGTCGAAGTCTGTCGGATTGCGATGCTTACCACGGCGCCCGCGGTGTTGCAAACGTAGCCATCGTTGTTGTTGTCGCCATAGCTTTGCCTTTATTTGCGACTTCGGGAGTGCGCAGCGCTTCCCCTTGCGACAGATCCTCGGACTTCTGCGAAAGCAGCAGAGCATGGCTTCTCTCCAAACGAATGACTTCATTCATCCACAGTTCTGGTCATCCAAACCGATATAACAATGAGTTTGTCCTGTTAGTGAGGGGACGAAATTAGTGAGGAGGGAAATTAGTGTCACCACAAAAAAAAAAAAAAAAAAAAATGGGAAATTGGTACAATGTAATAATATTGCAACTTACAGACAGTTTTAGGGCAATGCAATGAACCTTGCATCATTCTCACTTTTACTTAGGCAACTAAGCTTACACCTAATTCTATACAAATCATGAATTGAGCATTCGGTTCCTATTAAATTGCCTACTCTTTTGACGAATCTTGTTGAAAGTCAAAAAGGTATTTAAGATTCTCTAGTGTATTTCTTGGAAAATTTTTATGCAAAATCTATAGATTGAGGAGTCACAATTAAGTGTAGTCACCGTGTACTAAAAATTGCATTTAGTGTCATATGATGGTATATGATGTCATGTAGACAACTTTACAAGTGGCTCTATTTGTTAAGAACTACACAAACATTGTCATTCAAATCTATTTTTCTATTATTTAAAATATTTGTATAATTAGTGATAAGAAACATAAATCCAACTTGATGACAATGCTTGACAAATGTATTGACACTTATGACACTAAATACAATTTAGAGACTAAATATAATTTTGTACTTTTCAAACAACAAAGGTGCCATCAAAATTATAATTAGTGTTTGACTCTCAAAACAACAAAGCACCTCTAATTTTAAATATAATATTGATTCCTCCAAATATCTATTTTATTGAAATTTTCATGAAGAATCTTTCATCTTCTCTTTATTGATATAAAGAGCAAATTTTTTGGAAGTTTCTTCAATGTATAGGAATTAGGTGAAGTGTATTTCTTAAGAAAATGAAGACATTGTACTATTCCAAATAATCATCATCTATCCAATAGATAGTCAAGACTTCAAGGCTTAATGTAAATATATACTTAACATGTCCAACCTATTGCAATCCAAACTTCACAAATTTTTGCATTTTTTGTGATATAAGAGTCACAATGATTTTAGCTTCATCTATAAATAGAACTTTGAAAGTAAATATGGTATCCATAGTATATACTACTAGAATATGTAATCTATTTTTTGAAACAACCATAGAAAAAAATAATAAATAAAATAATAAATAGGATTCCAAGCATATTCATTCTAAAGAATAAAGATTGAAGGATTTCAAATGACTTTGGCAACCATTTGTAGGAAACAATTTCACTATAGATTTTGGTTTTAAAAATCTACCATACTCAAGACTATGTTGGATATATCTCCAACAATTTTTAGAGGTAACAAAGACATAGAACAATCTTGCAATGCTAAAATGTCTATAGAATTCACAATACTCTATAATTTTATACAAACACAAGCAATTGGCACTTGCTATGCTACGCATTCATCATTAGAGTTTTATTAGAATTTCTATATATTAGAAAAAATTCAAAACAAAAATTTCAATAAATTTCAAATAAAAATTACTAAAATCTTTGTATAATTTTGTTTATAAGTAAGCATATACTGAAATGTACAATAGAAATTTATTGAATGATGAATGAAATATATGCAATGGTGAATACTGTAAAAGATACACATTTATTGTAATGCATTCAAAAGTTGACTCAATTGTTACAAACAATGGCAACCCAAAAACTTGGTGAATTGAAAAGAAAAAAGTGTAAATTTCAAAAACTTCATGAACAACTTAATTGTTGTGAAATCCAAAATCGTTTCAATTGAATAAATTTCTCAAATCATTTGGTAGTAGCAATAGAATTTTGAAATCATAAAAGCTGTAAAAGCGATATTACAGAGGTGATTGCAAACTACTACTCTATTTCTATAATATAGCATTGTGTAAAAATATTATTTTCAAGTATGCATGATTGAAAACATTTTTACAAAATATTGAAATTAATTATTTCAAAGACTTCTTGAAATCATTATCATGCATTCTATTCAAATATATAAAAAATTTACTAATATGTGATACAATGAATGCGTAGCATAGCAAGCATGAGCCCTATTATTATTGTGATATTACAGAGGGAGTTATGATTTTAGTAGTATGATGATTGTTTCCACTAGATAATTTCTCAAAACAAGAACTCTTGAAAGATTGAATCACTCTTCACTAATGCAAAAGAAATAAGAAGGAATAAAACTTAAATCCTCTAATTTCTATAGAAATTAGAAAGCTAATACAAATACCCAAGTGTATAGGACATTGGACATCAATGAGTATAGATCTTTAAGTTTCCCCTATTGTTTCCATTATGTTCCTTCTCAGTTCTTTACTAAGGTTCCCTTCTTAGGGAATGTCTCAAATCCTTATATCAAACTTTGGAGGCTTTGTATGTTCTCAATTTTTTGAATTAGGATGCGCATTTTATACCATTACAAGTGCAATTTGAAGACCTTTCCAAAGGTGTATTGCATATTGGATTTGAATAAAAATTGCTTTTGCAATCAACATTCAAAGTTTTCATTATAATACATTTAGTAACATACTTTGGAGGCTTTTTGAGTTCTCAATTTTTTGAATTAGGAAGACCAACATGTTTATTAATATTATTAAAAGTAAAATTTTGAAGACCTTTCCAGTTATATATTATATGTAGAATTTCAAGACAAAAATGCTTTTGCACTTGACAATCAAAGTTCTAAGTCAATATTGTGTCAAGGTCTTACATTATTTCCTTCACATGTCTTCATGCATTGCCCTCCTTATAGTCCCATTATCCCTTTTATTGCCCCCTTAGAGGTAAAAGAATGTTCATATGCCCATGTTGCCCCTCTAATTCCATTTTGCAAAGAAAATATTCTAACTTCTAGACTCCAAGTCTGATTTGTGTGAAATACATGCAAGTAAAGCTCTCAATATTTTACATCTCCAAAAAAAGTTTCTAATAAAAATCATTGTCAAAAATTGAGACAATTGGAGCCCGTGTTGGAGCCTATACAAAATCCATTTTGTCCCTTAAAGGAATAATGGGACTTTAGAGGTTAAATTATGCCAATTGGCAAATAGAATAGGTTAGAATTCATTCTTTCTCTCTATGCTACAAAAGGACATTACTATTGATTTTATTTTCAATCTTAGAGAAGCTAGTTTACCAATGAGCCCAAAAAATTAATTAAAAAAGTTATTGTAGTTGCATTCATAATTCACAATTGCTTTAGTATCAAATGAATATTTCTTAGAGTTTTTTTATTGTAATTAAGAAACCGACAATCAATATTATTGGCCAAGTAGTGAGTGATCAAGTTATATCATAGTTTTTCATTTTTATTTTACTTATTCTACATATCAAAGGTCTATTATTTATAGTTATTAAATTTTCTTTATTTTTTTACTTTGATGTCCTTATTTTTTGTATGGGAGCACATTTATTACTATCATATGCCAATCTTCAACAAGGAATCAAGCTATCCTATGCACAAGAGCAAAAGAACAATCATTTTGTCAAATATCAAAGCACTTTTAACTTACTACAATATTACAAGAAAATTATAGATGATATAAGACATAAGAGCAATTTTATCCCATGTACATAAAACTCCCAACTGTATGTTTATCCAGTGCACATAAAAACATTTAAATACAAGATTAAGTTTTTCTACTATGTATTTCTATTATATACGGATGTACATTTTATTCTTGCCTGCAAGCATAGAGATCAAACTATTGTATGCTGAAGATTGATCTCACATGATCACTACATGGACATGACCAATCTACATTGGATTTTATTACTTTCAATTTGAAGTGAGTCTTACTTTTGTGTCCTATATACGGGAACACTTATCTTTATGCCAATAAAAATTATCATTACTTTTTATCTTTATCATTTTACTTGTACTTCCTTGTTTGTGAATGAGAGCACTTTAGTGTACCCTATGTTGTTGCCACAGTCAAAATAAAAGTAAAAATAATTTTCTACTTTTTTTAGTTCATAAAACTTTGAAATTCAATAACTTTTACACCGTATGTCTAATTGTCGAGGAACAATGCCTAAGCACCCTCCTTGCAAAGAGCTTTCCAATGGTAACAAGAAAACAATTGAGGGCTACACGGTTTTGAAGATCTCACTGTAACAAACAAACAAAACAGAACAAACAAATAAAACAATTTGCCTCATTTCAGATATAGATGTATCGATGCTCAACACAAGATCAAACTATCATGTGCATATTAAAACTATTGATAAAATAAATAAATATTTTTATGTGTATGAGGACACTTTTAAATACAAAGAGCAATTGTCCAATACGAATTCATGCCACAGTTGTAACTTTTAGATCTAACAAGAGTGGTACTCATGATTTGGAGAGACTGGAACCAAAATTGGAACTTAAATTTAAGAGAGTGTCACACCTGGTTTGTAGATATATCCAATTTGGTAACAAATTTGGAAATCAAGGAGCTAGCTAGAATTATGAGGTCTAGTACCTCCTACTTTGCATAGTAAGATGTATATGTAGTAGAAAAATTTAAGTTGGGAATTATTTGATGCTTTCAAACTTGATCAATCACTAGAAAAAATCCTTATTTTTTTTATGCATTTTTGTGATGTCCACCTGTTCTTTTGTTGACAATGACATCAAACATAATATCAAGATGTTAGTTTTAACATCAAATGTGACATAAAAACAAGTAGACATCACAAAAACTGCATCCTAAAAAACACGGGGTTCTTCTAGTGGATGAACTTGAAGAAATAGCACAAGACTTACATTTAGGGTTTGCATGTCCAAGTGAGGTTGATATACAATTCTAGCAAACAAATCTTCTCCAACAAACTTGCAAACCATTTTGCATGAATCTTCACAAAGTGTTGGTCATTGCCATCTATGAGTTCATCCCTTTCATACGCCATCCAATCCAAGATTATCTTCTTTTGAGTTTTATAAGGGAAAGTCATGACAAAGGTGCTCAGTGTTTTATATGGTTCTTTCAATAAGTCAGCTTCTCCTTTTTCATTTTCATACAAAAGTATCCCTGTCCAATCCTCACACAACTTGTACCGCGTGGAAGTCTTTAGCAATAAGTGCCCTTCAATCACCTCTTTGAACAAAAAATAGATGGGATCTACCCACTCTTGTAGCTGCCGATTCTCATCTGATCTCAACATGTCATTCAATGGAGACTCGTCCACAATGTACTCCACCAACCCTGTGGCAGACCGTGTCTCTAGCAAGAGCCTCAAAATCCAGCGCACATTGTCAAACAGGTCTTCATTCAACTCTGGGTGCTCTTTGGCTTTAAGGATAGTCTTCTTGACGCCATTATTGACATGCTTGAGAACATTCTCCGCAAAACTTTGGTACGTCCCAGTTATCAATACCCGAAAACCGCTTGAAAAAAATTGCTGACAGCATTTTAAGTCTTGTTTATGACCATAAAACATGAAGTCATCAAAACGTACGCACAATGCATCTACAGCAATGTCAAGCAAAAGGCTGTGTCTTTCCGTATTGGAAAATGTTAATCCTAATCGTGCACTTAGATCAACTGCACAATCTGAAGGATAAAACCCAGAATTGGCAAACTTTTGAATCCTCTCCTCATCTTCATGGGACCATGGGACTGATGTCAAATAGCGCACACAATCTTCAATGAGCTCGAGGTAGCTGATTTGAGATGCAACTTGGAGAAGCTTCAAACAGTGCTTTACATTGGATATACCCTTGTATTTGCTGGAATTCATCCGTGAAAAACAATCCCTGTAATACTTCACATCAGTGTAGACATCCAAAGTTAAATGCATTGGCGTCTTAGATGTAATGATCTCTTTTCCTGCCCATCTCTCGTCCAAACATGTGTCAAAATATTTGCTGCAACGACGCAAATGACCTAAATTGACATGCAAATCCCCCAAATTTTGCTCCTCTTCTAGATTTGATAAACTTTTCCTCTTCTTTGCATTGCTCATGTCCATGGCAGGGGAGCCTTGATCTATTGAAGTGGATGCACATATATTGGTCGACCTTTGAACCAAGGATACAGTGACATTGCACTTGCTTGCAATGTATTCATTCCGTTCTTTGTCCATGAGTAGCAGTCCAAATTTCCAAAGCTGCAAGAAAACTTGATATTCTGCTAAGTACACAAAATTGAATTTTTTGGTTAGAATTTCTCATACTATTCTGACTTGAATTTATTGTCTATCTGGGTATGAAAGATCAACCTAGGCTTTGCAATCAAACCCTGAAAATCCTGTATGAGTTAGAATCCTAATTCCTTGACTACGGCAAAAAGAATTCCTAAGGCTTTTAGTAATGGATCTTGAACCCTATTAAACCTTAGGCTAATGTCAAACATGATGGGAAGAACTCCATATGATAGCAAATAATGTAGAGAAAAATAGCGATCAATTCCGTCATTGAAAACAATTTCTTAGAGAAAGTAGGTAGACACTACAATGTTCTAGAGTAGTACACAACTAGCACGCTTCTAAAGAACAAAATACTTTGGAGCAATAAAACACCAAAGAACTGGCTCAAATTTTGAAACAATCAATTCCATACAATCACTCCCATATAAAAGTTGGATGAAAGGCAATAATCAAGTCTAGGCACACCCGCCTTAGCAAACACAATGTGATTGTTACATACCTCCTATAATGGATTCCAATTAAGAACACAAAATATATTTATTAACAAGAGCTTTTTAGAAGGAGCTCAACCACCCAAGAGAGATCAATCTCCAATGCTCCATCTTATATAATAGAGACTATCAATAGAGACTATTAGTCATTAAAATAGACTAGGACTTCTTTTCTACTTTTAATTTTCTATCTTTGCTTCTATCTAGAACCATCTCTTAAAGTAAAAGTCTTAATTATATTTCTCCTGATCTATACCATCTCTCATCCAAATCTTGATTTTCTACTATGAGTTATCAAACTCCAAGTAGAAACTCACTTATCTTTATTTGGGAGTTGTCTAACTCCAATGCACTAGTCATCCAAGTGGAGTTGTCTAACTCCAATGCGTAAATCCACTAGAAAGATATCTATCTCTAGACAATTTTTGCTTATCCACTAGTGTACATTTCATTATGAATTAGTTCATCCATCAATGCATTCATCCATCAAAGGTCATAAGAAATGTCATGACACAATCATCATGAATCTTGCATCCATCAAAGGTTGTGACAAGGGATATGACAATGACCTCCAAATTGTGCACAAAATAGGACAAAATCACTCAAAATCATATACATTAGAGCAATATTTCACAAATGACAAGAGAACCAATCTATGCATTTATTTGTAAAGATCCAACAATCTTGAGCTTTAGAACTTGCTCTTCCATTCAAGCATCCCCCTCACAATTGAGCACATATTGGAATCTAAAATTACAAACTTAAATTCAAAAGCATTTGGTTGCAAATTGATAAGGTCATGGCAAAACGAGCCGTTTATTGTGCACTTACATTCCGCATATTCTTGTTGAAATCAAAAGAGAGTTCTAGATTAAGTTCTTATACATGTTTGGGACACCATATAAATAAAATATGAATTTTCAAAAGATTGAAAACAAGTATATCTAAAATCAACCATAGTCTTTTATAAAAAGAGATTGTACATTTTAGGCAAGAATTTTTAGGGTTTAGGATTGATAGTTGTTTTAAAACCAATCTTTTATTGAGTTAAGTGTGAATTAATCTCTAAGTACTCAACCAAACAATAGTACGATTATTTTTGGAGTTTTATAAAAAATAATTGAAATTCCTTAAAAATATCTATACCGTTGATTCATGTAGAGAATTCAAAACGTGTTAGAACCATGTTTCTTCTATTGATAATACTAGAAGAAAAACGTATCCGGCACAACCAACCACTATGCAATTAGTGTCCTATACAACTATCATGGGATTGTAATCCTCTCTACGAGCACCAAATCTAACGTAATTGTTTTATGTCGTTGTTTTACAGCATTGATACATTGTTTTAGTTACAAAGTAGTCAATCTATAATTGCAAAAAACAACTAGGAAACACCTAGGAAAACATTGCAACTTTAACATGACCATATATAGTTGTTTCCTAGTTGCTTTTTAGTCATACACAAGTTGTTTCTTAATCATTTCCTACACTACTAGAAAATTCATCTTTTCTTGTTGATTTGGTTGTATAGATTTGATTCACTTTTCTGTTGATTTGGAGAGTAATTTGTTGACTTGGATAGAAATCAATAGAAAAGTGAACCAAATGAATGTGGCCAAATCTACAAAAAAATTGAATTTTCTAATAGTGAAGCTAGTTGTTTCCTAGTTGCTTTTAAGTCATATACTAGTTTTTTCTTAGTTGTTTTCCAGTTGTTTTTAAGTTACTTCCAAAATTCATTCCCATTTGTCTTATATCAATTGTCCCATATCAATTGTAAAGAGTACCATTAGGTTGGATATATAAGATTTATAAGTTGTTGTAGTCTTATGCAATGAATTTTTTTAAATTTGACTCTAAGATTTCTACAATTTGTAGATTTTTACAATCTATAGAATTCAAAAAATATTTAAAATCCAAAAAATTATAAAATCTATGAAATTGTAAGGTTTTCTAAACTAATAAAATCTATTAAATACCAATATTTGAATTTTTAAAACCTACTAATCTAAGAATAAGGTAGATCTAGAATTTTTAAATCTAGAAAAAATGTAGATTTGAAATTCTAAAATCTAAAAAAGGTAGATTTGAAATTCTAAAATTTAGAAGAATGGTAGATTTGAAATTCAAAAGTCTACAAAAATGATAATTTTGAAATTTTGAAATCTACAAATTATCAAGATTAATATTCTAAAATCTACAAATCTACAAGTCACAAATGAGTCACATACAAGGTGTGACTTTTGCAATTCCAGCACATTTTTCTTAGATTTTAGAGTGTCCACTGCAACTACAAGTCTCTAAATTATCACCAGTTGCAAATTAGTCACAAATGTCTTATGCAACTGAAAAATCAGTTGCATACTGTAGTTGCAAAATCTCTCATTTTCTTCTATTGATAGTATATATAAAGAGAGATTCTATGAAATAATGTGTTCTTTCAAGCAATATCAAATTAGACCTTAAACCTTCTTTGTGGAATGTCAGATGCCTACATGGCACTATATAGTTGCAAGATAATTGAGCCTTTCGTGAATGGTTTTGATCTTTTATGAAGGTGCTTCAAATGCGTATCAATAGAATTCTCTAAATTTTCTTCAAGTCTTGACTTTGAAATTCAAAAGAAAATACAAAAATTCTTGAAAAAAAACAATTTTATTTGAAAATGAATCATTTAAAATTTGTCTACACAAGTAAAAGAATTTCCTACTTTTCAATCTGATACTATCTATGCGCATCAACTGAAGGTAGAAGCACCTAGTATCATTACCTTCTATTTTTCATCCCTTTTCCAATAGCCTCTCCTTATCTACACTTGTTCAAGTTTTGTGTCCTAAAGTATTGGAAATGTGTAGATAAGGAATGCAATTGGGAAAGAGATAATAAAAGATATGTCTATCCATCTTTGTTTTTTTTTATTTTTTATGAAGTCCCAAAGTGGCAATATAAAATTTTATAGTACTCCAAATTTCAGCATTCATCCACATATTGAAAAGAAAATATCACTTTAGCACATATCACATATCCATAATTTTGTTGTCATCTACAATCTGACAATTTCAGTCAAGATTTTTTTATTTGAAGTTTTCTGGTGAAAAACTTTCAGTATGTTGTCATTTTTTAGCCAAATTATTTTTTCAAATGCAATTTGGCATTAATTTGCCCCCCTCCCCCCCTTCCCCAAAGGCCTGATTTATATTGTTTAGCCTTAGTGCCAAGATATGAAGAGAACACTAAGAGTGATGCCAAACTTTGATTACTATGATAGCCAAGGGCCGTATTTAAGGTTGTGCCAATGACTTCCCTTTTGTAATTGTTTCAGATGCAATGATATGTTTGTATGTATAGAAAGGCATAGTTAAACTACACCTAAAATTGCACGCTTCCAAAAATCGCATACTACAGATTCTTGTCTAAAATGTACTTCCACTATTCATAAGACTCTATGATCACTTTTGAGTACACCTATTTTCAGCACTTTGAAAATTCGTAGTTTATTCACACGGTGTCCAAAAAATGCATTTTGAATGAATTTAGAATCGCATTTTGACTACCAACAGGACCCCACAAAAAAAATTCAATATAATAGTGAAAACCATGCTGAATCATGCTATATTGCTTAACTGTGAAATTTTAGGTGTAGTTACCTTAGATAATTCTCAAATATTTCCAAGCTACTGAATTCATCAAGTGCAATATTCTAAATTCTGTTCCATTCCACATATCTTGCCCTGGTTGGGATGCGTTGGAATGACAATGCAAATCTGTCATCCATTCAACTCTGCAATCCTTGAGATCATCATTTTCACGGGAAATCATGTCTACTAAGTTATATGCCAAAGAATTTTGGCCTCCACCCGGGTGACACTTTATATAGAATAAGCTACATAGTTGCTTCAAATTTGATAGCTTATAGTAGTATTATAATAAAGCTTTTATAAGAGGATCTAGGGCTGAGATTTCTAATAAATTCTAGTACCTTGTCCAGGGTATTAAGCCCAATTCTAGTAGTATGTATTCCACTTCATATTACATGAAGATCATGGAAATCTTGAAAGTGATCTTTTTAGTCAAAATCTAATTCTACTAAGTGCTTTTCATGATAGAATTTTAGACCATTTTTATGTACAAGAAGTTTTGCAAGAATGACAACAGGATCAAGGTTTGCAATGTCCATGCGTGTGTCCATGATACTATTATTGTCCAATTTCAGCTTTGTGAGGGTAATCAATGAGTTTAATTCTTGCAAAACTTAGACAGCTTGAATGTCAATTGATTGAATGTTCTATTTCATTAGTAGTTAGGTAGCAAATGGTCATGAAAACTAATACACAAATCCTAAGGCACAAATAGTTGAATGTAGTGACAATGTTGGAAGGATCTTATTAGATGGTAATTAAGAAACAAGAAAATCTAATAATTTGAAAACAACAACTAGAGATTAATCCTTAAAGGACGTGGCTCCCCATGACCAAAGTAGTCACTATAGTGCTTGGATTATTGGACCAATTGGTGCATTTTTTGTTTCTACAATGAACAATCAAGTCATCCATCGACTACTTTTTGGTCTCAACATCCTTTAAGGGTTAACCATGTTTGCTCTCAGAAGAGTTAGTGAAACAACATCCATGAAGCTTTTGATTAAGTAAGAGGTACCCCCTAATTTTTGCTCAAGATCTTCAATGGAAAGCTCAATCATATATTAACAAGCATATATATCCCTCATGGACTATGTTTGGAAAGAACCAGTGATTAGTTCAAAGTCAGTTGGTGGAACTGGAAAAAGAACATGTTTGCAATTTGAAAACATCAGCCTAAAAACGGTAAAGAAATCTATAAATTTCTATTTTGAGTGAATAATAGAGAAAATGACAAGACTTAGTACTTGAAAAACGAGTTCAATTTGTAATCGGAGGAAATCAGTTGCCAAAACTAATTTCCTAAAACGCTGTTCATGGATCGTAACTAGATTGGTACATCTCCAATCTTCCCTTGTCGTCGTCACAGGACAAAACTGTAGGCAAAGTCAGCAAGCACAAGAAATGAGACTGACCCTTTTGATGAAGCACATACCATAAGGAAGGTAGAGCATAATCCCTTCTAGGATTTAATAAAACATTTTCTTCTCTTTCCGTGGTAAATAATATAATTATGTGTGGGTAAAAATTGGACCAATACCTCATGGTAAAGTGTAAGAAAGGGTGAAAACCTCATGTAGGAAAGAAATTAGAATAATATACAAAATTATCATGTGGTAGGCATAAAACATACAAACATATAAATGTGATCTTAGAGAAAAATTCACATTAGAAATTAATTAAAAAAGAACTATAGAGTAGACTTTGAGAAGCTATAAATTGATTGGGGGTTTGCATGTTATGTCCTTTAACCTCGTATTTTTTTGGTGACCAATTTTTGAGATTTGACATTTGAAAAGAAGAATGAAAGACTTCAAATCACTTTCACAATTTTAACAGCCTCATGATCAAACATTATAATCTTTCAATCCATAAATGATGTTGTTGTGTTTTCTTTTTCCATATGATTTCTAAACTTGTTTAGTTTGAATTTTTACGGTTACAATTTTAAAAAATTGATAAAGCTTATCAAAATGTTGGCTTTTTGTTCATTTAGAGCAAATTCCGAGAAGCTCAAAAAAAGTCTTGGGCATTTAGGAGTTAGCATTTTGCAAGTTATTTGAACCAAAAACACAATGACATTGCACTTGTTGCAATGTACTCATTCTATTCTTTGTCCATGAGTAGCAGTCCACATAACATTCAGTAGCCTTCAAAGAGGTTGTCTTTCCCTTCCTGGAGTTCTCATCCACAAAATTCATCCTCAAAAATTAATGTAAGCTCAGGTACCAGGATAGTGGTAGTACACTATGTTTTGTTTCATTTTCTTTGTTAAATTTAGGGCCACATATAAAATCAACAAATATTTGTAGAAAAAGATGTTGGCAAAGAATCCAATGGCTAATGCATAACAACCATTTGTCATCAATAACATATTTTGGGTTTTCAAGTGAAAAGACAACTCTATATATACACATGGAGTGGTAGGAAGTAGAACAATCCATGTGGGATAAATGAATTTGTAGTTTCTCAAGCACTCGTTGTTAAGTCAAAAACAAACTTGTCAGAATCCAGGACAGGGTTGCTAGTAGGCGAGCCTGTGAGCTTGTGAGTGGAAAATTTTTTTTGGGCAAAATTAGATGAAGGACCTATGACCGTGGGTTTAGATGTGATCTATATTTCAAGAAATGTGAGATCATTTTCTTCAAACTTGAGGCACTTCTCTAAACAAATTTTTAAAATGTTATTTGCAATAACCGAATTTGGTCATTTTTGGATGAAATCACCTCAGGGGGTGCAATCTATTAAAAAAATAAGGATATAGGCTTAGGACAAATTGGGTAATTAACAGTTCGATAGTATTTCTTGTCTATCATTTATATAGTACTTTATCAAATTCTGTAATTTTCTGGTTTGCTCATTAAAAAAAGACATATATTAATTGGAATTCTCAATTGCCACAAATACATCGCAGAATGCTATTTTAGTTCAACTTCTTGCATTACCCACCATCATAGAATGTGGTGTACGATTTAGGTTTATAAATTAAGGGGCTTCTTAACCCTTTAGCACTCCAACATGTATTTGAAGTTTTATCTAAAGTACCAAGCTCCAAAAAAAATTTAACAACTTTGGTTGAACGCCAATTCCATTTGACTTTCTAATAGTTTTAGGTAAATTGAATGAGTACTTGAAGGTAATGACAAAAATGCTATGTTTCAAGCCCATTTTCTAGAAAACAATAATGCTTGTGGAAATAGCAAAGGAAGGCTACAAATGCAAGCCCTACCTGAAAAGAAAACATTCTAGCAGTTGTTCAATTTCCAAGCATTGTTGTCATACAGCCGAAAAGCATTCTTAGGTGTACACTGAAATAGAAACTGAAGCCCATTTGTAAGAAAACTAGCACGTAAAAAAGCAAGTCAAACAATGAATATGGTTCGAGAACTTAGGCAAGTTCAACATACCATCATCAAGTCAGGTGAATGTGAGAATTTGGATAATTATGTACAAACCAAGTCAAAAAACTCTTATGGTCGCCCAAACATGTAATTGATAGATCAAAAACCTTATTAATTAGTATGTTACAGGATTATGAAGCCGAGCGTCATCAAAAATTCATACAGGCCAATTGAAAAGCTCTATAAGGTAATTCATCAATACCTAATTATTGTTATATACAATAGAAATTTGAATGTGATTAATAAAAGTTTAGGCTAAATACAATACATCTTCAGTTTTGCTTAATAAAACTCTAGGCTAAATACAACAAAGACTTCATGTGATTAATAAATACAACACATAATAATTTGGGCTTCATAAAAGTCTAGGTTAAATAAAATATAGACGGTTTGGGATTGGTAAATACAACACATAATCAATTAGGCTTAATAAAAGTCTGGCTCAATACAATATAGACGGTATGTTATAGACTAATGACACTCTTTCAATTCTCAAAGTTTAGGGTACTATTGAAGTTAGATCATCAAAGCTTAAAGAATCTAGAATAAGAGGACAATATAATCTCAAAATATATGTTGGATTGAATGCCAACCCTTAACACATTATTAAGATATCTCTCCTAGTAAATAAACAAAGCGGCAGATATCTGAAATCCAATTTTTGCCTAATATATCCCATTATTCCAAACAATACACTACTTACCATACTATAAAAGACGTTTTACAGGTACTATAAAACACATAAATCCAATCATAATCAAAATCAACACACAATGCAATAACTCACGAGATATGTCAATCTCGTGAGTCTAAGTCGCAGTAGACTCCGTCGCGGAATCTTCCAAACTAGACGACTCAGAAGTCTCTCTACCCTTAGACGCTGATCTATCTATGAAATCTAAGACATTCAAAGTATAGTTTTTTTTTTGCGCTTAGGTTTCTGGCAACCGAAATCTACAAATGCCGAGGCTATTTGTTCGGCATACACCGGAAGATCAAAAGTCTTCTCTGGACTGAAGAGAAGACTTCTTTTCTTCACAATCGCATCTGCTACCATCAACCTCGTACGACTGCAAACATACATGATGCAATATTAGATTTTTAAAGCGCAAAAAGTAACATGTTTAGAATCATGTGAATAAGATTGAAAACTTACTTACTGCTTTTAGTCTTCCGAGAAAACTTCTTTGGAACCACAAGCGCCGACTCAGGATCCTAAGATGCAACAACTGTCGGAGCCGACTGTGTCACTTGTGTGGTCACTACAGTTGGAGCAACTTTCTTCATAGGTTCCAACAAGGCATCAAAAATGTCTTTGTTCTCCTCCAAGGCCACGATGTGATGGCCTAAGCCACAATAGACAACAATTGATGCACCTGAAATGAAAAAATTCAAATACATTAGTGCAACAGTTCATTTCGCAAAAACTAACTCAAATAAGCAATAAATTAATTAAAGACTAACCTGTAGATGCACTGCAATCTACTACCAAATCTCCTTCAACGGTTATGCCTTCAATGAGGACCTGTAAGAACCGCGGTTCATGACAGGTCATGACCTGCTCGCCACGGTTTATCACCATTCATTGTTATGTTTCCACTGAAAAGATAATTGTTGATCATGTTGTTCTAGACAAGGTCTATATTAGCCTTTTTCATCGCCAATGACCGTTTGAAAGAAAAATTTGATGTTGCATCGTCGCCAAGATCCTTTACGAGAATGCTCACACCAAACTTTATTGTCTGCAATCATTTAAATGATCAAATCAGAGAGATGTAAGAAATTAAGATAAGAAGAGGAACAAACAACTTACACTTCAACTGTAAAGAAATAGAGAAATTACCGTGGTAGCAGAATCAATAGCCAAGGTCAAAGGGAGACGGTTCACGTCCGTTAATTCCTTGAAAGTCAACATTGGGTACGTCTCACACAATCCTGTGATAGTGTTCCTGAAATCGACACAATAAGAGTGAAAAATAACCATGCAACCGTCGTCTTGCAGATGCTTCTCTGCAAAAGCACATGCCGACTGAAGAGCTTCTTGCTCTTTCTCTGCGTTCCACGTAGGCACCTCATACTTCATAGTAGACACTCCGGGCACGGACAAATTATCTGGATAGTCGAAAATGACGAGGTCTACGCCTGGAAATCGATTCACTTCACCCCCATACATGCGAGGCTTTCCTCCCGACAACTGAAAGTATTCAACAATGAAATGAATTATAAATTTATCCAAAGAATATTCATGTTGTAAAGCTTACACATAAAGTCAAATCAAAATTACAAATGAATTACCTTCCGTAGAAATTCTAGCTCCTCCGTGTAGCAATTTGGTGGGTCGGACTCCATGTTCTCAACCAAGTCTTCAATGGAGAGATTTACAATTAAACCTTCCGTGTTGATTGCGTCATCTTCATCCAACGCAATCACTTGTGTTCCAAAAGTGATGACATTTTCAGTCAAGTGCGGTAATGCTTTCCTCTTCACCCCGCTTTCAGATCCCGTTTGCATTTGAGAGCCTTGGTCCACTGTTGAAAATACTATAATTGGAACACCTCCATTGACCTTCTTTTTGCCTTTCAACTTGGCCTTCTCCTCCTTGTCCTTCTCCTTCTCTTTCTCCGCCAACCTCTCCAGACAATCCACTTCCTTCTTCTCTTTTGTGTTTGCCATTTCGACGAGGCGGGCCGATTTCTTCCTATTGTTGGCCTCCCTTCTTGCAATGGCCCTTTTCTTTTGCTTCTCGGTCATGCCTGCAAACTCATCCACCTCCAAATCAATAACACTTTTGCCTTCCAAAGCTGCCTACATCTGTACCTCCGAGGGATGAGTGAAAGTGCTGGGGCCTCTCTCTACATCTCTTCCGTCCAATGGGTCGGACGCCCCCGGATGGTGTTGTCAAATTGATTCGACAATTTTCCCAGTATCTCTCTCACCATCCGTTCCTCTCTAAATCCCCAGGGTTTATCCATCAACCCCAGGCAACCCATCACGATGAGGTCCTCCATGAGCTGGGTCTTCTCCTCCTCCTTGAAAGGGATGATCGGAATCACCTTCCGGAGCTTAACCTCGGCTACGGAGGAACTGGACAGCTCCGATCTATTCTTGCGGAGCTGCAGCATGGACACAGACTTGACTAGCTGGATCTTCTCCGACGCTACCTCACCTTCTCCTAGTTGCACGTCCCGTTCTTCACTTTTTCTCGTCCAATCTCAATTGGAAAACAACAAACCTTGCAGGCACGGAAGTCTAACCCTGCAACACACACACTCATGCCCTTTACACACTTACGCACTCATAGAAAATCAAGGCGCTGAGGAGAAAACATGGTACGCGCAGAGAATTGTCTCACTAAACAGAGTTTGGAAAGGGGCGTAACTGGAAAGGTTCAGCCCTTATATAGTCTCAGGGCTCCAGATGGATCATCATGACCTAATCCGCTCCAACCCTAATTTGTCCCAAACCTAATCCGGGTTAGATTCCGTTTCCGTCCATTAATATTTTGGACTAGATTAGATTCGGGTGGTCCACTACTTCCGTTCCTCTGCTTACTTTTAGTTTTTCATTATTCCCTAGTCAGATCCAGATCCCTAATAATGATTTCCGTTCCAATTTTTGGAATAATTCACATTGCGACACTAAGCATTTCTTTTCATCATTGTAGCGGTAGCCAAGATGTTGATAGAAAAGGTGGACAATCAATTTCCCGCACACCATGCCATAAATGCTTTTGGAATTTTGTATCCACAATACTGGTGCTAGGTCAATGCGGAGGACATGTTCGATAAGCACTTGCACATCCTCATGGATACATATGGCCATAGAAAGATTTTAGTTGAGGAATAGCAGAAGACGTTGATCTCCCCTCTAATCAATTGTGATGCAGTCCTGGCACAACGCGCACTCACTAGGAAAAAACTGCATTGCTCTCAACAAGCTCTCAACAAAATCTAGCTGATGTTTTTTGTTAGAAACAAAACACATTGGTATAATGAACACCTCTTCAATGCAAAAACAAGCTATAAAGACAGTTTTCAACACAATCAACATCATACCCTTAAGTTGAGAAACATGTTTATAATCTATTCGTGCATTCTAAAAGTGTTGAAACCAACGTGTTTTGTTTCTAACAAAAAACATCAACTAGATTTTGTTAAGAGCTTGTTGAGAGCAACACAGTATTTTTCTAGTGGCTATTCAAGACTTTTATGAAATCCAATTCACAGGCTACAATGCTCCCTCTCTTCAACCTCAACCCCTTGACAAAATTTTGGCGTGTGCTTGATAGCAACAACAGCTTGATTCAAAACTTTGGGGAATTCTTGAAGTTGGCTGAAATTGCTCTTGTGCATATCATTAGGTTTATCAAAGATGAGCAGTTGTTCTCTAGCGTCAAGTTCTTGAAGTCTAAGCTTTGGAACAACCTTCACAAATACATCGAGTTTGTTGTGGGAATGTACTCTCAATGTATTTTTAACCTTGAGAACTTTTTCATACTAGAACGTATTCAATGAGTGGTTTGTCATACGTTGCAGAGAGAGTTATTTGGTGAGCACTTAGGAAGAGAAAAAGTTGTAGCTTGCAGGTGGTAATATGCAGGTAGTAAGGAATTTAGCACCAGTGGTCAACTTGTAGAGCGGAGGCTTAGCTATGTAGCAATTGATGGTAATTTTGTTCCCTTCTTTTTTCAATAATTAGGAAACGTATCCAAAGCATGGATTCCATGCAATGCGTGTTATTATTCTATGATCTCTTGTGACGTTGGATTAGACCATGAAAATTGCTTTTCTAAGATCTTCAAATTACCTAGGAGCATCTTGCCTAGTCTTAGAAACTTTGGCTATTGTGCCATCCATTTCTAATATTCCTCCTTCTCCTTCCTTGTCTTTTGTGTCTATGTCAAAAGTGTGTTCTTCTCCAATTAAGTTCCAATTTGTGCATTCCTAAGATCTTCATACTTTCACATAGTGTCATGATTTCCGATTTTGCAATAGTTGTTCTCATTTCACGGATAGGAAGAGCATTGGGTTTCTAGGAGTCCTAAGAGTAGAGGTGTGGAGAGTATTGCCAATCTAGAGAGACAAAATTCTATCTTTAAATTGTGTGAATTTTTGTTGTAGTTGTAGTTATTGATGTTTGTATGATGGATAGTTAGTAATTTCATATTTGTTTAAAGATTCGAAATTATAGAGATTTAGTTAAGTTCAAGTTTTGTCACTTGCTTACAAATGTAATTAAGTGTAGGAGATTTTGGACGAGCAAATTAGTCAACTTTAGATGTTGCAAGATGAGAGTATATTTGATTTGTGGAAGAGGTCGTGACGTTATATTTTGATGACTTGGATAAACTACTAGAGAATCTCACTAAATCTTTGTACATATTATATTTTTGACCTAGATTTGTTTCCATTAAACTTTGCAATTTTTTTTATTTGGAATTTGGTGAGGTTCAAGACATTGGTCAAATTGCCCTACAATTGGTAAACATTACTCTATTGTCCAAAAGCGCAGTAGGTATATGTTGAAGAGCTCTCTTCTACACTCTCTGTAACTGCTTGCATTCATTGCTTCTTTTCATCAAATCAAGCATAGTTTTGGTTATTGGCACTATTTAGACTCATATTTACCACTGCTCTTTCAATATGCGATGGTGTAATGTATTCGTCATGAAGTTTGGGACCAAAACTTTGTAAGTTTTGGTCTCAAACTTTTTATACTTTTTTCTAACTTATACTAAATTTGCTTATTTTTTTATTTTATCTTTAAAATAATTTGCTTTCATTTGAACTTCACTTGATCTTTACTTGAACTTCACTGTTTCATTTTCCTTTACTTATATAAAATTCATTTTTTCTTTAAATTAACATAGTTTTTAACAATCATGTGTTTTGAGGGATTATATTGAGTGCTCATTTGTTCAATTCTAGGTCAAATCTCGGTTTATCCTGATTCTAGTACTAACAAGAATACTAACACCTAGAGTGGTAACCATTGAGGTTGTTTTAGATCACAATCTGCTCCAAATGATTACCAAGGATGTTGTAATATGTAGAAACTAAGATTTGTTCTTTACTAAAGCTCATAGAAGTTATTGGGTTGTAATATGTAGAAACTATGATTCATTGATTATATGGTTGCAGGAGCTTTGTGAACTCAGTTTGCATGTATTCATGCCTTCCAAAATGTAGGGTTGGGATGGAATTCAATACAAAGCTCACTTGAAACATTAATTGATTGCTCTGCTCACGTTGGATTTCTAAAGTCAAGTAGCTGACTTTAGCATTGGAGGGGTGTTTGGATGGGTGCAAGTCTAGGTGGTGACTATGGTAAGATGCTCTAAAAGCGACCGGCTTCTTCAAATCAACCCTACAAAATCAGGTACTAAATAGATACGAGTTGGTCTTTAAATGGACCACTTTAGTCATTGATTAATCCCCCCAAAAAGTATTTATTGCAAAAGCCAGTCCTTGGCCTTGATTTCCTCAAATCACTTTAGAAGCTGTAAGTGGATGCATTTTGGAAGACCTAGGGTCACAAATAGGTACCTACAACAGCAATCTTAGGAAATTCATAACTAATTCGAAAATGCTTCAAAAAATATGAAACCACTTGTGTTATGTTCTTCATCCATTTTTCTTTCTCTGAAAAATGACTGAAAAATATTTCTAATTATGAAAACCTACAAAAAAGGCAGACCAGCCCTTAAATGGTCGCTTTTAGAGCATCCTACCTTACAAGGCTTTGTAGTTAACTGTGAAGTAGCTAGCACTTGATTTTTGTTTTGGAAATTTCAGTTGATCAGACGCCACTTGAGTCTAAACAGTTTGCTTAATGCGCCACCTAGCTCTGTGTAACTTTGCCAAATCCTTTTGCACAATTTCAGAAATTCATTAATTCCTAAAGTTCCATGACTATGTTTTCACTGAAAATTGTCAAAAATTGCCATTTTTAGAGAAGTACCAAATTTTGAAAAAAAAAAATTGACATATCTAACCATAGGGCCTTGTAGTATGCTGACTTGAGAACATGTGGAAAAAATTTCAGAACTTTCCACCACGTGGATTGCAAGATACAAGCATTCAAATTCACTAAAATCATTTTTTTTGGCCTTGCAAAAAACAAGGCCGCTGCACTTCACAAGCTCACTTTTCTTAGAAAAATGTCCAAAATGGTTGTGCTTCTTTGGATTCTTTTTCCTACATAAGTTGGCCACATGCTTGAAAAATTTCACATCATTTGGAATTATACAACATACAGGAAAAAAATAGTTTGTAGATAGTAGTAGAGAATGATTCAAAATTCTTAACTGTTAAAAATTTAATTATAGAACTGCAAAATGCCAATTCCAATGGTTGCAATGTTGTAATAAACAATCTTCATCCTATGGTTTTATTTTTTTCAAAAAATATTGAAAATTGAGTAAGATGGAGGACTTCAAAGTTTATTTTAAAGTAGAGAATCCATAACTGCCCGCAAACAAAAACTCCTTATAACTTTTGACTCATTGATCAAAATGGAATGATTAAAAGCTTTCTATGTTTATATAACTGTAGAATACTAATTTCATGCTTTTTCCTTTTGAAAAAAGTGATTTTTTTATCTACCCAGACTGCCCAGTTACAAAAAAAAAATGACATATGAGGCCATAATTTTTTACTTGTATTTCCAAATGTCATGAAATTTGGGCATATGAAAGATATTCCTCACCCCCACCTTCTAGTAAAATTTGGGCCAAAAACATGGAAATCTCTAGTCACATGTACCTGTCCAAAATTTCTATGTAGCCAAAAAATGCATGTTGGTCCTTTTAGGGGTTAAGAAAATGTTCTCTACATTTGACTTTATCCCCCAAAATTTGTGTAGGGTCACCATACCAAAACTCTACATTGCTTCACCACTAACCATCTCAACAATATTCTCATTTCTTTCATTTACCCTAAAAAAAATAAAAGCCCTGATTCAAATTAGTGCATTTTAATTCCATTTTAGAGATATTAATAATTTAGATTTTCCTTCTATCTTGTACTTACTTCTATTTAGTTAACAAATTTTTAAGAATGAAAATTAAGTTTTTTAGAAAAAAAATTCTTCTCTAGATTCTCAATTCAATTCTCCATCACAAAGATTTAAGTCTCAAAACTTTGCAGTGCAAAAAATGAAAGTTAAGAAGGTTCAAAGTCAAGTAATCTAGTCCCGCAATGGCTTAAAAACTTAATTCTTACACTTTAAATTCAAATATCTTGTAATCTATGCGATCAAAAATTCTAAAATTGTTTTCACACATTCTCATACTTACTAGTAAGTGTAAGGTCCTACAATTAGATGTGCAAAGAAAATTTGTTTACTCTTTGCTATAGAAATGGTAGTTTTGAGTGTTTTTTGGCAGAAAAAAGGCCTTGGTCTTTAGGGGTTAAGCATATGTCAAAGTGTTTGCTACCATAGCACAATTGGATTCAGTTTATATGCACATCCTTTACATTCTACTTGGACTTTTCTAGATTTGACAACCTTAATCCTAAAACGCCGAGCCTATGACTACAAAGTTGAAAATGAAATTCCATCACTCCGTATGCTCCCATTTAGCAACTATATGTTGACAAAAAAAATTATTTTTGTTCTTCACAGATAAAACTAGACTTCTTCTTTATTTCACAAAATAATTATATTCTTTTGTTGGAATATTTTTTTTTTTGAGAATTTTTGGAGAAAAAGTGAAAAAGTGAAAAAATGAAGGAAAATCATGTCAAATAGAAATTTTTCAAAAAATCTGCAATTTTCACCTTGTATGTATATTATAGTGAAGAACTTCACCGTATAAACTCAAATTCTGTGTCATTCTATAAACAAAATTCAATGCACACCAAAAATACATCCAAAGTTCAAATTGCAATAAAAAATTGAATTTTAGGAATTTTTTCAAAATTCATATTAGAATAAAAATTAGACTAGATGACCTTCATTTCATTAGTTGGGCTCAAACTCAAAAAATATCATTTTTATAGAGAAATTTCAGATTTTAGAGCAAGGAGCAACAACTTTACAAAATACACTAAAATTGCATATTTTGTGATCCTGTCTTTTTTAACAACTTCTCATTTATAAGAAGACAAATACTGGCAAGAATGCAAATTCAATTGCATGCTCTTCATAATCCATCATGAAAGGTCAACAAAAATAAACATAGATGAAAAAATACTTCCCATTTCTTTCCAGCTCATTGGATTGTCATCCAAACATCACAAAATGGCACCAAGGTTAAACTTTTACCTACAATCAGACAAATTAGCAAAAGTAGGAACAATAAACCTTCTAGGAGACATCACAACAATACACCAAAATACACATATAGCTTTGTTTAGCTCATATAAGCTAAACAAAGCTAAACCAAAAATCCAAACAAACCTTGGAAAGACACCATATGCAATTTTAAAAATACCTAAGGTAGGAGGCTGGAAAATAGTTCGGGCATTTTGAACCAAACATGATATAGAGGTACATTGTGCTTTCTTCAATTAACCAAAATGTACAAACGGTGTACATTTGAGGAGGTGGTCACTTTTAGAGCCCTATGGCATTTCAACTTCAAAATTTCATAACTAATTCCACAAAGCTCCAAAAAATATGAAACAACTTGGGCCACATGCCATTTTGTCTTGTTTTTCAAGGAAAATTTACTGAAAAATATTTCAAGATGTTTTACATCCCCAAAATCTAGTTTCAGCGCTTAGATGATTGCTTTTATAGACCTCCTACCTTAGATGACTTGAGTTGACATGCAAATTAATTCCTCAAAAATATCTTGTCCTCTTCTGGATTCAACAAACATTTTTTCCCTTGCATTCTTCACGTCCATGATAAGGGAGCCTTGAGCTGTTGAAGCAGATGAGCAGATATTGGTTGAGCTTCAAACCAAGACACAGCGACATTGTGCTTGCCTACTACGTAAACCACTCGTGGGACTTCTCCCGTTCATTCTGCGGGGAAGTTTCTACGTCGTAATGCCCGATAACGTGGGCAAACCCAAGTAATCGGGATTACGGATTTTTCAGCCAGCTCCAATTTATCATCCGGGTTTTCATTGAATTTTGCTTGTGCTTTACATCGGGTAATACCCTTATCATCGGGCATTGCGCCAAATAATCGGCCCTCCTTGTCAGGCTCCGCCCTCCTTGTTGGCCAATTATTTGGCGCAATGCCCTCCTTTGCGAGCATTGCCCTATACATATTCTATTTGTCTTTTGTCAATGAATAGCAGTCCAAACTTCCAAAGCTACAAGAAAACTTGATACATAGAGAAATTTCATTAAACTGGCAATCATTCCACAACTTTACCACTTTTACAATTTAGATTGCATGGTCTTAAATCTAGACCTATCCTAGATGGTTTAGACTGCGCAGTCTAAAATCTATACCTATCCTAGATGATTTAGACCATGCGGTTTGAATGATGTATGGAATATTACCATTTTAATGAAATTCGCCATCTATTCTACTAGGCATACAAAATTCAACTCGCTGCTTATAACTTCTCATACTACACTTACATGAATGTGTTGCCTATTTGGATGTAGAAGATCAATCTAGGCTTTGCAATCAAACCCTAAAATCTTACATGGTTCAGAATCCTAATTCTTGAACGCGGCAAATCAAATTCCCGAGGCTTTCAATAAAGGATCTAGAGCCCCATTAAGGTAGCCGACCCCTTTCTGATCACCCCCCCATTTTGGTGATATAGACTGTTGTCTTTCCGTAAATTTGTGGCTCAATTCCCAGAGCAGTTGTGGCACAATATGATTGGTTGCAAGGCGGTCAATATTGTAACCAGCCCTTGGTCAATTTTGCAATCAGCCAATGATCAGAAATAGAAAGGTCTATATCACCAGTATAAGTTGAAGAGAATCTTCCACTAAAAAACTTGTAATAATTACGTTTTTGGTAATAAAACTTTGGAAAAATATACAATAGTTCCAAACTCTATTTCCGTACATGGGAAAAATTGTGCACTCAAAAAAAATATGCTCCAAATATGCATAATTGCTTAAGTGGTTGGAAATGGGTCAGTTACCTTAAACCTCAAGCTGAAATGTTGATGTCAGATGCGACGGAAGAACTCCATATGATAGTAAATAATGTGGGGGAAATACCGAAATAGTGATTAATTCTATGATTGAGAACAATTTCTTAGAGAGAATAGATAGATATTGCAATGTTCTAGAATAGTACGTAACTTGCACAAATTAGAGAATAAAAGAATTTGGAGCACTAAAACATCGAAGAAACAAGGGGGAGTTTTTTGGCGATATATCGCCAGATTCGAAGAACCCGTTGGAGCTTTTTACCATTGTGCCCAGCTCCCTCCAGATATCTGCCTTTGTTGGGAGGGCACGCAGAGGTTTCTTGTTGCTCTACATTACAAAAAAAATACTTGTGAAGAACTAGCTCAATTTTGAAACAATCAATTCCATACAATCACTCCCATACAAGTGTTGGATGAAAGGCAGTAAATAATTTTTTAAATTAGATAAAACCACACGTGCCTAAGCAAATACAACATGCCTAACATTCAATAGCTAAAGCAGAGGCTGCCTTTCTTCTCTTTCAAGGATTTCATCCACAAGAAGTGGTGGCAGACTGACAGTATGCCTTGGGAGCCAACTACCAAAGCTAATTTAATTGGAGACCTCTCATGTAAGCTAAGCCCTCATTAATTGTTTTACTACTTTTATCTCTCACAGTCTGACATTTTTCAACATCTGGTCGTGTAACTATTGAATGGTATAGAACATTCCACACCATTTCATCTAATGGATGGAATGATGTGGAATATTCTACACCATTCCGTCCTTGGAAAGGCAGTCCTGCAAATTGCTACTGAATGTTATGTGAGCTCTAGCTTGTGCACAGAAAGAATCCATCCTTGCCAAATCCTTTAAATTAGACACAAAACTCCTAAAATTCATATGCATCGAAGTAATATCTCAAAGTGCAATGAAAAAGTTGACAAGAACATAATCATACCTGAAGCAATTTATGCATTAATTTATAAAGATTCAACAATCCTTGAGCTCCAGAACTTGCTCTTCAGCTCCATTGGCATCTCCCTCACAATTGAGCACACACTTGAATTAAGAAGCATCCAATTGATAAAGTCATGGCAAAGCAAGCCATTTATCATCAAGATTACAAGTAGTCTTGTTGAAAATCAAGATTAAGTTTACATGCATAATTTGGAATGAACTATGAAATTTCAAAGTATTGAAAAGAAGTATACCTAAAATCAACCATAGGTCCTCATGAATAGAGATTGCACTTTGTAGGTAAGAATTTGTAGGATTTCGGATTGACAATTATCTTAACTCCAATCTCTTGTTGTGTTTAGCGTGAATTAATCTCTAAGTGCTTAAATTAAAGGTAGCAAGATTATTTTTGAAATTTAATAATAAAATAAATGAAAATCTTTGAAAATATCTTTATCATTGATTCATGTAGAGTAATATTTTTTCTGTTGATAGATATAGATATAGATACATATGCATATACAGATAGACATATAGACATGTCCCAGCAAACAAGGTTATTTTTCAAGCAATATCACACTAGACCTTAAATCTTTCTTGTGGAATGTCTACTACTTTATACTGACACTACATAGTTGCAAAATAATAAAGCCTTCAATGATTTGTTTTAAATCTTTATAAAGGCACTTCAAATGTACATCAACAAAATTCTTTAAAGTTTTGTCTTCAAGTCTCAACTTTGAAATTCACAAACAATACAAAAATTCTTGGAAAAAACAATTTTATTTTAAAAATTAATAGTTTCAATTTGTTTGCAAGAAAAAAATCTCATCTTATAACTTCGACTCTATCTATACAAATCAACTTATGGTAGGAGCACCCAATATTGCCACCTATTGTTGGCCTTGAAGGAATGAAAAAGGGTTGAAAAAGTGCCACTATGTTCTACTTCAAATTTTCAAATGCAACCAATGGGAGTTGATGAATTTCTTGAGGCAACTTATAGGACTTGAAGCATTTTGTGCTTTAAAGGTATCTATTTAAGGGGAGTCTAATGGCATGTGTAGGTACTCTATGCTTCAACTTCAATAATTTGTAGAATATTAACCAAACATCAGAAATTTATGAAATTTATTGGATTAGATTCCTCTTGAAGTCACTAATAGTCTTGTCCAAGTTTTTCTCTCATTTGTACATGGACTTGGAGATGAGAGCACAAGAAAAAGTGCTCTGAGTGATCCTTTTTCACACTTGCGTTACTCAGCAACAGCATGTTTGCTTGATCGTTGAGAGCTCAGGGTTTAGGGTTTCGGTGTGCTAGAGGCTATCACGTTGTTCCTTGCTCTTTGGCTCGTGGAGTTTTTGAGTTTTTCCCCAGCTCTTTTTATCGACAATCTCATTAAGAACTGCCATTGAGTTTGGCGTAAAATTCTGTCCCAGTGGAAGATTCGATCTAAGCGTTTCATCAAGAAATTTGCATTCCTTTGTGGTGTGTGTAGGGTTTTGGATTCCGCCACTATGGCTTGGGGTCGTCTTCTTCAGCTAGGGAGGCCTTTGACACGATCACCTGTAGTGGAGTTTACGCCAGTGTGGTGGCGATCGTTTTCCTCCGCTATGGAAACATTCACGCAGGCGTCACATGTAGTCGGACATGAATCAGGGGCGCAGGTTATGGAAAGCTCCGGGGATGGCTTCGACGCCGTCGTATGCGGTCGGGGAGACAAGAAGACGAAGCGCGGGAAGCGGTTCAAAGGCTCCTTTGGAATCCCTAGAGAGAGGAGAGGAACAACGACTCGCCGGCTTCGCAAGAAATGGGAGCTTTCCTACGATCCACTTTTACCTGTGCATGCTCAACCCTTTCCTCCCGTTCTTGCTTAGTATTCCTAAATTACTTTGGTATCCTTATGCACACCAGCTCTGATGCTGTGAATGTACTGTGAAGATCAGTTCTTCTTCATACCAATTCTTACTCAATTACTTTGTGAAGAAATTCAAGCAAAGGACCGAGAGAAGGCTAGAAGAAAATTCAGTCCTGGCATTAGTTTAGACAGTTTTTGGTAGTGCGAGAGAATGTCATGGTCTCCGTTGCGCATTGAAGAATTCAGATGGTTATGCTATTGAGGGAGTTAAAACCCTAAACCTCTCGTGTCATTCCATTTCTTAGCTTGCAACTGTGAAAGCTCCATGGTACTTTTGTCTGTGTTACCTTAATTGTATTCTTCATTGCAATGACAGGTCTAGCCTTTGCTTATGTGATTTTCGTAGATAAAATACTTCTGGCATTGATCAGGAATGACTTCGGGATGTACTGTCAGAGGGCCAATTCTGTGGAGTTTGTTACAGTGTGGTTCGGTGTTTCCATACAAGACTACATAATTAGAGCTTGAGAATATGTTCCTTAGGCAGGTAGTAATGCACATTGCCTTTCTCAAGATGAGGAATTGCTGATTGAAGAATCGAACTACCATACATTATTCTTTTTCGAACAAATACATTTAGAGTGGTGCTTTCTCGAAACCGACGCTTGATTCCTGCTTGTTGGTATTCACTGAGGTTGAGGATACTATTTGCGTCGCAGCAAGAATTTTGACGTATGAAGGAATGATTTTCGGGAGCTATGGAGAGTTCCTTGGAGGTCAAATTTTACTCACATGTATGCATTTCTTATGCAATTCCAAAGTCGGTGGTTGTGGACATGGAGCCAAGTGGTGAATAGGCTCAGCATAGGACCCTAACAGTTCGAGTGACCTACTCAGTTTCATTTAAAGTTTCATTTAAGGTGGCGAGTTATACTTGTATTCAACACCCTTTACTTCCGTTTCGGAAATTCAATATATCGCTACATTTGTGTAGTGGTTTGCAAGTTTGTGATTTCCATCTCCTGGCCTTGGATATGAATTGGAATGGGACTGTTTTTCAGTGCATTAGAGCCCAAGCATCTACTTTAGGCAACGAAGGTGTTGATTCAGTGTATGTCCACAATGTCAAGGCTACCCTCTTGACTGTAGCATCTCCGGATGTGTCAAAATTGTCAAATGTTGTGTTTTACTGTATCATCTTGACATTTCTCAAATTGTCAATGTGACTAGAACTGTGGCATTTAGGTCAGCGGAAGGTCAGCGGAAGGTCAGCGGTAGGAGGTGCAGAAATCGACCATTTAAGAGCATATTGGCTTAGGATCTTACAAATCAAAGCATTTTGTAACAAATTTTCAAGGAAAGAAGAGAGGGAGACACATCCATCACAATTTGATTCATAATTTTTAGACTTAAATTGAATTATGTATGATTTTCTAAAGCTTGCAATAGTAGGGTGCTATTGAAGTCTATAAGGATTGTCATTAAATGTCAAATGGTTGTTCATCGATGGTGCAATTGGAGTTCAAAAATGATGGTATGCAAACCTTAAACTTGAACAACATGATGCCTAGGATGGCACAAAGTATCCCACCACTCATAACTCCTGAAATTTTGTCTACTTCTAATTTGAACTTACTCACCAACCACTCATAAATTGTACTTGGCACCAGTTCATCACTGAATAATTTTCCATTTCTATAGTAACAATTCATGGTATAGTCTAGGAGCAATTCTTAGAGCATACGCAAAATATCGAAAGGCTACCTTACTTGTTGAAACGCTACATATGTCAAAGTGGCCACTAGATGACTTTCAAGATTACTGTAGAAATGAAAAATGCACCTCATGGTCCATAAATACCGTAGATCATATTTGGCAAACTATTTTTCATGTGTTTCTTGGCTTTCACTTCTTTGATGTGTCCATAGAAACCAAAATTTATTTTCTACTCAAAGATTCTTCATTCCGGCAACTTATTTTTTCCATTTGCTTGACTACATTCTTTATTCTATTTAGTGTTGCTTTCAAAATAAAGTTATTTTGAACTACATGTTTTTTCTTAAAAGTTGTAATTCTTTACTAACTAAAAGAGCTCAAGCAATAATCATATCCTAAAACTATCATAAAGTAAATAGATAAATAAATATTTCTTCAATGAAATGATATAGCCTAAAGTAATTTGCTTTTAAAAGCAACACTAAATAGGATGAAGAGTGTAGTGATGCAATATCTAGAAGCAATGTTTGGGAAAAACTGGTGGCTAGTTCAAGGTCAATTGCTGGGATTGGGAAAGATTTGGTTGCAAGTTTGAAAACATCGCCAAAATAAACCAATGATAAAATCTATAAGATCTCTATTTGAAGTAAAAAATAGAGGAAACAACTGCACTCCTTATTTGAAAAAATTGGTTCAATATGGGGATCGAAGAGAAATAGCTGGTAAAGCTCAAAAAATATTTCAAAACACTTGGCCTTAATTCTAGTTTCAGCCGCAAAAGGAAAATGCCAAGAGCCAATGGCCCAACTACAAGAGTTCAACTTGATTTTGGAGCATATCCTGGGCAGCAAATTTCTTGGAAGAGACGGACCGGAAACCCGGAAACCCGGATCCAAAATGTTTTGTGTGCAGCCCACCATTTTCTGGTGTACAGCGGTAGCCACGACCGGTACATCGCTGGGCCTGCCTCGGCTTTCACTGAAATGATCAGGTTCAAATGTATCACATGTCCAATTTGCAATATTATTAGTAACCCAAAACCACGTTTGCATTCACAAGCGTTTTGTGGTCCTCTATTATAGGTCTGATTTGTGGAGTAAGTTATGTTACTATGAAAAAAGAGCTCCAATTTACAGGGTCAAACATGAATCTGGGGAAATCATTTCCGAATCGTTGGGAGACTTTGCTGGAGAGAGGGGAGGTGCTTCGTTTCGTGGGATTGAGTGATTGAAGCAAGACTCTTGTGCTGTTCCCTGAAAATGGGCACTTCCAGATGCGGTACCGTAATCAAACAATCAACAACGTTGAAAAGTGGTAACCAAGTGCGACACCCGGTCGGTTCGAGCACGAATTTACAAAAAAAGAGAGTGAGTGAAAGAATTTTCTACACTTCGATGATGACCGAGTCCTGTCACTGATCACAAATGCATTAGTGATTGCAGTAGCCAAGGGAAAGCAAAGCAAAGCAAGCCTTTTGCATGAGGCGGGATGGTTCAAATCGAAGTACAGCAGAACCTCTCTTAGTGTAAGGTAGGATGCTCTAAAAGTGACCATTTAAGGGCTGGTCCGCATTTTTCGTAGGTTTGCATGATTAGAAATGTTTTTCACTCATTTTTCAGAGAAAGAAAAGTGGATGAAGAACGTAACACAAGTGGTTTCATATTTTTTGAAGCATTCTTGAATTAGTTATGAATTTCCTAAGATTTCTATTGGAGGTACCTATTTGTGACCCTAGGTCTCCCAAAATGCATCCACTTACAACTTCTAAAGTGATTTGAGGAAATCAAGGCCAATGACTGGCTCTTGCAATTAAGAATATTTTTTTTCTAGGTTCAATCAATGACTAAAGTGGTCCATTTAAAGACCAACTCATATCAATTCAGTACCATTTTGTAGGGTTGATTTGAAGAAGCCGGTCGCTTTTAGAGCATCCTACCTTATAATGTCGGGACTATGCACCAAAAGAGGTTTATGCATTTGGAGAGGTCCAATAATGGCCACTAACTAATGTGGCATCTAAATACACCACTTTCCAAAAAAATCTTTGAAATTGGGCCCATCCTACCTACTTTGGATTATGCACTAACACCAAGAGAGGTTCTACGATATGTTCTAAGAAGCAAACAATAAACCATCCAGAGAAGTAGGGCACAATTTTAGAAAATCCACCAATTCAACTTCGGCTTTTGCATCATAACAATATTCAGTAGCCTTCATCCTCATTGCCTTTCCTTTATGGACCGTGCTCATCACTTTGAGCCTCCACTTGTTCACTTAGCTATTGATGAAGTATTGTTGGATGTAGAATATTCTACACCATTTATTGTAGAACCAAGGCGGTGACAGTGCATGCTAGTGAATGTTATATACATAATTATTGCATATTGTATATAACTCTTAAACGTTGAGGCGGCCGTTTTGCAGCCGATGAATGACATGGAATCTCTTGTGTAGGACAGAAATGCAACTATTCATCCTCGGAATTTTGTTGTGAAAAGCAAAGGTTTTCTATAATACTTTGACTTCCAATGAATGCTTTTGCTATTTCTTAAGCCAATGATTCACACGGTAATGAAAAGGATGATTTCAAGGATCACCCCTTTGTTCTTTAAAGATTAAATATTGTTTCTAGATTTCATATACTCTGTAGTCTAATTTTCATTAGACTAGCGGTTGGCGCTTGCTATGCTATGTGTTCATCATTAGAATTTTATTAGAATTTTTATATATTAGATAAAATGCAAAACAAAAATTTCCTTAAATCTTCAAATAAATTTTTTTTAAATCTTTGTATAATTTTGCTTATAAGTAAGTATATATTGAAATGTACAATAGAAATTTATTGAATGATGAATGAAATATATGCAATGGTGAATACTATAAAAGATACACATTTATTGTAATGCATTCAAAAGTTGACTCAGTTGTTACAAACAATGGCAACCCAAAAACTTGGTGAATTGAAAAGAAAATAGTGTAAATTTCAAAAACTTCTTGAACAGTTTAATTGTTGTGAAATCCAAAATCGCTTCCATTGAATAAATTTCTCAAATCATTTGGTAGTAGCAATAGAATTTTGAAATCATAAAAGCTATAAAAGTGATATTACAAAGGTGATTGCAAACTACTACTCTATTTCTGTAATATAAAATTGTGTAAAAATATTATTTTCAAGTATGCATGATTGAATACATTTTTACAAAATATTGAAATTAATTATTTCAAAGACTTCTTGAAATCATTATCATGCATTCTATTCAAATATATCAAAATTTTACTAATATGTGATACAATAAATGCATAGCATAGCAAGCATGAGCCCCTATTATTAATGGTAGCATTTGTGATATTACAGAGGGCATTATGATTTTAGTAGTATGATGTATCATCATGTAATTAATTATTACATGATGAGCTATAATGGGAGCTCCTGGGCATGCAATAATGGTTGTTACACAAATTTGCTTGTTTTTTGGCAAAACTATCTTAAACCTTCAAGGATACGGTCGGTGCAGGTGTAGTCAAACTTCAAAATCTTCCACTATATATTCTTCACTTTTTTTTCTATTTGTAAGTTTTATTTGCTTTTTAGAGTTTTTAGAGATGAAATCACATGTATAATTTATGATATAAAAATTTCAAATTATTTAATGATTATTTTGAAATGACCAAAATAATTTGAAGAAAAAGTAAAGAAAGTACATATCAAATGTAAAACATGCTTGGAAATTGTGAAACTTTCAAAATTGAAGCATATTATAGTGTACAACATTATAATATAAAGAAAATTTTAGTGTCACTCTACATTTTTAAAAGTGGCTATAGATCCTCAACTTCAAAAGTCAAGAAATGTTCATTTTTTGAATCTTTTGCATATTTCAAGCAAATTTATTTTGTTGGTTTTGCTTAATTGACAGCAAAAGAAATCATTTTTTAATGTCAAAATCAATGTTTAGGGGAAAAAATCCAAAATACATAAATATATTATTTAGGCATTTGGATAAACTACACTTAACGTAGGAATAGAATTATAGAAATAACAAAGTTTATGCAAACCTTCAAATTGAAATCATATGTTCTTCAATATAAAGAAGATTTTTACTAAATAAGACACTTTTGGTCATAAGACACTTTTGGTCCTTGGCATCCCTCCAAGGGTTAATTGAAAAGTTCTATTTGCTTCTTGATCACCCCAAATTTGGGAGCATATATTATTTGGTACATCAAAACAAATTTATACAGACCTTTACCACACATTAGTTTGATTTATTACGCAAGGTAGGGCACAAACTTTGAGTTACTAAAAAGTGTTTTTTTTAGAAGTTAGGACAATTCAAGAATATTGTATCCACCTCAATTTTCATTTCTAAGGATTCAAGTCAATGTTTTACAAGAAACCACTCTAATTTTTCCATTTTTAGTACAAAGAGCAATTATAGTTAGAAGAAAAAAAAAGGAGCTATTCTAGTATCCGTCTTTACAATTTTGTTCAATATTATTTGGAGAATCTGTAAAAACTATTCAATAACATTGACCACCAAGATTGCATGATTGGAGTGTTGGAAGTGAAGAAAAAATAAATTTTTCCCAAACTTTCAAACATGATCAACAAATGCTGAATTTCCTTGGTTTGAAATTTGTGCACTATAGAGACTTGAGGTTAGTTTTCTTAACATTGGCCATATTTAGAACAGCAATGCTAGTATGCGAGTATCATAAATACAAGCATATGAGCTTTGAACCTAGGTATAAGTAGATTCCCTACAACCAATGCAACTACTTATAACATAAACACTTGTAACATAGATACCCTATAATCATTGAAGGTTTCTATAATCAGTAGACACCTACAACATAGGTGTCTTGATTCCTAGGTTCACATACTCATGATCCTAGGCTCACATGCATATCAGCACCCCTAATATTTGGGGCATCATTCTTCACATTGCAAGATTTCCTTGGATGTATTCTATGTATTTGTTGTCCATGAAAATTGATTGTGGTATGCATAACAAGACCTTGAGAATGATAGTTTTTAAAATTAAAAATCTATAAATAATGTGAGAATTTTCTCACATTCAAACAACTGCCAAAACCATCTGACTGAAGTCTCAACTTCAATCCAAAGAACCCATTTTTGCATTCACTTCAAATGCAAATATTGTGCAATGATCTATACAATCAAATTCCACGAAAATTATTGCCACCTGCTCTCAATCCAAAGAACTTTTTTGCATTCACTTCAAATGCAAATATTGTGTGCAATCTGTACAATCAAATTCCACAGAAATTTGTACCACCTGCTGTCCTGCTCTCATACAAGTCCAGTACAAGATCTTTCTGCTCGATTTGCAAATTCTTCATCTTCTCGTTTTCATCATTGCATGGCCGTTTTTTCTTTTTCTTTTTTAACAAAAAAAAGGCCTTCAAATCCTTTGAATGGAGTTCATGAGTTTGTTCATTGTCATTGTACAGTGAGTACATCATTTTCAAGTCCTGATTTCACATCATTCACACAACCAACCAATATCACTGATGTTTGTTTTCCTCTTTTCAGAAACTGAAGGTCACTGAGCTTTCACTTAGACAGCATCTCTCATCCCCATCAGTCTTGCTTGGAGAATGACAAAAGAAAAAAATAGTTACAACCCCCCAGTCACGTGAATTGAGTGGGGGGGGGGGGACAATTGTCTGAATCCGATCAATGGAGTACGTGGTAGGAATTATTGGCAAGAGATCATACAGCTAGATAAAGGCAGGGAAAGGCCGCCACCCATTTGTTTTTGCATTTTTTTTTTGGTGGTGGTGGTCGTAAGAATGATTAAGGTAACGACACCTAAAATCACACGGTTTCTAAGTAAATCGCACAATGGATATTCTTGCCTAAAATGTACTCCCATTGTTCATATGACTCTATGATCGCTTTTTGGGTTACACGTGTTCTCAATACCTTGGAAATTTGTAGTTTGTTTACACGGTGTCCCAACAGAATGTACTCTAAGAGAATCTAGAATCGCCTTTTGACTACCAATGGGACCCTACAAATTTTTTTTCAATATAATAGTGAAAACCATGCTGAATCGGGCTGAATTGCTTAACTGTGTGATTTAAGGTCAGTTACCTTACACACACTTTGGAATGCACGGATAGAATGCGATGCGGAAAAATTAAGAGAATGGTTTGTAGGGAGGTGTTTGTTCTTCTTCCAAAAAACTTTCATCTGTGTACTGACAAAGATTGTCTAATATTTATTTGAGAAACAAGTGGAGGTTTTTGAATTCATTTTTTAACTCGTTTCTTGTAGAGTTAGAATATATAGTGCTTAACTCTTAAAGATATGTGGGAAACTATATAGTTAGTATTGTAGGACAATCTTGGAATGTATAGTATAGTATAGTATATATATATTGGAATGTATTACAGTATATAGTTAGTATGTACTAAAATATGGCAAGACATATACCACTAGATTGATAAGTAAAGAATTAACTATATCTTTCTATTCAATATCATTTTATCATCTAAACCTTATCATGCTGAGATACAATGCCAAATACGCATAATAAAAAGATCACTTGGTAGATTCTTTTACAAATGCCACATTTAAGTATTTTTGGACAATTCAATGAATTCTGGACAAAACATCGCGGGATCTCACGATGATAACATCCCACGATGTTTGTACAGATCTCTGAATGTTTTGGATAGATCTCTTGATGTTTTGCACTATCTCTTGATGATCAATTCTTTTTCTATTGAAGACCATTATTAATTCTGGACATTCAAAAGTTTAAAAGTAGTTAAATGTGGCATACCTGTAGGAGTTGCAATAATGATTCAAATTGGGAGTGCTACGTGTCATTGGATCTGGCCCAACATAAACACAATCTTTTCTCTCTACCATATACCTCTATTCATGTACCATTTTTGCCAATTACACACAACAGAAAAAACATCTTGCCTTCAGAATTGGGCTTCCATGACTAGTAAGGGTAAATTGAGGTAAGATTCTGGTGAAAATACACCCGAATTTTTTGGGGTCTGACAAGAAGGCTGATCATATAATAGTATTTGGGCTGTACCACCAATTGAAGGAGAATTCAAACAAGGAAAGCGTGCCAGTGAATACGAACAAACAAGCACAACAGGCATGGCCTTGTAGATACACTGTAATACCAGTAATCATTTGAGCCCCACTCTGCAACAATTTTGTCAAACCAGTCATAGCAACTTTCTCAGACCTGTCCCCCAAACAAAAAACCCACAAACCAAACAACTAGGAAAAAGTGTCCAAGTTCGGTTCCATGGGATTTGCATGGGAGCATTTTTTTTTTTAAACTTAAAATTCTTTTTGAGAATTCTAAAAGCAACCAACCCTATGAGTATTGTCATTCTGCTTCGAAAAAGGACAGGACTAGTACTGTACCTCGAGGTGGAAGAGACCTATCTGGTACGCCTACAAACTGATGATGAACCTTGAATTTTTTTAACTTTAAGGGACGCTTTACATGTAGGCCAAGAGTTCAAAAGCATTAGCTCTTTATTCATGAAGGATCAGTTCGGTCTTGTTGAAAGGAGCTTTGATGTTTTTGAATGCAAGGACTTGTTATTGATTTGAATTGTTACAAACTGATGATTGAATTTGATATTTGGAATTTATATTTGGAATCAGGATAACATTCTGGAACCAGCATAACATTCTTGAGCCAGCATAACATTCAGTAGCATTCAGAGAGACTGCCTTTCACTCTCCAGAGTCCTCATCCACGAATTTCATCCACATATTATTAATGTAAGATTCAATATTGGGATAACGACAATACATCTATGGTATGCTCCTTTTTTTTCACTCATTCTAGGACAAAACATACAAACATCAAACAATTGTAAAGATAGATGGTTTGCCAAAAATCCAAAGAATCCATCGAGTATTATACCAATGTAATTTAACCATTTGCCGTCAACAACTTATTTTGAGTTTTCAGTAGAGAAGTGAAGCTCTTTCTGTACACATGGGGTGGTAGGAGGTAGAGCAACCCATGTTGGATATGTACTTTAGAATTTTTAGTTTCTCAACCGCTCATAGTTAAGTCTAAAGTAGGAATTGTATTAAAACTAGGATTTCAGACCTCATTTAGGCACAGTAGAATAACTTTTGAAACTTTGAACAAAAGAAAGTTAAAGAATTCTGTTAAGTTTCATCTCCAAAAGTCCATTTGAGATTTAGATCTTCCACTAAAAAGTTATAGACAAATTTCAGAGAGGATGTTTGAAAATGTAAAAAAAAAAATCCTTTCCAACCCCTCTATGAAATTTGTCTATGACTTTTGATTGGAGGCTCAAAATCTCAAATGGATTTTTGGGGATAAAACTTAAATTTAATTTCCCAACTTTTCTTGGTTCCAATTTTTTCTTAAACACCTTTCTTATTTGCCTAAATGAGATTTGAAATCCTAGTTTTAATACAATTCCTACTTTAGACTTAACTATGAGCGGTTGAGAAACTAGAAATTCTAAAGTACATATCCAACATGGGTTGTTCTACCTCCTACCACCTCATGTGTATATAAAGCGATTTTCTTCTCCATTACAATCGCAAACATTAAATGGCTATAAAGCAAAGCAAAGTAGTGGTTGAATTCCAATCATGATTTCCACGAATTTTTTGTTCAATACTTCGAAGTTAAACTTTTGAGCTTTGATGTTTGTTTTTATACTTTGATTAAATGATAAGTTCCATAGCGTTTGACGTTGCTATTTGTGAACAGTACTGACAAGTCTCGTGTAAAGCGCCACTTGTTCATGTAGTTATTGATGGATGTAGAATGTACCACATCATTCCGTTCGAGGGAAGGTAGTAGCGCTGACTGCTATTTAATGTTATGAAAAGGAAGGCTTTGAGGTCCTTGTAGAGTGTTGTTGGAAGAGTGATAATTTTTGGTACAACGGGTCATGATTGATGGACAACATTGCATTTGAGATTTTTGACATTAAAAAGAGTCTTGATTCATGAGAAGCAAAGGAACCCTTGCCTTACTAAAGTTCAAGAAAGTTATGAGAGGCCTTAGATTAGCAAAGAGGTGTTCAAAAGTACAATGTTTACCCCTTCGTGCTCCAGTGTCCTAATTGTGGATGATGGACAAAGAAGTTCGAGGGGCTTTTTTGACCATATAAATTCTCATTCATCCAAACCAATGCTTGAATGACTTCTTCTTTTTTAATCTTTTTGTATGATGAATTTGATGAAATTGACATGAATAATATACATTTATAAAAATACAAGCAAAAGTATAAAAAAAACATCAAGAAAGGATTTAGGCACTCAAGGATTAATCCCTGAGCACCTTGGCAACCAAATATGTGAACGAATTCAGAAAGCCAAATTCACAAATGAGGAGTTATTTTCCATTCAACTAATTTTTTGTACTTTCTAGGCAAGTTTGTGTACTTTGGTGGAGAATTACAGATCTTGTATGAAGGCTATGAATGAGTAGAGCAATTGGAAATGAAATATGTCAAAATCACAAAATTTTGAGGTGCTCAAGGGTATTGAACTATATATCAAACTCAGCTATCAAGGTTGGCAAAAAATAATTTTGAAGAAAGGTGTCGAAATTTAAAGAAATTGTCTTAAATAGAGTAAAAATAGGATGGAAGAAATACAAATTTTGAAGATATATTTCTTTTTTTAAAGCATATGTTGTATTCTATTTCCAAATTTAATTAAATATTCAGCATGAAATGTTATTTCAAAAGCATTTCATAGTTTTCAATTGGGCTTAACAAGAAGGGCAACACCTGATACTTTTGATTTCATATGGATAACAAGGCGATTGTTTTGAATTCCAAGTCATAATACTCAATTCTATAAATTGAATAGTTTATAGCTTCTTTTAAGGTTTCCACATGTTTTATAGAATCTCAAGCTCTTTAGGATGAGGAAGTCAATTGGAGATGCTCGCAATCTTCATCTATTTTTTAATTTTTAATTTTTTTAGTCTTCATCTATTTTATCATCTTTTCATTCAAAGTCAATGTTCATATGTTCAGGGTTCAATATTGTGTAGTCAGACACTTGCTAAGATTTGATTATTATTCTTCCTCTCTTCTGGTAATGGAAGCACTCCCAATTTCTTTCTTCATTTGGTTTTCCAACATTGCAAGCTCTAATTCTTGGTTGTCATTGCTCCAATTTTCTCTAAAATTTGTGAATACATACTCTATGACATTTTCACAGTAATTATAATTTTTCTTTTAAATTTCTTCAAATTGTGAGGACAAGTGTAGAGCACATCTTTGTATATTCCACTCCCTCCATTTGAAATAGTGTATCCATTCGTGGTGATGATTGCTTGAGTGTGAAATGGATACACTATTTCCAAATGGAGGAAGTACAAAATTGTCCATTCCAATCAACACTTAAAAATTCCTAGTCAACCCTCATAATCTCTCAATGGGAGAAGAGTTTGTAATATGTGACTTGATAAATTTATAGTGTTGAAGGTCTTTTTGCAGATCTTATGACTACATAAATAAGGTAGAAATACTTAAAAGTATCCACTTAAGTTGATGTATATAGATGGAATCAGAGTTATTATTAGGTGTCACGTTAGGTGTTATTTTTTCTAGTAGACAAATGAAAATCATAAATTTTCAAAAGAATATACATTTCTTGAAGAATTATTATATTTTCTATGAATTTTCAGATTTTAAGTACAAAGTATTTTAAAGGTGGATGTTTGAAGCGCCTTTAGAAAGCCCTAAAATCATTCACCATAGATCCAAAACCACTCACAAAATGTACTATTATTGTGCAACCATGCTGCAACATTTGTAAAGTTGGAGATATTCCATATGGACGGTTTAAGGTTATATTTGGAACACCCAAGAGATCCCTACATCACAAAAATGTATTGGAAAGAGTGAACAAAAATGGATACAAAATAAATTACTTCATTACAAAAGAAAACCATTTCACTTTCACGACACAAATTTATAGTATTTTTCATATTTTAAAACCTCCTTTTCAAGCCCATTTCCCAATCTGGCCCAATTCTGTGAACATTGGTATAGGCTGTCAAAAAATATCTGTTTAAAAGGAAATAAAAAGGAATAAAAATTTTCAAATATCATTTTAAGCAAAAATTTTAAAAAAAAATGACGTAGCACAATATGTGCCAGATCAACCAGCTGCTGCACCTGCATTCTTGCAATTTGGAAACGCAGGGAACTCTCTGAGAATTCACGGTCTCCCAATGTCCAAAATGTCATCTAATGCTTGCAATTTCATCTACAATTAATTAGGCATTAAGGAGTTAAACAACTACAAAACAGAGGGCAAAATTTTTAGAAGTTAAAAATAAAAAATTAGGAGTTTTTGCACCCTAGGTCCGCAATGAGTGGGTACGCTCTAATCATGTCCCTAATAAGATGGGAAGTTCATGAAGCACCCACTTAAGAGCTGAATATTAATTCGGGTAAGTTAAACTTCTTGAAATATTTTTCAAGAAATTATCCCTGATTCATATTTTTGTTTCATATTTTTTGGAGCTTTGTGGAAAAAGTTACGAATTTTTGTTGTAATAATGTACTGGGTACAAAAATCATCCACTTCCTAAAAAATACAATGTTTGCGCATTTTTATTGCAATGAAAAAGGCAAAATAGACTTGTGAGTTAGAAGATGCACAAAACTAGAGCTCAATTGCTTTATGGACAATGTTTCATTTTTTAACAGATTTTTGCCGAAATCTTACTTCATTTAGGTATTCACAACGAATATACTAGAAAAAGTGAGAAAAATGTAGATGAAATCACCAAAAACTTCTCCAAGAAATTCAATATGAAATTTACTAGTATTAGATAATATTGTGGATAAAAGTATATTTATGATGAATGGATGTCCGAAATTGGGATGATTGTTTTGACTTACCTATCACTGAAGGTAAAGGTAGCCCAAGTAGAAAGAAAGATAGAAAAATAAAAACACTTAGTGCCCCAATGTTTAGAATCTGAACAATGAATAGAGAGGTTCCAAGGGCTCTTATTACCACAAAATTTCTCATCATCCAAACCAAAGTTTGATTTTTTTTTTAATCACACTTCTTGTATGTTGAATAAATTTTAAAGCAAAAATATGCACAAATCCAAGAAAGGATTCAAGTGGGGCTATTTTTTGGGCAAAAGAATACATGATTGCACCTCCAAAAAATTATTTGGCTAAAAAAATGGTGACAAACAATGAAGTTTTTTACTAGAAAACTTCAAATTAAAAAAAAATCTTCGATGAAATTTCTAGATTGTAGATGAAATGGAATTATGGATATGTCATATTTAATGTCATATTTTCTTTTCAATAGGTGAATGGATGTTGAAATTTGGAGCACCACTATAGCATTTAACATTGCCACTTTAATACTTCATAAAACATGAAAAGACCCTAGCATTAGGGGATTCAGGGGCCTTGGAGTGCCGTTCTAGGCCCATTCTCAAATCTGATCAAATTCTGTGAACAATGGTATGGGTTGTTAGAATTATATTTTTTTTCAAAAAAATAAAATAAATAATAAATAATAAATATATTTTTTTGCCATATATTATTTGACGTGGCAGTTGTTGTGCCACATCAGCCAGCTGCTACAACTGCGTTTCCACAGTTTGAGAATGCAGGGGAACTTGTTGCCCTCCAAGGCCCCCGAATAGCCTCTAATGATTCAAGCGCTAAGGGATTAAACACTATTTATAGACCTCCCACCTTAAAAGCATTACCACTAGGCTCACCACTCCAAGCTTGCCGTGCCTGTCCAGAAAAAAACGGCTCTACACTGGCACCCTTTTACAGGGCTTACAAGTTGTGCCATTTCTCCCGTCACTCCCACATTTGCTCAACAACGAAGGGCCTTTGTAGCAAACAATTTTACATTCACTTGGTCAACTTTGACTATAGCATTAGTGGAAGATGTGGAGGCTAGTAAGAGGTGTGGGAAGAAAGGATGAAAACTTTAGTAAGGACTATAAAGGGTGGTTGGTATGGGGCATTAGGGCTTGTGTGCACCGCCACATCTCAAGAGGCAATAAGTGCCTCACCACTTCTTGATGCCATGGTCAAATTGAGTGCAACTAGTGGCATTGCTCTTAGAGCAGTTCCACCGCTTCAACATGAAGAAAGAAATATGATAGGTTTTTTGCAGAATAAAATTGTGGGCCAAATTGCAATAGCATCTCCACTTCTTCCAGAGCAGTCACAGTGCAATCCACTCTTCACCCCTCGACAACATTGTATCCAACATGTTTTACATCATCAAAGACATCATGTGAAAGATAATGATTCTTCCATAATCAAATGGTTTGAGTTATTGTGTGAGCTCTAGCATGGTCTCAGAAGACCTCAACAATCAAGTGGAACCACCCATTCCTGACCAGGGATCAATTCCCGACCTAGAGGTGCCCCTATTTGTAATCACAACTTAGAACATGTTTTTTACTCTTTTTTAAGGTTGGGACCAATAAGATCATGACATATGTCCTAAAGTATGCAAAAAGTAGCAAAAAAAAATGAAGTATGAAGCTAGTTTTTGAGTGACTGGAATTGGAAGACTCAAGTGATCGGCTTTGCATTCGGAACACTTTTTGGCTCCCAAAATTCACAGTAATTCCAATTTTGGGAAGAAAATTACGGAAAATTATCAGTCCCAATGTTTCTTATCTTCCTACATGGGGAAAAAATTTCATCACTCATTTTGCTCATCATCTTTTCCAAAATCCCTTAAGTGATCAGCTATGGATGCCTCCACCTTAGCATGGATAGAGCCGATTGTAGTGTTGCATAAGAAAATCAGAAAGCCATAGCAATGATGCATCCAAGCTCTGATAAAATTGTCGTGTTTCTTGCTATAGTCGTGGTCACATACCTCTTGCTGTTAGCGGTGCCGGGAGTTGCTCTTCTGCGCAACTGAATGAACCCTGAGTGACGGAATTCAGTAAGGTAGATCAACCTATTACCACCCTGATTTGCAATTTGACTATCTTGGGGCTAATTCCATGAGAGACATATATTTTTCAGAGGTGTGCGCATGTTTCATGAATCGAACCCAAGTGAAATTATAATTTTTTGATCAAAATTGTAATTTCTGTGAATTTTTGAAGTGTTTTACTAAAGCACCCGTGACTAGGGTCATAAACGCCCTAATAACAACCCATAACCACCTTCTTATGTCCCTATAAGCATCTAGGTATTCACCAATCAGCTATTGCCACATTACCCTAAATGACATAAATGCACTGATTTTGTCAGATTTCCAGATAGAATTGGCTCACTTCTTGACAGATTTGGATGGTGGAATGGGTGGAAATGGGGCCAAAAACAGGGTGGCGGAAATGGGTTGGAGACGGAATTAGGCTGGTCTACCTTATTCACAGGTAGCATGATCCTGGACAAAGAGATTCTAACTAAAAATAGAACCATCAATGGTTCAAGAATTTTTTTTTTTTTTTTTTTTAAACAATGATTCAAGATTACAAGCCAGTGATTCATTCCTTTGTTTTCAATGTTTTTCTTTGTTTGTTATTGCAACAACGTCACTTTTTGTAGGGACCCAATTTTCTAGGCAACTAATAACTGCAGTAGGCTTGCTGCAGTGAGACCAGGTCAGCCTAGATCTGATTTTTGTGGCTTTGCATTGTAGTAACATAATCCATTGGTTGCGGACTGATACTTTTGTCATGGCCAATTGATTGAAATGCTCTTGGAAGACTTTCTGTTGGCTTATCAAATCCAAGGGAAGGGCTTCAGATTACAGTTGTATGTGGAGCCAAGTTCAATGACACAATGGGAGCACGCAAAAAATGCGAGCACACAAAAAATGCAAGCATACATTAGTTTTTTTTAAAACAAATGAAACCCAATTTCGTTGCAAAGGTAAAATAATTCAAACCACTGGTCTGGTGGGAAACCAAAACGACACAGACCAGATTGACTCATAAGACAGAACGGACTGACAAAGGAACAAAGACAAAAGCCATCATTGAAAGTGCTTATAAGGTAGACAAGCCTATTACCACCCTGATTTGCAATTGAGTATATTGGGGCCAATTCCAAGAAGGGCATGTATTTTTCAGAGGTGTGCGCTTGTTTCGCAAATCAAACCCAAGTGGAATTATAATTTTTGAATCAAAATTGTAATTTCTGTGAATTTTTGAAGTGTCAACCCTAAAATTACAAAACCACTTGTAGACTGGAGTCATAAACATCATACCAACAACCCATAACCACCCTTCCATGTATCTATTAGCACGTAAGTATGGACCAATGAAAAATTGACACATTAGTCTTGGTGATATCAATGCTCTGATTTTGTCAAGAAAGTGAGCGGAGTTGGATGAGTGTAGTGATGGAAATGGGGCCAAAACTAGGATGGCGGAATTAGGAAGCTGGCGGCTTTAGGCTAGTTTACCTTAGTCTCTGTTTCATTTGTGTTTCAAATAAAAGAGGAACAAGAAAAAATACTTATAAAGTATACAACCATAATATAGGTATTTATAACGTACACAAAATAGTGAAACTTGGTTGCCCTACACTAATTTCTTGATAGTCCACATTGTATGAATATTCAATGCTTTTGTACAATGATGCATTCAATCCAAAACCATGTGTATGGCATAGATTAGTGCACCAATTCAAAGTCCGGTTTAAAAAGTTACGTGCGCCTCTATGTGGAGAAACAATGAGCCATGAGGTAATTTATCTCAGCTAAGGCAACCTAATTGATAAGGCAATCTAATTTTATTATTTTGTGTACGCATCTTATAATCATGAAAGGTTTCTATAATGTAAACACTTATAACATAAGTGTATAGATCCACTTATACTTATATGCTTATGATTCAAGTCTCATTTTTCTTATGGACAACATTAAAGTTTGTGCATCTATTATCAATACTTTCCAAAATGAAACACCTGCCTTTGGACCAAAAAGTGACATTTTTCCTAGATGTTGATTACGAGAGATGTACATAATCAAAATATGAAAGCCTATAATAACCTATTGTTGGTTTTGACTTTTGAGTACACCTAAGGAGAGTACTTTTGAAAACTCATTTCTTACTCATATAGAGTCCAAATAATACATGCTAAAAGTGCATTGAAATACTCTTTCAATTGCCAATAAGATCAAATAAAAATAGTTGTACCTTTATTTAGTTGCAAATAAGGTGGGTTACAAGTCCTTAATTCCTCAAAGTATATTTATGAACATTTAGATTTTAATGTACACGACGATGTGTCATAGAGTGCAACTTTGAATAATAGTTTAATCCTTAAATGACATTTGCTTGCTTTGAAAGCAATCCATAGGAAATCATAAATCTCCTCAAAGTTGAGGCATGGATTTTGGCGCTTCCTTTTGGTTTAGACAATCTAAGAATGTAAAATCAAAAAAATAAACAATAACAAGAGGAAAAACATGCAATTGAAAATTTGATGTAGTGGCAAGGCTCCTCCATGATTAGAAAAGATGTTTTGGAAACCAAGGGCTCCATAATATTCCACCCTACTGTTCAAATTATAAAAGAGGAAGTGTGCATTTGATACCTTGTCTTTTAGTGAGTTGACTAAGCCCCACGTAACTCGAAACAACTCATCAAGTCTTCTATATTGTGAAATTTTTCCTAAAAATCTAACCCAAAGAGCAAATGCTGACGTTTAAGAGTTAATGATGAACACTAGTTCAGAGGGCAAGCTATAGTACTAAACATCACAATATTTGAGGGCTTATAATATGCTCTATACGATATGTGCGGAATATATTTACTTTTTATCCTATGGGATAAATACAAATTTGATCATAATGTTCCTAAGCTTACATAATTTGCAAGTTGGTTCATTGAGTAAGGTGGAGCCATCCACCACCAACCAAGACCTCCTCGGCAATCTATAAGGTACTAGAAATTCAAAGGAGCTGGGACCAATTTCCAACCATTAATTCACCATTAGTTCTTGGAGTGCCATCACGACACATTGCCTTCATGAAGTAATCTCTGAACAAGCGGTTATGGAATACCCTAGACATTGGTTATAAGTTCGGACCAACTTTTGGGCTTCTAAAATTCATAGTAATTCAATTCTAAGAATAAAATTATCCAATAAATTGTTGTCTTTGTGATTTCTATCTTTTTAAACAGGAAAAATTTGCATCGCCATAATACAACTCCAGATCTTGAGCGAAATTGCTTTAGTAATTGGTTAAGAGTGGCTCCACCTTAGGGCCACTTACATCTCAAGGTTGGATCAATTTGTTGTGTCATAGGCCAAGAATCCTCACTTATGATCAACCAAAATACTGAAATCAGTCTCAACCCCTTTACATCTAGAGGCCAGGCCAATTTTGTGGAATGCATTTTTTATTTAAAAAAGACATGATCTAATATAGTGCAAGCTTACTAAATTGGATGCATAAAAAATGGAAGGCCAATTCTTGGCCTCGGGGTCAATGTCAGATTTCAATTAAAAAAATTGTTTTTATAGATTATCACTTTTATAAAAAAAAAAATTTAACAAATCACTGGATTACTATTGGATTTTTTGCAATCGGCTTCATGGAAAATGGGCCTAGCCTCTAGGTGTAAAGTGGCCCTGAAAATTTCAACCCTTTACTCTTTTTTTTGTAGGATTTATTGAATCTTCTTGGCCTCAAGACCTTTACATATGGGAGAATTGGCCCCTGTTATAATCTTATTCTAACGGATAGTTGAGGCCGGCCTCCAGGCCAAAAAGAACTGAAATTTTGTGCAATTGGCTTGAAGGAGAATTGGCCTGGCCACTAGGTGTAAAGCATCTCTTAGTGCATATAAAGTCCATGCAACAATACGTAGTTCATTCATTTAGTTATAAATTATTTATACAAATTTGTACAAATTTTCCATTATTAAGGTGGACCAGCCCATGATCGCTTGCTTTGCAATTCTATGGTTTACTATTTGGCCTCAATTGCATTCATTGTGCCATCCAAATGTGGCTAGAAAGTATTCTAAACTTGTTAAGATTATGACAAAATATAACAAGATTCTAGCTTCAATGTCAATATGGGATAACGCGTCAGCCTTTGATTGGTGGATTCTTAAGTGCCAATAGATACATAGAAGGACGGTTATGGGTTGTTGTAAGGGTGTTTATATCACCACTCTACGTACAATTTTGTAATTTCACTCTAATTATTACTTCAAAAATTCATAGAAATTACAGTTTTGATCGGAAAATTATAATTCCACTTGGGTTTGATTTGTGAAACAAACGCACACCTTTGAAAAATTTGTGCCCCTCTTGGAGTTGATCCCAAGATAGTTAGATTGCAAATCAGGGTGGTAATAGGTTGTTCTACCTTAAGGTAGGAGGCTCAAACTCCGACCGGGCATTAAAAGCAAACATGACTCAGAGGTACATTTTGCTTTCTTCAATGTACAAAATACGCACATTTCTTGAGGTGGTCGCTTTTGATGACTACAAATGACCACTTTTTTCCAACTTCAAAAATTTGTAACTAATTCCACAAAGGTCCAAAAAATATGAAACGACTTGGGTTAGATGTCAATTCCACTTGCCTTTCAAGGAAAATTTACTGAAAAGTATTTCAAAATGTTTTACCTCCCCAAAATTTAGTTTCAGCGCTTAGATGGATGCTTTATGGGTCTCCTACCTTAGTTGTCCTGTGAAACTTGAACTTGGAATTGAAGCCAGGGTGGGTTTCATTTGCCAGACAGTATGTACAGTAGTACAGTAGTACCGTACTGTACACCACAGAAATGAAGACCTCAGGCAATTGACGGCACTGTTTACTTGACTGCAATGGTCTATTGTTGTCCATTGCGTACAGTACATAAGTTAGTCAGGTATTCGACTAATTTGGGTAAACTAAGCCATCTAATTGTAGTCCATTTCTGCTGCTATGTACCAATATTGTACATTTCACATTTCAAAATTTGAACAGAATTGTGACACAAATATTGGGAGGTTGACTTGCCTTACTCCAAATCATCCCTTTTTGAACTCATCTATCTATTACATTAAGTACGGAATTAGATGGCCTGCTTTACCGGAATTCGTTGAATACCTGACTACGTACCAATATTTTGCATTTCAAAATTTAAAATTTGAATAGAATTGTGACACAAATATTGGGAGGTTGATTTGCCTTACTCCAAATCATCCCTTCTTGAACTCATCTATCTATTACATTAAGTATGCAATGTCACGACCCTATCATGACCCGTTGTCACAAACATGGTCACATTTTCATTCCAAATGTTTTTCATCCTATCATGCAGAATGTTTTTCATCCGTATTTGTAAGACTTCAGTTGTCTACCCATTTCATATTCTCAAAAGTTTAATGTCTTAAATCATCCCTTTCCAGACTCATGGTTAGTAAGTTTATTTGTAATGTCGATAGCTAAATATCACAATTGAGAAACAGATGATATAATAGAACCTCTTTTAGTGCATAGTGTGGGGACTATGCAGTAAGAGAGGTTTATGCAGTTGGAGAGGTTCTATATTCAACTCTAGCTAATGTGGCCGCTCACTATGGAGCTTCCAACTATTATTCACAAATAAATGCTTCAAAGTACAACCTCCCTTACTGCATATTATGCACTAAGAGAGTACGCACTAAGAGAGGTTCTACTATACTAAGTACATGCATACTTTTGAATATAGTGCCTACTATGGATGGTTCAAGTGCATCAGACTTTCCGAATGTCATTGAAATGAAGTCTGCAACATTTTATTTGTGCCAATATTTTCATTTTAAATTCCAATTTGATTAACCCCTAAAGGTCCATTGTCCCTTAGGGGGACAAATGGGATTTCAGGCAGATACCTACGAGCTGAAATTTTCTTGTGATTTTCCAAAACTTTTTTGGAAGACAGAAAAATTGCTAAGCTTTGTGGGAATATAATTCTTTTTTCAATCGGTGCCCCCCCCCAAAAAAATTTGCATTTTTAAAAAAAAAAAAATTCTTCTTTCTTATAGATTATATTTTTGTCTATTTGGGAAGCTTTAATTCATTTCATTTGGATTTGTTATGAGAAAGTCATGGACAATCTTGTTTTCGAGCACTTAGAGCATCTTCTTGAAAAAATAATTTGTAGGATTCATTTCTGAATGCAAGTTTAACAATTTTTCAAAAAAAAAATCCCATAAGGTTTAGTTTTTTTCTTTGGACAATCTCACCATTGGGATTAGTTCTTTTTAATTCCATTTAAAAGATATTAATATTTTAGAATTTCTTTCTATCTTGTACCTACTTCTACTTAAAAAAATTTTAATAATGAAAATTAAGTTTTTTTGGATTTTTTTTTCCTAGACTCTCAACTCAGTTCTCTACTATAAAGATTTAAAGCTCAAAACTCTATAGTGCAAAACATTTAAGTTAAAAATGTTCAAATTCATAAAATCTAGTTGTACAATGTGTTGAAAAACTTGTTTTTTTTCACTTCAAACGCTAATATCTTGCAATCTATGCGGTCATAAATTTTGAAAATTTTTCTACACATTTTCGTACTAGTTTGGTGTAAGATCCTGTGGTTAGATGTGCAAAAAAAAACAATTTTCAAAGTTTTTTACTCTTACCTATAGAAATGGCAGTTTTGAGTGTTTTGTTTGGCATAAAAAAGGCCTTGGCCTTTAGGGGTTAAATGCGCAAAAACCAATGAGGGTTACCGGTTGACAGAAAAGCCACCACTTAACTTAAACATGGGCCCAAGCCTTCCACTCTTTCAACAAACAGAGCCTTATGGTGTGGACTTATGCTTAGTTACCCCCTTTAGGATGTTTTGAAATGGCATACATGAGCAAATTTCAACGTATTTTGAAGGATATGATGTACAACCACTATTTGATAACCCTAGATCACATGTTTTTGAGGTGGAATTATTACAGAGGAACCGCTTATAAGTATGCTTCGCCATTCTAAAATCAAAAGTGGTTTTGAGGAAAATAAACTCTGGCAAGAAATTTGTGGCTACGGATGGGTGATGGGTGATGGGTGCTCTATGTACAAAGATTATACTATACAAAGCCAGAGAAGAATGAAAAGTGAACATCAAATTATTTGTCAAACAACCTCACATGCTTGGTCTAACATGTCTGCACCGGTTGCGAGTAATGTATGGACTAGAAGTACCAATTGCCAAGCACCTTCCGTAGCTGCTATTTCTTTCCAAGAGTGACTAAATTATAAACAATTACTAAAGTGCCTTGTTGCATTGTTGCAAATCTTCATCATAAAGTTTGAGGAAGTGGATTAAAGAATCCAAGATAAACCAGCCTCCTAACACACATCCTAAATGATTAATGTAAATCAAACTTGCTACAAAAAACTAAGAGATTCAAAAACCTCGCTTGTTATCGGAAAAAAAGAATTCAAAACGTAGCTTCTTACAATAATACAAAATTAATCCAAACCTTTGACTTGTTCCAAAAAAGGAAAAAATATTAAGAACCTAGGTTGTATAAAAGAAACAAAGAGCAAAATAGCTTATTACAAAAATACAAAATGAATCAAAGACACTATATTCTTCCAAAAAAAATTGAATCCTATTTGCTCATTCTCATGTACTCTTGTAGTTTGAATTTTTTCTAAACAACATGGCTGCTCCCTTTTCAGGGGTTACAACGATACCCATTCCCCAAAAAATGCAAATTACAATCAATATTCTAAAAGATCCTATTCGCTCATTCACATATAATCTTGTAGTTTGAATTTTTTCTAGACAGCATGGCTGCTCCCTTTTCAAGAGAAACAATGATATCCATTCCAAAAAAATTCAAAGCACAACATTAGAAGAATCCAGTTGTAAGATATAGGGGAGAGAGGTTGTTTTTATAATGAAATCCATAATTCAGCATGAATCCTCAAAAGATATGGGGCAATTTGAAGATAAGAGCTTGACCGCTCATTGTACAGACAGAGGAATTGTGTTCAATGTAGAACTTCAAATCTAATTTAGGCATAGTAGAATAATTATTTTCAAAAAACTTTGAACTAAAAAAAGTTAGAAAATCAAGTTAAATTTCATTTCCAAAAATCCATTTGTGATTTTGAGTCTTTAATCAAAGGTTATGAACAAAATTCAGAGAGGATGTTTGAAAATGTATAAAAAATTGTCCTTTCAAACCCCTCCTAATTTTGTCCATAACTTTTTATTGGAATCTATAAATTTCAAATAGATTTTTATATATGAAAGTTAGCATGATTTTCCAACCTTTTTGAGTTCAAAGTTTTTGAAAAAAATTATTGTATTGTGCCAAAATTAAGTCTAAAGTTCTATATTGAATACAATTCCTACCTAGAGTATTTTGTTTCATTTTGGTTTAGTATTTTTTTTTGGTTTTTTTTTTTCTGCTTTTCTATTGAATTTTAATTTCATTTTTCTACTTTGTTGTATTTTTGTTTCTATTCTATCACCATTTTATCGTTTGCCTAATTTGGTTACTTTACCAAAATAATTTTGCTTAAAGTAATTTTAGTTTAGGACCCCTATTTCCCCCCTAAAATTTTCCTTTGTTTTCTCGGAAACTCTCAACATTTCCATTGTTATCTAATGAGACTCTCTAATTGATAGTTATAGTTTAATATGGAGTACTAATACTTTTGGATTTGTAAATTCACGCACTTTGTTTATAATTTCCATTTTCTAAAAGGTGAAGCAAAATGGTGGTTTAGGACATCTACAAAAAGTATTGTTGGATTTCAATTGGGTGCACCAAGCATGTGAATTAGAAGCAAATATGTGACTGGATGAAATTTCTTCCTTTTCAAATTTCCATTACCTTATAAAAAAGTCCATCATAAAACTCAGGCCACCACTCAGGCAAGTGGATTGAAAAATCCAAGACAAACCGGAACACCCTCTACAACGTAGTAGAGCATATAGGATAACTATTCCTAACTGCTCTTGTCGATAGCTAAAGATGTATGCGTACTTCCCAAGTACAGTACGTCTGACACGAAGTCTTCTATAGGAAAGAGCTTGTATTCATTAAGAATACGTAGAACATATTCTTTACTTAGGCATAGTTTCTGCCCTTCTGTTTATTTATTTATTTTATTTATTTAAATATCATAATTTGCTTCACAACTTTGCCAAGATATTTATAATTTCATGTTTTACCCAATATGTAAGGGAACCATCACAAAAATGCAAAAAAAACCAAGAACCAAACATGGTCTCCACATCCTAAAAGAGGTTAAAGTTAAGCTTACCCCTCCACCCTTGATTAACTCAACCCCCTCCATGCTATCAACGTGGCTGGTGTCTTTCCACAGAAGCAGCAACAACAATTCCCAATGCCCCAACTAACCAACACAATCCAACAAATTATGACTCCACGTCTCCAAATACACAAGTCCAAACAACAAACACTGCCCACGACATTTCCAACCCCATGACTGCAAAAATATTCAAAAACTAACAACAAAAAGGCTCCACTTGATATTCATGGTCAAGAAAAAGTCACCCTTACGTGAGTTTAAAAACCATTGCCCATGACTTATCATGGGGTGAATGAACAGAACCATTCATCCGCTTCAGGTCTCATCGAACGCGCGGCTTCTCATCCATCCCAGACTGGTTGCGGCCCTGTTGGCCTGTTTATGACGGCCGAGCTCGGTCGTCTCTCGCAGCTCCAACGCAGCAGCCGAGCAACGTCCGCGAAAGACGGAGAGCTTATTTTTTGATTGAAGCTTCGTTTGCTTGCTACAAACTCTGTCATGAGATCGAATGACTGAATCAATGCCCGTGGAAGCAAATATAGCGGAGGGGACAAGAGTCCTATCGTTGTTGCGATGGCTCTCATGGAGCTTGTCCTGGCTAGCTCGTCCTCATTAAATGGCTTAAGTGTGTGAGCTAGTGCTTGACGATTCGGAATGGTGGTCGGTATTGATTACGCCGAGTACTGCCGAGGTTGGTGGCGTTATGCAGTTGGTGGTCGATGTGAAGTACCTACGCGGGTCAGTTGCCCATCCAAAATTGGAGCGTGTTCGCGTTGAATGTGATAGTCACGAGAATTTGCTTGTCGAAAGTAACAATCTTGGGAGTGTGAGATCATCTTGGGTTGCGCGGATGTGTGGGTTGGGAGTCCGAGTTCTTGAGGTTCAGTGTCCTGACATTAATTAGTCAGTACGAGGATTTTGACGTCGATCGCAAACGGGAGGGGGGAGAAGCACATTCAAGACGTGGATCAATTGAGAGTGTGGACAGCGAAAGGAAATGACTGTTTAACTTGCCAGCGATCGGAGTCTCTGGCGATGTGACGGGACAGACTCAGTCATTATTAACTGTAGTAGCGCTATTGTTGTGCCCATTGCTGTCCCCATTGTCGTGGCAATTGTTGTGGCAATTCGGGAGGCGGTTGTTGTGAGGATTTGCTGTGGCATTTATTTGGAGTGGCAATTGAGTGGCAATTTATGTAGCGATTGGTATGCCTGGCGAGATTGTGAGAAGGTTTGTGAGCAATGGGTGCGGAGGCGGCGTTGGTGCATCCACCGCGGCAGCCAAGAACGCCCAGCAGGTTGTCCAATTGCGGGGAGATGGTTTCCGAGTCGGTGTTGGAGCAACTGGAGATGGAGTTGCGTCTGGAAAGCGACACCGTTCTTTCCGAGAGCCGTATTCCATCGCCAGGCGGGCGCAAGCTTCTCGTGGGGATGAAACTGAACGCCACTTGCCGGGAAATGCTGGCATGGACCATACTGGATCTGGCCAAGCCTGGTGATCATATTATTGCGTTCCATGTCTCGGCGTTCTCAATCTATTCAGGTACTCGCAATTCAAAAACCTCACTCAATTGCATCTTCTTCACCTCACACGACAGATTTTCTTGGTCTCAACATCTTCGTGTCAAGACCTAATGTAGCAGAGAATCTCGCACTTGGAAACCAAACGGATTGACTGTTGTACAAGTAGTTTTGATCTATCAAGGTTGGGCGACATCGCAGTGCAGTCGTCTCCTAATGTATCGGTAGTGGCCAAAGTTGAAAGTCATCGTAGTGTTTTGGAAGCTGCTAAGTCCCAGCATCTTTGTCCCAAGACCCAATGTAGCAGAGATTCTCGCACCTGGAAACCGAACAATTTGACTATTGTACAGGTGTTTTTTGATCGATCAAGGTTGGGCGAAATTGCTGTATAGTCGTCGTAATGGGATTTTGGCCAAAGTTGGAAGTCATGGTAGTGTTCTGGAAGTTGCCAAGGCGCAACATCGTCGTCCCGTAATGTAGCAGAGAATCTCGCACCTGGAAACCAAACACGCACGAGAGGCTCTGTCGCTGTAGCACTGGCTTGCTTTCGGAGTAAGCCAGCCATTCAAACTTCACCAGGGTAGAGTAACTTCTGTCGATGCAAGGCGTGCTAACAATTTGACTATTGTGCAAACAGTTTTGATCTATCAAAGTTGGAGCAAAATCGCAATACAGTCGTCGTCGTAGTTAGATTTTTTGGACAAATTTGGAACTCATAGAAGTGTTCTGGAAGCTGCCAAGTCCCAACATCTTTGTCCCAAGACCTAGTGCAGGAGAGAATCCTGCACACGGAAACCAAAACAAACCAGCAACTACCGGTACATTCGGAGAGACTCTGTCCTGTAGCACTGACTGGCTTTTGGAGTAAGTAGCTATTCAAATTTCCTCAAGGTAGCTTCTGTCCATGCAAGGCCTCCCCCTTCGGTCCAGAGCCAACAGATTGACTATCGTTCCAATAGTTTTGATCTATCAAGGTTGGGCGGAATCCCAGTACAGCCATCGTCATGGGATTTGGGCCAATGTTGGAAGTCGTAAGTTAAGTTGGTACTGTAGTGTTCTGGAAGAAGCCAATTCTCGCAACTGCTGCTTTCGAGAAGTCAACACCAATCCTTATTGTGGTATGGAGTACAATTTTAGAGCATGCTGCTTCTCTAGCTATTCCTTCTTTCCACTCAGTTGCGTCGTGTGCGTGATTTTCGTCGATCTTTAAACAGCATTCTTGACAGCAGGGTCAATTCGCAAGCAGAAGTGTCTGTAGGATGGATTAGGGACTGTATCAAATGCCGAAATGGGTTAGGGGATGCATTTAGACTTGGAAGCCAGCCCATTGATCTTGGCCTTTGAGCTATAGGTCGTATAGGACCGTGCTTGTCACTGTATTGTGCACGAGAATTCCCTGCGGATGGTAATGCCGGTATTCAGGTATACAGTGAAACAGTCATGCTTTTAAATAGGTTTTGCTTCCAGCTGTTGAACAGCCATGTCAACGTCCTATTTTAGATCAAGCCGGCCTGCCGGGAGCTTGTCTGCGAGAAGGTGTTAGTGGACATCTAGTGCTGTAGAGCTTGGCCTCTACTGCAGTCATGCAATACAGATTCCCTGCATCTTTGCACATTCCCTGCCAAACTGGGGTTGTTTTAGGCCTCCTAGAAAAAAAATTTGCAGTTAGAGGGAGTGGTTTGAAGGTCTACTGGTCATACTCTAAGTGGTATGATTTGTTGAGCACCCAATCCTCACTTGAATGTTGCTCGTTTTTTCTCATTCAAATCATTATTGACTATTTTTAGAAGAATTTCTTTGCCTTCTATAGAAAATTAGGAACCCTGCTAGTGAGGTGTTTGTGTCAGTATCCTCTTTCAAAAACCCTGCACAAATAATATTTAAGCAGATACCATCCTCTCGTGAACTATCATAGAAGGACTAATGAAGGAAACCTCTAGGTTATAGAGTGTTGTCCTAACAGAAAAAGGAGAGCAAACGGTGTTTATGGAGCCGATCAAAAACCCAAATTGCGGTCTATTTGTGTCATTTCCAATTGTGCGCTCTGTTTCTTCCACCTCAGAATTGAGGTCTACGCTGTCCGAATGAATTGTGAAGCTGAAGCGTTTATTTGAAACTGTTGTGCCTGACAGTGACGACAGCCGGGGAGTGTGAGGAGCATTTTGAGCAGCTTGCAAACACTCTTCGAGGATTTCTTACAATCTACGAGGGCCTCTGCATTCTGAAACAAGTGCGTCTTGACTGTCATTCTTGCAACCAAACACTTAACATCGTAGCAACCGTGGCATTGCCGAGGTTTTCTCTTCTTGTCAAAATAAAATGTTCATTTTGGGGTCCGAAACAAGTGAATCTCACAGGCATTTGTGTCATTATGTCTACTTCCACCCGGCATCAAGGATAGCATTTGCTATCTGCATTCTTTCGGGATAGTTAGTAGAATTACTCTTCATTCACACTGGTCTTCGCACTTAACTGATAGTACTAGTTTCTCCAAATCACAGATAAAGTTGGAGGTGGAGATCCTGCCTGGAATCCAGGTGAAAAGGGTTCTGGTGGATTTTGCAAAGAGTCACAAAACTTGCAAGCTCATTCTGGGCTCCAACAAACACTTCACCGCTAGGTACTAGCCACTTTACCACTCTCCTTGTCTATGGTCGTGCAGGACTGCAATGACCTTTGATTTTGTTTGCAACTACACTGATTTATCCTATTAGTGTGTGTTACAGGCATGGTTGTAACTTTTTTTATGAGAGACGATTGTTTTTACCCATTATGGGTGTGCAAGGGCTATTCGTGTTGAAGAACCATCCAAATATCAATAGTGAAAATATTTCTCCCTTGTATGACCATGTCTAAGTTCATTTTGTAACATGCCCTAATCGGACAAATCAGTGTACAGAGATCCGTGAAATTAATTTGGACTACAATAATTCTGAAGATTGTGGATCCATGTGAGCTTAGAATCTTTGTATGAATCAAATGGATTTTGTATTCACCTTGGTTACACTAATAGTCTCCTACTATCTGCACCTTCAAAATTCTATAATTACTTCATTGTGTCCCCCAAAACAACCTAACCACTTTCATCTTGCTTCACAAGCATTTTCCAATGTACAAAATAATTTCATCATTTTTCTCTTGCATGCCCATGTTGCTACTGAGCTTATGAGGTCGGATTTAACTGGAGTCCCTCTTAATGGCCTTCTTGTCTCTGGGGAATCATCAGGGTGTGTTGGATACACTTGAGGGCGTGTACTATTGTTGACCTTGCATTGTGTATCATGCAGGAGAAATAAGTCACTTGGCAGATACTGTCTCAGGCGGCTGCCGTACACATGCTCAGTTGTGATCCTCCAGCATGGTGAAACTATTCTCGACGAAAACGGAAAGCTTAGTGGCACAGACTTCACAAGTAAACATACCCATCATCATACCCTAGTCCATTATATTTCCCTAAGTATTGAAACATTTCTCTGGATTGGCACTCTTTTTTGTAATACAATCTGTGTTTTCATCTATGTGGTTGCACTCTATTCATTTTGTTGCAACAATAATCACGCATTTGCATAAAATGTTGTTTTTCTGAACCAAAAAGGAGAGTTTGACAAAATGGTGATTTTAGATTTTGCGCTTTGGCAAAATTTCGCCACTGAAAACACACTGCCCTAGTCACATTGCACACTATCCAGTGACACTATTGAGAAGAGTAGTGCCAATGTTATGAAACAGTCGGAACATCTTGTCAGGGCTCCATTGCAAGCTCAGTTCTTCTCCAGTGCTAATCAACATTCTTTGAATACAGTTCTCAAATTAGAGCTTATGCTCATTTATGCGAAGTAGACCATTTATGCATAATTGGTGTGATTCCAAGTGTCAAATATCTGAGAGCTGCAAAATATCCTGCCTGCCGTCGGCTTTTTAGTATGAGGAGCGTGTTTGCCTTGCTGAATAATGTTACGGGGTGTCTAGAAAGGTGTCAATTTTTGTGAATTTTCACCAATTTTACGATTTTAATGTTCTTAATAATCTTCATGGCTTGGTTCAGGAATAGGAGCAGGAGTGATGAAGACGATACGGAGGAGCATGAAGAGTTTTGGAAGGAGCAAGAAGGAGAGAAATGGTGGGTCTTATGATGGTTTGGATGGGCTGCCGAGGGCAAGTGAAGCCTCACACTTCACCTATTCGGAGAGCATGGGGTACACCGAGCACAGTGCTGAACTTGAGAAATGCTATTTCTCTGATTCGTCTCTGTTTCATTCCTCTCTGTTTCGGGAGTTGGATTTCGATCCAAGCCCGAAAACCGAAACCCAGAGGTCTGACATGTTCCTTCTTGAAGGTCCCAATGGTTCAGACGTACTTTCCACGGAGTCTGGGTCTTCCACCTCCGCTGAAAACCTCGACATTCCTGGATGGCCCCTCATGCACCATACCATTGGTTTAGACAAAGTGAAACCTGTTTTAGAATGCTTTTCTCCTGAGACAGAATTAGCGCTTGTGCCATATCGTGATTCCTCAGAAAAGGCGAAGCCTGCTCCTCGTCCATCACTAGGCCTCTCTGTGGAAAAGAGGAAGCCTGCTCCAACTCCAATACATCGGCTTTCAGTTGAAAAGGTGAATTTCTAAACATCCACCTATTGTTAGGTTCAAAACATTCATGTTACTCTAGTAGCACTTCAGATCAGTATTCAGATAATGACAAGTTAAGCTTGACTTGTGAGCAAGTTAACAAGAATGACACTAACAGTAACATCGTGTTAACACCATTTGCATTCCATTAATCCTTAAAGGTTGGCTTAAAGAATAGTGCATGTGTTGATCGAAGAATAAATAGAAGTGATCAAATGGAAGTGACCATATGAAGCACTTTATGAAAGATTTTAGGTCCTCTTGCTGCAAGGTGTTTTTGAGTTGTTACTCACATGAACCTTATCATATTTCATCCATCCAAGTATCGTTGGATTCTCCCAAATCGTCCCAACAATCCCAAGCACTAGGTCGAAGGAAAAAGGATAAAGTATAAGCCTTTAAATCTTACTCAAAAGCATTCAGAACTCAAAAGTGAAACACAGACTATTCGGTGATAGATTCTCCCTTTCTGAATGGACAAAATCGTTGAATTGTTACAAAGTACCTGCATCCTTTTAGGTGCATAATATTTTTTTTCATCCACATTGTGCATGATTCATCTATGCCCATAGGAGTAATCGCTTCACCATTTCATCGGTTTCTCTATTGTCCAATTACTAGGTTAGTTTTAACACTTCTGTTGAAACTGTTGAAATACAAGAGTTTCATTTCATCCTTCAGTAATTCAATTTTTGTACAAATAATGTGACACTGATAAATTAGGATCACAAGCACTAATCGGACAAGTCAATGTACAGTACACTACAACAGGCTCTGTCCTTGTCGCACGCTGTCTTGCTGACAAGAGGCTCTGTCCCTGTCGCACACTTTCTTGCTAACAAATCGGCTTTGTCCTTGTTGCACTTTACCTTGTTTTTCGGGGGAAGTCCTTCAAGTTCAAACTTCCTCAAATACATGTAGTTTCGTCGAATGCAAAGCCTCCTCATACATGTAGCTTCTGTGAATTTAAAGTTTCCTGCCCTTCATCTTCAATAAGAAATTCCTGTGCTACTTCCTTTGTGATGTACAGCCCACTGAAACCTCCGAGGAGAAGCAGCCTCGACCTCGAAGTCCACTACGTCGTCTGTCCGTGGAAAAGCTTTCTCCCAGAGCCCTCCAACGACGATTCTCAGAGAAAGTGTTGAAAGGAAGTAGTCCCATCCGCGGACTATTGCAAGAATCCCCCATTGCAAACAGGCACGATTTTGAGTCAAGCCAAATAGCCACCATTCCCAATCGTCACATGTCGGTGGTGGACTGGGCTTTGCAGTTACCCCATCGAAGCGGGGAGTCCAAGCAGGACTATGCACAAGTCTTGGGCGAGATGGCAAGGGATGCTTTCATCTCCACTTCAACTGGAGCTTCAGGTTCGGACTCGGATTCATTCCGAGTCAACAAGAAGGTGAAATTTTCACTGGAAATGTCTCGGGAGTCATGGAGTGGCAATTGCAAGAACCTGAGTCTTGCGCAACGGCTGGACTCGCTTTGCTTGGGCCTCAGGTGCACAGTGTTTGGGTACGAGGACCTCAAAGCTGCAACTTCCAACTTCGATTCAAGTAAGGCAGCCCTCACGGATATGTTTCCTTTTCTTTTTGCATTTTCATCACTGTCAATCTTGTTAACCCTTAAGGGTCTGGGAAGTCCAATTTTGGATGGAACATGATGGTTCTTGTGTATTTGAAATAGAAGGTGCATGATATGATGAATGTAGTAATGAAAAAGTTTGTATTCATGCTAAGCTAGGTCATGACACATGGCACTCCCAATTTGGGTCATTATTGCACCTCTCTCATGTCTTAGAAGCTTTAAAATGGTCATGTATTCTCTGTGTATGGTGTTGTATATGAATATGATAAGGTTAAGATGTTAAAATGACATCCAAAGGAAAGATGCTAATTGTTGAATTTTTGATTCAATGGTATATGCCTTGCTATATTTTAGTACATTATGTATATTCTAAGTATCAAATAAGGCATCTTGTATTCCCGAACCTTGTGGTTAATCCTTGCAAAATACTGGATTTTCACTAGTGGTCAATTGGCCATGCATGCTCTGTAGTTACTATAATACCCAGAAGATGCAAAGCTTGCATCTTCTGGGTACATAGTCGGATTTGTGAGCTCGTTGTTTTGGGGAACCATCTACAATACAGAAGTGTGACGAACTGCTAAAGAACGTTATGTCCCTGAATCAGGTTGTTTGCACAGTGGCTATGATTTTGGCTCCATGGGATTCACAGATTCAGATTTTTTGTTTTTTTGGGTGTTGCTTTGGAGCAGGTAATGTGGTGGGGCGTGGGGGTGGAAGTGAAGTGTACAAAGGGATGATGGCAGACGGCAAGTTGGTGGCAGTGAAGCGCTTGAATTGGGGTCCACAAGCTGAAGAGGAGCTTCTCAATGACATGGCCATCAACACATCTCTTTCCCGGCATCCTCACATTGTTACCCTGCTTGGCTATTGCGTTGACTTTTCACATTTGATTCTGGTTTACAAGTATCTGCCTGAAGGAAACCTTGACGACCGTCTTCATGGTAAGTAGGAAAATTTTGAGGTATTTTTGGAGTGGTATTCTTGTGTAAATTTTATGTCTTTTTGTGACCAATCATCACTTCCACAGCGCCCTCCCTTTTGATCGTTCTGGGTCCCTTCAAAACTTCAAAATCCAATTCTTAAAACCGTGAGTTGCTTTACATTAGCTCCAGATTTAGTAAGACGTTTTCTTCTTTTGTTGGTTTATTAAACATTTCTGTGGCTTTTTGTAGCAACTGGATTGAAACCACCGGTATTGCCCTGGCGTGTGCGGTACAAGGTAGCAGTAGGCATTGCGAAAGCTTTGGATTATCTTCATCATGGCACCTCTCGGCCTGTAATTCACAGAGATGTTAAAGCATCCAACATACTTCTCACTGCTGATTTTGAATCTCAGGTTTTCTCTCTGCTCTTTTCTCTTCCTTTCATAGAGAATGCTAACGATTTGCAGTACGATACCATGGATATGTAACTTTTACTCCTACCTTCCTCAAGGCTCCTATAGACATGGATGCGACCTGTTTTGGTTATTTGGTACTCAGGGGTTAACCTGTGGTGCCTGAACTAATAATTTAAGTTCACTTTGAAAGTTCGTAGTCAATAATAACAACTTTCAAAAATACTTTTATCATTCAAAATGTCAGATTTGATCTTGAAGCATTGAAATGGATTCATTTAACTTCTATAGATATGGAAGTGACCAATTTTGACCATTTTGGCTCTGCGGGGTTCAGCTTAGGAAGTACGGAGTAGAATTTTTTGACCGCACTGATACAATGTTGGACGTTGCGCAGTTGTCAGATTTTGGTCTTGCAAAGTGGGCTCCTAAGAAGGCATCACACTTACTATGCGATGACATCCTGGGCACATTTGGGTACTTTCGGGAGCTTTAATTTCTCCTATTCTGATCTTTGATTTCAGTTGGAACTTTCTTACGTAACCCGATCCAGGGAACAAAAATATGGAAATTTGAATTTTTTTTGGATTGTCATTGCAGGTATTTGGCACCCGAGTACTTCATGTATGGGAGGGTGAACAACAAGACCGATGTTTACGCTTTTGGCGTTGTACTGCTTGAGCTCATCACTGGCCGGACACCCATCGATCATACCAAGCCTAAAGGTCATGAAAACCTTGTCAACTGGGTACGAAGTCTCTCTCTGCAACCAATTTCCACCAGAAAAAGAAGGAACTGTAATGAGTAAGAAGAAAATACGATTCTCTAGTATAATTCTCGAGATGAATGTATACGATATTTTGAGCACATGTAGAACAATTTTCGAAATATTTAGAGTTATCATTTAGATCATACGTTTTTCATATAAAGGCAAAAACGATGAAAAAAGGCTTGCACCTGCAGATTCAAGGTCAACAATTTGTTGAACAACTCTACGTCGACTACTAATTATATTTTGGACACAGGGTTACACCTACTTCGACACAATTGAAGGATATATCTGTTATTACTGACGACTCAATGGTGCAATGGTTGTGCTTGACAGGCAAGGCCTCTATTGAAGGACAATAACTTGAGCGAATTGGTAGATTCACGGCTAGAGGGTGCATACGACGTGGAACAGATGAAGAGATTGCTACTTGCTGCATCACTTTGTGTTCGACAATCCTCTCAACGAAGGCCACAAATGAGTCGGGTATGTATCTCTCTCCCAAATGGCATGTGCTTCAACTTACTGTAAAGAGCTTCGACAATCGCCCCAGTGTGTTTTCTGTAACGAGTATTTGGCATACTTTCAATGAGTGAAAAACAGAAGCATGCAGTTGAAACTGGTGTATCAACCCTTGCGCCTCAACTGGTACTATTTCCTTAGATCTTTATGTAGGATAAGCGACTCCATCTGGTGCTCCCACCAATGTAAGACCGCAAAAGTTCGATCTAACCTACACCCTTGAGCACAATTACCTCAACGGAGTGACTTTACCCTAGACATATGCAAGCACTGCACAACAATCACAAATCTGTTAACAAGAATGATGTAAATTCCAGGATGCATTATTACCTCCAATTGAATCAAGACGTCAGTCTGCAAGAAATGTATCATCCTCCAAGCTTTTTTTTCTGATATCATTTGCTGTGCCTACAGGTACTGCAATTACTCTGCAGCAACCTTAACAAGATTCAGCTCATCCGCTCAAGGAAGAATGTGACGTTGGAGACGGAGGAGAGCTCCTCCATAGACCTTGAAGAAAGTGAACCGAGCATCTCAGAAACGCCTTCGTTCAATGGACGTAGTTCTGCGGACATTAAGACGCACTTTGCCGTCGCCATGCTGGGAGTGGATGACAGCAACATTGTCAATCCACGGAACAGTTTGGAGCACAGAGGGGTTGATCGACTCCATTCCAGCAAGTATCTTGAAGCTTACCTCGAGGGCGGTATAGCCCTTCGTCCAGTCTCGTGAAGTGAAGCGCACTCCACATGTACAGGAAAACACAATTTTAGATCATGAGTTAAACAGAAAAATTGAATCCCGAAGTGTACTATAGTTCATCATTAACCATTCCGCCGTCTTTGGTTGGCGCTAGAAAATGAGGTCAGAGAACGAGCGGGAGCTCCGATGCGCTCCAAATCTAGACATTTTGTGACATTCTTGCAAAATAAGTCGAGGGTGGGGACGGCTTACCCTTGTAACAGATAGCAGTTCACCAGCTAGTACAGATTATTAGTGTAAACAGTAATGGAAGAGGAATGCCCTTGCTTCCAAATTGATGTAGAGATATAAGGTCACAGAAGTTCTGAGTATTCCAAATATTGTTCAACAGGTTGTTAACCCTCAATGACCAAGAGGCCCTTCATGTTTTTCTCACCATTTTTCAGTGGGTCCTGCGTGCATTTCTTATTTCTTGACCAGCACATGCAATGTTGTGGTGATACCAAATTTGGCCCCCATCTGAATTCTGCATTTCAAATGATGTGCCAAATTAGTCATCTTATTCAACAGTAGCATATCTTATTATGCCTACTAAATTTCTTATGCTGCATTGCAACGTAAGCCCGTATGTGTATTTTCCAAGTTGCACGAAGACATGACCAGCATCGCTATCACCACCAACAGCTCAATTAGAAACATGCAAATGGGAACAAGAGATTCTTTCAAAACCTAATGTGCAGTGTCGTAATGTTTCAAGCTTGCAAGTTCCAGTGCTCGCGCTGGCTGCATAATCCTCTGCTGCTAAAGAGGATTCAGGAGAGCGACGCGGAGCTTTGAGGCGAAGAATTACTGCAGACCGGATGAGCTTCTCCATGAGTTGGGTGTGCCGTTTCAATGCCACCTCCACCGGTCGAAGCACCTCCTCCACTGGCCCCGGTAACTCTACACGAATTGAATGCCATTTACGGAGTACAAATTTTGGTTTGATCATCGAAAGGCAAATATATTCATTGTTGTCATCTTTTTAGGATGCCAATAAATGCATATTATGAACGTGCAAAGCGTTGATTTGTATGCTATTTAACAATCTTTACAAAGATAGAACTTAAAGTTTAATTTTAAAAGTGAAGTATAGAAAAATACACAAAGTAAAAATAAAATAAAATGTATACTTTTACTTTAGGTCTATTTTGATTATATAAAACTTGAAGAAGAAGGAGAAGAATTTATTTTAGTGTGATTGATGTGACCTTTCAATATATTTCATTATTCATTTATAACCCATACTATTTTATTGCCCTTATTTTTATTGTATACTTATATATTGCCAACTTGTTGAATTCAAGTATTATTATTTGATGTTGAACACAATGGAGATATTCATCAAACAAGAAGAAGTCAACAACAAGAAAAATGACTTTAAACAAGAAGAGGTGGATACTAGCAAGAAAAATGAATTTAGAAGAATGTCCATAGAATTGGCAAAAAGAATTGAAGAAGCAAGGATTTCTACCAAAAGCAAGTTTGATGGGGTAGATTCACGTATTGATCGTATTATAGTTATTGTAGTTTTATGGATATTCATATACTTTGGTATTATATGGTGGTTTGTACACAAATAATAGCCTACAAACCTATCTTCAAGTGAAATTTTTGATATTGTTATTGTATCTTTTTGGCTAATCTTGTCATGAACAAGAAGATGAATTTAAATAAAATAATAAAATAATGTTAATTTACTATAGAGAAAAGATAGTGCATTTTATTAGTGACACAATATATTTTATAGTATTTCTATCAAGAAAAAAAGTACTCACACAAATTGTACCTTATATAATCTGCTTAGTCAAGATCAAATCTAGTGGAATAGTTCTAAAATGGAAGTGGAATAGAAACATGACAATTCTAATGGTGAAAATGTTGTATTAAGCAATCTAAATCCAAGGACATTAGATGACATTTGAGGGCATTGGAAGACCGTGAGTTTCCGGAGAGTTCCCTGCATTTTAGACTATATTCCTGCAGCTGCAGCTGATGCGGCCAGCGTTGTGCCACGTCATTTTTTGAAAATTTTAAAATGATATTTGGAGTTTTGTTTTTGTTTTATAAAAAGTAAAATTTTGACAACCCGTATGGTTGTTCACAATCGGGCTAGATTTGTGAACGTGCCTGAAATGGCTCTCCAATGCCCTCAAATGTCATCTAAAGCCTTATTATTTTGAAAACTGTGGATTTTGAGTTTAATCCCTAAGCGCTCAAGCGACCATTTTTTGGTCACTGCCCGACTTTGGGCAGAGTTTTTGGGCAAAATAAAACTTTTTTTTCAACTTTTTTTTTTGTCAAAAGATTGGGTTGTCTATAAATATTTATATTCAAAACTTAGATCTCTACGGTCAAACAAAAATTATAAGAGAAATAGCACAAAGTGTTTAGATTTGCCTAGTATTGACAAAATATATTATTTTGGGAAAGTGTTCGTGTTATCATTCCTAGATCTCATGCATTTTTTGACAAATCAATAGAAACCACAATTTTTACCAATAAAAAAAAAATCAAATGCTAAAAATAGAAATTGTATTTTTGGTGAATTTTTGAAGTTATATCTTCAAAATTCATTTTAAGAGAATCTGAAAATAATTTTATAAATTTAACCGTACGGAGGCTTTCTACTTTTTGTACTTCACATTATCTTCTTTGATGCAAACTTCAAAAAAGTCTTAGAACTTATATTTTATAATACATTTGTATGTTGTCCAAATCCCTTGGGCTTTTATAATTTTTGTCCAAACCCCTTGGACTAAACCTTTAGAATTTTTTTTCTTGAGTTCCATTTCTCAGGGTTCCAATTAATTGACCATCTGTTTGTTAAACATAGAAGAGTGTCAACTCCTAAATGCCCAAATATCGTACTTTGGTAGCATAGCGATTTGTACACCTCACTATGAACGGATTTTCTTAGTTTTTTTCTTTGAAATTTTCACACAATATGTGCCCAAAAATTAGCTTTAAGGCCCAACAAGTTTCATAACTTTTGACTACATGGTTCAAAAACTATTGTATGATATGTAATTTTCATTGCTCTACAGGTAGCTCAAAAAATTCTTAAAACATTCTTTTTTTCAAAAACAAAATTTTGAAATTGATTTTCTAAATTTATATATATTTGGAAGGCTTTGAATCTTTCCATTTTGGTTATTGAGATGAAAGTTATGAGGAGTTTTAGTTTGCAGGCAGTTATTGATTCTCTACTCTAAAATTAATTTTGAAGTCCTTTGTTTAACTCAACTTTTAATTTTTTTTGAAAAAATAAGATTATAGGATGTAGATTGTTCATTACAACATTACAACCATTGCGATTTGCATTTTTCAATTCCATAATAAATTCTTAACAATTTTGTATTTTGAATCATTCTCTACTTTCTACTTACTATTTTTTTCTTATGTGCTGAATAATTTTGAATGATCTGAAATTTGTCAAGCATGTAGCCAACTTGCCTTGAATAATGATCCAAAGAAGCACCACCAACATGGACATTTTTTCATACAAAAGTGACCTTGTGAAGTGCAACAACCCAAATTTTTGAATGGCCAAAAAAATGATTTTTGTCAATTCAAACACTAATAGCTTGCAATCTACACGGTAGAAATTTCTGAGTTTTTCTTTACATGTTTTCAAACCAATGTACAGTTTCATGTGTTCAAAATGTTTTTTTTCTAATTTGGTACTTGTACTAGAAATGGCAGTTTTGGAGCGATTTTGGTGAAAACATAGGCAAAAACATTTAGGATTTAAAATGTCATCCTCATTTAGATCTAGTTTGTGCCAATATAGTATTTTTATTGGTCAAGAAGTACATTTATCATCATGCAAATTCAAAGTTCACTAGGGAATAAAGAATCTTGCACACCAAATGACCATGACATAATAGAATAAGAGTAGCAATTCAAAATTGCTTGTACAATTAACTAAAAAGCAATCAATGCTAAGGTAGAGAACCTAATTGAGATATATATTCTTAATGCAATGCCAAAAAACTTGCACAAAAGGTACAAACACCTCCTCTACATTGAAGCTTGTACCAATTATAATTTACTTAACTTTAAACTTTGAACTTGTGTAACTTTTCATATAGTGTCCAAATAACACATTGGACCATCTACCCATAAAATTTTGAATCCTAATAACATTTGCATACAATATTAAAATAACAGAGTCTCTAGTGCATTAGACAATCTACCACTAAAACTTTGAACCGTCATAACTTTTGCATACAACGTCCAAATATTGAATTCTCCACTAGAATCAATCAACCCAATACCGTCATCCTCTTAATTGTGCCATCTACATGTTCTTTCCAATTGCACCAATCTCTCACCCATTTCCACATAAAGTGTGTGTCAAGTACTCTGGGCAAGCAATTAGATTGTACTATTAGGGAATGACATCAAAATCACATCTATTTAAAGACGGTTTAAGGTTGATTGTGATGTGAATAAGTACTTATAAATTTTTTTTGTAATTTCAACCAATAAAAGAAGTGCTTTTGGAAAGTTGAACTTGTGATTTCATAACACTCGTCAAACGGAATTAAGATGGTAGGTCATTGCATTTCAAATCTATTTAAGATGGTCATGAACCCCACCTACTAACAATTTTATACTTTTGGTTTGAAAATTCATATCAATTCAAGTTTTTGTCAGAATAATATGAATCCACTTGTGTTTTAGTCAATTCAACTAATTTTATCTTTGAAAAAACATGGCAACAATAAGCGCGTTACACAAGATACCCAGATAGCAAATCAGGGTGGTGATAGGCTCTTCTGCCTTACCACTGAAACTTTGAACCGTCATAACTTTTGCACAACGTCCAAATATTGAATTCTCCACTGCATTGGGCCATCTACCAATAAAACTTTGAATCCTCATAACTTTTGTGCATAATATACAAATAACACAGTCTCTACCCATAAAACTTTAGGCCCTTCTACTTTTTGCATACGATCCCCAAAATTGATGATGAGTTGTCCGTTGCATTGGATCATCTACCAATGAAACTTTGAACCTTTGTCACTATCTCATACAACATTCAAATAATGCATCCTCCATTGTGCATAGTATTGCATACAACTTCCAAACAATGCATTCTCCACTACCCAGACATCAAACTTCGAACCATTCTACCTTTTGAACTTGATATCCAAAAAAATGTAATCTCCAATTCATGCATTGAAGTCTCATAACTTTTGCATATGACATCCAAACAACGCAATTCTCGGGCTCCTTGGAATCCTCATGACCATACCACCCAAGGAGAAATGAATGAATGTCTCACCACTACCTCAAACAATGAACGTGTCGGGGGCCATGTTGAAGTCTTGGTTGCTGCGTCGGCTGGGCTTGATGGGCATCACGCACGACATGGACGAGGTATCGTCATCTTCCTCGCAAGTGAGCCAGAGTGCAGCTTCGGGACTCCGGAGCAGCAGCTTGGCAGCGAGGTATCCCGCGATGGACCAGGTTTGGTAGAGCCGCGCTTGCTTGCCGATGAAACGTCCGCCTTTGGTGTCGTAGTACTCGGGCCACCAGTCCCGTGCAAGACGCTTCTCCGCCACAGAGACGGCGGCCTGCGCCAGGTCGGCTCGGTCCATCTTGATGCAGGCTACTGTGAACTGCCACAGCAACACTGGCCAGGAGCCTCCGTTGTGGTAAGACCAAGCGCTGTATATACAGAGCCAAAGTCACACTGGTTAGTTAGGATTCGTGAGCATACAATCCAGAAATAAAGAACAAGCTCGTGAGGTGTTAAGATAACTACACCTATTAAGCTCGTGAGCCACTGACAATTTGGTTGGCAAATAATTACCAAAATCTTACCGAGCTGGCTCCCATTACACTAGGAAAAAGGAGAGAAAAGGTGGATGAAATCGTCAAAATTATCTCAGGAATCACCTCTTAAGAAACGTGAGATTCACCAACATTTGGACGAAGTTTAATCTTTCTAGGTAACATTGTGGATGATTGAAGGATGGGCGATCAAATTTGGAGGATTTGTCTGAAAAAGTAGTCCAACTAAGCATTTGAGGTGGATCTTGTTGGCAGTCAAATTGGGATTCTTTCTTGAACGCCCTTACCAATGAAATTTAAAAGTGTTGGGAATAGGTGAATTCAAATTTGACCTAGGCTCTCCTGATTCAAAGGACTTGCATTTTAGAAAAAATCTAGAAGGTACCCTAATTGCAACCTAACTGGAATATCCCCCTTTATAGATTCTTGCCTAAAATGTACACCTTCTATTCATGAAAGCTTGGGGTCAGATTTGGATACACTTCAAAAATCCACGATTTATTCGTACAGTGTCCAAAAAATGCATGCAAACAGACTCCTGAATCCCAACTGAAAGGAAGGCAGCTTAATCATACGAACCATGTTGTAGTGGATAGAACTTTATTCAAGACCTATCCACGAACAGCAAGATGTCCAAAGAAGCATCAGTGAAGCGAAGAATTTAAAATGGAAGAAGGAAATTCTTACGTGTTTTTGGGGTCCGCTCCAGTAATGATACGCCATTCATCTTCAGCCAGAGCCGGGTAGGTGACTTTCAATGGCATGTTCCCTATAAGGTCCTCCCACTTCACTTCAATCAGCGTCAAAATGTCTTCCGCCTGCTCCTTGGTTGCCAATGCACTGCAGATGGACCACAGGTTCCCCAAAGCGAACCACCGGAAATCCATGTGCGCAGGTTGCAAGTTGCCTATGAAGTAGCCGCCTCTATCAGGCATCCAGTCCAGCAGCCACTGTGAAATCTGGTCCGGATATATGTTGAACTTATTGACTGCATCACTGGAATACTCCTCTGTCCTATATCTGTAGATTTCATTCAATTTCCGAATATCTAGCCAATAATACTCTTGAATGTGGAAAGACAAAGCCGCCAGCCGGGAGTTGATTGAACGAATTAGGTCCTGGGCTTCTGGATGGAGAATTTCCCTCGCACATCGCAAGGCGTGATAAAACAGGGCCTGTAGGATGCACAAGCAAACTGAGGTCAGCAAGAACGTCTATCAAGTTTTTGAGAAAAGAAGTCTGTACCCTCTAATGAAAATGATTAGGAATACGTAATGTACATAACATTTTTTAGTAAGACACAGCTTATACCGTTCTCACTGTAGCACTGAAGAATGTAGAGCATGAATGTATTGAAGAACTGGCGCACTTTTTAAGCAATTTATTCCATCGTGAGCATAACATAATTCTAACGTGACATAACTCTAACGTGAGCAAAACCCGCCTTTGCAAGCATAACATGAGCTCAATATTGGCCACAAAAAGGATTTGGATTCCTTGATCACTATTCATTGATTTCAAAGGTGAGCAGCAATCTCCTAAAGAATGGTTTGTACATGAGCGGAAGGGTTTATATTTAAAACTAGGACATGACCTGGTATAGAATGAAGAAGAGAGTACAAACAAACGAAAAAGACACCAATTAAGGTGGAATTTGAAGGAGACAAATGTTTGATCCACAAAGGCACGAACCTGGATTTCAAGGGGATGGCCGTGTATGCCCATACGCCGGTCAATCATCATGGAGCCGTCCGTCACTAGCAAGGAAGGGAACATGTCAAACCCATCAGCTAAACACACCTTCAAAATCATCTTAATGCCAGTCTGCACATCCACTCGTTCCTGCAATCTCAGATCTCCTGTGCACTTGCCGTAAGCCTGCAGCAGGATGATCCACCACAGCCCTGACATAAAAAATCAACACCATCAAGCAATGAGGTTGTAAAAATTCTGTGTCAACAATCAGAGAGGATTCCAACGCACCAAACAATGCATTATTGGGATACCGTATAACAAAATTTTAGGGGTTCCAAACTCTATTAGGACTTGGCAGATGATCTAAAACCGACACAAGTTCTGGTCTTGAGGTGATGTACTGTGAATATGTACTCATTGTGCAAGATTTTGGAGTGTCACATTTAGGTAGGCGTCGTAATTAAGTGTGGTTACCTTAAATTACGTCTTCTACAACTAAAGCCGCAGGTGATTTTGAAGGTATGAAAGAGCAGACGAAGCCTCAACTTACCGGAATCGACTGGAGCAACTCGACCAATCGCTGCCTCCCCAAAATCCGGGAGCAAAATCTCTTCAGTTACCGTCGTTCCTTCCCCTTCCAAATTCACCTTTTGGACCTTGAAACTTGCAGGCATCAAACCCTGGCCTGGAGTGTAACAATCCACTGTCTTCTCCCAGCTCTATCACCACATAAACGAAACAAACTTAGAATCTGAAGCAGCGCAAATCTAGGTCGAATCAAAATCCTAAATTCTCCACATCAAAACTCCATGTAATACACACAATTCAACCAATGTCACTCGGGGGTGTATCTCAATTGTGAGAGAGATATAATAACCCCCACAATGATGGGGAACTCGGATTGGAGGGCAGTGCAGAGGAGTTATTTTGACCTTTTGATCCTAGTAGCGGGATTACTTTTTCCCTCTCAGAGAGAAAGAAATTCCCCGTTGGTGTGACTGTATCCGGGCAAGTAAAGTTTGAGAGTTAGAATACGGGCCTGCAAAAATAAATATTCAACCACTACCCTAAGATGAATATGGGGAAAAATTTAGGATGAACATTGCTCTTCAGAAGACCCCAAAACGGGATCGTTCAGAAAACTGCTGCACTGCCAATAAAGTAGAGGATACTAGAAAGTTGGATGAGACCTGATGGTGTCTCACATACTGACCCTATTAAACTCATCTATCCACGCATAGTGATAAAATTGGATCTCAACAAAGTTGGTTTTTGTTCTTAAAGTAATCTCTCCACATGCAGCTCTATGGGGGTTTCCCCCAAATAACACTCCGACATATGATAAAATGCTTAAATGCTTAAAGGAACGCAAATAGTATCCTCAACCTGAAGTAAAATCAAAACCCCTACAACCATATATTCTCCACTCCAAAACTCGAGGTAGTACACACAATTTAAAAAACACCTATCAATAGGTAAACAACCTAGAGAGGTATACTAAGAAACCTGCTGAATAAAGTGTCAAATCTTTAACCTCGTTGACAATAGATTGGATAAAGGATTCAGGTTTACCCCCCAAGACAAATAGCATCAAGTTGCTGGATGATGAATGTTTTTAAGAGCATAGTGAGGAACTATACGAAACACATGAAGTGCATCCAAGTGTGCCCCAAAGTACTCTCCAACTATGTGACAAGCTAGGTCACTTGGTGCTTTTGTGCAAGGTTATGAGTCATTTCACGTGGAGATGAGAAGAAAAGAGAAACTTGCAAACATGAAAATCTTATATCCAGATTCTTCTCAAACCATAATTCATCTTCCCTCCAACTCTACATCCCCATTCCCCATCCCACCACCTCTCTTATGTTGCTTCAGAAAAATCCAAACTAAGCATACAAGATACGTACAATGACCCCATCCTCAAAGCATCCAAAAGTGTAAAAAGCGTCGGAAACAACATGAACAACTATCTCTCATGCCATCAACTAACACTTTCCTGTTTGCTACTTTTTGTGAAGCGAGACTTTGACATGATCCTCTTTACTTTCTTCTTCATACAGGACAAAAACACCCGGCATCATTCAGATTTCAGAAATGGGAGGCATACCTGCAATTGGAGCGTGTGGTGAATGAAGTTGCGCACGATGTCGTACTCGCCTTTGAGCAAGAAAGCAATAGCGGAGGGAATGAAATCCCGGATGAACACTTGGTCGTAGTTCATGGGGAACGGGTCCGTGGGGTCGTTGGCAGCAATGGTGCCCACGGGCTGGCCACAGTAGCTCACCACGGCGTCCCTCAACAAAGCCCAAGCCTCCTTCTCCATGGGACTCTCCTCGTTTGCTGCATCGTTCTTGCTGGGTATGGCGTCCTCGACCTCCACCAGATCGTCTGCCTTTGTTTCGGGGCCCACAAAGATCCCCTCGTTTGCAGGACTGCTGCTCATGCCAGGGCCAACGCACAGGGCAAGTAAGCCGGACTGGGCAAACGCTGAAGCAAGAAAAAGCAATTTTGCAAATTGGGGGACATGAAACTGTGTACATGGTGATTGTGTAAACATAAGCTCCCCACGAGATAAGAAACTGCCTTTTGTAAATCTCAATAAACAGTTCACCGAGAGCTCCCAATTGTGAATTTGTTGCAAAAAGAAAACACAAAAGAACTCAACGGCGTCACTTGTTGGGCTATGTACAGAGTCTTACGTACCTATTGAATGCCAGTTGGGCTCCGTTAGGCTGAGATTTCAACGCGAGGTTCACATTACGACCGTGGCCCTGGAGTGTCACCCCCCATGACGAAGCGCTCGTGGAGAGAGACAAGCTAAGCAGGGGTAAGGTCTGGCACCTTTTACTGGCGGTGCATTGGCAGCCTGACGCTGCCAAAGACTGCACTAAACCTAGCGTGGAATTCATAGAAAAAAGAAAAAGAGTATGAACTCCAGATTTGTTGCAGCAACTGCACAACAAGCTGTTGCTTAACTGAATTCTAGTATTTCTACCCTTCCACAGAGAAGTCAAGCAAAGAAGCTCCACACGCACTGACCAGCACAGCCTACCACGATGCCAGCTCCAAAGAACGATTCATAGCACTTCTGCGATACTCCACCACACAATCTCGAACTCTTCAAAGGAATCGAAGACATGAATTCAACAGGAGCAAGTAAGTTAAGGAAGAGGAAGGTCTGGGTCGACGTTGAGTGCGTTAGTTAGAGACAAAAGCTTCTTTGCGGAATCTGTTACGGAATTAGGGTGAAGGAGAAGGGTAAGTTAGCCGGATCCAAGGAGTGCGCGGCAATGGAATGCCGCATCTGGGAGCAGAGAAGCTGCGGCCTTTAAACAGGACGTCGGAGCAACTGGATTGGAGATGAGGCGACCAGACAACAACTTGATCGCCCTCCGGAATGATGCCACGTGCTACAATCTCCCTACATTAGTTGAGCTACAGTGCCACTGCATCCCAAATTTAGAACACCACCCAAAGTTGCCAATATGTTTATAAAATGATGTCATGCAATCCTCATATCATCATATGTCGGTTCCAGGGTCATTCCTTCGTTCCTTAGTTGAAAGACTAAAGTATCTTCATGAGACTCTTGTGGTTTACAACAGATTGAGACCAAAACATTTGTCGAAGAACCCTTGAACCAATCTCGAAGTCTTTGAGTGTGAAAGGTAATATACCTTTTAGTGTCCAAAAGATGTGGATAGTACCTAAAGTGCTAAAAAGTCAGAGGAGAGAGGGACCCTCCAACACTGGTATACTGTAATGATGGTATGCTTCCAAAAGAAACGTAAGATCTCTGGACGTTGCCCATATCTTGATTGGGTTACTCAGCATTTCGTCCTGTTGGTGATCCCGACTGGAAGAATGGACTAATAATCCCAGTATTTATCTACGCCTAATGGATTTAGAAGCCACGCAGATAACGGAAGTGAATCCCTGTGAAGGCAGTGACTTCATTAAGGTAATGACATTCAGTAGACGGGACTTCATCTCGACTACTTCACAGTGGAAGTAGCAAAAAGGAATGTCCTATTGATTTGCAATTCAATTCACCCAATCACATCTACAACGCTCATCCCCGGGTTTACTACTGATTTCGACACTCCAATCGGCATGATTTACACAACATCAAGGTCCCGAAAAGGTGCTAACCCAACCCCAAGAATGATCATTGTAGGATCTAATTGTGAGTTAAACTCGACAAAGTCCTAAGACGAAAACATTTATTCAATCTACCAGGACAGAGGAACTGGCTCGAGCCTATTTCAGCTCACTCATACATATATTAGTACACACACAAGGATCTCCTGGAGGAATTTGGTAACAGTCGAAAGTACCATCACCACAGAAAGGTGGCAGATTTCAGTCAAAGAAATAGGGAATGGGGAACCAAAACGCACGGAGGCAACCAACCCTAAAATTTCAAGAAATCACACCAAACCCTAAACAGAACCCCACAGGATTCGAGAGAAATCACCAAAGATCTTTATTGTCTTGCAGACCTCACAGGACATAGCTCCACAAACTAAAAGACCTTCACACTGAGCTCAAAACCCTAAACCCTAATGGACGTGACGGGAAACTCCTTTGCTTCCAAAGGGTTTACTTCTTCTTCTCGGTTCCTCCGGTGGCGCGCATCTTCCTTAGGACGCCGGTCATCTCCTCTCTCTTGCGCTTGGCCCGCAAGTGGGTGCCCAACTTCCGCTTGGCGACCTTGAGGGCGCGCTTGTCCTTGCCCACCTTCAGCAGTTCCGTGATGCGCTTCTCGTAGGGGGCGAAGCCGGCGACCTCGCGGATCAGCTTGCGTACCAGCGACGTGCGCTTGCCGAGCTTGCCCCTGTTGGCGGAGGGGCGCTTGGCGATGTCGCGCTTGGTGACTTGGTGACCCCGGTGAAGACCCACGGCGATGCCGTTGCTCACCACGGATGGCGCCATCGCTGCTGCTGCTGGGGCTCCAATTCTGCGAGTGTGCGTGCTCTGAGAGATCGCTCACTGAACGTGAGGGAACCGATGAATGCCTCCGTCGTATGTGATGAATGTGTGCTGAAAACTTAGGGTATGTCTGGTCTGATGTTGATACCCTCTAATACTACGATACCCATGGATGTACGGCACACACATCCCAAAAACAAATGCCCTCATCAGTGTTCCCAAATAGATGCCCTAGTAATTCTACATATACAGTAAAGCAGATGTTTATGTTCCTTGTTCAAATCTATACCCCCTGGTCAAGGTCGGCAAAAAAAGTATTTTTGTAAAAATGGATGCCAAACTTTTGGGAAATTATCCTCCAAATGTTGAAGGGCTCTTACGAGCTTTTTGAATTTTGCTCAAATTGTAATAAGAAGCCCAAGTTTTGATTAGTTTTATCAATTTTTTTAAAATTATAACCGTCCAAATTCAAAATAGACATGTTATAGATTACATAGGTAAAGAAAATACAACAATATCACTTATGGATTGAATGGTTATAATGTTAGATTAAGAAGGTAATAAAATTGTGAAAGTGATTCAGTCTACTTTACATTTTTCTTAAATGAATTTTCAATTAAATTCTCATCACCTACAATCCAATGTATTTGAGGCTCATTTCCAAAAAGCTCATTTCCAAGAGCCTCTAGTACTAAAAAATCAAGATTTCCACTATAAAAGCCCTTGTACAAAATGTTTGATAAAAAAAATCATAAATTTTTTTCTTTAAATTTAATTTCTAATTTTAAAATTAGACTTAAGAAGATTCTCAATTGGAAAAAAAATCCAGACGAGTACAGAGTACTTTGGCAAAAATTTATTCAACTTCAAAGTTTAGTCAAAATAAAAAAATATGGTGCCTTACGCATTTAGAGATTAATTTTGCAAAAAAAAATAATTTTTTGGTATGGACAAAAAATTATATTGCAAAGTATTTCTAAAATATTTCTACTTGGGGGCAAATCAAATCATTATTTGGCAAAGATTATTAAACATGTCTTTTGTAAACAACATTCAAGATAAGGATACAAAGATTAGAATGACAAGGTTTATCCATCTATTGAATTTTAACCTATTAAAATATTAACCCATAGGATTTAAAAGTCCATACGCTACAAGAGGAAGGAGTGTTTTTAGTGCAGTCCTAGTAGTATAGTTGTATGACCTAAAAGGCGTGTTTTTTGTAAAATTTTACTGAAAACACATGTACTTTTAGTAAATTTTTATTAAAAACACCCCCTTTAGATCATTATTTATAGAACTATAATACTAGGACTATACTTAACCCTTAACTGCTTGGGCGACCAAATATGGTTGGTCTAAAATTTCAAGCTCATTTCAAGGTGGGCAGTTAATTTTTCAACAATTTAAACAAAATTTACGAGCAGTTTTGAAGGTTAACTATTGAAAACTTTTATTTTTCACTAAAAAAGGTAAATATTTGACTTTTGAAAGGTATTCAAAAGCATATATGTCTAACTAAGGAAGAGTAAAGCTTACAAATTTTACTTGATATTTTGGCTTTAAGCAAAGCTGCTAATTTCACTAACATTGAGATTTAAAAAATTGTACTTATCCATTTGCTTTGAAAATGGTCCCAATGGAAAGAGTAAGTGTTTTCATGATTTTCACCATTGAAAATTTAAACATGCAAGTGTTGATTTGGAATTATTTGCAACTTCTACTTATAAAAAAAAATTGCATTTCAACAATTATAAGATGGATTGTGTAATGAGTTTGATAGCTTTTCATGTGAAATTAAGTTTTTGAAAGTTTATTTTAGTGTGCTAACATGATTTGTAGTCATTCATGTCACCTCCAATCCCAAAAAACTTTCATATGCAAATTTCTCAATTATTGTGGAGTGGTGCAACATACTAGAAATAAAAAACATACATTTCTCTTGTTATGATCACACAACTCCTATGCAATTTTGCACTCAAAATTGGTGTGCATACTAATAAGCAAGCTCTTTGAATATCTATACAGTTAGATTTTTTTTTTTTTTAAATTTGCGTCAATGGGGATAACAATAAGTCCATGCTCTTTTTTCATAAGAAAAATTCACTTGGAAAGGCTTAGGCATTTAGGGGTTAAAACATCCCTTTCTCTTGTAATGATATTGGATTTTTGTATTTTTGCATTTTGGAGGCATATCATTGTAAAGTAAAAAAAGAATATCTTTTAAAATAATTTTGAGGGATTATGTTTCACATTACTAGCTTCTTAGCATACTAATTTATGTCCAATTCAAAAAAGCAATAATAGAATTATATTTAGAATGTTTTTTCGGTCTCAACTTAAGCAACAAAAAAAATATTTTACATTGATTAATTAATTAGTTTCATCATAACATCATATAATTAACTCATTAAAGTATATTGTTTCAAAATTTCAAAGTTAAAAAATCTAGAATTGTAAATTTAGAAAAAGAAACTTGAGAAAAGTTTAAACCTTTAAACTTTGAGAATTTTTTTTTCCCATGTATCTGCACTTGCAATGGTCATCTTTCAATTTCTTTTAGAAAAATGTGCGTATCACAACTTCTATAAGTCAATGACTTGCTTTGAAATTTTGTTGGAAATACATGAAAAACAATTCAAGAAAGAATTCTCAAATATAAATAATTTCAGTTGACGCCCAACTTGTCTATGTTGTGAACAAAAAGACTAAATTAAATGTAGTTTTGTAACCATTAATCCTAATTCTTTGAAATTTATCTTGCATTCAAGACAATAGTTGTGTGCATATATGTGCAAAATTTTGACCATAGGATCAAAAAATTGAGATTGCAATTGCCTTCCCAAAATTGATAAAAGCCTAAAAATCACCCTTCAATCATTCAAGGATTAATATTATAGTTCGATATTATGTTTTAGTATTTTGATATTTAATTCTATAATATAATATTCCAATTGTGATAATATACTTTAAATTCTATATGATTGCAATTTCTAGATCCCTCCATCTTATGTGCACTTTAATTACTCTTAGTTTTGATTTATTTGATTTATTTTGACCTCTTGTTTTCCATAATTTTTTTATAAAACTTTTGAAGGGTCAAAGCCTCAACATTTTCCTCATTAAACCCACATATATCAAAAGTAGAATTTAAAGTCTACTTCAACATTTTGTCTTTTGACACCTATCATACTAAAAATTGTATTTATCCTAACTACTTACGCACGAATATAACTTTTTTACAATAGATGAATATTTTAATCAAAAGCATAGATATCAATATCCTATATGAAGGTCAAATTTAGACATAAATTAAATGTTTTTTGGAATGCTTGCATGTTTGAAATATTACTAGTAAAATGTTTGAAATGTTTGAAATGTTGCCTAATTTTTGAATATTTCTAAAATCCCACTTTGTGCCTTAAACCCTACGTGACAAGTTTTGAAAAACAAAAAACCTAGAAGCCACCAAACACAAGAAAACTAGGATGCCAGAATGCCAAAAATCCTAATACAAATATTTCTACATGGTGAAACCTTTTTCTAGCAAAAAAGAAGTACTCCTGCTATCTTAAAATCCATATGGGTGTTTCCTTTATAAAATACAAAGGAATCACCAATATTATTTCGAGACAAAAGGAGTATTTCAGCACTTAAGTGCCAAATCAAACCTTCATGTACGATAATATCCAAAGAGGAGGATCTCTTTAAGCATATGTGATAAAAATATTCATCAAGAATAAAAAATTATAACATTCTTAAATCAACTCTTGCAAGTGACACTAAATACAATTTTTAATACCATGAAAGGAAACAAAGCTTTTGGGATATAAACATCTTTTGACTTTTTTTCCCAAATTGAACCCCTAAAAGCCCAAGGGGTTTGGACATAATACAAATGTGTTATAAAATATAAGTTCTAAAACTTTTTTGAAGTTTGCATCAAAGAAGATAATGTGAAGCACAAAAAGTAGAAAGCATCCATATGGTCAAAACTATAAAATTATTTTTAGATTTTTTTAAAATGAATTTTGAAGATATAACTTCAAAAATTCACCAAAAATACAATTTCTATTTTTAACATTTGAATTTTTTTTTGATTGGCTAAAATTGTGGTTTCTATTGATTTGTGAAAAAATGCATGAGATCTAGTAATGAGAACACCAATACTTTCTCCAAATATTTCTCTTATAATTTTTGTTTGACTATAGCAATCTGAGTTTTGAGTATAAACATTGATAGACAACCCAATCTTTTGCAAAAAAAAAAAAAAAAAAAAAAAAAAAAAAAGTTTTTTTTTTTTTTTTTTTTTGCCCGAAAATTTTGCCCAAAGTCGGGCAGCGACCATAAAATGGTTGCTTGAGCGCTTAGGGGTTAATTAGTTATTTGGTACTCCCTCCATCTTGAAATAAATCTAGGCTTTCTTGAAGAACACTAGATTAAGGTAGAAATTGCTCTAATATGGATAGAAATGCCAAATTGTTGTAGCATTTAGTCATTTTCAATAGGTCTAACAATTTGGAATCCAAAAGTCAAACATAGCATGTTGAAAAAAAATATCCAAATTGACAATTTTCTCTTAATTTTCAACTGGCTCCGGTGGATTGAAATTTGGTGCAACTACTTCCAAATCCGGTGCCTCTAACTTAGTGAAGGCCTCCCTTTCAACGTCAAGTGGGTTCCAGTGCAAAAAGAATCTTGAAGATAGAGCCATTGACTTGTGGAACCAGGTAGATGGATCCTTTTGATGCTCAGGAATGCAAGTGCATTTTCTACTTTGCTTTGGAAAATTTTTACTCCTTTTGTTGTATTTGCTGCCTGCTTGTGAGAATTAATTTTTTTGTTTTAAGCACTTGAAATACAATTTCAAATGGAAGAACTTTGAATAGCAAATACTGTGAGCAAGTGTAAGAACATATGAAGTCTTCTAGTTGGTCAAGCGCCCCCAAAGTTTCATTTCCTTCAACCATTGAAACACCGAATTTAATTTGAGACAAACAAAAATAGAAAATCCTTGATTTATTTCGAGATGGAGGGAGTAGTAAATACTGACAAAGACCGCAAAGTACCATATTGAGAGCCAAAATAGAATAAGTGTGGACAAATAGATAAAGTATTGGTAGATGTAGCTTAACAACTATTTTGATGAGGTTGCAGAGGAATATGTGCTTCCAATAGACATTATTTTGAATTTCTAACTGAATTTTGATATTGCTATAGATATGTTTGAAATGAGCACCATAAAACAATAGTTTTATCAACTTTATCAACTGTAAGCCTGAATGCGTAAAAAAAGGATTTAGGGTTTAGGGTTTATTACCCAAGTACTTTGCTCAAGGTACTCAGTGTCATTCAACAGAGAATCAACAAGTGAATCCAGTCCGAATAAAGATCTAATTTCACTCGAATCACCTAAACATGTTCACATTGCCACTGCTCCTGTGGAAGATAGTGGTTGGCACTTGGCAGGCCTGAACAGATGGATCCAATAAAAACACGGTTGACAAAGATTGGACTGGAAGATTTGAATAACGGTACAACTGATACAGCATCTTTCCATGCCAGCAAATCCCATGCATCTTCACTGAAGAAAGTAGATGCCATCTTTCCATGCCAGTTACTAATAAATCACATCATTAGCTCACATCTACGGAAATTAAATTCAGTTTTCAGAAAATGATTTGCAAACTCTAATCTCCACTACATAACACCACAAACCCTAAACTCTAAAACTATGCGGGGTCACACTTAAAGCAGATGCATAGGCAACATCAAACTCACACAGACAAGAACTACCACATACACAAGCTATCCTGGTGCAATCCAAATAAGACTCGATACTCGTATCATGAGGTAACCCAATTCACTCAAACCGAGGCTGCAGCTATCAATTCACTCCAGCAAGCTTCAACAGCCAGGCCAACGATAACCATCAAAAGATACATCCAGTAATTGATTTCGCAGTCGTATGGAAACACGAGAGCAACCCATACCACTTCACGTAAGGCATAGGTGAAACTGTCGGAAATAACCCGATATTAGAGAAATAGAACATTTCGGTTATAGGCACACAGAATGGGAGCTGGAGTGCAAGGACGCAACCAACCCTAAAATTTCCAAGCACCACAACCAACCCTAAACAGATATCCACAGTGAAGTCACAGAACCTCTTTGTAGCGTTCTGCAAAGCTCAACAGAACCGTGCAAGTAATCGCCTCAAAACTCCCGATGTGAGTCTAGCCCTAATCTATGCTATGGGAAACTCCGTCTCACAGCAAATTCCTTTACTTCTTCTTCTCCGTTCCTCCGGTGGCGCGCATCTTGCGCAGGACGCCGGTCATCTCCTCTCTCTTGCGCTTGGCCCGCAAGTGGGTGCCCAACTTCCGCTTGGCGACCTTGAGGGCGCGCTTGTCCTTGCCCACCTTCAGCAGCTCCGTGATGCGCTTCTCGTAGGGGGCGAAGCCGGCGACCTCGCGGATGAGCTTGCGCACCAGCGAAGTGCGCTTGCCGAGCTTGCCCCTGTTGGCGGAGGGGCGCTTGGCGATGTCGCGCTTGGTGACTTGGTGACCTCGGTGAAGACCCACGGCGATGCCGTTGCTCACCACGGATGGCGCCATCGCTGCTGCTGCTGGGGCTCCAATTCTGCGAGTGTGTCCTGCGGAGAATGGGAAAAGAGACCCTCCTGCCGGAACCCTAAGGTTTGTCCGGAGCTCCTTTGGCGACCGGATGAATGTCTATTTCGTTTGGATGAATGTAAACGCGGTCTTTTAGCCTTAAGTAGTACTCCCTCTGTCCCGAAATAAATCAAGGGTTTCTAAATATACTTGTCCCAAATTAAATTCGACATTGGCTTTCCACAACTTGATGGACAACAATTGAAGCCGACCTGAAGCAAAAGAATTAGCAAATGTCACGCTTCAAAGACTATATAGCAATTTAATTCCTACAAAGGGAACCGAAATACAACTTCTAACCAACCAAAGGTGAAAAATTCATTCCAAAATTGTATAAAAATTGTTACTAGCAAATCTCTTGTTGAGAATTTTGTTGAATAGTGCAGTTGTATCGGGGACGTGTCATACTATAAAATTCTTACACAATTGTTACATTAGAAAGGCAATTGAAAATCAAGTTTAAAAAATTCAGTATTGATGCATTTCAAACTATAAATGTATAAATGGTCATAGTATAATATTAATATATAGTTCAATATATAATACAATATTAAAATACAAATATAGTACTCCATATGATAAATATACATATATGATACAATACATAGTATTCTATTCAAATGTAATACAATATACAATACAATCTACAAAGACAATACAACACATTGTACAACATTAGTGATATACAACTTGTTTGCTTCTCTATATTATCACATTTTTTAATAAGGTCACACTAGTTACAATATTGACTTCATACTAAGTTCAATTTTTGACTAAGGACACTCATCTTGAAAAATCTTGTCACAACAAAGAATTTGTCATATTAAAGGGTGCCATATAAAGGAGGTTAAAGTGTACTTCAAATTGCCCAATCATCTCAAATGTATCTACCAATGCACACCTTGTTCAATTAACCCCTAAAGGACCAAGGCCTTTTTTTTGCCAAAAAACATTCAAAACTGCCATTTCTATAGCAAAGAGTAAAAAAAATTGAATTTTTTTTTCCACATCTAACTATAGGATCTTATACCTAACTAGTATGACAATGCGTGGAAAAAATTTCAGAATTTTTGACCCCACAGATTGCAAGATATTTGCGTTTAAAGTGAAAAAAACAAGTTTTTCAGCACATTGCGGGACTAGATTTTTTGACTTTAAACATTTTTAACTTTAATTTTTTGCACTACAGACTTTTGAGCTTTTAATCCTTATAGTGGAGAATTGAGTTGAGAGTCTAGGAAAAAAAAAGAAATCCAAAAAAACTTAATTTTCATAATTAAAAAAATTGTTAAGTAGAAGTAGGTACAAGATAGAAGGAAAATCTAAAATATTAATATCTTTTATATGGAATTAAAAAACACTAATCCCAATGATGAGATTGTTCTAGCAAAAAAACTAGACCTTGTGGAACTTTTTTTTTTGAAAAATTGTAAAAATTGCATTAAAAAATGAAGCCTACAAGTTATTTTTTTCATGAAGATGCTCTAAGTGCCCGAAAAACAAGATTGTCCATAACTTTCTCATAACAAATCCAAATGAAATGAATCAAAGCTTCCTAGATAGACAAAAACATAATCTATAAGAAAAAAAAAATTAAAAAATTTTAAAAAAATTAAAATTTTTTTTTAACTGCCCGACGTTCCCTGTTCTAAGCTTATTTGGGCATAACTTTTTTTCCCAGGCACCAATTGAAAAAAAAATAACATTCCCATAAAGCTTAGCAATTTTTCTATCTTCAAAAAAAGTTTCAAAAAATCACGACAAAAATTCAGCCTGTAGGTACCTGCCCAAAATCCCATTTGTCCCTCGAAGGGACAATGGTCCTTTAGGGGTTAACCCTTGAATGTCGAGGCGGACGTTTTGTGTCCGATGGATGACAAGGAATCAAACTATATAGGATAGAAGTGCAACTATTCATCCTTAAATTTGTTTTGGAAAGGGAAGATCTTCTACAGTAGTTTGACTTCCAATGACTACTTTTGCAATTCTGGAAGTCAATGATTCACATGGTAATAGAAAAAGGAAGATTTCGAAGGTCCCCCTTCGGCATTTAAGGGTTAAATATGAATTTGATTGCTCACACATAAATATGCTCATCAAATTATATAGTGATATATTTTCTTATAACATGTCATGTGATGCGACAATTCAAAACTATATAGTTTTGTTGTTTCACAAAGTCATAAGTTTGACTCTATTATAGAAGTTTTTTTACATACAAACATACAATTCTTAGCTCTAACTAAGTACTTGTAATAATTTAAATTTCAAGATTGTCCTGCCATAATTCCTAGTAATGCCATCAGCTAACCCATCAGCTCAAACACATTAACTTATGCAGGGTAGTCTAGATTCAAAATAGTTGCAAAGTTCTAAGCATGTACATACTGTTTATGTGGACAAAAAGCAACAGAGATAGAAATCAGAAATGCTTGGAAGGAGCCTTCTTCATTTTGAAAAACTCCCCGAAGCCCAATAAGCTCGCAACTAGAAACACACATGTGATAAAGTCGACAAATTGAATATTTAGTGGAGATCCTTAGTTGTCGTCATTCTTTAGAGAATTCTGGTTGAATTTGAACTCCCCTACAAGTCTGTCGAACCAACCTTGGCCCGCCTTCGAGCCTTCCCTGCTCTTAAGAATCTCTTGAAGCCGTTTGTATGAAGGTCTATCGGTTTCAACTCCCACACATTCATTGGTACCAGCAGCATCATCTATGACAAATACCTGCGGACAATACACGCCAAGCTTTGACATATTACATATAAGTGCCCAAATGGCCAAAAAGTGTCCGCTTCCATATCTATAGGAGATAATATAGGGCATGGTTTATAATTTCACATGACATATATGTTTTGGAAGTTACTATAATCAACTATGAATTTCAAAAGTGCTTTTTCTATTTTCAATTGGGCACATAGGGTTAGTGTGCAGCTTCATACCAACAAATATCACTAAAAGTTGTAATCCAACAACTTGACCACTGGGTTTTCAAATGCATACCAACTCATCATCGGCAGACTCACTGATATTCAAGACCTAGATCCAAGAACCCCAAAAAAATCTGACTAGGCAGTCGACGTACAGTCAAAAGCTACCCCTTTCACACTACTCAGAAAACAAAAGAGGATGGATGCGTTCCGTTGGTACCTGCCAATCGCCAGGATATCTTCGCATAAGACACACATCTTCCCCAAGTATGCGACTGCGCTTCAGGAAGTACACAACTTCAAAGGTATTGACGAGATTCTCACGTGATTTCTTTCGTGCTCCAAATCCAAAATCAGACACAACCTGCACCACACTCTCTTCTGTTAGATTTAAATATATCCGCAAGAATGTCTATAACTAAGCATTCAATTTGTATTCCAGTCATGGATGCTTATTCTTGTTACCACAACAATGGGAGCTATCAGGGTCTCTTAAGATAACGAAAACCAAATCTCCAAGGCTAGACTCACCTGTCCAGGTTGCCACTGGGCATTCACCAACAATAACGGTCGGTCAGGAACGGAAGCCAGCGCCTCCACAGCGTTGAGCGTCTCCGGAGTAGGGAAAAGGACTGTCGCAATCTGACAATGAGAGATGAAGCAAAGTTAGTCTAAATTAATGTATTGAGGATTGTTTTACATTTGTGGATTGAATTATCACAAATTGAATCTCAGTGAAGAGAAATGACTATCCTTGAACAAGTTGACTCTTACTACATTCGAGGATCGATAAAAAAAGACCTACGAAAAATACAGTGTAAAAAATTTGGACCATTTCTCGATTTGTGCGTGTCATCCTTGAGCAGGGGCCACGCTAGTGTCCTCTGTATCGTTCCAATTTTATCAGATGCCTCCGAAGATACAAATCTGAGAATTCTTTTTCAGTATTATATCATATTCTCAAGGTTCTACAAATGCTATGGCTTATCTGGGAATTCGATGTATTCCTCTTAGGATGGACAATGGCACAGGTAATGGCACAGACCTCACGACTGACAGCAAAAAAATGGATCGGTTTCCTGTCATGGGATCGAAATGCGATATATGGATTCAACCATAGCTACAGTATGTGTAGACCATCCTAACCTCGACAGGACCAACAGTCAAAAAGGGGGCGTCATGAAGAATTTGAGCAGTTTTGAGGTCAGACTTTCTTTGTTCTATTTTATGTATATTTTGACCAACATATGCACTGTTCTAAATTAATTCTAGTGATATAAATTTGACCCCATATGTTCAAACTGTATTTTCCACAACATGAACTATGAATCCTTGGTCCTTTGAATGTTACCTCATCACTTTCCCAACCACCCACTGCATCACTGTCGTCGATAATGTAAGTGCGACAGCCGCCATCTTTCTTTTGAGCATTCTCCCCTTCCACAAGACCCCTTAGCAAAGATGATACAAGTGGTGCCGCTGCCTTAAATTGCATCTGAATGCCTCCCTAATATTTCAAACAACCACAAAGGCAGTCCCTGCCACCCAACCTTGAATCAATTCTTGAGAGAGCAACGCTATTTGAGTGAGACTCAGTGTCATTCTGAGCCGAACCGAGAAACAAATGATTACAAAAAAAGGGACTTGAAGATGCAAGAGATGCTACTTCACGGCTAAACAAACCAGATCCTAAACATTAAACCGGCAATAACTAAATCTGCAATTTCAATGGAACGTACCGGCCAATCATCAAGATCCGTTGCACCAATGAGTGGGAGGATAATCTCCAACAACATTCTGGACTTGCCGTCTTTGATCGCTTGTTGGCAAGCCTGCCTCGCCTGCACGCATAAAGAATGAGCTAAATCCCTAAATAGGTAGCTCGCACATAGCTCATTCATCCTTTAACAACTGGTAATCGTTTGAGATTCATTCTCTGTGCCTCTTGAAATGAGAGAAACTTTTCATCAGACTCTGCATAATTATAAGAACTTATGATGAATGTGCAGAATTTTATCAATCGCTAATATTGTGCATGGTTTTTCGTCAAAGGCAACCATTCTAGTTCAGAAGTGTTACAAAGTTTAGAGGATGGAAAATCACAATTTTAGCAGAATCAAAGATATATTAACAATCTAGAAGTTCAAACAAATCGTCTATGACATAGTGAAATCTAAGCATAATGCAAAATTTCTTATGAAATAGTTTCAGACCTGCTTGCACGTGATTTTTGCAAACTAAATCTAGAGGATCACACGAGCAGAAAATGAATCCCAGAGCGGCAACTGTCAATAATGGAAAGAAATGAAATCAAAATCACTAAATGCATTCAATCCCTGAAGATAGGATTAATTGCAACTATTAGTACCTGCGAGACGCTCTCATCTATCGAGGCTGGTAATGGAAACTGCCGTTTCTTTCCCGCCGGTAATCCAAGCACTTCCTGTCATAATTCAAATTTCAACACCTAAGGTTCAAGTCAGATTCGCAGAGCATTCCCTACCTACAATGAATTAACTCGAATCCTCAACTGAACCACGTCCACGCAACTCCGAAACTAACAGACCTTCTTGAATTCTTGGGTAGAGGTACTTATTTACAACACGCACCTAAATTTAACACCCTAATCTTGCACAATCAAAAAACTTGGAACTCTTCTAACTTTCGCAAGTAGTATCGAAATAAGGCATACATAGATGCACCGGAATCCTTTTGCAATTTCTAACGAGAATCAATAAAAAATTGGGTTTTTAGCCCCCAAAATAGGAAATATTCTCAGCAACTAATTTCCCTGCAATGGCAAGGTCAAATTCCTGAAAGAGAGGGGCAGTGCTGGACCTCAGTGGTAATGACATCGTCGTCAGAACTGGCAGTCACAAGCGTGCGTCGAGTGCTACGAAGCGCGACGCATTTCAAATTGGAGGAACCTGAGATTGACAACGTCGCAGGGCGGAAGACGAAGGCCGGAGCTGCATATTCCTCTAGCGATGGCAGGGTTCGCAAGCATGCCGAGGAGCAGAAAGAAGATGCTGTCGCCACTGCCATTGTTCGACGAAATTTTAAGAGTAAGCTTACTTCTTTTGAAAAACTTCTGGAGATAGAAATACTGGAGATGGATCTGCAGGAAATTTTGGAGCAAAATTGTTAGAAAATTGCTCACGACGGGGAGGCCATTCAAAAGGCAGTGGCAGTGCACAATGGAGGATAGCGTCGGCCAACTGACGGTTTCTGTTCTGTACATTTCATAGCCTACTTTTCATCCACAACGTACTTTAATCATCGATTTTTGGCGAAGGGAAGCAGGGCCTAACTTGATCGTGGTCAAAAAAAATTTGAGTGATTCTTGCAAGTTAGACAGTTTATTACCATGGATATGGACATTTGTTATACAATTTTTAGAGAATCTATGAATCACTTATAAATCACTTATGATTTATTGAAGTTTTATAGTGGTAAAGTAAGCAATGAGCAAGGGAAGTGGAGCTTTAGCTAGGCAATGTAAGGTAAGAGGTCCTTAAATGGTGCGAGTTCTAAATGTGTTCCCTATCTAGGAAAGGGTGACATGTTCTCTGAAAAATCTACTATTGTCATAGATGAGGTAGGTGGGCTTAGATGCACGCTTTCTGAGCCAGTTACCTTAACTGGGCAACGATAAGTTACAGTTGGTGAAGTTGGTGAATAATCAAGAGAGGTGGAACTATAACTTGGAGAAGTAGGGCTATAACTCGGCAAAGTGAGCTATAAGCAAGACAAGACGGAGCATACAAAGGGGAGGTAGGGTTGTAAACTGTCAAACTCGGGTTGTATGCTAACCCCTAGAGGACCAAGGTGATTTTCCTATAAAAAATCATTCAAAACTATCAATTCTATAGCAAAGAGAAATGAACTTTAAATATAATTTTTTGTTTGCATATCCAATCGTAAGATCTTATACTTGACTTCTATATGAATATATGGAAGAAATTTTAGAAACTTTGACCATGTAGATTATAAGGTATATGCATTTAAAGTGAAGAAAACAAGTTTTTTGCACCTTGCTTGACTAGATTTTTTGGCTTTGAATCTTTTTAGTTCAAATTCTTTGCACTACTGATTTTAATTTTCTACTTATTTATGTTAAATAGTTGAGTTTAGAATCTACAAAAAAAATTTAGGCAAAAATGTACTTAATTTTCACTCAAAAATTTAGGCAAAAAATTGTTAAGTAGAGGTGGGTTCAAGATTGAAGAAAAAACTAAATTGGTAATAGCTTTTAGATGGAATTGAATCACAATAATTCCAACAATGAGATTATTCTAAGTAAAAAATCTAACCTTGTCAAACAATTTTTTTTGAAAAATTCTAAAAATTGCATTCAAAAATGAATTCTACAAGTTATTTTTTCAAGAAGGTGCTTAGATTGCCCCAAAACTAAGATTGTCCATAATTTTCTCATTATTAATCCAAATCAAATGAAACAAAGCTGTACATGTAGACAAAAATATAAGCTTTGAGAAAAAAAAATTTAAAAATTATTTTGACTTTCTGTGATTTTTTTTGTGCTGCCCGCCGAACTCCATTTTTGCTCATTGTGCCATAACTTTTGCTCCCGGGCATCAAATAAAATAAAAATTGTATACTCAGAAAGCTTTTGCAAAAATACACAACTTCAAGAAATCCCCAAAGTATATCACTAAAAATGAAGACAGTAGGAACCTGCCCGGACTCAAATTGTGCCTCGAGGGGACAAACTATCTTTTAGGGGCTAGAGATGTTGGACTACAACTTGGAGAGCTTAGACTGTAGCTAGGAAACATCAAACTATAACTAAGTGAGGTTGGGTTGTAGCTAGGCGAGGTCCAAGCATAGCTTGGAGATGTAGGAGAGTAAGAAGAATTGGTAGGAGAATATCCAGGGGAAATAGGGTTATATGAAGGCAAGGTAGGCCTATTCCATGGAGACATAGGATTGTATTCTAGGGATGTTGGACTATATCAAGGGGAAATAGGGTTGTAACTAGGTGATGTGGGGCTATAACCTAGAGCCAAGAAATTGTATCCAACGGAAGAAGGACTATAGCATGGAGAAGATGATGAGAAGGGCATGCTTCCCATATTGGATGAAAATTGTACTCAAGCTTGGGCTCAATATATAGCTTGGCAACATCATTCCCTCATTTTCTAGCTTTCCAATCATCGGCACCGGACTTTTTCCTGGCACAAAATAAATATACTTTGACATGCATTTACACTCCAATATGCATTGGATTCCTTTTTGTAGAGTGAGAGATAGTTCCCCTTATATGTGTTCAAATCTTGTATTGAATCACTTGGCAAAGATCAAAATAAAATAAATTAAGAATAAAAAAAAGAATAAAATACAATTAAAAATAAATATAATATATATATTTATTTATTTATAAAGAATCAAATAAATAATATAAAACAAGAATAAAATAATTAAAATAAAATAAAAATTAACTTCTATAATTCTACATAAAATAAAAAGTTAACTTCTATTGGAAGTGCTACCTAAGGTGAATTTTCAAAATAACCTAAGGTTCTTTAACAAGATTAATCCCTAAAAGACCAAGATTTTTTTTCAAGGAGACATTGTCAAAAATTGCAATTTTTTGGTATGTTGTTCAAAAATGAAAATTGAAACATTTTCTTGGAACTTTAACTATACAAAATCGAAGTGAACTATTTTACGAGAGTGCGGAAAAAATTTCAACCCATTTGACCATGCAAATTGAAAGATTATAACATTTGAAGTGAGAAAAAAACTTTTTTTTATTCCTACGAAATAGGATCAGTAGACTTTGGGTCCTCTTGTAGTAAAATTTTTGCTCTACACAAAAATGAAGATTTTGACCATTCATAAGTACATGATGTTAGCTTCATTCATGAAAATTTTAGAGGTAATTGAGATGTCTAGCTTATACAAAACCGCCCTACAATGCAAGGAGGTTAAGTGAACTGGTCATACACTAGTCATTATTTGATTTTTTCTTGTGATATGAGGAAACTTTTTATTTGAAATCCAAATGGTGAAAAGTTAGAGACAAACATTTTGAATATATGGAAAATATTTCAAGAATTTTGACTTCATAGATTGCAAGATAATAGGCCTTGAAGTTGGAAAAAAATGTTTTTTCTCATTAGATGAGATTCAAGGGTCTTGGAGGGCCCCGAGTTCCCCTGTGTTTTGCTGCGCTCTCAGATTGCGGGAACGCAGCTGCAGTAGCTGGTTGACGTGGCACAACGACTGCCATGTCATTTTTTGAAATAAATAAATGAATAAATAAATTTGCTTCAAATGATATTTTGTTAAAAAAAAATTATTTATTTATTTTATTTTTTTGAAAAAAAAAAATTCTGACACGCCCGTACCGGCGTTCTTTGAACCTGGCTAGATCGGGGAATGGGCCTGAAACGGCCCTCCAAGACCCCCGAATCTCATCTAATGTGAAACTGTTCCAACTTAGCTAATAAAGTTTGACTTCTCTTAGAATGTGATCTGAGAACTAAAATTTGTTTTTCTTTGGACAATTGTATGCCATGTTTTATTAGTTACATACATGCCTAATTTCAAAACTTGATGATCTTTTTTGCGAAAGTTTCCTACAAGATTTCCAAATTGCCCGAGTTGCTTTAAAAGTTCAAGGCAGCATAACTTTAGATCTAGGCATTTGATCGGAAAAAAAATTAGTTTTTCACCAAGGAAGTACCTGTTTACACTTTGTATCCAAATTTCATGAACATCCGACCAAAAAGGACTCCATAGGAACCTATCCAAGATTTCTTGCGTACGTTGAATCACTACAAGGGATAGTCTGTCCCAGTTGACAATAAATTGACAGGCTTTTCTCAACTCCTTTGTCAAATAGGAGGGGTTGATTCGGACGTTTCATTGACAGTAATTTGTCAATTTCAATGTCATTTGAACAAAAATTAGTCAGTAAATGGCCCATTTTGACAGAAATAAGTCACTTCCACAATCCAGTTGAAGACAATTTTGTGTACACCCTTGCCTAAGCATTGCCGTTTTCAATGCTTCATTTAATTTATTCCATTTGCAATCAATCTATTAAGGTCATTTGTAACATCCATGGTCCTCACCAAAGTATGAACTCTTCGTTCAAGTCTGGGCTTCCCATCTCTTGTCCCATTTCTTATTACACAATATCCTCTAAGAATATTGTCTTCTTGTTACTGAAATTGCAAGTGGACGCTTTGAGAATTGAAACAATGCGTCCTATTCTATTTACAATGACATTACATTTTAATTCATGCTGTCACTTTCTCTTGCTATGCACAATGATTCACATGTACATGTATGGAACAACAATATTGATTACCATATAGATAGGAATTCATACCACCACAATATGAATTCATTGCCACTTCTGAGTCTACATGCAGTCCGCATAAGCCTGCTCTTAATAGAGGCCATTCTTGCGAGGCAATAGATATCTCCATTGCCTCTGAAAATCCTACTAAAAACTGTCCTATGAACAAAATGCCAATGCAGACTGCAGAGTTGGCGTTACTAGTATTTCCAAGCTTCTTGTATCCTACGTACTTACATTGGACAGAAGGTTCGATCTCCTCTACCTAATTCTCCAATAGGTACCAACCTTCATTCATTCCACAGTCATACTAGTACTAGGCGGTGGCTTATTAACTCAACCACAAAACATTTTGTCAGCCTCTGTCATAAACTCTCAAAAATATTATACCCCATTTACCAAGTTGTTCTCTTCAGACTTCCGATCACTGCTTCTCCTTCAATTGCATATCTCTCTTTCGAGCACGCCCAAATTTGAGAATTTCTCCAGGTCCTCCATTCTCTTCGCCCTCTGCGTCATCCTGTACAAATTACCACTTCAACTGAAGATCATGTTTCCCACCTTTGCGTCTTGAGATCAATGAACCACACTTCTAGAATCAAGGTTGGAAATTCCAGACACATCCAAGAATGCGATACAAGTAGTAAACTAGACTTCTTTGTACCACAGCCGATAAAACTGACGACAACTTCGTATCTTCACCTCTGCCACTCGATAGTGTTTCAACATTTCAACGACACTAGCACAAATGCATCCACTACTTAGGCCATCAAGAATGTCACTGACTATGATAGTAATAGATGACATTTGAGTACACCGTTAATGAAGAATACCAGCACCCTTCTAAACATGTCATGATCAACGACGACAAGGGGAAGGAAGAGTCATTAGCCTACAAGAAATTAGATTCTCTGCACTCAGCAGGCTTAGTCGATGCTGGAACTCTTGGCCTTTGACTTGAGGTACTTCGTCATTTGAAGAACCATGACGCAAAACTAACATCAACTTACAGAGATGCCCGCCAGCAATCGAAGCAACTCCATGACAAAAATGTAGTCCAACAAGGTGAATGCAAGAAACACCTGTCGATTTTGTTGCGTTTTCACTATTTGATACTGTTTCTTCGGAAGTACTTTAAGCATAGAAAAATAATTTTTAATATTTTTTAAAAATATGGACAATGTATATACCTTTAAGATGAAGAAACCCTAGGAAGGAAAAGCATAGAAAAATTCTCTAAGTGGGAGAACTAGAAAGTGCCAAATCTCAAGAAAATAGACACTTTGATGCTTTAATTAGTTAAAAATAGTAAAATAATTTTAATAAATTAAATAAAAATTGTCCATTTGCAACAGCTCTATGGAGATGGTCATTCACCAAAAAACCCACCAAAATAATGTTTTATGTGTTTCAAAATGCAAGCAGAAAGAAGCTCACTTTGAAGACTTCTACACTATACAAAATTAACTTTTTTTAAAATCCCTCTTCTAGAGAGCTAGAAGTCTACTAGAAGACCATTTCATCCAAATTTCATCTCCAAATTCGATTTTTTGGGTACAAAATAGTACTAAAAAGCTCCAAATTGGAATTTGTGATATAAAATCGGGGCCTGTTTTTATTTAGTACAAAATTTTTGAAAATTGCCAAAAAAATTAGGCAAAGTGTATAGTATTCATGAGCACCTTCCCTATAAATCTTAAGTCATTTGGATTCAATACGCAAAAGTTATGCCTAAAAAACAAATCAGCATATAAGATGTGACACAAAATAGTACAAGTGCTTCTTGCATTCACCCAACAGCACTCTTACGAAGGCCACAACTTGACCTTCCAATTCAAAGGGTGCAAGAAAACCAAGGCTCAAGACACTATGCAAAGAAAATGAATGCAAGTATAAACTACATTCATGACCTCATGGTTTGACAAGACCTTCAACTGAAGCACACAGGCGTCCACGATGTTCACACAAATGTCCTTGGTTCAAGACGACATTTTCCATATAATTCCTATCTAGAATTCTTCTCTCTTCACATCCCCACTACTCGCTACATCCATTCAAAGCTTCACTCAAGGTTCCTCTTCATTCCACATAAAAAAATTAAAAATCAGAAAATAAAAAAAAATGACTACCTATATTCAAGGTCAGGAACAGGAATACAAATTCGGGAGTTGACCTTCCACTGCCCCATGAGTGAGCACAAGACGTGCATGAAATTTAAGCTCATACAAAAGGTCGTTCAATTACCTTCCAATTCTACAAGACCAAGTGCATCAACACCTTCACATCCTAGAATTCAAGCACTTACTCTTGGAACTTAATTACATACCTGCACTTTGTCTGGACTTCTGAATTCTGCTGGTGCTTCTACTTTTTGCTGCACTGATGCATTCACAACTTCTCAATGTCGATATCGCTCTTTCCAAAAATGATTTCACTCTGTCGCCCTTCTAAAGCTTCTAGACGGTCCATCCTCCTCCTCACCAGGGGGTACTCTGCTACTTCCACCGCCGACAATGCATGTACGCCTCTCCCAGGGACTTTATTGCCGCTTACTCCATTTGATATAGTGTCCGCATTTCTGTCATTGCATTCTTGAATAGCATCTCCGCCCTCATCATATGGAACTGTAATGTTGCCATCCGCTTGTCCATTAGGTGCAATGCATGGCACGTTCACTGCGAGGCGGCCAATACTTTGTCGGCTGTGCATGACATCATCCTCCCCTCTTCTTCTTTTATATTGCCCTCCATAACCTTTGTTATGGGCCATCTCAAATCTAATCTCCTCAGGTTCTGGAGATCTATACAAAAGCCTCCTTAATCTCTCCCGCACGCCGACCTCATTTGACGGACCAGTTCTTCCAAAGTTGACTCTGCTCGCATTGGCTCTACTGCAGCTCTCGATTCTACAAACAATCATCGGACTCTCTAGTTGTCTTTCTAGTGTACACCAAGCTCTGTCCAAAAGCTTTTCAGGTTTTGGTTCATCATTTTGGATTTTTTTCCATAGATCAGCCCTCCTTAATGTTACCCCGCGAGCTATGACTTCTTTCACATATGCAAACTTCATAGGAGAATTGTACTTCCAGGTATGTTGAATCCACTCGGCTAATTCTGCCACAGCACCTTCCGGCAGCTGGTTTATGTTTCCAATTGATGGATCCAGATTGTGGGACAAAAGCATCAACTCTCTCCTCCAGTCTCCCACTCCCACTACTCTGCTGCATGGATAGGTAAGCAGTCTAGTCATATGTGATACACTAGACTGCATCATTAACTCTGTCATCATGGTTTTCCACATTGCAATCGTCCCATTAACTTCAAAGAGGACAGTGACAACGACGTCCTACTCACAAACTGTCATCAACATCATTCAGTGTAGATGGCATTGCTTGATTTAAGGGAATAGGCATGGGAAGAACTCAGGGGGCTTCCGATGGTCAGGAATTAAAGAATACCTAAAAATTATGCTCATCCGTGATTCAATTCTGAAGTTATGTTTCAGAATGTTTTCCACTGATGCACAAGTACCTCATGCTTTTAGGGCATCCTATAATTGCAGCAATTGACACATTTCATGCCGTACACCGGTGGAACGGAACTCCAAATTGGCGGAAGTATGTGCTCTTACACTTAGAGAATTCAAAACCTAGTTTCTGACAGCGGTGCTCATTAGAATTACGCAGGCAACAATGCTTCCGTAGCAAATCAACAGAGGAGGACCTCATCCACCTTCTTCACAGTTCATTGCAACTTGGCATTCTTGTTGTCTTTCTTTTTCTTCCACGATAATCTTGGATTTTGCAAACACTAAAGGTATGGCCTCTGGCTGACTGTTTAATATCTCATGTATGTAATATGCACTTGCACAAGGAAGCAGAGACGGGCCCTCCTTACCTGTAGCTATAAAATAGTCGTTTCCCGTTATGGTCTCTTCCAAGAATAGTTGAAAATGATACACATTCATAAATCTTCCGCAAACACTTCCAAAGATCTACATGAAATTTCTATAAGCATGTACCAACAAATTGATAGACATATTAGCCTCCTATCTCTGTTTATTTCTAAAGGGTTGGGTGGTGTGGCTAAGAAGCTAACCTCTACCGTTCAATGTGTGCTTGTGCAATTCCCAGTTTGCTGCCGTTGGTGAGTGCGTTGAGATTGTAGCTTACTTCCGCCAGAGCTTCAGAAAGCCTTGTTTACAAAGTGAGAACATCATGACCTACCCCACAGTAAGCTCTTTGTTTCTTCTTTTAACTTGTATTATAGAAAGAACTTCATGCAAGATTTCTGTGAAGTAGGCACCTGAATGAGTGCTACTCTTCCGCACTGTAGAATGAAAACCTTTCTCTTTTTTCCACTCTCATATGCATGTAATTATATGCTATCATGCCTATCAAAAAAATAAAAATAAAAACAGGAAAATGATTTATCAAGGTGATGCTAGACGGTTGCTTTTGATCTCGCATGGCAGTTTTGGATATTTTCTTTCTAGAATTCATGGTTTCAAGTAACCAACTTCGTTTGTCCTGATTGTCCGTGTTGCAGGAGAAATTACATGTGGTTCAATATGTAATGATAACAATGATTGAAGGAAAGTGTTTCTGTCCGAAGGTCTGCTTTCTCACTAGATTCCCAATTACAGCCTTCATTACCTTCAGGGGGACAAGTACGAAACTGTGAGTATGATTACTCATTATAAACATGTTCATCTTCAGTTTTATCTAATGCAATTTGGGGTGCATATTTGATGATGCAGGTAACAGAGCAACTCACGCACTATTTAAAGAATAAGAAGGACGACTCTGACTGACATTCTGCATTGAACATGCAAAGGCAAAGTATTCAATACAACCAAATAAAACCATTAGGAAAGTTTCGGGCCTCCTAAAAGATTGCGAGTTCCCGGATTGTGGGAAATCTGTAGGAATGTTGGAACGTTGCCAAATGGCCAGGCTGATGTGGTCAAGCGACTGCCACGTCATTTTTGAAGAAAAAAAAAAAAAAAAAATTTTTTTTGCTTAAATGATATTTTGGTAAATTTTTTTTTTTTTTTTTTGAAAAAGAAAAATCTAACACGCCCGTACTATCGTTCCCTGAATCTGGGCAGACTAGGAAACGGGCCTAAAACAGTCTTCTAAGGCCCCCGAAACTCCTCTAATGACGCTTAACTTCTTTCTGCTCTTTCGGTACCTTCTCCTCATCAGTGCTGTGTCTTCTTCATGTTAGTGATGTTACTACTATGTTAGTGATGTTAGTAATGTTAGTAATGTTTGCTATTTGCTGCATAGTGGTATAGATTTTTCGTCTTTTGGGGCGGCTTGAAATGCTTAGTGTGTATTCAAGTTTGTGGTTAGTGTTGACGTAGAATACACCATGTTGCAAATGAAGTTCAAAAAACTTGTTGGCATGATAATTGCATCATGTCTGCTACCTTTGGATGTGTAATCACCCTAACCTAGAATATGGGCATAATTGCAACAAGAAAGATTTTCTCATGCAATTTGTGGTCCACAGGAGCTAAGGCAAACCTATCTACAGTTCCGTCAATCTTTAAGGTAGTATAGCATTCCTTTCCACTCTGACGAGTGTTTTAGGAAATAGTTTTTAAGGGTCAGGACTTGGAGGGGGGTGTTTGCAGTTCTTCTCTTTGTCCTATTGTTTATCAAAAACTCTTTGCCTGAGCTCTTTGTTATAATTACATTTGCTCATTCCCAACGATGTCCCATAGACAATTACATGGAACGTAATTGTGCGAGCACAAACACAAAGAAGGTAGGAGTTGGTAGCACGTGGTCCTGGTCAAATTATTCCCACATATTAATCCCTTCTACTTCCTTTGTGAGAATTTTTCTCTCTATGTTGTAAAACAGATGTCTCATGTAGGCTTCAAAATACATAGTGCGGATTTGAAGTTGTGCCCAGAACAACTGATTGACTTTTGCTTGCACTCTTGTAGTGAGGACGGGTGAAAGTACGTGTGCATCAGCTTTGTTGGTACATATTCCTTGTTCTCTAAGAAGCAACAATGAACAACCTCTATTTTTAAAAGATTGTGGTATCTATATAGTATATTACTTCAAAGGTACTAAAGTTCGAGACTACCTAGTGGTCCGTAGAGATTGTTTGAATTTACTAAGAAGTCGACATGCACCGCTTGTTCTGCGTGGCAGCATTAGCTCACTTCTTGCTGAATATGAAAACTACCTATGATAGGTGTTACCAAAATAAGAAAACAAAGAAGTAGTGCAGAGTTGAATTGGCGCAATAGCTACTATAATGACCTCCGTCACTGCCAGACAAGGGCAGTTGCTGAATACATGTTCAATTTTTCCTCATTTTGGATGTGGCATGTAAAAAGTCTTCTTGTGCTCTCTTCTGCATTTTATATTTGCTGCATTCATGGCTTTGGTGGCTGTAGAGCAAGGATTTTCAAAGGCGGTTGCTAATTCTCACTTCACTAGTTCTGGCTCTTGAATATGTGTCTTTGTTATTCAGGAATTCTACTCACAACGCTTTGAGAAATACAATCGACAGCTTCATGAGTTTATGGAGTGCATTACGGTCTTAGTGGACGCCCCATCCATTGAGCACCCTGCACTAAAATGTGATGAATGATATTCTTATGTGCATTTGACAGTACATGCGAAGCTGTATGCTTTTTTCCATCTATGACCTTCTGCATTATGTGAGATCATTTCTTCAAGTTCAAGGAAATACTTTGTATATATTTGAATGAGGAGTACGGTGCATAGCGCCTTTGTTTTCATGAAATTGTACAGGAAGATGCGTATTCTATTTCACTGATAGCACAAGTGATGCATTGAGTGACAGAAATTTCTACAGCAATCTAAAAACATATAGGGACTGCATGTGTCAAGAAGAGGTTTCGTGTTGCTCATGAGAAAATTCTGGAGATAGTACTTTCCTTGGATTTAAATCAGGTATATTTCTCGTCTTTCTTGGATAGAAATAAATGTAGCTCCATGCGTCCAAATTTGGACAGAAGAATTCCTTGAGCATACTGTGCCTAATTGTCCACAGATTGTTCTTCACATCTCTGGGTTCTTAAAGCTTCATTAGGGTTCATGAAGGTTGCAATTGCTTCCAACGGTAATGACCTCGCAGGGAAGCTGACTTTGTTGACACATGGCAGAATGTTATTATCGGAACAAAATAGTGATTGATGACAAGGTGCATGTCGTCGACTGCTACATAATATTGCAATTTTCTTCCGCCTTGTAGGAGATACTCTTCCGCATTGCCGTACTTGAAGGTCAAAGCTGTATATTGTAGATTCCATTCATATTGTTCAATTTCATTTACACAAGTCTGTCTAATGGCTTGTACAAAGCCAGCAATCTCCCTACAAGTGTTTGGCGACAAACATGCATGCTGCAATTCTTACCAAGGTATGTGAGTGGCCAAACAAAACCTCAGTTCTTGGATGCAATTCCGATTGAATGTCCAACGTGGAAAAACACAACCACATTTTCTGAAGGCTATTGTGCACTCTACAAGAATTTACAAGTGCACTGGAGGACTTGCACTTTATTTTAATTTTGAAGTTGCAGAGCTAACCTTCATTCCCGTACATACTTTTCATTATAGTGGAACTTTGTTCGCGCATCACAGTTGAGGTTCAGTGACCACTCAATGTCAACTCTTGTAAAGAAACATGGAGCTTATAAGGTCCAATAAATGATAGTTCCGTCTATAGTGTAAGGTCATAGACAAAAGTATTGAGGGTACGTGCTCTGAAGTTCAAATGTAGAGTGCAAAGTGGCTGCTTTTACTGAAATCTGTTTAAAACTCATGACAGGAACGCGAAGCTAACTTGAATAGGACATACAAGAAGTGTGCACCGACAGAAGGGGTTGCTTTTCTTAGAATTGCAGAGGTGATTGCCGAGGCCATTGCGTATCTGGAAGGATAAGTGTGGATGTTAATGAATCCTGTAGACTTGATTTTATTAAAAATGTAAAGAAATGCGTCAATGGTACTGTGAAGACCATTGGTAGGATTTTGTTTTTTTTAGGGGATCAACTAGAAGTCTTGCGATTGTATATTGAAGAACTCCAGAATCTCCTTTCTTTCTGTCAAAGTCCTTATGCAGAGTGTAGTCAGTCAATATTTGATTGGGACCATGCATGCAAGTACTATGGTGATCTAACAATGAAGTGCACTTGTACAGGAGATTCACACAAAAATGAAGCCAGACCCACTAGGACAGGCATACCACATCAAGCGGGCAGTGGTTGCTTGGCTGAAACTACGCATATATCCTTGCGCTTGCGAGAAATGTCATGGTTTAAAAATGCAAGCGGTGGCAGTAGTGGAAACTCATCATCGAAAGTATGGCTAGGATCAAAAATTGAAAGAACCTGTACTTGTAAGTGCAAGTGCCAATAGTGCTTCTATAACAATTGAACATGCCTTTCTCTACATGATGTAGTTTAGTTTTGCATATAGATTTCAAGCAATGCAGTGATGTGAAGTACCAAAAAGCATTGCACGAAAGTAGTGTTGTTGTTGCATAGAGTGAATGCTTGTTCTCCAAATTCTTCTTGATGGAGAAACCCACACTCATGTCCTTGTCGCATGACTTGCATCATAATATTATGCGTGTATCAAATGAAAGGATCTTCCGGAAATTGTTTTTTTCCTTATAGCGAAATACAGGAAGGTGTGTGGACTTTGTGGTGAATGCACCAACAAGTGAACAAGAAGTCCAAGAAGACAAGGAATACTTTGATGTAGTGGACTTGGACAACTTAGACAATTTTCAGCAGGCTACACCAAATAGAGAAGTTAATTTAGAGGACATGGCACAAAATTTCTTCTCAAGGGCGGACAAAATCCATCAACATTTTATGGAGGAACAGGACTCGCCTCTTGATTTTAATGACCTTTCATCAGAGGAAGATGAAGGTGACTAGACGATGGTGATGGAAGAGTTACTTCGAATGATAGAGGAGCTTTTGTTTCATGGCTTGAGCACAAACATGTTGCAATTTAGCATAATACTAATGTCGTTGTGCATTCTATTCTTAGTCAGCCACCATTGCTTGGATGAGATTCTCACTTTCTTGAAGCATGATGTTTTTCTTGTTGAGAACACATGCCCGAAGAACTCTTATGAAATGAAGGCAATGTTGGGCAAACTTAGCCTATCCCTTGAGATTATCTATTGTTGTGGTTGTGGGAAGCCACTATATTGGAAAGAAAAAGCAGCATTGGATAAGTGCCCTGAATGTTAGAAGTCAAGGTATGTGACCGGTTCCAACACAGTTCCAGTTTGAGTATTGAGATATTTTTCCTTGATAAGAGATTGAGAAGAATGTTCAGATGTCCTCAAATAGCAAAACATATGACATGGCATTCAAAAAATCCCTCTGAAGATGGAAAGATGAGGTCTGTCGTCGACAGTGAGCAGTGGCGCTTCATAGAAGAGAACTTTCCAAACTTTAGCGGAAGTGCTAGGAACCTCAGGCTGGACTTGGCTTTAGATGGATTGAATCCGCACAGTATGCAATTTTCGAAGAATTCAGTGTGGCTTGTGCTAATGGTTCTGTACAACTTGCCTTCGTATTTGGTGACAAAGCCTTCTTTTATTTGTCTGTCTATGATCATTCCGAGATCCAATTCACCGACGGAAGACTACATTGATGTCTATTTACAGCCACTTGTACATGATTTGAAGAAGCTTTGGATGGGTGTTCCAGCAATGGACATGTCCAAGCCGGTAGGGCGTACTTGTCATTTCAATATGCGAGGGATGTTAATGTGGACAATTCATGACTACCTAGCGTATACCCTCATTTCAGGACAAGAAATAAGGGGCTCACCGATTATCCCGTTTGTGGAGATGGAATAGCAGTTGAGCATTCTACAGAGGCATCGAAGACCATATACCTCGGAAATAGGAGGTGGCTGAAGAGAAACCACTATTGGAGGAGTGCCAAAGCGGCATTCAATGGATTTCCAAACCACGATTCAGCACCCCCTCGGCAATCTGGGGAAAAAATAATAAGTCACAGAGCGCGGAGGGAGTCATTTCTTCAATGTGGTGGTCGCAAAAATTCTGAGCATGATCCCGTTAAATGCACCAGTGTGAAGAGGATCAACATTCTCTATGAACTTCCCTATTGGCAGGTGGTTCATTCACATTCCCTTTCAGTAATTGGAAAATTGCATGGTTTCTAAGAGGTAGGTAAGACATTTATACTGTATGTGAAGCGATAATGAATGAGGGTATGGGAGGTGCCAATAATCAAACGCCTTGTGTATTTTGCATATGCGCAATTTTTTCAAGGTTGTCTTTATATTGGCAATGGGAAATAACCTGCAATTGTAGAGTCACAGTGGTCATGAAACATAAACAATATAAGGCTTAATGTATTTTGTTTAATAGTTTCTTACAATGCTTGAGGAAGAAATTGAATTAAAGGCCATTCCGATCCCTACTTAAGGCAATGTCAAAGAGTGCAGTTGGACTTAGAAGTCAGAGTGTTCCATAGAGGATGATCATGATGCCCTCTCCGTTTTTTTTATTTTTCATTGGGTGCTTGGCTATTGTTTACAGAAACTCCCAACAAGGCACCTGCTTGATCCAATGCATTGTGAGAAGAATGTGTGCGAGAATTTAGTGCGCACCTTATTTGGAGAAACAAATGGTGTGAATCAAGGGAAGATATGCATGCTTGAGACATACAAAGGCATCTGCATTTGCAACCAAATCCGGATGGTCAGACGTATTTCATGTCAAACGCCCCTTATGTATTGACCAAAGAAGAACGAGAAGAGTTTTTTGCCACATTGAGTGAATTCAAGTTTCCTAGTAATTATGTTGGCCCACTGAAGGAAAGACTTAAAAATGGTAAGCTTAGTGGTTTGAAAACCCATGATTTCCACATTGTACTGCAACAAGTTCTGCCGGTGTGTTTGAGAAACATTGGCAACCCAAGCGTAACGGGAGCCATAATGCAAGTGAGCAGATTACTCAAAAAAAATTGTTTGAAGGTGGTGGATTTGCATCAAAAGGTACATATGCTAGAAGAGGTAGCTGAAACTGTATGTATGTTAGAGAAAGAACTGCCACCATCAATATTTGTTGTTATGATGCATTTGCCCAGACACTTGGTAGAAGAATTGTTCATATGTGGTCTTGTGCATACATGATGGATTTATCCATTTGAGAGGTATATGAAGGTCTTGAAAGGTTTTGTGAAAAATAAGGCAAAGCTTGAAGGTAGCATGGCAAACGGTTATTTGAGAGAGGAGTCCATAGGTTTTTTGAATGAATATCTTGCGGATTATACACCTACAACAAAGAGGGCATGGGATGATGCTAAAGAGCCTTCAATGTATGACAAAGTGTTAGAAGGCAAGAAGCAAGATTGCTTCATGTCTATGGAGTTTTGGAAAGAAATCCATGCCTTCATCTTGGACAACAGTGAGCACCTCGATGGATACAGAAGGTGATTTCATTATCTAATTTTTAGACCGTCATGCAAGTTATTGTAGGTACTAAAAAGGAATGACTTTGTGAGGTTACATGTATTGTTGCTGTGCAGGTTTTATTGGAGGAAAGAGTTTTGCCATGAAATAAATAAAAACCAAACTTTTGAGTATCTTGTCTGCCGTTAATCTTTGCTGCAATTTTTGTAAGACAGTGTCATTGTGACTTTCATTGAAATTACTATGGAATCAATAGTTAGTTTGTTTAAAATGTATAGGACATATCAAGGCGCTGTATGGGAACAGAACTTGCAAAGAGATAGCTACCGCCGCCAACATTGTAGAAAGAGATGGCAGCATGCACTTGCCTATCCTATGGACTTGCAAAAGCTACCTGATTTCTTTGACTGGATCCTTGAGGAGGTTAGGCGTGAAGAACAGTCTGGTGCAATTGTATTTGAAATGGTGGTCAATATAGCAAGGGGACCATTGGAAGAGGCTGCCGCTTACAAGTCTATGTATGCATTTGGAACCATTTTTGGGTGCTAAGTTTTGAGCAGTCTTTGAAAACCATGGATAGTGGTGTCGCTGCTACTTTCACACAAACTTGTAGGAACGGAATTTGTGATGTCAATCAAGTTGAGGATGATGTGGAATATGTTGGTCACATAGAAGAGATTTTGGAATTGAACTATAGATGTCATTGCGTGGTTGTGCTTGTATGTGACTTTGTAAAAGCAAACTACCGAGGAGAAAATGCCACAATAAAAAAAGATAAGTGGGGGTTCACTTTAGCAAACTATGAAAGAAGGCTAGGTTCAATTTGCCGAGATAGCTTTGCGTTCCCAAAGCATTGTCAGCAAGTCCTTTATTGTAACGCTAGGGAGTCTCCAGGTTGGAAAATAGTTATGAGGAAAGAGGTTAGAAGGAGACGAGTATTACCACATCATGAAGGCGAAATAGAACCGGAATTATTCAGAATGGGTGCAGATGAAGACTTTGAAGGGCTGCGTCCACAAAGGGAAGTTGGCGAAGGGACCACGGCCACATCCAACACAGGGCAGAATGTGTTCATGCAAGAAGTATTGCAAAGAGGGAGTCATGGGAGCCTTCGTGGAAGGGGAGGTCGTGGCAGTCATCGTGGTGGTCAAAGAGGAAGTGGTAGAGGGAGGGCAGGTGAACGTTGTCCTAGTGATGTTCTTGAATCAAAGGGAGGCCGTCAAGGAGTCGATTGTTGTGCCCGACCGGTGAGAGGCAAAGTGGAATACAGAAGTGCTCTAGATGAGGATAGAGACAAAGAGAGTTACTTTACTCAGAATGCCTGGGAAGGGTTGACAAATCTGAACTTAGAGGAACGGAAGATGACAAAATTGGGCAAAGAAGAAGGAAACGACAACAGATACAATCATCGAGCGAGGAGGAAGATGACAAAGTAGGTGATGGAAGTAGCACAAGTACATTTGGAAGCACGTCGTCTCCTTTGGACAACGAGGAGGAGACTTCTGCATAGGTTTCAAAATAGTTTTGAAGAACTGGTCGGAAGGAAATCCTTCTTGCAAGAAACGTGTTATTCACTTTCTGAGGTTCAATATTTGCAAGTAAAGGTATGGGGGTCAGTTGTCATCCTTTTTTTTATTAGTGGAAGGAAGCTTATTTTCCTGAGGGACATTGGGAATTCATTCTGTAGTTTTCATTGTTGTGAAAGTGCATGTCAATTTTGAAAAAAAATAAGTGATTGAGGATGTAGTAAGTTTGGCATCAGTTTTCAATTGTTGGATTTGTTGTGCAGAATTTATGTGAAGAGGATAGGAAGGACACAACAATTTGTACAAAAAAAGGATGACAACTGATCCCTATACCTTTTTTTTCACGAAGCACGCCCCTATTTTGTCATAACTCTAACAGACACATGCATCACCGAAATAATTAAGCCATCTCTTCCTCTAAGACATTTAAATACTATGAGATTCCAATCAGTTTCAAAGACACAGTAACTTAGTAGATGTATGCATGACAGATTGGACGGGAAATGAGTAGTAGATTGTCCTCAGACATGTATGCCAGCAGGAGGTGGATTGTATTGGATGTAACAACGTCGAAGATTGATAGCTACCTTGTCAATTACTTTATTATCTATTCCCTTCCAGGAATTTTATGTTCTTGAAGTCCTGGATGGGTCTAGTGAAGTGCAAGAACGTCAAGACATTGTAAGTACGTTGGTGACTAATGTAGTACTTGTCAATGCAATGATGGGGTGAATAGTTTCATCAAACATTGTTATTCTATGAACACCAAGTGTCTTTGTTGTTTTATTGAAATTGTTGACTCCTGGGTACAGCACAATTTGTTTCCAAAGGCCACTGCTGTGAAGCATATTATGGCGCTACAATAGGCTGCTACCAATGCAAATAAGCTCTTTTAGGGCTCATACCTTAAAATTGGTACAAATATGACGAAATGATTACTACTACATAGTGTTGAGTTGCAAATGCATTTGCTGTTTGGAGAGCTTTTATCACAGTCTCATGTATTGGCAAACGTGAAGGTATTCTGGAACCTGCATGAAGGCAATTGATGTCCAATGGACGTGCATATTGGGTAATGTTATGTTTGCAATATTGTTGCTCATACTTCTCTTGTTGTGCCTTGCAGTTGAGATTGCGTCGGTGACAACGTTGCTAGCGTCGGTTTTCTCCGGGAATTACTCATGTGTGGCCCTGCAGTACCGCGGAAATATCAAAGGCCACCGCAATGTATAGAGATCCGAAAAGAGAGGTAGTGTTTTGATGACGGTTTAGGGTTTAGGACCTGTGAAGAACTAATGTCGTGTGGTCTTCAATATTTAAAAAAAATAAAATTGATAGTCCATGAGTGCTGTTGAAATCTAATTTGAAAATGATGTATTAAGGTTTTGTAATACTAGTAGAAAAAGGGCTATAAATAACTAGGCAAAATGACTCGATTCAAATTATCCAGGACATGGTTGATTGTTGAATGACTGAATGGGCCATTTGAGGGCTGAAGTCATTGTGGACAAGTTAATTAGGACTTTTGAGTCATTGTGGACTCCGGTGTCAGAAAGACATCCATGACCTTTAAAAAAAGTTTATCCCCTTGAAAATTTGATGTGTTTTAGGACCTAGACGATTGAGGGATCATGCCACGTCAAGAAAAGGGTTTTTGGGAGTGCTAATGTGTAGTTCAATGACTCACGGAATGACTGCGTCACGACTACCTTGCATGACTTGGCTGACATCGTGGAGTCATACATTAGTCATATACCTGGACAAGGGAAGTCATTTTGAAGTCACTTTTCAAACTTTGAAAAGTCCTTTGAAAGTCATTTTGGAAGTTTTGTGGGAACCGCTTAGCATTGCATATCAGCGTACAATTGGTAGTGGATTAGGCTTTGGAGCTCGATTTTTGAAAAAATGTAAATGTTTTGTTTAGTTATAAGAGAGTCATGCCATAGTCATTTTTTATACAGAGAGGGTTTAGGCAGGGTTATTTTGTTTTGGGATATTGCAAACGGAGTTGGAACCCAGTCATTTTATAGTGCTCTTTCAGTCGATTTTGTGCTTCAATGGTTTCAAAAAATGAATGCGGAGGTCAATTTACAGTCATTCCAGGGCTTTTTCCGTATACTCAAAATCACGCAGTAATGTTTGATGCTTCTGGAGTTCTGATCACTGTATTGGAACAACCAACAAATGAGAAATACAGCACAACAACTTTTCTACAAAATTATAGAATAGGAACAAAACTGCAGGAGAGCAATAAAACTACAGAATAGCAACAGAATGGCAGAACAACAATAAAACAACAGAACAGCAAATTAACCAAACTAAACAGCACAACAACAACAAACTAAATAGCAACAAAACAAAACAACAAAACAAAAACACTACAAAACACTAGAATAAGATCTAGAACAAAACAATAACATAACAACACAAGAAAACAACAACATAAGAAAACAACACAACAAAAAGAAGTGTGTGAACTTACCCATCACTTAGGAAAACTAGAGCTAAAGCAAGAGGAAAAAATGAGAAGATATTTATAAAAAAGATGGAAGGAGAAGAGGTGGTGGCGGCTGACCTAAAATGTAGCGGCTACCCTAAAATCTAAACCGTCCATTTATTGTTGAGATTCAATCTCAGCTGACTGTTTTTTGCCAAGATGCAAATGTGGCGGCTGACCTAGTATTTGGCGGCTACCCTAAAATCTAAACTATCCATTTGTTGTTGAGATTCAATCTCAATTGTCTATTTTTTGCCAAGATGTAAGATTTTACTCATCCATCTAAGCCATTCAAAAAAGAAGTAATCTGATTTGTCCATCTGATACATCCATCTGATCTGTCCATTTCAATTGTCCATCTAATCCAATGATCTTCAAGTGCCTTTGTTTTGACGAAATGACTCGCAAATGACTACACAACAATGATTCTGTAGCCACACAGTTCTGCTCTGATGACTAGTAAAGAACTGCTTGAAACCGGTGTAGTCATAAAAGGAATGATTGTACCCATGTCCGGAGATGAATTGAAGTCTCAATCCTTCAATTGTAATTACCTTCCCAAAAATAAAATTGTAATTACCTTCCCAAAAATAAAATTTTAACTACACTTTCTAAATTGCTTGAGGGAAAATCAAGTCATCTGAGGGTCATTCATTGATGAAAGCCTAAACTCTGATCCTAACAAATGACTGATTCAAAACCATTAGATCTTTTCGTCCAAGAGTCTTCAACAAAACATGTTCATTGCCTCCTTTCGGGGCCACATTTCATCTAGCTGCCATCCACCCACTTGAGGAATGACTACATAATGATTGTGCACCCGGCGCGTACAGGCTCCAAGCCAAATCCTGGTCCTTGCAGTCACTATTCAGTCACAATGGACAACTAGTCATTGAATGGGTGGTTACATATCCCTGTTTTTCTACTAGTGTAATAAGCATTTTCTACAAGGATGTCCACTGCAATGCTGATACTCCATAGTAGTGAGGGCTCTTGGAAATGACTTTGAAATATAGTATACCTTAGAGAGAAAATAACATTACAAACTAATTTTTAGAATTAGTAGTGAACATTTTGAGAAGGCCGAAGATGATAAGGATTGTTGCATGGTAGGCCCTTCAATCTCATCCTTTTTTGGTGACGTACTTTGTAGATTTCACTTGTGAAGAAAGGATTTGAGGACTTCAAACTTTTCCGCAATTTTGACACACTGAAAACGGTGCATCATAGTCTTTCACTCTGTAAGTGGGCTTTTTTTTGTTTTAGCAGTTGATCTTCACAAGAAGAAACCCGTTTTTTTTTTTATCCCTGGATTCTGTGTGCTGATGTCCCGACTGGTGTCTTGAAATGTCTACGTGGACGTCCAAAAACTCGCGTTGCTCAAGACTTGGGTTTGACATCAGGTTTGACGTCGGACATCAGCATGCTCGAGGCCCTGATGTCCAAAAAACATGGGTCAACGGGGTCCTCAAAGGCCGCCATGTGGCTGCCACCTAAGTGCCACATGTGCACGGGCAGCCACGTAGGAAACTTTTTCATCCATTTTTGACCATGATGTGGCATCTAGCAAGGATGATGTGGCATGCCACGTCAGCATATTTTTTTGTTATCTAAGAATTTTCTTACTATCTTTGAAGATGTCAACATAGACATCTATACGTTTTCTGAGACATCAACTCAGATGTCCAGACGTTTTCATAGACGTATTTTGAAACATCACCTTAGACGTCCAAATTTCTTGTGACATCAATGTAAAAATCTACTTTTCATCATGAATACCTCTGGCAATGTTTGGTATGATCTAGAGGAACAAAATGATGTCACATTAAACATTCATAGAATGGAATGGACTATTTAGGATGATGTTAATATGGACAGTCTTACATGTCTCATATGATGTCCCTCATGCATGTCAGAATGTTCAATATAACATGTCATACACAATACACCATACATTATACATCATATACCATACATAATACGCCATACAAAATACATTATAATTGGCATTTATGTCACATGGCTTTAAAAAGCCACTTGATGTGAGTTTATGAAGGGGAAAAGACGAGCTCTTTATACAAGTGGAGTGGTAGAAAGGAAGACAAACTATATGGGACATTGAAAACACTGGATTTAAATTTTGGTGGAGCAGTACACAGACATCCAGTAGGATGTTTTTTGCATGTCTCAAAGGCCGCTCTGATGACGTCTCTATAGATGTTATACCAACTGTGACTATGTTTCTTAAAACATCTAGAAGTCTATAAAAACATACAAGAAAACATCTCAATGTTTTATAAGATGTCTTTAGTAACATCTCTACGTCTACTTAGACATCTCCAATACAAGTGTAGAAAACGCAAAGATGGGCTCTTTATACAAGTGGAGTGGTAGAGGGGAAGACAAACTATATGGGACACTGAAAACATTGGATTTAAATTTTGGTAGAGTAGCATACGGACGTCCAATAGGATGTTTTTTGTATGTCTCAAAGGCCACTCTAATGATGTCTCCATAGACGATATACCAATTGTGACTATGTTTTCTAAAACATCTAGAAGTCTACAAAAATGTCCAAGAAAACATCTCAACGTTTTATAAGATGTCTCCAATGACATCTCTATGTCTACTTAGACATCTCCAAAATAAGTGTAGAAAATGCAAAGAAACAGCCCCGCTATGCTGACGTGGCATGCTACATCAGCATAATTGTATGCCACGTCAACTAATTTACATGTGGCATGCCATGTCATATGCCACGTCATCTTATTTTCTCCAAAAGCTTCCCGGAGGCTACCCAATCCCGTTTTTTTAACCTTGGTCAGACTTTTATCCAAGGAAAAAGTGATTTTCAAAAAATTACCCTCCTTGAAATTTTTCCCCTAAAGCTGACATGGCCATCTATGTTTTTGCGGACGCCTTGTTGGACATCAGTGAGTCCTTAAAAATGTCATAAAAAATCTCAATGTCTTTGGTAACACCAACTGGTTCCATTCAAATTTTTCGCAGTCATCTGGAACATCCTTGGAAATTTACCCTAAATTGCAATCCTCTTCTTTAATGTTTTGATGTCTCAGCGGACATAGTATGTTAGGCCTTGGACATCGCATGTTTTGGACAGACATCAAAAAAACCACGGATTTCTTCTAGTGCTTGGACACATTGATTTTGAATTTGTACGATTACTTACCTAGAAATTGATACAACGTACTTAAGAACTGTTGGCTTGTTGTTCAATATAGATCAAATTCCTGGAGGCTGGAAGAAGGCCTAAGGCATAAAGGGGTTAAAGGACCCAGACGAGGAGACTATTCTAAAAAAGAGCATGGAGGAGTTGTATGCCATTTACAAATTCAATTTGTTTGGGTAGTGATGTGATAATCATATAAGACCTATTCCTCAGGGCGGCAAAGGGACTACCGTGACTGTCAAGTGGAGAATTGGTGTCCACAACATTCACGCCCAGAAATGAAACTGTGAGTATGATCGTTAGTTTTGTTCAATAATTGCATGTGTATTTCTTTGAATCTGCCGGATTTTTGAGGAATGGAATGGTGAGATCAAAGTGGGTAGGACTATACAACTTCTTATACTACTTGAATATGAAGCTAAGTGGCCATGCGTATGAGAATGTATAAGAACGTTGTAGAGGTATATCTTGGTGAAAGTGCATTGGTAAGTCTATACGGAGTTCAGTCAAATAGCGTTGTGTTGGTACTGGGACAGTGGTTGCTTTGGAGAAGCTTGTAAGCACTATGTCATCAACTTCTAGAAGACAACGATTTTCCACAAGCAAAGCCTTAGTGATGGGATGCAAAGAAATTGTGAATCTAATTGAAGCATAGCAACATTGTAGGCAACCCTGTTGTCATGAGGCTTTTTGAACTTCTTGCCTCTTCTAAAATAGATTTGACATGCATGCTAATATGCGGGCAATATGTCATTTTCAAATTTCTTAGAGCTTGTAATCGTGGATTCCCATTGTCCACCTTCACAAGGAATAATGGTAAGTGTCTTCCATCTTCAAAGAGCAGAATAAATAATGTCTGCAATGTCTAGTAAGGAATGTTGCCATATGGACAGTTTGCGAAGGAAATACTTTTTCAATCGTATTAAACATTGAACATTGAACATTGTTAAATACCTTTATTTTTTATTCTAGGGATGTTGACTGCAGAGGACCTACCAAGGTTTTATCAAGAAATGAAGTGCCATAGGGAAATGGAGAGACTTTCTTGCAAAAGGTGATTTGTTGGAGGAGGAGGACCAGGAGGTGTGTTCATAAAGAAGGATCAGGCAGGATGCAGCAATGTACACTGTGAGGAGGAGTTCGGATATGTGGAATCTCTAAATTCACGAACATAGCGTTTCCATCAAATTGCAATGACATTGTAAATGGGAGGTCAGTGAAAAATTTAATGTATGGGAGGAGGTTCTCAAACAAATATCTATTTCATTTTTGTTCAGGAAGGAAAATGTCAACCACAGTAGGAGGACGCGTAACATGTGTTGAAATGCTTTCCTGGGCTAACTGTGTTGCAGGTGCTTCACAGTAAGGCAAATGGAGGTGCAACAAAGATGTGCTTGGACTCAATCGTAATGTCCCTATAGTGCTTGTTGAGCAGATGAAGTGGAGAGAATAGCTTATAGTGACTTCAAACATCCACTCTTATTGTTTTGAATGCTAGGGGATGAGTAATGTAGTCCTTCAATGGAATGAGCAGGCTAGATCTTCCAAACCGGTACGAGGCGAAGGGCAATGCTGATTAATTAGAGGTTAAAAAAAAGCTCAGTAGATATTGCATGCCATTACATGAAGTAGGACATACAAAGAATAAAAGGTAGGGCACAGTGCGTGTTTATTAGTCAACTGGTGAAAAAGAGGAAGCTAGTACTTTGTAGAAGAAAAATGTTGCTCATTGCAAGCATTTGAGATTAAGTTTCAGGAAAAGGAACAACTTCTTCATGCAACAATGGAATTGTTCCCTGGATCAATGAAATGTTCACCTACATATACATCTCAATTAAGAGCACTGCAGACATAGATAGGATGAGGAGAAGAGGGATGAATTGATGCTGGGTGGTCAACTCATAGAAAATTCTGTGAAAAAAGTAGAAGAGATGAAATTGATGCAAGTTACGCCATGTTATTTTTTAGTATTCAATGACCATATAAGGTTTATTCTTATTTTTGGTCCATTCAGAGAAGGAAAAAAAATTCGAAAAGGCCCAGATACAATGTGCTCAACAGCAGTTATTGACACAAATGCGATAAGACAGCACTAATATGATTGGACCAAAATGACAGCATGTAGACAAAGAATTGACAGAATACAGGACATATGTTTGGAATGACAAGAAGAAGGTCAGCAGATGGTGCTATCGTCAATCTGGACATTCTGCTGTCAAGTTCTTGTCAATTAGGAGCCCCTTTTCTTGTAGTGAATGGACAATTGGTTCCTTAGGGGTTAAACTATATCCATTTGACATGGTGTCACACCTAATGCTATGTCATATAACGCCCTACATATGTAAAAGCAACTTCTATTGGGTATTGAAATAAGTGGATTTTTATTTAAAGAAATTTGTCCCATAAAGCCAATTAAATTGATTTTACTCCTACTAATGTATCTTGTGCCAAAGTCAAAATAAGAATAAAAAATAATTTTAAAATTTAAAATTTTAAAATAACTCAAAAATCCATCATTTTCACAAAGTCATAATAAGAGATAAAGTTTTTTTTTAAGTTTTTAATTAACTCAAAAATCCATCATTTTTACATCGTAGGTCTAAACGCCACAAAACAAAGCCTACACATCCAGCATAATTGAGGGCTTTCGGACGGTATCAACGGGCTTTTGAACGGTATTAAAAATGTGATCAGGGAAAATATGGTCTTGGAGATCTCAACATAACAAAGAAAACAAACAACATACTTAAGGTACAGATGACTTCAATTTTTGATTGTATTTGAACATAGAAGGTATAAAGTAATGAATATTAAGTGAATTTTTATTTAACCCCTAAAGGACCAAACACCATTTTTTGGCGATATGGCAATTTTGGGTAGCTCACTACGAATGCAAATTTTAATTTTATTCATTAAGATTTTCACACCAAATGTGCCCAAAGAGTAGCTTCAAGGCCCAACAATTTTCATAACTTGTGACTTTATGGGTAAAAAATTATTGCATGATATGTAATTTTCCGTGTTCGGCAGGCAGTCCGGGTAGCTCAAAAAAATTCTTTAAAAAACACTTGGATTAACGAGTCAAAAATTATGAGGATTCTTAGTTGGAGGGTAGTTATGGAATCTCTACTCTAAAATAAACTTTGAAGTCCTTTTTCTAACTCAATTTTTAATATTTTTGAATAAAACAAAAAACATTGGGTGTATATTGTTTATTACAACATTACAACCGCTGGGATTGGCATTTTTTAATTCCAAAATTAAATTCTTGACAATTTAATATTTTGAGTCATTCTCTACTTCTTCCTGCTTACTATTTTTTTCCTATATGTTGTACAATTCCAAATGATCTGAAAATTTTCAAACATGTAGCCAACTTGCCTTGAAGAATGAATCCAAAGAGTAACCACCATTTTGGACATTTTTTCATACAAATGTGACCTTGTGAAGGGCAGCTGCCCGGATTTTTGCAGTGATTAAAAAAGGATTTTGTCAATTCAAATGCTATTATCTTGCAATCTACATGGTGGAAAATTCTGAAATTTTTTCTACATCTTTATAAACTAGTGTAATACAAGATCCTAAGGTTACATGTGTTCAAAAATGTTTTTTTTCTAAAATTTGGTACTTGTATTAGAAATGGCAATTTTGGAGCGGTTTTGGTGAAAACATAGTCAAAAACCTTTAGGGATTAATGAATTCCATTCCAAAAACACAAATAAATTGAGCTCCATTGATTTTATTTTTTAAATATATTTAAACACATTTAAAAAAACACAGAGGTTAGAAGTTTGTATTGAATTCATCCAACATTAATATAATAGCTTTACTTCTCTAGAGAAATTGAAATCTTTTCAACTTAATTTGTGACATATGGAAGAATATTGAATGAACTCAAGACATCAAATAATTTTTCTCCCATACATGATATTTTTCATTGGAAATCATTGTTCCTCTATCTTACTTCAAAAACAAAAAGCCCTTCATTGCCGATAAATCTCCATTTCACAAAATGGATTTGTCCAACAAAATTAACTAATGAGATTTCAGTGGAAGAAAAAGCCTAAATTGTTCCAAATTTGATAAGGCAAATTGTTCATAAGAATATCCACACAAAATAGTGAAATTAGGCTACCTTCCCAATTAGGTTGCTTAATTTCAAATAAATTATCTCATGACTCAATACATATGACTCAATGCATATCTACATGGATGCACATGCAACTCAACACTCTTAACTGGGCCTTAAAATAGTGCACTAATCTATGTCATACACAAGGCTCTAGATTGACTGCATAATTGTATAGGAACAATGAATATTTATATAGTGTGGACTGTTGAGAAATTAATGTAGGGCAATCTAATTTCACTATTTTGTGTAGTAAAAGAAAGGCAAATATTATAACCCCTCCTTGATGGTTAATAATTCAATCAAGCACATTGTGTGAAGTTATAATGTGCAAGTGGTGGGGAACAAGGCTTTTATTTTTGATAAAGTCTTGCCAATTCTGACAAAAGCAACAATTATTTTTGATTAAATTTTTGCCAGTTTTGACAGAAAGCAACGAATATGCTGACGTCCCTTCAGATTTAATGCTACCCAAAAGACAACTCCCACAGTGAAAAAAAGCCCTAGCATTGCATTGACGTCCCTCCAGATTTAATGCTATGGGGGTGATGCCTGAACACAACTTTTACAGTGAAAAAATGCCAGAACACAACTTCTACAACTTCTACAGTGAAAAAAAGCCCTGGTAGGGAGGTCATTGCTAGTAACTTAATTTACTCACCAAATTGTGCATCCATGTCACAAGTGTATCATCGTTGAAAAATAGTACAAAAGCTTCAAACATAGGAGACACTCTTAAGACATTTAGAACAATGTTCTTACAAATCATGTGTAGGCTTCTATGGAACAATAAGAACGATGTAGGATTGTAGAGAGGATAGTGGAACAAATCAAATTGTCAGAACGGAAGAAAATTTGTCAAAACCAAGAAAAGCACCTTTGTACTATACACAAACAAGATTCTTTGAGAGGATGGTTTCCACGTCCTCCAAGGATACAAAATGAAAACCATCACAAAACCTTCTCCAGATACATGAGAATCTGTTAGAAAAGTGCTGTGAAACCATTACTTGCAAAGGATCTCCACCAATCAAAACCAGATATTAGATATTAATTTAGGGTTCAATTGAATACGAAAAATACCCCATCTGAAATGAGCATCCCTACAATTCCACTTTCAAAAATATATTCAGTCCCAAAATTTCGTATCTTTCAAACTTCTGATTTTGAATTCCCATTGTGAGTAAAACAACATTCCCAAAATTCTTCCCCTCCATTTACGCTCAAACCTCTTGAATCTCGACTCCTCGGTTCCTTACCTTTTCACTACATGATAGACTGAATGTGTGCAACAAGTAATGACAGTGTGTAGGATATTTCAACAGTGTCAATATAGAGAAGGTCCTAATAAAGACGTTTGGTGTAGTGACAGAAATGGATGTTCCCACCTTGTGTGAGACTTGCATACTTCAGATATCTTCCAAGTCGGCCTCCAGAGCGCCCAGTGAAACAGGGCCCCGGAGGAGCATGTAATCCCCGAGATAGCCATCCAGCTTTTCTGCCAATGCAGACCGATCGATGCTTTCCTGGTGATACGCCTTGCAAACAAAGTAGAAAATGCTTTGAATCACAATGGCCACGAGCGTCACGGACGTCCACAACACCAGCAGCAGGCCGGCAAGGACCACCCGCCCCAACTGGCTGTGCTTCGCCAGTCCAGCTCCAAACAACGCCAGCAATCCCACCATGCAAGCAGCGTAAATGCAAAACAAGTAGAATCCGGCCAACCTCTTGCCTTGGATGAGGCTATTGCTCCTCTTCATAGCACTCACGCCTTTGGTATCTTCCAAAACACACACCACGCTCGCCAGGTGCCACACCAAATTGAAATGCACCAAGAACACATTGAAAACAAGCCCTGATGGAATCATGACAAAGGTCATACTCACCCTGGTCGTCTCTTGAATAAAAAGAAACGCCAGCAACAGCATGATGAACCCCGCATAGTAAAAGGACACCACGATGTGTGCCCACAGAAACGTGTTCATGAGCCGGCTCCACACCTTGGGCACCACAGTCATCACCTTCATGTAAGACAAACCCTTACCCGTGTAGATACACGCCACGCTGTACACTATGGCGGCCGTTGCAAACAACGACAAGGCCAGCACCAGGATGATGTAGAGAACTGCGAGGAGATACAGGCCCACAAACTCTGCGTCCAGTTGTTGGTGACGCCCCATTCTGGCCAGTTTGTGCAGCAAGGGATCCGTTGCCAAGCTGTGAGAGAAGAGGAAGATCCCCAAAGGCAGCACCAGCGTTCCAGCCATGTAGAGGAAGTGACGAGAATAGGAGCGCAACAGCTTCACTGCTTCACCTAAGATCCCTAATACTCCTGCAAACCCGATTTCCTCCGGGCTTGTATCCATCCTGCCAGGCAATTAATCCTCAAGTGCCCAGAGTGCCCGCTTCCATACCTGTAGGATTTGAAAAAGATCATTCTGGAAGCATGAAGGAAGACAACAAGATGTGCCAATACAAAGAAGAAATTATGCCCAACATCATTGAATGATAAGAATATGTCTTCCAAGTTTCTGTAATCAATTGTTAGCTTATAAAGTGAAGTATCTATTTCTAGGTTTGGGACTTAGGGGTTAACTTTCACACCTGAGCTTGCCTGGACTGTCACACCCTAATTACAACCTCCAGCGATTGGTAAGGCTGAATTCCACCGACTGCAATCTCTCAATTGAGATGATGCATCTTTGCTCTCCGATTGAACCTGCTGTAAACGCGCACTCTATCAAGTGTTTTACAAAAGCCTCCAAAAATGCAAATAGTTTAATGTAGCCCCATCTTACAATCATAGGTAATCCTTCAAAGCCTACAAAATACAAACAAATCTTCAGAGATTCAAATTTCTCTAGCGGCGATATATGAAGAGGAAACCTGTGAAATGGAGAAAGAGGCATAAAATAATAAAAGGCACGGTTCAACGGCTCGTCCCTTCGCAAGCATGGTATTCATGAAGTCGTAAGGTAACTATTAACTACTTACTCTGGGTTACTAGGGTTGTCTAACTAGGTGGTTACTGAGTATCAGTTAGTGGTTAAGACATGTAGAGTTAAAAAGAACTGGATACAGTCTCCAGTCCACCGTCGTAAAGACGATCTATCCACATCCATTCCATCAGCTGATAATTGACAGCAAATTAACGACCCCTTCCACTGCATGGACAATTACGTCCTCAAACGATTAGTTGTTGGCCTGCATGAACAATAGTGCACTTAGAACAACTTAAACTCTGAACAAACCTGGTTCTGTTTAATATCAAGGAATATACTTCAAGAATGCTACCAAAAACCTGTCGCAAAGCAACACACTCCCGTGGCAGAAATTACAACTCTGGATGAAAAAATCGTTTCGTAATCGAGCAGCGAGCCTGACATGACGATGTGCAGTAGTGAAAATAAATTACAATCCCTACAGGGAGCACTTGTACTCTGAGAGCTGACCCCAGACTAGCAAATCACTAAAACTGAACTTGATAAGAGAACCTTCTTCTTGATTGTCAACAAAGCGCACTATTCCTGCCTGCGTACGAGGTCTGTCACTCAATGCCTCTATGTATATACATTTTTAAAATCCTGGTCAACTTTTGGTGTACACTTCAATAATATCACCATCCTCCATGTCATGGTTCTTGGGTGTGCTGTCGGGAGAGAGCTGCTCTCCGTCGAAACGAAAACTCAAAGTCGGAAGAGGCGCTTCCACCAATTTAGCATACATGGCAAATAGCTTCTCAAACTTGTCAGTCTGAACAATTGAAACCACGGGAATATCAGTGAGTTACACCTAGCAGGCTACAGGAAGCATTTACGTTTTGTTGTGCCTAATCCAGCATGCGGGGATTCATGATATGATAAACAAGACAACTGCATTGAGGGATATAGAAGTCTAACTATAAATTGTGCAATCCTTGACGACATCAACCATTATGCTTGTAGTAGACTTGCTTACCGTGTATATCCGGATAGATTGAGAACTTCCAGATTTGTTTTGCACTTTAATCATAACCTTTTCCTTTTCCTCCGATGCACGGGCTTCACTCCTTGGTGGCTCCGCCAAAGGCGGCACCTCCGCCTCCACACGTTGTTGTGCTTGCATCCTTGCAAGCTCCTCAACTCTTAATATCGCCCTTGGTGAAGATGCTTCTTGCAACATCATCAACTCTCTCCTCTTTTGCCTGAACTCAACCATGAAGTAATAACATGAGCATTTCGAAGACAGTTTTACAAGTTCCAAAGGTCCAAATTTATGAGCTGGAAATTATTGGCTACAGGCATGCTCTTTTGTGTGGGACAAGGCAGTCACATATTACACTCAAAATAAGCTTTAACCTTAATTGTAGTAAGGCAATGTTTCCCGTAGAAACTGAATCTTGAGGCATCTTCGGCAACTTGGGAGGCGAAGTCATCAACCAGCTGTCATCGTCATCCAGGATTACACTCTTCGCGGGAGTGCCCAGAGGAGTTGGTGTCGAAGGTTCCTGGTCATGACCCAATTTTGTAATTAGGATTATACCCGCAATTACTCGTTTACTTTTTTGGCTAAAACTATCATTTTTCTCAATACCAATTGTTTGTACAAAGAGAAGAACTCCATCATATCGAGAACCTCGGGAATAAAGTAATTTCTGGAAGAAAAACGATGTTCGTCTTGGGATCAAATAATTCAGATAGAGATATTATAGGCGTACAATATAGAGCGCTACTAAATATGACTCAATTTTTTTCTTAAGTCAGCACAATAACTGGTTGAATTACTCGAAAGCAAGTGTACAAACCTTCACTGCCGTGACTTTAGGCACGCTTCCGGGTGCTGCTGTAATCATAACTTCCTCTTCGTCACTGTCATCTGTTCCCCAACAAATGATAAAAAAGAGAATGCTCAGACACTACACATATAACTTCCATTGACAACTCTGGCAGAAGACACTACACCCATTAGAGACCTTATCTCCTATTTTGACCCCTATTACCAACAGAAACTCATCTAGTTATAAACTCGGTTGGCCTTCAATTAAAAAGTGCTGTAAGCATGACTTGTCTTAAAGCCTATGGACACTCATCCTTGAATGGAAATGGGAGCTTTCACTACAACCTTCTACTCTAAAAATGCATACGAAATTCATCAGATATTCATACAAATGATAAGATTTTGATCTCAACAGATTTGGCTCTCGTACTCAAAAATCTCTCCACAGCTCTATACATCTCCCAATAACCAAACTCCTGCAAATGATAAAGAGCTCCTCAAAAATTCCACAAACAGAACCCTCGACCTTATATCCTAGACAAGTTGCAAAGCTAAACAGGGAACTAGTGGCACCCTAAAGACATTTGTTATCAAATATAAATTATCACAGCGCTCAGAGGGATTAACTCACCACTTAAAAAGGTTGGAGCTGGACCAACTGTTTGGCTATAACTGAAGAGAGGCTCGAACTCATCTTCTTCATCATCATCGTCCACCTGGGCATCACAATACAGGACATACGATGAGAAGAGCAAACTCTCAGGGGTACTAACTTTCCATGCAGATAAGCTGCCACTCAACAGTGCAGCAGGTGCAAATGGTACAAAGCAAATCAACTCGCATCCATAATAGCAAACAAAACAAAGAAAATTCAATTTTTGCACCAATCAAGATTCTTGATTTCTCCAGCTTGCCACTTCGATCTATTTACTCCCAGTCCCCATTGCCAATATAATTTTCGTTTGAGCCCGCGCCATCACACGGGGCGGAAAATAAGAGTCTACACTAAAGATCTTCGATTAAAGTCACATCAAATTCACATGCGAATAAAACTAACATCAATGCCATTATTCCTCCAACTAAACCCTAAATCTTGCCTTCCAGGTATCCGAACCGACAGCAGTACTTGAGAAGACCTAAACACGAAACATAATTGGAATCCGCCCAATAACAAGATTTAGGGTTCACAACGCCAGTTAAGACACCAACAGATCCTCCTATCCTCACAACAGATCCCAATATCTTCTACTTACGACCGAGAAAAAGAAGTACTTCCCCACATTCAATCCACATACCACTAACCCTTCTCAAGGGTAACCCAAATTCGCATACAGTTCGCAAACAATTCAAGAACCCAAAACCAATCAGAATTACTAGACCACAGTGCGACAAGCCAATGCTCATATTCAGTAAACTAAAACACTAGAATAAACCCACCAAGCTACCTCTCATCAATCCTAACAGCTCACATATTCAAACTCCAAAACAACAAAACCCCACATAAGCAAACTCCGCCACGAATCCCCTAAGCCCCCAATCCCCTTACAGGATCGAGACTCAATCGTTTCAAAGGGATGACCTCTTCTCCTCTAGCAGTGTTCGCCATGGGAATCAATATACCGGTGCTCGAAGAGAAATCGAAATCTGGGAGGAGAGAGAAGTGAAGGAGAAAGCGGCAAGGAGGTTTTGGTTTTGTTGAGGCTCGTGGGGTGAAGCCGTGAAGATGAAGCTGAAGAGTTATAAAGCTTAGGTCGAAATGTGAAGGGGATGAATGCCTGACTGACCAGAATGATGGGCGTGGATGGCGGGTCGCGCTGGCGTTTCATGATGAGATTGGTGGCAGGAGAGAGCGTCAGAGTGGGGCAGCCGAATGTGTGCAGTACCTTAGAAAGGGGCGACGACGGAAGGAAGGACTCTGTGGAGATGATGAGCAAGGGGAAGAGGAAGACGACGACTGTTCTAGGTGGAACTCGTCCTGTGTGGACGGAAGTTGGGGACGGAATTCGTCCTTGTGTGACGAATGGTGTGGACGGAGTTCGTCCTTTGAGGACGGACGTTGGGGACAGAATTAGGCATTCCCCAATAATTAATTAGAAGTTGGGATAAGTGATTCCGGAGATGCTTTCAAATATTAAGATTCTTCTTATTTCCATACAATTTTGTTCCCAAGTCCCCCAAAAATCTAAAACAATTTTCTAGAAATTTTGGCATTATACTTTACAATATTTTTTGTTGGCCCTGATTATAAATAGGATATTAGATAAGGTAACTACACCTAATTGTGTCTAAATAAGCAATGGAGAATTTTGACTATTAATAATTTGTCTAATTCTCTCATTCGATCTTGTTGGAAGTTAAGAGGAGACTAGAGATTTTCTTCTTATGGATCTTTTGGGTATCGTATAAATAAACTATGAATTTTTAAAGTTCCTAAAGGTCTTGTGAATAGGGACCAGACATTGTAGGGATTGATTTTAGAAAAGAACTACAATTAGGTGCAGTTAGCTTAATTAGACAAGCCGCCGAACAGAAAGCAGGTTGTTGGATATAACATTATTTTACAAACTTAACTGACATCATAAAACTTAGTATATCAACAGTTCTTTGAAAATGTGAACAGAAGAAGCAATTATGACTATAAATTCCTTTATCTCTTTCTAATTGTCATGTACCTTGTGGCAATGAAAGTGACATAAGATGGTTATGTTGGAACATTCCAATATATGTGTGATGCAAATGTCATTTCAACAAGTTTGAAGCTTCTAAAGGGCTTGCTTCACATTGCATTAGTGAGCTTTAGGTATAATTATATTCAAACCAAAAAACCTTGTACTAAGAAAAAAATAGTGTGATGATCTTTTTATTTTAATAGTTGGATTCACTATAAGAACCCTGTGTTTTATGTGACGTTTTCATGATTTTAGGGATTGAATTTGAGTGGACGTCTAATAAACATTGGAGGAGATTTGAGCCTCCGGAAGATTGTTTCAGGGTTGTTTCCAATGCTGGGAAAAGCGCACTGTTGTCAGAAAATAAAAATAAAAAAATAAAAAGTTGTTAACCCCTAAAGTTTCATGACTATGTAATCACCAAAAATGCTCCAAAACTGCCATTTCTAATGTAACTACCAAATTTTTGGAAAAAAACAATTTTCAACACATGTAACCGTAGGATCTTGTAGTATGATATTTTGAAAACATGTGATAAAAATTTCAGAAAATTCCACCATGTGGATCATAAGATATAAGCATTCAAAGTCTTGAAAACTATATTTTCAATCCTGTAAAAAAACGGGCAGCTGCACTTTGCAAGCTCACTTTTCAATGAAAAAATGCCGATAATGGTGGTGCTTTTTTGAATTCAATTTCCTAAACAAGTTGTCTATATGCTGGAACAATTCCACATAATTTGGAATTGTACAACATATAGGAAAACAATAGTAAGTAGAAAGAAGTAGAAAATTATTCAAAATACTAAATTGTTAAAAATTTAATCATGGAATTTAAAAATGCCAATCCCAACGGCTGTAATGTTGTAATAATCAATCCACATCCTAGGATTTTATTTTTTTCCAGAAATATTGAAAATTGAATTAAATAAACAACTTTAAGTTTTTTTTAGAGTAGAGAATCCATAACTACCTGCAATTCAAAAGCCCTCATAACTTTTGACTCCTTGATTGAAATGGAATGACTCAAAGCTTTTTAAGTATATATAAATATAGAAAACCAATTTTTTTTTAAATTCCGGAAAAAACGATTTTTTTTGATCTGTCCAAACTTCCCAGTTACGAAAAAAAGTAACATATTAGGTCACAACTTTTGACTCGTATTTTGAAATGTCATGAAACTTGGTACACATGAAGATGTTCCTTGCCCCCACCTTCTATTAAAATTTTAGCCTCAAATATGGATATCTCTAGTCACACGTACTTGCCCAAAATTTATACATGGCCAAAAAACACATGTTGGTACTTTAGGGGTTAAAATGTTAAGAGAATACTAAAAAAAAAATTCCAAAAAAAAAAATCTAACGTGGCAGTCGCTTGGCCATGCCAACCTGGCCATTTGGCAGCGTCCCAACATTCCTGTAGAGTTCCCACAATTCGGGAACTCGTAGTCTCTTAGAGGTCCGAAACTCCTCTAATGACAACTTGTGTTTTTATATCACTAGATGTTACACTGGACGTTATTATTGACATAAAAACACAAGTTGTTTTATTAGACATGCACTCAAATTTGTTCTCTAAAATCATGAAAAACGTCATAAAAAATATAAGTTTCTTATAGTGACTATATTCCACTTTCCAAGACAATTTCAATGCACTAATTAAACATCTCACTTGAATCCACATACAAAAACTGTAAATTTACAAAACTTTGGCTTTTGTATCAGAGCATCCAAGTAGTTTTGGCAACCAATTAGTCAACTTTTGGCTAGTATGGCAAGGGTGCATTTCCTTTGGATGGACAAACTCTAAATTCTATGTTGTTTAGATGCTTCAAATTTCATCAAATATGAAAATTAAAATGTCAAAATTTTGCTCAAATGTTTATTTGGATGATTTTAGGTACGATTACCATACTATAATAGTTATCAATAGCTATATATTAGTTACCAATATATAGCTATTATCAAAGTGTTATCAACTATACCGAGATGGTGTCAGAAGTTTCTAATCTAATATCTATATCTCCCGAAGATTTCCGAATGTAGCGAGGCGGACTCCAAAGGTGCGAGAAGGCTAGCTTTACGTCTCTTTTGCGAGGGATCCTTGCTTCTCGCCATTGCGCCGAAGCTCGCGGTCGCGCTGCCTCAGCAAGTCCGCCACGATGGTGACGCCTCTCGTCAAGCGCGATGTCATTAAGAAGCGCGTCAAGAAGTTCAAGCGCATGCAGTCGGACCGCAAAATTTGCGTCAAGGTAAATAAACAATCCACACGCGCAAATTGCCCTTGTCTCTTGAACATGAGCTTTTTCTGCTGTTTCAAAACGATCTTCAGTTTTCGTTTTCGGTGTTACTGTCTTTTTTTCAATTATCGTATTGATTAGTGTTGCGCTATTGCTTGTTTCGTGCTGTTTGGCAAGTTTTGTCATTTAGGGCTAGAATTAGGGTTAGGGCTAAGGTTCTAACTTGGTGGTGATAATTACTCTTTGGATTCTCGGGGTTTTGCATCTGGGATTTTGACTGTGGGAATTGAGGCTTGGTAGTCGCGCTGCGTAGGCCGTCTGAAATCTGCAGCCTGTTGCGGTGCTGGTGGTGCTTTTAGTGTGGTTGTTTTGAGAATGAGGATTTCGAATCTGATAAAGCGAGATGATGTGATTGAACGTGGCAGACGAACTGGAGGAGGCCGAAGGGTATTGACTCGAGGGTTCGTCGTAAGTTTAAGGGTTGCACTTTGATGCCCAACATTGGATACGGGTCGAACAAGAAGACGAGGCACGTGCTTCCCAGCGGTTTCGTGAAGTTTTTGGTTCACAATGTGAAGGACGTGGAGCTTCTGCTCATGCACAACAGGTGAGCAGTTCAGTCTTTCTGTTGAAGTTTCTGTAGAGGGATGACCTTGAGGAGGCGGGTGTTGTCTGGCTTTTCTACGGGTTTTCTCAGATGTTGGTCTTATTGAATGAACGAGGTTTGTGATGGAAGGCTGATGTGCAAGTGATGTAAAAAAGAATAGGGACATCATATATTCCCCCAAGGGATGATGACGCATTCTGGGAATCTCTCTGATGCTATCAATATTCCATGCTCTCTGTGAAGCATTTGTTTGTGACCTGTGTACCACATCCGAGAACTTTTTGATGGGTTTCTTATTTTGTGTTCATTACCCAAGAGATTGACCTTCTAACCCTGTAACGTGTATTCTGCATTCAACGATAATGCAGGAAATACAGCGCTGAGATCGCACACAACGTGTCCACCTTGAAGAGGAAAGCTATCGTGGAGCGTGCAGCACAGTTGAACGTTGCGTTGACGAACGGCAGTGCGCGTCTCCGCAGCCAAGAGGACGAATAGATAATGATATAGCCCATTTTTTGGTACTTTTCTCAATGTACTTTATTGAGGTGGAAAGATTCCACTTTATTATCTCAATGAGGAAGGCACATTGCTGCAAACTTTCCCAAATGGGTCGCTGTCTTGTGTACTTTACCAATGTCCTGTACTCCTATGGTTTGGAATGGAGCGCTTGGTATTCATCGGCATCTTTCAACTTTTCAGCTCACATTCTTTTGCTTAGATTGCTTCCAGTACAACTGGGAATTTTAATTTGAATCGAAAATTGTGTACTGAAGTTGCGAGTTCATAAAATCATGGGGTCGTTGTCAAGAGTTGGGGTTGCATATATTTTAGTCCTGAATGCAGAATTTTAAAGATCTGTTCTAATGTGGGGGCTTTTCAATTGGCAAGGACGAACCCGTCTGAATTGAAATTTACACACTATGAGTCGTAGTCCATGATACAGCGCAAACATTCTCCAGCATCCAAGAGCTGGACAGCTTTGTTAATCTCCGAGAATGGCAAAGTGTGCGTCACGTAGTGGTCCAGATTGATCACCTGTGCAGGAGTGCAGGGAAGCCAACGACGTCAGTGCAATTCAAGGAGGCAGAAAACAACATATGATCAGCGGAGTATCTAAGGTTCTGCAACGTACTCCGTCGATACACTTCTCGACCAGCTCAGGCAGGTGAGTTTTAGCTTTGAAGCCCCCGAAGAGTCCCGAGGTCCATGTCCTGCCCAACAGTAAGCTACTTGGATGAAACGAAACGAGATGCCGTGAATCCACCAAGCCTATGATCACTGCAACTCCACCATCCTGGAAGGTAATCAAAGTCAACACAACTTCAGTTCTGTCCCCTCAAATTGTTGGCCAAGGACCAGAATTCCGAAGAACTATAGCGTCGCTACAAAAAGGTTAAGCAGGTTCTTAAGTACAACTTTTTAGATTCTAACAAGACATAAGGTACATTGCATAATAAGCTATGAGAGCTTGAAACGATGCAAATCCTTGGTTGGTACTAGAGATTCTTGGTGAAATTGATGTTTACCGGTCTGCTGCATTCCATGGCCTTGGAAATGATGTCAGGGTTGCCTGTACAGTCGAAACTGAAATCCACACCACCGTTGGTCATTTCCGTGATGACCTCTTCCATGGGCTTCTCAACAGCAGTTGTGTTTAAGATGTCGGTGAGTCCAAACTCTTTGCCTGCCAGAATACGTTCACCATTTCTCTGTTTTCAGACTTTAAGGAACAAAGTGGAACAGCTGCAGGTTGGATCCGGGAAGAATGTGGAGTGTACCTTTTACGAGCTTGCTTTCAAGTCGATCTATTCCGATGATGCGAGATGCCCCTGCTATCTTCGCTCCTTCAACCACCTGTGACCAAACACATCAAAGAACTCGGTCCCTGTAAGCAATTCACCCCTAATATTTCCTCGCAGTATAACAGGGTATTAGACTAAAATATCAGGAAGTCTTAGTAGCATCATCAAGAGAACCTTGTCGTGATTCATGGGGTCTACATGATCAGTGGAATTTTTAAAGAGACATCCCCATAAATCATGGTGAGAACTTCCTCTTATGAAGCTGTATTAAAGTTCCTGAAATAATCGAGTTTCACTAAAAACCCAGTCAAAACATCACATTCTTGATTTGTAGTAGCATGGTATTGTTTGAGAACTTCATCATCTAAGAGTTATTACAGAAAAGTCATGCCAAATTAGAACAAATTAAGCAAAACTAAAGAAAACGCACTTTCAGATGCGAGACAATGATTCATTGCCTTGAGGACCTCTCACTGGTTCAAATTGAGCTCAACTTTGCAAAACGAGGTATCAGAGATTCCTTTGAAGGGTACTCAGCAAGGATTCTCTAGAGTGTACGTTAGGAAATGCTTGTTTGCTGTATTAATCAGGTTTGAGATTCTTACAGCGAGTCCAATGGTGCCCAATCCGAACACGGCTACTGTGGAATTGGTTGTCACGTTGGCGATATTCCAAGCGGATCCAAGTCCAGTTGAGACCCCACATCCCAGCAGACACACTTTCGACAGATCGGCCTTGGGGTTTACTTTGGCCACACTGGCTTCATCCAGGACTGTGTACTGGCTGAACACGGAAGTGTTGAAGAAGTGCGAGATGGGCGTGCCGTCCTCCACGCGGGAGAATCGGGACGTCTGGTCCGAGACCATGACGCCGCTGTCGAAGTGCTGCAGGAATACATCGCAGATGTTGCTCTTGGATCCGCTGCGGCATCTCGGGCATTTCTGACATTCCGCCTGCCACACCGGGATCACCTTGTCGCCCGGCTTCAGGTTTGTTATGGCGCTCCCCACACTCTCCACAATACTTCACCACACCAAAATCATTCCCGGATTTAGATTGTCTGGGCAATTATTTATTTGCTCTTGTTGTCAAATGAAAGAGGATGCCAACGCAACAAAGAAAGTGCTAATTGGATGCAGTGAGCAAAAGTTATGAGGGATGTTGGTAGATGCTCTAGATTGTATTCAATGAGTGGATTCCTTTTAGAAGGGTGGTGAGGAAGGTCCTCCTCAAGAAAATTTTATGAAGTGCACATTCAACCGCAAGACCATATCCGATTCTTGCAAAATCAATTTCAGAATGGAAATACTCCACCATGGCGGCAACTCACCCGGCTCCTTCATGGCCCATAATGCGCGGAAAGAGTTGGCTCTGGTTCTGCTCAGACACCAACAAACTGCTATTAAAAAAATGCAAACTTGCATCACGAAGTTAAACAATCAAACACGAACATTTAATTTTTATGATCAGTAATCAATTACCCGTTCACAAGTGCAGATCTACACAAGGCAAGTAAGTGTACGGAAAAGTGTTCCCTTCCCAACTGCGGCCAGGTCACTTGTATATGTTTTTTGGCTGAAATGTTATGTATGCGGAGATAGGGGAAGCATTGGGGAAGATGACACAATTGGCAAAGACTCGCTTGGGTATGCCTATCTTATGGACACTCAGAATCTCTACAACCCAAAACATTTAACGTAAAATATCAGAAAATAGGTACAAATCGATATCATGAATGCAAACTATGTACAAATCTGTTTGTTTCAAGTCATTAGTCAATAAACCTTGAACCTTCACAACTTTTGTATATTGTATCTAAATAACAGGCTATATAATGAGCCCTTTGCTATCCTCTTCCATTTGTTAACAAGAACATACAACATTCAATCAAATCATGGGAACTAAGCTTAGCATCAAAAGTGAGGATTTCAATTGCCCACATCCAGTCACTTGATCATATCGTATGATCTGTTAATGGTTACACTTGCTATCTAAGTCTACAATGCTTAGCTAGTAGCCCTACCCAAACGTTTTAATCATGCTGGTCCTAGAGTTATTCTTCCATACTTTTCGTTTATTTCTGCATGATCTAATTCAGGTGCACTCAACAATCGAAACCTGAAAGGTAGAAATTGCATTCGTTTCCAGTGCTGTTTCTGGGTGCAACAATTCTCACACTGAATTGCTACGTGAAATGTACACATTGCATTCAATTCAAAGTGGCCATTCTAAGTGCACATTCCTTTAGGTCGAACGCAACTTGTGACGCAGGAAATGAAGGGACAAATATAATTGTACAGTACCTTGCCCTTCAAGTAGAAGAGATCACTCTGGCAAACAGCAGCGTACATCATCTTGACCCGGACCTCCGAAGGCCCAGGAGGCGCCACATGAATGTCCTCAAACGAAAGCGGTGAGTTCAGCTCGTATGCAACAGCAGCTGCATTCATGAAATTTTAAAAAAAAAGAATTTAATCTTCAATGCCAGCACTTCAAATGGACCTACGCTAACTGCACCTAATTGCGACTCGTTTCTAGAAGCGATCTTGACATATTCTATAGCTTCTATTCATGATTTTGGGACACCTATTTTGAACAATTCAAAATTTAAATAGTTCCTTCATACGGTGTCCCAAAACTACAAGCTAAGAGAATCCTGAATCCCCTTTTTTGACTCCCAATTCAATGAAACCCTACATATACTTACACATTTAGTTTCATAATAGGAACCATGTCCAAACTCGTTTTCGGACGATTCTAAGTGTCATTACCTTACCTTCTCAAACTTGAAATGCTCATACGAAAGCTGAAGACAACTAACTAACTAAAAGACGTCGCAGTTCCATTTCCAATTCTACAAACTTTATTCTTCAACCTCCTGCCTGCAACAAATGGGGCTAGAATGAATGAAATGAGTCATTTGAATTGAATTGCTACCCTTGCAAGTGATGACTTGACCGGCAGTGCTCGCTAAGTCGTCAGCTTGATGCGCCATAGTTCAACAGAATATGATTGACCGACGGAAATCAATTGAAAAATGGAAACAGAATGTGCTGCGAATGCAAGAACTGCGAAATCGATGGACTTTGGAACTGCCTGGGGCTTCCTTGTGAAACGAATGGTGAGGGTGAGCACCATTTATGAAACATGAGTCAATGTGTGGTGACTGGTGGAACTGGTGAAACATACTGTACGTCTCGGTTGCGTTCGTTCCATTTTTGAACTCATGTCAGTATGTTTGTTGGGATTGTGGGACTGTAGCTAGGACGGTACACTGCTAATAAAGTTGTTCGTCCCAGCAGTAAGTACTAAATAATTGAGTACTTCACTCAGCTTGGAAAGTTAATTCACGTGCCTGCAGACAATTGAGAGAGTCAGTGTACGAGTCCCGGGAGAAATTCATCCAAACCTGTCAACATACATGGATCTGTTCATTATCTTGTAGCAATTTTGAACATTGAAACACAAAATCGGGATTCCACAATAGACATTCAAAGTTTGCTACGTTTGCTACAACGCTTTGGAACATATGTGCTGCAAAATGTTGTGTGCTTGCTGAAGTACGTTCCAAAATCTTCATTTTTGCTGAAAATGCATATCTTGCTCAAGCATCTTCCAAAACGATTCAAAACAATGCTTGGGAAACTAACTTACGTGTCAAAACGGAAACTGGATGAGCCAGGGGAGTGATTATTATGGGCCGTGTCACACACATGGGACCTCTCAACAATCCCAAGAGCAGTACAGACAGTCCCGTCCAGTCCAGTCCAGCATCATCACGGGCCGTTTGCAAATCGTCCAAGACATGGCTTTGTCGTGTCGTGCGCCTCAACATTGTGTGACTTTCAAAAGAAAGAGAAAACAAAAACGAAAACAAAAAAAAACATTGTGTGACTGTCCCTCCTCGTGGTAGGCTGTTGCAGGCAATGCTTGTTATGTGCGTGATTAGTTGCCGTTGGAAGGTGCCACTTCACCCGTCATCATCAAGACTTAAACTATGGTCAGCAACCGCGAATGCTGTATTGCTGTGCTTTTGCTAGTTGACCTCAGAATTTGAATTTGACATGGGTAGATCTTTTAGCAGGGTTTAGCAAATCAAGGTAATTAAGCAGACCCATTATGGACTACACTGACCCAATTCGGAGGTGTACCATTAGATGGGATTGGGGAGCCTTGGAGGACTGCGAATTTCCCTGTGTTGCCCTGCATTCCTAGACTACAGGAACGCAACTGTAGTAGCTAGTTGACGTGGCACAGCGATTGCCACATCATTTTCAGAAAAAAAATACTTAAAATGATATTTGAAAAAAAAAATTGAAAAAAATTCTAATAGCATGTACCGTTGTGCACTGAATCTAGATAGATTGGGGAACGAGCTTGAAACGGTCCTCCAAGGCCCCCGAATCCCAATTAGGGATGACACTCAATGCTGTTTGGAATTGGAGATGAAAGGGTTAGAATGGGGTTGGGAAGTCATCATTTTATGGGATTCATTGAACTCACCCATGTAGCTTCTACATATGGCACAAGGTTCATTCATTGTTTTTTTGTACTGTACAAAGGGGTACTTGTGGATTTCTATTAGAACCATATCAGGAAGTAAGAGAGCCACGTTATAATCTAAAAAGGCAAAAATAGTACCCTCCCTAGGGACCATAATAGTTGGAAAAACCCGGCAACTCATTCAAAGTTAGCCAGTGGAATTACAAAAACAATGGTTGCATTTGAAACAATGGATGTAAAATAAGAAAGAATCTAGTAGGGCTAGAAATCAATGGATGCCCCCCAAAAATTGGAGGATATTTTAATCGCCTCCTTTCAACACTTGGTAGATTTTTTAGCTATTATGAGATAAAAATTAGTAGCTAATACCTAGAGGGGATAAGATAGCCTAATGAAGTGGGCAAGGTGCCAATTTGGGAGGGCAAGTATTGATATAGCAAGGGCAGAGGGCTTGGCTATTGCAGCTAAGGATTGACAAGAACAATGCTTCGCTATAGTCATCAACTCAATGCATTGCCCTAAATTGCTTGACTTGTACACTGACTTGCACACTAAAATGCACTTTCAAAAAACTTAATTTCACATGAAAAAATATCAAATTCATTATACAATCCACCTTGCAATTGATGAAATATATTTTTCTTAGATTTTACACTTGATAAGTAAAAATCACAAATAGCTCCAAATCAGTACTTGTATATTGAAATTTTCAACAATGAAAATAAAAAAAATGCTTTACTCATTACTAGTATTTTGTTGTAGTAATTGCCAACTTCAGATGCCCAACTATTCCTTTATGAATTGATGTGTCCTTTTTTAGGAAGAGGATTATCCCAAGGTCAGTAAGGCAATTGGCTACATTTGTGTCCTCTATATATGTCAAAGTGTGAAGTACTCGCATACGCCTTCAAATATTGAGCTCCTGGCAAAATTATCTGAAGTCTATGAAATATTTGCCTAGCCCTACCATGAGGGCTAATTTATTAGTCCTTCATGTTGCGGACCAATGCATTCGATAGTGGCAACCTATATACGTCCTCCTATAGAATCTTTCACCCATATTAGAAGCAGCATGCTTGCATCACAAAAACCTACAAATTTTGCTTCCCCCTCAATAGACGAGGATTACAGCATCCTACTTCTTGACTATATCTGGAATTCCCAAACGTCATTATCATTATTGCTTTGCTTCACACTAGGGGGTGCATTTATTCTAGTCAACTTTCCTCATGCTCTCATACTGCCTTCTACTTAGACTTGCTAACCTACTACTACGAGTGAACCTCTTCTCTAAAGACTTGTCCTCGGTAGCCTCGCAGGGTATCAAGACCTTCGCCCTATTAGCACTGTCTTCTACGGTTAGACATGTGCTTCATCTCCCTTGCCATATTTAATAACCTTCTTCTGTTTTGTAGGCTATATGATGCCTTCTCCATCCTCATTGGTCTCCCTATGTTCTGCATGTTATGTACTACCTTCTCTACCCTTCTTGCCTTTGGATCTACGTACCACCTTTACCACCACGTCCACCCCCTTATTTTTGGATCTCTCTGAATCTTTACCCTGTCCACTCTCTTGGTCCGGGTAGGGTAGCATCCACTTGGAGGTTCCCATGTCATCTTGCTTAGCCGGACACTATGAATGCTATATTTGAAAAGATCTAGGGACCTCTGGTGGGCCACTCTACAACCCTACAAAGACCCCGTGGAGGCATGGATTGTTTTTTTTTGGGCTTTAGAATTGAGTTTTCTACTATACATGCCCACATGTAGTTCCATTGCCAAATGGTCGGAATTAATTTAAAATCCAAAAACAAAAGACTAAGATATCAGGGTTAAGGCACTCTAATGCACCTTAACCCTGATTTTTTAACACTTTTTAACAATTTATATTTAGCACCAAATTATGCTAAAATAAAAAAAAAATGTCCTCAAATTATCCAATGACCATTACTAACCAATTATTTTTGATCCACCAATGTGTGAAGGACTAACTTCATTGACATTTGGTGAGTTACAAGATGAAAAGTGGATGTCTTTATGAAATTGGGGTTGTAAATACTACCATAACCCCAATTCCATAAGGACCTCCTCTTTTCATCTTGTTACTCACAAATTAAGTTCATTTTGGTTTCAAAAAATCTACATTAAGTGGCTATTGAAGCTAGTCGCCTTTGGCAATTAGCTTCAGTAGCCACTTAATTTGGATTATTTGAAACCAATTTTTTTTCAATGAAGTTAAATTAAACCCAATTGAGCCAAATTCTGTGGCTTGATTGAATTGAAATTGATTAAGTTGGAAAAAACTAAGTTTAACCCCTAAGCGCCCAATTGACCATTTTTTGGTTGTTGCCCTGCTTCGTTGGGCTGCCCAGCTTCGTGAAATGAAAAATTCTGTAATTTGTTTTTTTTGAGGGTGGCTTTGAGCAGTTACTATATTTTCCTATGAATAGTTAGTGAAAAATATTAAAGAATGTGGGTGCTTTATTTTTTTGAAATTGTTGGCTTCAATTTGAACTGTGAAAAACTTAATGATTGCATTCAAAAACCAATGATGCATGGCCACGTTGGCTGTTCAAAACGCTGCCCCTTTACAAAGAAGAAGTCTTGAAGGCCTCTTCCAAGTCTTCAAAAAAGAAGGTTCAGCCTCAGTGCAACGGGTCTGTCAGAACATGAAATAGCAAAAAACTTGAAATAGCACTCTAAAAATAAGCACTGATAGACACTAAAATGGGCATAGATGGTGATGTCAAGAGGTGGCAGTTGGTTGCACCGTTCAATTGAACGACTCATTGAAGTGACAATGAACACCAAGCCCTAAGTAATCCCAAAAGACATCAAATTATGTTATGAAAATTAAAAATACATTCAAATTAGGTGCGTATTATTGCTAATATTGTGACAACAAGCTCCATGCAATGCTAATTTGCATCACATGCTCTAAGTATTCTTGAGTCTATCCTATTCCAACCACTTTACCAACAATTTAGCCAAAAGGGGTAGTTTCACAACTTGCAATGCTAAAACAATGGTAGGTTAGCCCCATTAGACAGACATTAGTCCATATTAGACAAACAATAAGTCAACCAAAAGTAAATGCATAGTCTCCATTATGTGCCCTACATGGTAATGACGGGTTCCAATCTAAAATCAAATTGGAATGCTACGTTTCAAAAACACCTACAAACCAACATGGACTCATCTTCCTCTACCCAGTGTCTCCCAATACCTTTGTCTCTTGCTGCAATTGCACAAATGATACGAGAATGGGCACACAATGAGCATGGAGCCTTAGAGGTTCAAGTTCAACTGTTCCTAGCATGTATGGAAAAAACCTACATTGCTTCTAGGCCACGATTGACGAAGAGTAGAATACTTCCAAAACAACCAACAAATAGAAATTTACAGCAATTGTATTATCAGAATATAGCTGCAATTCTTGGTTGGGGTCCCTCTCGGCGACTTGAAGATGACGGAAAGGTTTTTAGTATAGAAGTGTACAAGCACCTACGGATGGTGGTCTTTCCAGATCCAAGTAGCAATATAACTAGTAGTGCAACAGAAGACAACAAGGTCAAAACAAGTGCAAGAGGACAGCATCTTCAGCCAAGGACTTCAACCAAGGATACCAATGAAACAACAACCGTGGAACTTGAGGACAGCAATATCAATGGAACAACAGCACAAGAACTTTGAGGCACCAATGACGTCAATACCAACATTGCTTCATGAATGTTTTTAAACCTCTTCTTTTTTTCCCAAAAATCCTTTTCATGTGGTACGTGAGAGGTGGGTTTTACTTGATGCATGTTTGCTGCAGCCTTGGAGTTGGACGCAGGTAGCAAACGTTGCCACATATAGCTCAACAATAAAAATAACGCCATTACAACCACCACAAGCGCAAGTGGATAGCATCTTCAACTAGGGACTTCAACCAAGGACACTAATGAAACAACAACCATGGAACTTGAGGACAGCAACATTGATAGATGCAACGACCAACGCCTTAACAGCATCAATTTGGCAGCACTGGATGAAACAAAAAGTAGTGTTGGAGGAAAGAGATAGTGGAGGCCCACCAACATGACCACAGGACCTTTGATAGGAGGGTGCGGCACCCCATAGCTACCTCTGGCAGCGATAGAAAGGAGGCGGCTCCCAACAACAACCTACGACAGCAACTATGGCATGCTGTGGCAAAGGAGAGAAGGGACGAGGTCATGGTGGACAACTTGGCAAGGGCGATGGAAGCACATCAACTGTAACACAAGACACAGACCAAATAAAAAAACAATATACCCCATATACATGGAATAAAAGGTATATGAATTTTTCTCTCCTCCCAAAATCATTTAGTGGCTCATCTCCTGGCTTGGTTCAACAATGGGACCAGGTCCTTTTTCTTCTTCAATTATTTGGCCAATTTTGGTCTATTCAAACATTGAGACGTATATGTGCGGAAATAAATAGATATGCAACCGAGAAATTGAAGAAGGTAAAGCTTAGAATTGAAAATCCCACATGAGATGATGATTATGAGATATACGCACGTGATAGCATTGGGTGGAAATCGATAGATGTGGATGAATTGAAGACCTTTTCTACAATATCTTTATATTTGTGACTCAAGAAACTTCCAAATATACGCATGTATTGATAGAAGTCTGAACTATTTCTTTATTGCCAAGTAATATCTCAATTTCTATTACGCAAATTGTTTTTTGTTTCTATTGAAGTGCCTTCATATCACCAACCCATCTTCTATATGTGTGGATCATACATCTCCAATTTATGACAAGGTGAATAAAGTGTGGTGGTTGTTCATTGAGATTCGTGATCATTGCAACGGTTTATAGAATAATGGGGAGAAAATCACCATTGATGAGATGATGGTTCGTTATAAAGATGTGTATTGTCCTATGCGACAATACATGCCTAATAAGCCTAAGAAATGGAGACTGAAGATTTAGTCCCTTACAAATTCAGTGACTCGTTTTGTTAGCAACTTCAATGTGTACTGCGGAGCATCTATTGAAACCGTGGGGGCCCCTAAGTCCAAAAAAGGAGAACCAAAGATGAAGTAAAAGGTAGTAAAAACATTGCTTGTTGGGTTGGAAGGTTGAGGTCACATAGTCATGATGGATAATTTCTTTACAAGCGTGAAATTGTTCAATGATTTAAAACAGGTTGGTACATATGCAACAGGGACTCTTCAAAGCAACTCTATAGAACTTTTTGATTTTATAAAGGACCAGAAAGCATTCAAAAAGTCTACACAAAGAAGTTTGGAGTGGGCAATGCATGACTCTCTAAAAATGTATGTAGTGATGTGGATGGATATAAAATTAGTTCTTTTCTTATTCACTAGCGCATTGTCTTTGTCTTTTTCATGTCAAGTAGTAGAAGTCCTATGCTGTGTAGGTAGAAATATTCGTAAAATCAGAACATTACCAGTTCATTTAGAGTATACAACTTAAATGCCTAGTGTAGATGTGGCGGGTCAACTTCGCGGTTCTTACTCTTGCCAAGTGCGTTATCATAAATGGTGGCATTGCTTATTCAACTTCCTCATTGATACTAATATTGTGAACATGTGGATTCTTCACAAGGTACTTCTAAAAAGAAAAGGAAGTGAGGACGAGTCATTGTCACATTTCAACTTCATAGTGGCATTGTGTAAGGCGCTAACCAAAAGTTGGATCGGACAAAAAGCAACCATTTCACTAGTATGGGAGGACATGCCACAAATCCATTACCTTTAGAAGAGTCACTTGCGTTGTGTTTGTGTTGTATGCAAGAAAAGAATAAATAGTTACTATGCATTGTGCTCGTTTCAGTAGATGTATTACACACATGGGTGTTACATAAAAATGTACCACTGCAGTGGCACTTTTTAGAGGAATATAGATAATATTATTTATAATTTTTTATATATATGCTCATCATTTATCAATTTCATTTTATTTGGCTTCACATTTCATTTGCTTCATACTTTAGATAATAGTTTTTCAGTTTCATTTTGGACATAAAATGTGAATATAGAATTTTCCTTTATTGCCCTTTGACAAATGTATATGGGCCTTGTTTTCTTCTTCTTCATTTTCTTAGAGCATTGCCACCAATTACACTCCAAATGATCAAATTTTCAATAAATCAGCGGTGGTGAAGTACTCATTGAACTGATTGAAGGTTGATGTGTTTTTTTTTTTTAATTACAACATTGATGTTTTGAATTTTTGAATTGGAAGGGTGATATTTTGTATATTTGATATAGAGAGCTGATGTTTTGAATAATTTATATTTCTTTTATCAATTCAATGAGATTGCTTCCAAAACATATTGTTTTCAATCCTTCACATGAATTTTGTATATAGCATAATCAAATGTTTGTACATTATTTTTATAGTATAATTTTGGTTCAAAATTCACTGAAACTAATTCCCAAAGTTTTTTCCAGATAGTCTTGCAATCAATGGAGGTTAGAATCTTCAATTTATAAGAAAAAATATATAGAAGAATAGAATCAACATATTGTAAAGACTAATCTTGGAAAAAATTAAGGTCCATCTTCAACTCATTATTAAAGGATTAAAAATAAAAGCTTTATTTTTTATATTATATATATCTATTACAAATACATATACTTATTAATATTTATAGGATCTGTACTTATATTTATATGGGTATCTTATATATTATACATATCTATTACATATACATATATTTATTCATAATTATGGAATCTTTAATTTTACTTTTATCTAAATATCTTGTACATTATAGATATATATTACATATACATCTATTTATCAATATTTACAGAAATTTTAATTTTATTTTTATAATGATATCTTGTACATTATATACACATACATCTATTTATTAATATTTATTGGACCTTTAATTTAATTTTTATATAAACTCTTATATATACTTATGTTCCAATATATATTCTTTCATTATTTTTTTATTTTAAAATTCTCTCATCCTTTCAAATGTACGTGGTATGTGCATTGTCACTATAAGAAAATAGTGTTCGCTCTGACACGTCCTTATTGACTAAAATGTCCGAATTGACATAATTCTATCAAAAAAATGTCCAAATTGACAGAAATTTGACAAAATAATGTCCAAATTGACTAAAAATTGATAGAAAAATGTCCAAATTGACATTGTTCCATGTAGTGTGTGTGAATAATTAGTTCCAAAGCGTCCCCACATACTTGGAAAATTATATATTGGGACAAACTTTAGTATGTGGTGTGTACATTGTATAAACAATTAGTTTCAAAACGTTTCCACATGTTTGGAAGGTTATGTATTGGGACAAGCTTTAGTATGTGATGTGTGCATTGTGTAAACAATTAGTTCCAAAGTATTTCCACATACTAAGAAGGTTATGCATTGGGACAAGCTTTAGTACTTAGTATATGCATTGTGTAAACAATTAGTTCTAAAGCATCTCCATATACTTAAAAGGTTATGCATTGGGACAAGTTTTAGTACGTGGTGTGTGTATTGTGTGAACAATTGGTTCCAAAGCATCTCCACATACTTGGAAGGTTATGTATTGGGACAAGCTTTGTTACTTAAATTTTTTAATTTATTTGCATTATTGTTTATTTATGATTCTCCTCCCTTCAAATGTATGTGTGCCATATGTTCATTTCAATAGATGTGCTATACTCATAGTTGCTACGCAAAAATGCACCACCCTAAATTCTCATTCATTTAAAATTCATTTAAGTAACCTTCATTCACCGTCTAATACATTTGTATAATAGTTTACTAGTTTTTTGGATTTTTATTTATTTTGCTTTATGTTTTTTTGGCTTTTTGTTTTATGTTATAATTTCACTATTACTTTTTGTCCAATATTGCAAATGAGAGATTTTCTTTTACTGATAAAAAAATGAATATATTTGGACATTCTTTTCAATGTAAAATTTTTAACATCAAGTTCAAATGTGGTTGAATTTGAAATTTTTTATCTACAACCTTTCTTTGTATTAGGGATTGACTATAGAGATGACAGAAGGTAGCCTTGCACAATAAAGGGCCGTATAGGGTGGCAACCTCTTGGTTGCTTGAAAGAGCTATCCAGAAGCTATACAAGCAACGGGAACGAGGGAAATGAAGGAACGGGGGAGCGGAGGGAACGGGGGAACGGAGGGAGCTAAGAGGTAGTTGGGATTTCAAATTTGGATGGGAGAGGTGGGAGCTTATTGGCTATTACGAGCTGCTGCATTTAGCCCCTAAGATCTTTTTTTGGCTATTGGACTGACAGACGGAGGTTGCAGCAAAGGGGCCCAATATTGCCCCAAGAAAAGTACAGTGAGGTGACCCGGGTTACAAAAGTACAAAACTATGACAAAAAATCTGTAGACTTGTCAATTACAAGGCCCATGAAAATGAGTAGATTGTGTGAAATGCTCTCCAATTTTTTTGTCAATACTCTCAACTTGATGCTTGAAGTATTAGTACAAAAATGCTAGCATTTCAAAAAAAATTGGAAAAATTATTGGCCTTCAAATGCATGCTGCCGAAGAATGAACTAGCCTGAAACGTTCTAAAATTGAATTTCAAACCTAACTTCCACAACATCCTAACGGTAAAATGACCTGAAATTTTCAAAGAACATAATAAACTATTGTTTTTACAAGATCCAACAGTTCCAATTTCAAAAAAATTGTTTTGGAAATTTTTGGGTATATTATGAGAAAACGGCCATTTTTGGACATTTTTGGAGCTACACATCCCCTTGGGCATTTAGGAATTAAACATTGTTTGTAACATTGAAAACTGCAGATACAATGGTCCATGTGCTTAAAAAAACACATTAAAAAAAGCTGCAGATACATTTTTCATTCACAAAAAATAGTCATGGCCTGACTACTTTTGCAAAAGTCAGCTGGTCTGACTATTCATTGTGGCCACTTTCCTAAATGTCAATCTCAACTTTTAATAGAGTGGTTTGGTTACTTTGGAGCAGCCCTTCAGAGGCTCCAAATTTTTTTTATGTTGATGCTTGTTTAGGCACATCTTGTTTGTGAAGCTCGTGTCATCGTAGTAGATGCACTTAAAGAACTTTCTATTGGAATGTCTTTCAACATTAAAGATATATAGAGAAAGACTTAAGATAAGTCGCTTTATAGTCTCAATAGTATGATTCAAGAGTTTCAAATTTTAATCTTGAAAAACGAGCGCAATTTTTATGGAATGATTTCTTTGACAAGTGGAAGAAGACAATAAAATTTAAGTGATGCAATACTGAAGTAGTACAATTTAGAATGTAGATGTTGCAATCGCTTTAGGAATAAATTGTTGATCAGGTTTGAAATCGAAATGAAGGCATTAAATAACACTAAACTAGAAGTCATAAATTAGATGGAGTAGAGAACCTTATCAGTGCGCGTATTTGCCCCTGCAAATGTGGCTGAATTTGTATTTTTGAAGATGACTTAGTATAGTTGTCCCAAATTGTGGTAGAAAACGTTACCCTCGTAAAATATGAAAGTATGCTTGTTTTAATATGTGTTGTGGTACATTAGCAAAAAAGAAAAGGCGTTGTTAAATTCTCATAATACCAACAATTCAATACCCAAATATCCTAAACAATTGTTTACCTCCAAATCTCCCTACAAATATTGTAGGCGAATAAAAGAAATTGAGCGTAGCTATGACCATGAAGTCTAGTGCTCTCATAAGGCCCAAGCTTGAGTGTTTTTCTTAAAAGTCTATTTGTATTGACCCTCAGTGCAAGAAGTAGAAGAAAATATATTCATGAAGCAAAACGTCCCAATTCTAAAGTAGAATCCAAAATGTACAAATCTCTAAAATTTGTTTCCCATACATTGCAATTTTATATGAACCCTAAATCTTGATTCCGTTAATTTGAATTATTGATTCGGAAGTTCTAGATAGTATTCTATTGCAGATGATTATAAGACATTCTTAGAAAAAAAAATTGTAGGATTACTTCTTGATTTGCTTTGAACATTATCAAAATAAAAAGTTTGACAAGATTAAGATTTCTTGCTATAAGAATGTCACTAATAGGATTTGTGTATTTGAATTCAAATTAGCAACTATCAACATCTTCGTTTACCTTCACACTAACTTTAATTAAGTTTCAAAGTCCCACTATTCCCTCAAGGACTAAAATGGGTTCGAGCAGGCTCCTAGGGTCTAAATATTCATTATGATTCTTGCAAAGTGTTAGTGAACATAGAAAAATATATTCCTTTTTGTGGGGTATTTTTTTTAATTTTAATTAGTGACAATTGTAGAAGTTAGGGCACAAAAAGCCATTTTTTAGGAGTATTGGGCACCTCTCCCACATACATAATTTTTTTTTTAGAATTGTTAGAATTTTGTTTTTATGCATGGAAAGCTTTTATTCATTCCACTTGGATTTGTTAAGTGGAAGTTTTTGACAGTTTATTTATTCCAATCGTCTCAAGAAAATAAAAAAAATTAATAAAAAATAAAGTTGTGGACAATCTTATTTTTCAGGCAGTAGAAGCATATTGTAGAGAAATAACTTGTAGGATTTATTTGTAAATTGAATATTCACAATTTAACCCCTAAAGGACCAATTGTCCCCTCGGGGGACAAAATGGGTCCGGGCAGGTACCTATGGTCTCAATATGAAGTTAGATTTTTTGGGATTTTTAGAGGTTGTGTATTTTTGCGAGAGCTTTGTGGGTATGTAATTTTTATTTCAATCGGATTCTAGAAAAAAAAAATTATGAGTCTTTTTCAATTTAAGGGCAGATCAGGCTGTCACATTTTTGTTGACTTCAGGGCGGGCAAAACTTTGGGCTGCCAGGACCAGGCCAAGGTGGGCAGCAGGTGAAGACCCTGCCCCGTGCCTGGTTGGCGCCCATTGGATGACGGAGGTGGGGGGGGGGGTTTAGGTGAGCGCCGACCCCTGATTGGAGAGGGGGGCCGGGCACCTGCGAGGCCGCGCCTCTGCGCCCCTGCTTCAATTTCACGACAATTCTTCAATTTGGATTTGTGGGTGTTCAATTTATCAATTCTACATTGTTGAATCAGGGTTTAGGGTGAAATTTGAAACAAAAGTAGGTCAAATTTGGTAATGAGAAGAATCTCCAAAGTTCAAAATTTGCATTCAAAATCGACTTCATGAGCACCAAAAAGCCATGAATTGACTTTGTGGCACCTAAATTGAAGCGTGTGCAATTAATTTCACTCACATTTGAGAAATTACATCACTCTATGTACACAATTATAACCAAAAACGCTTTCCACTTCCTCACTTGTGACACCACTTCTTCAATGAATACAAATTTAGGTCGAATTTGTTGACAATTCACAGTTCCCTGACACAAGAAGCAAAGCACAAAAAAAAATTAGGCTCCATTCAATGTTCATTCTACGTGACTGACGTCATTCCCAAATTAGTCACATTAGTCACATAGCCACAACTTTGTCTTTGGTGGGTGGAACATTCTAAAAACTTGTGTACTTGTGGCTTACTACATTAGACACCTCCATGTCAAATTGTAGAAGCATTGAACACTTTTTGAATTTTTCACAATTTTTTGATTGTTTTAACTCCAATTTAAAATTAAAAATGGATTTGGCATTCACTTTTCTAATTTTATATGTTGGGGTGTTTGTTTAGGATTAGTTGAAACTACTGGAAAGTTTTGGGACCGTTTTCAAACTTTGAAGGCATGCATTTTAGGAGATTGGTTCAACTGTGACTAATGTGACTAATACCCCCAAGGGGTATTAGTCACATTAGTCACAATTGAGTAAACATAGCCACAACTTTATCTTTGGTGGGTGGAATGTTCTAAAAACTTGTGTACATGTGGCTTACTACATTAGGCACCTCCATGTCAAATTGTAGAAGCATTGGATACTTTTTGAATTTTTCACAATTTTTTGATTGTTTTCACATCCACAAAAAGTTTCAAAAAATCAAGAGAAAATGTCAGCCTGTAGGTACATGCCCGAAAACGCATTTGTCCCCCGAAGGAACAATGGTCCTTTAGGGGCTAATCCAAGTCATTTCATATGTTTTGGACCTTTGTGGAATTAGTTATGAATTTTTGAAGTTCATAGAGAAGGGAGTATGCTGTTTTCAAGGGTTGATTGCCTTTTAGGGGAAGATGGAGTGCTTGAAATAATTTTCAGTCTCAGAGGAAGAAAAATGAACGTGGCATCTAACCCAAGCCGTTTCATATTTTTTGGACATTTGTGGAATTAGTTATGAATTTTTGAAGTTTATAGAGAAGTAGTTGGATAGAAACATTTGATGGATGGAGTACATTGTAGATGGATGATGTAGTGAGTTGGAGGTCCCATGCAATGGAACGCTGTAGGGAACATATTGGGAACACAGGGGAACAAACCGGGACCCTTTTTTTGTCATTGCCCAACAAGACTTTGGCTCACCAAAGCATTCTAATTTCAATAGAAATTAGAGTTTTCTTTCTTTTTTTTTTTGTTTTTTGGGAGTTTGTTAAAGGAAAATAAATCTTTCAATCCAGCGTTGGGATTTTTCATATATTGAACTTATGAGGTAGAAAACTTGCTAGCAAGAAAAGATAGTGTATTGTCAATTTTCTAGGCAATGTCATTTCAAATTTTTTTTGGATGTGTTCCACACATTTTTTTGAAGTGATTTTTGGTGGACATATGTATATCATTATCCTCAATACATTAGATTTTTTTATTCAAAGTCCTTAGAGCAAAAAATTTCCACAAATGGCGGTCAAAGGTAGCTGGAGCTGTCGGGCAGAGTTCAAAAAAACTTTTTTCTAAACTTTGAATGGTCATATCTTTCAATCCGTACGGTCAAATTTGATGAAATTTTTACCACATGATCTTAGACAAGTGAAATACAAGATCCTATAGTTATATTTAAAAAAAATGTTATTTTAAGGGTTTCCTAAGTGAATGCAGCAGAAATGGCAGTTTTCAGTGTTTTTTGACAGAAAACACCCTTGGGGCTTTAGGGGTTAAGGAAAAAAAATGATGAAAGAAGGTTAAGATCTCTTGCTAGAACAATCTCAGGTTTCAAATTAGTCCGGATTGTTAAGAATTGACAATACTTGTATTGAACAAATTTTTAAAGAGTGAAAATATTATTATAAAATTTTTAATGCATACACTATCAGTTCAATTTTTAATACACAAAATTAGAAACTCAAAATTGAGAGTGCAAAAATTTTAAGTTAAGATGATTAAAAGCCAAAAAATGTAGTTGGGGAAGGTCCCAAGAGTTTTTGTTTTCACTTCAAATCCAAATGTCTTGCAATGTTTGCGGTCCAAGGAATAGAAATATCTTTCACACTTTTAAGTACAACTCTAAAGCAATATCAAACAATTACAGTTGCAAGAATTTTTTACACTTTGCAATAGAAATGAAAATTTTGAGTGGTTTGTATTAATGGAAATAAGGCCTTTGGACTTTTTGGGGTTACTAATTTCTAATTTATCAAAAACTATAAGCAATTTTCTTGGATTTTCTTCCATACATATTGAACTTAATTGTTCATAATAAAAAAATTAAAATTAAAAATTAAATAGTGCAAATTTTTTTACTAAAGAACATTCATATTAACAAAATATAGTGGAGCAAGTTGCAAGATGAACTTTTGCTCCAATTTTTCATACAAATATGTAGCATTTTGAGTAGTTAAAGATTCTAAAGCATTTTTTTCATCTAATTTTTGGCGTTTTTATTTCATTTCGTCATCTTTCTTATTTTTAAAGTCTTTCTAAACCTTTTTATTTTTCATTTTTTTTCATCTTTTTTATTTTTTGTAGTATTTTTAATGTTTTTATTATTATAAATTTTTTGGTCTTTTTAACTTTTTTAATCTTTTATGTCTTCTTTCATTGTTGAGTTTTTTTTTTCTTAAATTTTATTTAATCTTTTTTTATAATTTTTTATTTGTTCTAATTTCTATTTTATCTTATTCATTTAATCTTTTTATATCTTCCTTATTTTTGAAAATACTTTTTATCTTTCTTGTTTTTTTAAATCTAATTTTAATCTCTTTTATTTTCTTTAATCTTCTTTATGTATTAATTTTTTGAAAGATTTCTCTTAACTTTTTTTATCTTTATTATATTATTTTATTTTTTAACATAAAACGCCACGTCATGACTGGTTCCATGCATCATAGACATGAGCGTAGGCATGGCCATTGAAATAATAGTTTATCGCTTGGATTTATTGTCAGGTGAAAAAGAACAGCGCGTGGATGTTAGTTGGTAGACAATAAAAGCAACCAATACAAGCCATAAGGAGACAAGAGGGGTCAGCAAACGCAAAAGGAGCTAGAATTATAACTTGGTTCAAAATGAGGGATGAGAAATAGTGAAACTTGCCATTCCATCCAAGGCATAAGGTACTTTTTCAATCAAGAAGGCACTTCCCATTGTTGTCCCATACGCTTTGAACTCTCTCATTGAAGATGCTGCCCTCATTCCATTAAAACTAACATTTAATCAAATGGACATAACTTCTATAATAATTGATATTTTTATATGAAACCTCTTTGGGCCCATTAGATATACACATGATATATATTTTTCAAGTAGATACTATAAAAAGAATTCATTATTCCTATGGAGGCTTTGAAATGATAGCAGCTCTCTTGCAAAATTGTGGGGACTCTCCAAACTAAAGGTGATTTTTCAATTCACATAACTTCTGCATATAAACTTGGTTTTTGATGGAGGTTTGTTCCCTTCTAGATATTAAAGCATAGCAACTTTTGCCTTTGCAAAAATTCAAATAAAAAAAAATATGAATTTTAATCCACCTCTTACCAAAACCACAACAATTCAAAAAGTTCATTTCCAATTTTAACCCCTTATAAATTTTGCAAACAAACAAAGTTTGAAATGATTATTTTTACTACTTCTAAATATTAAAAAGTAGCAAATATAATGATACAAAATAATGAAAAAATACCTTCAATCTAATATTAAAAGGTATATTGCCTTCCAAAAATCTTCAACATGTTGTGGTATCCAAGACAACATGGGCAATACGTTTGGCATCATATGTGAAATTCAACACAAACTTTGTAAAGATCATTCTAAATTGACATGTGAAAAAGTGCCTTATGTTGATTGTCATATGAACTACATCTACAAAATCAAAGATGGTGTGATGCTAAAACCATTGCAAGGTTGGTTTGAAATGATTTGTAGGACAAACTTTTCATTTCCCAAATTAATCAAAAATTGGTGGAATGAAAGCTTCCACATATTCACCACAGTGATGTCCAAGAGGAAGAGAAAAAGCCTATGCCACCACTTGTGAGTGCAAATTTGACAAGAATATTTGCCTCTTAATTGATCGATAGCATTCATTCCTTGCATGAATGTAGTGGATTGAAAATGCTTAGAAGATGCTTCTATCATCTTTTGCAATTTTCCACCCACCACTAGACCATTGAACATTCTTTGCCGGCCCTATGGATTGGCAGTGTAACCGTAAATATAAAAAGAACCGGTCTCTTGTCAACTCACACTATTTTTGTTTAGATTTATGCATTCTTCATTCTAAATGCCTTTAAATACATTTTGTATTAATAATTTAATAAACAAAGCTTTTAGAAGGCCAATGCGGTTTGCCCTAACTATGTCCATTGCATAGGTATTTTAAGCTAAAAGGTTCATAAATAAAAGCATCGAGAAAAAAAATTATCTATAATCACTATATGTCCTCTATTTATTAACCCGTACAATAATCCATATACTACATTTACTCTTTATATAACCTCATCATTCTTAGAATCTTGAATTCTAAGAATCCCCTTATTAACTCCACAATTAACTTCAAATATTTATACAAACTTCGCTTCCAAATTGGTAAAACCCCAAACCTTAATCCCCCATTTTTGTTGAATTTTTGGGCATATATTGGCAAATGGCATAATACGTGCCCTTGTATTATATCATCATTTCACTAATTATAACCTTATCCTCCAAATTCCACATATCTTTGCACCAATCTCTAATCTCATCTAAAAGTCACCTCACTTTCACCAATTTGTCAAATTGTACATTTGACCAATCTGTAATTGATCCATGATCATCATACACATGTAAACACCATATGATGTACTCATAATGGTTTCATGATATACTAGATGATATAATTGGACACTAGAGAAAGTCACACAATTTCTTTCAGTAACATTGCGCATTTGGCTCAATTTTTATCCCTATATATAAATATATAGTAGAAAATGCCCTCAATTTTGACAGATGTAGGACAACCTATGTATCTCCACTTTGCAACTTCTTAGAGGTACATCTAGACCATAGATTTATCTTAGAGGCATATCTATAGTCTCAACACATATCTTGCATAAAGTCTCCTTAGTCCAAAATTTATAGAATAAGTCATATAAGATAGGCGTTCTTTGTGAAGGGTTTAGTAATCCCGAGGTAGAACTGCTAAATGCAATTGGAGTTGAATTAAACATAGGGAATGTCTTCTTCTATGAATCATCATTGTAAACCTCCTTCAACCTTAGTGATTTTCCTTTGCCCATTTTTTTTCTCATTTGCATTTCTACGCACAACCTCTATCTCGGCCTCACATGTACAAAATTGTAAATAGCAAGAATTTGATCCACTACATTGTCATTTCTATGAAAACATCTTTTCAAGAAAGGTCTAGTATTTACAAAAAAGATCTTAGTACTATATAATATATAATATCATCATAAACCTTTCCTATGCATTTGACATTGAGCAACTAATAAGCAAATATAAAAATAAACTCACTTATGTAACTTGTACATATAAACTAGTGGAACTTTTTACAATTTTTTTTTTTAAATATAACTTAAAAATTCCCCAATCCAAAGATGAATAGTTGCATTTCTGACTTCTGTCCTATTTAGAAAATTCCGTGTCATTTATCGGCCGCAAAACGTCCGCTTTGGCGTTTAAGGGTTAATTATCCAACTTTTTTTAGTTCAAAGTTTTTCAAAATAGTTATTCTCCTATGCCTAAATGAGGTTTGAAATTTAACTTTTAATACAAATCCTGAGTTTTGACAATGAGAAGTCAATCTCTAAACTTCAAATTATCACACAATCTTTGGCAATTTATGAAGGACAATTGATTTCATTATAAAAACAACCTCTTCACCCTTCATTCTTACCAAATGTCAATAAAGTAAGTCTTCCACATTGCCATCAAAAAATAAATTTGATGGCAATGTATAAGACATACTTCATTGACATTTGCTTTATTTTCCAAAATTTGATTAGAATTCAATCACCCCTTTGCATTTAGAAAATTGCTTCTTTGCAAGGAAATGCAAAAGAAAAAGCTAAAGTAAAAGGCAAAAATGGAGGGTTGAAAGAGGACCATACAGGGGTAGGTTTGGATGGGGCCCTAATTGCCTATAAAGAGCACGTGCACCATTTTTACTTAGCCTGTCAAATATCGGACATGGCGGGTGGCCATGCCTGTCCAAAAATTGACTGGAAATAGATGGTCTGAGATCATTGGCCTTGAAATCTGTGCTTCTAATCCACCCAGATTATTTTGAACATGTTCATCAATTTATGGCCATTGCGCCTGGACTTCAAGTAAGCAAGGTGGAAGCGCTTGTTTCAGTGTAAGGTGGGCAATAGACGATTACTCTTGCACAAATTAGCGGGTATGTTGCTCGAGAGCCGCAGTAGGCACAAATGTGGAGGTCGCAGGGATGCAACAAATTCCTCATCCATTTGAGGTATTTGAAGTTCAAGCTAGCCAGTTGGTGTGCTTGTGATTGACAACAATAGCGTTGGCCATGGATCAGTAGTGACTGCAACTTGGAGTTTGAAGCGATGAAGTTGCTACACTGGCTGTAGTTTGTCAAGTTCTGTATTGGTGAATAGCTGTTTAGGTGGTTTGAATTTTGTGAGAAAATGAATTCTTAAAGCTTGTTCAAGGTCATTTGATTTTCCAGGACCTGGTTGACCTTTAGCTGAACCCGTGTGAATAGTAGGACTTTCCAATCTCATGAGTCCATAAACTTTGCAGGTGTTTGTGATTAGCACTTGAATTTTGTGAGAATCTTTTAGCTCAAGAAATTTTCCTAGTACTGTTCACCTTTATATTTAGCGATTAGGAGACTATTGTGCCATTCACCTATCTTGACAATAATAGAAATTTGGATTCACAAGGAACAATCGACAATTCATTGCACGTTCCAAATGCCTGTCTGTAATGAACAACTTGAATTCACACTAATTTGAGCACATGCTCCGCTCAATGGCTACTAGTCGTTTATACTTCATCCTAAGGCTGTCATCGCCAGTCACCTCGTTGTCTCAGACGGTCAGACCTGTGTTGCCAACATTTTCTTCCTCTGTTCGGAGTTGTCTCACCTTGCAATTTGGCGTACTCGTAGTGGACTGTCACTCACCCATTTGCTCACAGTAGGACCGTGATCTGCAATCGTAGCTGCATGGAATAGCTCCATGAATGTCGAGAAACAAAAAATGTAGCATTGATTCCCGGAAAATAGCGGACGATCAAACCTTATGATGTCATGCTGTGATGCATGATTTTTCAATTAGACAAAACTTGCCCAATCACAATGAAGGCTTCCTGAAAAGATAGCGGTGAACTTGGCTACAATTGAGGTCATTTTGAACTAGGTCAATTATTCCACGCTTGGCCCCGAAAACATGTTCGTGACATTATCTAGGTTGGGGCAATAAGGGGGTAAGTTTGATTATTGAACACTTTAATTTGGATTTGGAGCCACTAACAATCATCCAACAACCAATAGATGATGAATGAGAGTAATGGAAATATATATTCTTAAGCAAAAAAAAAGGATAACTTCGGGGTCCTCATAGGGCTACAAAGCGGCCTTCCAATGGTCCAACTTTTTTTCTAATGGATTAGAGGCAATTCTCTTTTTTGTAGTCTTTGAATAAATGGCTTGTTGGCCTCAGTTTAAAAATAGGTCTGAATGATGTGGTTCCTTCCAATTTTTAGACAACAACTGTAGTGGCTTTTGAGTATTGTATTGTAAAGCCTAGTGGCCTGTGTTTTCCAAATGACAAGTTTATCATTGGCATTAATTTGTTTTGGAATGGAGTTCATTAGGCAAGTACTTGGGTCAAAGCACGCTCAAAAGGACCATTGGGATTATTTTACTAAGATTGGATTTGAGTACTTTTCTGAAATTTCAAAGCTATAAATTACTTTGATGTTGTCAATGGCTTATAGATGAATGTTATTGCAATGCATCCCTTTAATAAGTTGGAGAAAATTTTTTATGGGAAAAATCCTTAACCCCTAAAAGCCCAAGGGATTTGGACAAAATACAAATGTTTTATAAAATGTAAGTTTTAAAACTTTTTTGAAGTTTGCATCAAAGAAAATAATGTGAAGCATGAAAAGTAGAAAGCATCCGTACGGTCAAAATTGTAAAATTGTTTTTAGATTTTCTTAAAATGAATTTTGAAGATATAATTTCAAAAATTCACCAAAAATACAATTTCTATTTTTAGCATTTGAATTTTTTTATTGATCAAAATTGTGGTTTCTATCGATTTGTGAAAAATGCATGAGATCTAGTAATGAAAACACCAATACTTTCCCCAAATAGTAAGTATTTTAACACTAGGCAAATCTAGACACTTTGTGCTATTTTTCTTATAGTTTTTGTTTGACCATAGTGATCTGAGTTTTGAGTATAAATATTGATAGGCAACCCAATCTTTTGCAAAAAAAAAAAAAAAAAAAAAAAAATTTTTTTTGCTCGAAAATTTTGCCCGAAAATTTTGCCCAAAGTCGAGCAGCGACCATAAAATGGTCGCTTGAGCGCTTAGGGGTTAAAGGGGTCTAAATCATCAATTTTAAGGCTAAATTTAGTGTCTTTTTAACAACATAGTACTTTAAACAGATATTTTTATCCAAATTTTGAAAAGAATTTTTATACTCTACTTGAACACAAATATTGAAAAGAATTTTTTGTCATGAAATCTCAACCACAAAATAGTGTAATTTCTTAATAAATAAATTGATTATTGACAAACTATGGATTTGCTCTTGAATCATATTTAGAACATTCAATTCCAAAAAATAGCTTACGTAATGCCCTTGATGTGAATAACATATATATTTTTTGTTTTTAACACAATCATCATTTGAACTAATTTATATAGTAGAAAGGGCGTTTACATGTTTTTACTTCTGAATATTATAAGAAATGAATAAATATTTAAATTGCATCAAAAAAATCCTTTTTTATTCTATTGTATAATTATACACACACATGATTTTATTTGATTCAATCACATTATTATTCATTTTGAATGTCGACTCCTTTTGGCCTATGTGAGCTTCCAATTTGTCACTCAAAACTCACTCTTTTCTTTTTTTTTGTTTCTTGCAAGTTTGAGTCTAATTTTAGTTACAAAAAAAACAAAAAAGAGTGTAAGATCAAAATAGGTATGTCACATGCCAATATAGCATTTGGTCCCTTATAAGTAAGTTGCCCTCAATTAAACCCAATTCCCGTTTGTAAATAGGCATAAAATCGGGATTTCACATGAATAGTAGGATTTTTTGAAAAATAGGGCTAGAATCACCAAACCTACGAGGTATGTGACATCTTAGGGCTAAAATTGGTCTGAGGGAATACCGTTGAGGTTATATGTCAATTTCCAAACATAGGTTTTACTTTCCCCATTGTACGACGAAATAGCAAAAAATCCGATTGTTGACCTGCAAGAGTTAGAACCTCAAACAGATACCTGGGAGGAATCTAAGAATGTAGTATGTTGTTCTAGGGTGGAAATCGCATTTGGATATCAACGGCAAAATTGGTTTGCCAAAATTCCCTCCGACGCAGAAGATTCCCTAATTATTGGATTTGAAAGGAGAAGACAAAATTGATTCTCCTATGACTGTTGTTCAAAGTAAAAATACGAGCTTGTACATCCTTTGTGTAATTCCTTGAGAGATTCCATAAAAAATTTCAAAAAATTTGACGTACAGAAAATGCCCTTCCGGACGGTTAATTGGCAAAACTTACGAAGGAAAATTCTTGGAAATTATCCACTTTACGGTAAAATCTCACTAACAATTATACTAGCTTCTGTTATGCTAATAAGATGTTTTAATAAATTTCAAGACATTCGATAGCTAGAAATTTCCAAACCAGCGAGATTCTCCAACAATTGCTAAAATTTGAAGAGTGCAGTGGAGTTGACCGGCATCTTGGGAGCACACAGAATTGGAATGAGGTCGAAGTTGGATCTTTTCTTACTCCCTTATATCTTCTAAAGAATTTAGGCTAATTACTTTTCTCAGAAAAGTCAAACTCCAAGAATTGGATTTTTACCCCTTTGGGGTGTTTAGTTAGCATTAAGTTTTATTGAGTTTTTGATGTCAAATTAGGGGGTAATGCAACCCCTGGACTAAAAATGGCCTTCTGAATCCAATGGCACAATTTTTTTTCAATTTAGAATTGATCTCCAGTAGTTAGCTCGTAGGACCGGCATAGATATAGGTTATTAGAAGTTGAAGGTATTTGGAAACTTCTTGAACACCTTTCTAGGTTAGAAAAGAACTTCTACAAAGGTGAAAGGGGAAGGCGCCCTGAGGACATTTGGAGGACACTCCAAGGCCTTGAGGGATATAAAAGGGCCTCCTTTCTTTTCATTCAGACACACTCTCTCTCTCGCTCTGGTGGCACCCATACTACTTTAACCCCTAAGAGCCTAAGGCCTTTTCTACCTCAAAAAACACCCAAAACTGCCATTTCTAGAGCATTCATAAAAAAAAATTGAAAAATTGATTTTTTCGGAATGGAACCGTAGGATCTTGTAGTTAACTTGTGTGAGAATATGTAGTAAAAATTTCGCAAGGTTTGACCGTATAGATTGGGAGATATATGCATTCAAAGTCTTTTTTCTTTTTCTTTTCCACTGTGCCCAAAAATTTCAGATGCCTTTGACCGCCATTTGCTAAATTTTTTTCCACTACAGACCTCCAATTTAAATTTTTTTCTTATAAGAAAACATGTTAGGCATGTGCATGCCAATTTTCAAGGAATCCTAGACAATCTCAATATTCAAAAAAATTAAAATTTGCCACTATGTCCCAAGAAATGACAATACACTAGGCCATTTTCAAATAATTTTTCCCATCACATATTTTTTGATCTAGAAAATCTGAAGAGTCGATTGAAAGATGCACTTGTACTTCAGAAGGAGGAAAAAAAATTGGAAAAATGTCAAAATCTCTAACATCTACAAGCTCCTAAAGCCTAATGTGACCTCCCAATAGGCACAACAATAGCCTTTCTTGCCACCTCTCCTCTCTTGCCACCTTTGCTGCCCCTTGGGAGTCAAAGGCAAGGGCATCAGATTCCCAAACTGAAATTTATTTTCAAATACTCATAACTTTTGGAGTATAAGTCGGAATTTGGTGAAATTTATATGCACGCAAAGCTAATGTGATTTCCTATCTTCCAAAAAAGTTTCAAAAAATCATGTGAAAAATTGAGGTCACATGAGCTTGCCCAGAGTACCAAATGACCCTCGCAAGGACACTTGGGCTTTTAGGGGTTAAGCTGGTGTTCTCTCTTGTGTCTTTTGGAGAGGCCTTGGGTTGGAACCAAGGCTCTCAAAGTCTGGTCGTTGACTGCATTATTTTGAAAAGGATTTTTGTTTCTTTTGGTGTTCTCTCTTGTGTCTTTGGAAGAGGCCTTGGGTTGGAACTAAGGCTCTTAAAGTCCGGTTGTTGACTACATTATTTTGAGGAGGCCTAGGGTTGGAACCAAGGCTCTCAAGTCCTTGCATTTATTGATCCCGTTGAGACAACGAAGCTTTGAGTTGCCCTGAGGTGAAAGATTTTCAAGTCCACGTGTTTTAGTCTTGTTGTTGCATCTTTTTGAAAGGCCTTGGATTTTAATGAAGGCTCTTAAGTCTCCACTTTTGTTGGTCCCATTGAGACAACGAAGCTTTGAATCCCCTTGAGATCAAAGAGTCTCAAATTCCACGTGTTTTAGCCTTGTTGCTATCCCCTTGTTTTTAGTCCCAACTTGCCCTTGCTTTAGTCCTAAATCCTGACAAGTTAGTAAAAAATTGAGAAACTTAGGATAGATAGAAAAGATCCATTGCTTAGAAAGCACAATGGATGAACGTTAGACATCTATCAATAGAATCAAAATTGGATTACCAAAAACTAGGTTGTGCTCGTTTATTTGCCAAAGGTGGATAAATAAGCACTTAAACTACAATTAGAAGTTTAGCAAAGAATTTATGTTTTTTGAGTGAATATAATATATTAGCATTAATATGACTTGAAGTTCTAATAAAATAGGACTAAGTTACTTATAAATAATAGATTAATATTAAAAGACAATACATAAGAAGAAGTTATATTGCAAAGTTTAGTGCGTTTAACCTCTTTTTGGTCATTTTGGGTGTGATTTAATCCACTTGATAAATTTTGTTGTCATGTAGGCATTAGGCAAGCACTTCAGAAATTTTGATATCACATAAGCAACACTAAAAAAAATTTAAGTAGCTAAAAAGCTACAAGAACAACAAAAACAAAGTGAAAATAGCTTTTAGTGCCACACAAATTTTCCGGCAAGGAATGTATTTCAATGAAATCATGAAGAAAGTAGTTCAAAAGAAGTATATTGCTAAAAGAATACACATATACATTGCTTGACTAAAGAAAAACTATAAAAGAAAACAAATATCTACAATTCTATATATGGAAAAATACTATTCCCTTGCAAAGTTTTGGACCTACAGAATACAAAACACACTTCGACGCTCAAGTAAAAAAGTCTCTACATTCAAATCGTTTCAAATATCTACAATTCTAAATATGAAGAACATAGTTCTCCCTTGCAAAGTGTCGGACCTATAAAATACAAAACACACTCTAACACTCAAATAAGGAACTATCCACATGCAAATCGTTGAAAATCATCTACGTTAAGAACAAAATCCTCTTTTAAAAAGTAGTAAACCTACAAAACACAAAACACACTCTGACACTCAAGTAAGAAACTTTTCACATTAAAAATGCTGCGAGCAATGAAAGTGATTAGAGGCTACCTAAGATTTTTGAGGAAATAAAATAGTTTTTTTCACTAAAATTTGAAATTGAAATTGAAATAGTTACCATTCAATATGTTAGACACTGTTATACAAAGCTACAAACATAAGCAAGAGAAAACTAAAAAATCTTCATTGAATGAAAATGTTGTAAAGGCAAATTCCACAACCATACATGGATGATGGAAACAAAAGGGGCACTATCTAGAATATTTTTTACACAACTAACTAGCAATACAAAGACCATGTAAGGATGATGAGCGCATCACAAAGAATCATTGCTAAATATAAGAACTTACTAATTTATGACACCATAGCGCTGCCGCTCTGCGAAATTAAGCCACTGTTGAAAGCATTCTTCATAGAGGAAGGTATTCAATGTATACGCATTAGTAAAAAACAAGCTATAAATAATTTGTCTACAATGATTGCAGTAGTCACTTTGTAGTCATTTTGTAGTCATTGCAGTCACTGCTACAGTCATTGTGGACAAGTCATTTAGGACAATGTTTTCTACTAGTGACACTTATTGTGTCTTCATACCAACCACAATTGACAACTTGGCATCCAATGATTTTGCATTTTGTCCTTTAAAAAGCAAGGTTGAAAAAACGGCGTATGTCTTCAACAAAACCCAGCACATGCATCATTGCAATCTCAATGAATTTCACATATTCACTAAAATTTGTACTCAAGGCAGAGTTAGCTTTGAGAAACCTCTAGAGCATGGTGAGGGGATTGAGTTATTGACCACAAAGGGCAGTTCCGAACTTCCATAGCTGTCATTAGAAAAAATTTGGAGCCCCTGGAGGGTTGCTTCAAATGACCAAACCACTGTATTAAAAGGTAAGATTGAAATTTGGGAAAGTGGACACAATGAGTAGTTAGACCAGCTGACTTTTGCAAAAATAGTATGGCCATGACTATTTTCGCGAATAAAAAATCTTTCTGCAGTTTTTTGTTTTTTGTTTTTTTAAACACGTAGACCATTGTATCCATAGTTTTAAAAGTTACAAACATGTTTGAACTTAGTTTTTTTCAATTAAATCAATTTCAATCCAATCAAGCCATAGAATTTGGCTTAATTGGGTTTAATTTAATTTCATTGAAAATAATTTGGTTTCAAAAAAACAAATTACTAAGTGGCTATTGAAGCTAATTGCTAAAGGTGACTAGCTTCAATAGTCACTTAATTTGGATTATTTGAAACCCAAATGAACTTAATTTGTGAATGGCAAGATGAGAAGCAAAGGTCCTTATAAAATTGGAGCTACAATAGTATTTACAATCCCAATTTCATAAAGACATCCACTTTTCATCTTCTAACTCACCAAATGTCAATGAAGTTAGTCCTTCACACATTGGTGGATCAAAAATAATTGGTTAATAATATTCATTGGATAATTTGGGGACAATTTTTATTTTAGCACAATTTGATATTAAATGCAAATTGTTAAAAAGTGTTAAAAAATCAAGATTAAGGTGCATTAGAGTACTACCTTAACCCTGATTTTTTAGTCCTTTGTTTCTAGATTTTAAATTATGCCGACCATCTGACAACGGAACTACAAATGGGCGTATATAGGGGGAAAATCAAGCCTAAAGCCCCCAAAAAATCAATCCACATGGTCCTTGTAGGGCTATGGAGCGGCTCTTCAGAGGCCCCAAATTTTCTCTAATGCATAAAGTTGGACAGCATGGCCAATTTGAATAAAGTCCAATGGCATTCCAGCTACAAGCAATCCAAAAAAGATGGCATGAGCTTATTGCCATCTTTTTTATGAATCCATCTCAGTTCTTCAAAATTCTTCTTGATGACATCAAGGTACTAGCAAAAGGTCACCTTACAGCTGGTTTATAGTCAATATTATAGGTAAACTATGCCCAATGCTTCCATCACTCCATCGAAAGGAAATCAGGATTTGGGCTCATAAATGAGTTGCATACTTCACCGCACTTGTAGGGGCCACAATCAATGACGAAGTACAAACAAAAAGAGGGAAAGAGATAGTTGGCTACCCTCAATGGAATTTGAATTGGGATTACAAATCACCTGCATGTTATCTGTACCTTGTCATAGTGGTGGCCGTTGGTCCACTCAAAAAAAATTAGAAATTGGAAAACCAAGCAAGAAAATAGAATTATTTGTATGTACATTAGACTCTATAAATAACTAAGTATACCTTAACCTCTGTGTTTGGGTGGTTGATGGTCACTCCAAAAAAATAAAATAAACTGGAAAGTAGAAACCCACAGAATGGAATACCTGTGTGTACCTTAATAACCTACTAGCCACCAAAATTAAAGTATTGAAGTTACAAAACAAAGTCAAGAGAACGGGATACCTCTACAGTCCTTAACCTCCAAGAAGTTGTTGTCACTAGACACCTCCAAAAAATGAAATTTGAAAACGCACCTGAATGTTGTTGTGCAGGAAGTAAAGGCAGCTTATAAGATTATTGTAGATGTATTTGATAAGTGGTATGTAAATGGATTGAGAACTGTTTCTTGCAAACATGTATTCATTCTAGAAATGTTTAATTATGGATGAAAAGAAGTTTGAATAAATACCATGCAATGTTCAATAATAAAACATAATATTAATATAAAAAGATGTAATTGTAAAATGTTCATTCATTTTTTCTTTGGCAAACCTTGTTTACGTCATGCTTGGACTTCAAAAGGATGGACTATTGTATCTATTCAAAACAATACAAGGATGGACTATGGTGTCTATCCAAAACTTTTCAAGTATATATTATGGTGTCTATTCAGAACTTTACAAGGAAGTCGTATGGTGTGTCCAAAACTTTACAAGGATGACATAAAGAAGAAGGTGGGTACCTTGCTTTTCATTGCCTAAGCATTGCTAGTTGTTAGGTAGAAGCATTGCAACTGAGGAAAAGTAATGGGGGTTGAAAAATTGATGTGAAGCAAAGGTCCTGAATTGTAACCTAGGCTGGTTGATGCAGAATTCATATTAGATGTATACATGACTAGAGAATTAGTAACCAAAAGAAGGAAGTGAGCCATTGCTGCAAATAAGGCTATATATGCATTATAGCTTGGAGGCTGTGTGTTGAAGATAGCCTTCCCCAATGTTGGTGGTACAATTGTAGTGGTCATGTGCCATAGAATCCTTGGTTCCATACCTCCTATGGTGTTGAAAATTGATGCTTGCAGTGAATAAAAGGTAGGTGCAATAGCAAATGTGCTTCTTGATGGTCCTTCTTCATCCGGAGTCATAGAAGCTATATTTATCTTCATCCCTTGTTGGCTATCCCCTTCACCTCCAAGGATAGTTGTGGATGCTTGTTTTCCCTTCTTTGTTGCTCGTTGGGCAAACTTTTTAACTATTGCATGCTCCTTTTGTCTTTTTCTCTCTTGCACTTGTAGTTTCTCCACTTCTTTCTTTTGTTTCCTCTCTTTGCGTAGTTTTGCTTTTTTTCTCCTAGTCAGTTCTTTTCTCTACCATTGCATCTCCCTCTGAAGTGCCTTTTTTTACAACTCTTTTTTAGTCAAAACGATAAATGTTGCCCAAGCAAATTATGGTTGTTGACCATTTCGTCTTTGTCTTGTTGCTCTCACTTGTGGCAAGACTATAAACTAGCTAATTGAAGGGTTGGGATTTCCTTCATTTGTCTCAGACACCATGGATTCATCATCACAATCTTCATCTGTTTCTATAGCCTTTAGTTGAATGCAGTAGTAGGTTTTCTTCTTTTCACCCCTTGTGTCATTTCCTCTTGAAATATGTTTGAGGTATCCTTGTGCAATTCTTCTTCCTTAGTTGGATCTTCTTATGGATACAACTCTGATGGTGTCATCTAATTATCAACAGCATGTATGTTTAGAAGAACAATACCTATGCATTCAAAGCCTTTCTTTATGTTTGCTTCAATGAGTGTTTTCTAGGAATCCAAAGGATGCCTATTGTACCAATTGTACCTATTGTGCCAATTATTTGTTGGCAGCCTTGCTTTGTTGATTCCGTTGTGTCCACCAGTCATGGTATGCTCTAAATGCGTTTTTGAAAGACTTGAATATAGATGCATCTAATGGTTGCAATGCGTGACTTGCATGGGAGGGAAGGATCACCATATCTAAGCCCATTTTATGAGCTTCCAAAATGGCATCCAATGTCACGTGTGTGGCTATCTAGGATAAGAAGGTGGCGCATCTCAAGTGAAATTCTACCTCTTTCTTGAACACATGTTTTGAAATGTAACAACCAAGTATAGAAAATTGTTGAATTCATCTATGCTTTGGGTTGCATTGCCATGCAAACACCATCTTCACATCCCTCAAGGTATTTCTTTTGTGCTCATTTGCCTTTAAAGATGTACAAAATAGGAATTTATATACGTACAACGTTTATATATACTAATATGGAGCACCAATCTCTTTCATCAGAAACAATAGAGTGAACACATCTAGTACTTGTGCGGGCAATGACTTTGACTCAACCATTTTTCCTAGCTTGGCAGCCCGTCTCATCGCAATTCCAAATCCGACTTGGAGGATACTAGTGCAAAGTGGTAAGTGTCTTTAAATTGTCATAAAAAGTTGCCACGTTTTTTGAACATAGTCCTTTGGTTCTTGTTGCTTCAAGTGGATGTGAAACTCTTAGAGTGAATTTCAAATGACTTTTCTTGAACCATCTTACCAATCTCCTACCAAGTATGCCCTTCTCATCCCATGGAGTTGAACGGTTTTTAGTCATTTCTCCAACCTTTTGGTGTAGGTTCAACATATTGCTAATTTGAAGCACCATTGCAATATCTCTTCTTCTTCCTCCTTGGATAGCACGGTTGAAGGTCCACACTTAAGGCTTTGAGTGCAAACCATACACATGGTCTCGAAGTGATGTATGAGGTATTCGAAACAATTTGGATGCTGTCATTATTTTCATGCCATTGTCAACTGCCTGCAAAGCTGCCTATATTGTTTATCTGTCCATATTCTATTCTTTTTATTTATGTGTCCTTCTTTGGATGTCTACCTTTCCTTGGGGGAATGTCATGGCTGATATCTAGCCCTTTGTGTATCAAATTTATGTGTTCAAGTGGGCTATTTTGATGGGAATGCAGTTGAGATTTGGAGCGTGTATTTGGCTATTGACTTCTTCTCTCCACAATTTCAACATCATCTAGAGTAGAATTCATGGTAATCTCACAGTGATCAGTAGATGGGCCTTGGCTTTTAGATGGCCCAACAATGTTATTGTGAACCACATTAGGGTCTTCATTTCTATGCAACCTGAGTGATGGATTGTTTTTGCCTTTCCCTTTTGTTTTCTTTGCATGTTGATCATCTCCCCTCTCTAGTGTAAACTTATCTTGGTCTTGGAAGGTTGGTCTCCTGTAGTGCATGCTCTCACTTGTAGGGTTGGTTCCTTTGTGTGCTAAATGCTTGGGTTCTTGGCAACTCACTTGTTTAGAGAAAATGATTTGAACTGCATCTCCAATGTCATCATCATTGTTGCCATCACTATTGTCATTTGTTTTATCAGATGTCTCTTTTTCATACTCTGATCTGTACCCAAACGTCTAAAAATCTCTATTATCCGCTACCATGTTTACAGTTCAATGATTCCAAAAGGGCGGAATATATGAGTTTAATTTCATTCGAGAAGTATATGAAGTTAAAATACTCACAACCAAAAGAATATTCACAATAGGAAAACTTCAAGTTTTCACACAAAATGAAACTTCTACCACTAAATTCGTGTTGAAAGAAAACTAGATAAGTAGATACAAATGCTACCTTCACTAATGTAGAGCAGTTGTATACATCACAAAATTCTCATATTTGAACTGAACAAAGTGAACAAGCAAACTTTGTTTCCAAGCAAACTTGTTTGTCACATTGTTGGTGAAAGGCACCCAAATTGGCCTTCACTGGTCTTTATTGTAAGCATGGGTGCACTAATTGGTTACTACCATCCTTGGTGAAATCAACCAACGGATTTTCTAAATCCATCCATTTGAGTGTTGTAAATTTCATATATGGTTGTGGATTATTAGTACATTGCAAAATAAAAATTTAGTTCTTTTAATAATATATTGGCTAATATTGTATTCATTGTACCAAATATGCACTTCATATTCAATAAATCAATATAATGAGGGCTATGACATATCTATATTGTGCCCCATACATGGCCAGAAACACCCCCTCATTATACAAAAAACATAAAAGGACGATTTTAGTGGCATTCTACTATTAGTTTTCAATGCCTTTTATAGGTGCACCAAAGGTTACACAAATGCTTTTAGGTTTTTTTACCTTAAGCTGTAACCCCTAATGATCCAAGAGGGGGGTACTTTCAAAAATCAACCTAAAATTGCAAAGAACTTGAACAATTTGTTTGTCCATTTTTTCTTGAGATCGGATAAAATGTAACTATACAAAAGAGTGAAATTAGATTGCTCCTTATCTTTTTTGGAATAAGGCAACCTAATTTTACCATTTTGTTTAGAAAATCTTGTAGTTCACATTGAAAGTGAGTATTTCAAAATGTTTCAGATTGTTTGACTACATAGTTTAGTAGATTTTTAAATTTGAAGTTTTATTTAGGTCAATACAAAAACAGGGCAACGCACTTTGAAGGATCATATTTTAGTGAGAATATTTCAAATTTATGACCTTATACTTGGTGAAAGACAAAACAATTGAGAATGCTCATCTAAAATTTTACAACATTCCAAATATATTTCAATTCATGGAACTTGCAATGCACTTTAGTCACTAAAATAAGAGTAGGGTTTGTAAGAAAACAAGATTTTGGACACTTGTCTTTTCCTTGAGCTCTTTGGATCTGCATTTTTTGAGCAATAATCACATTGTTGGCTGACTTTTTAGTCCATGCCCAAACCGAACCCCCCAAAAAGAATGAATTGTAAACTACACTGTACCACTTGACTTTTAAAAATTCCGCAAGGCAAAGTCTAATCGTAGAGCACTCTGACGTCCAAAAATTGGACAACGAACAAATTGAAAAAACTATTTCTTTCTCAATACTGCTTGGATGAAAGTCATCCTAATCTATAGAGATTCTTTGTCAAATTGTTGTCTAATCTGATGGTTGGATTTGGTGTTAGTAGAGTACATATTTTTCTAAAATTACAAATGTGGAAGTATGTCAAACAGTTGACCATGCCAAAATTGCATTGACTCTAGTTCAAAAGTGAATTTGCAAAAATGAGGTCATAATTTTCAAAGACACAAAAATTTCAAAAAATCATCATGTCAAAAGAGCCTCATTTCAAATTCATTCCAACAAATTCTACTCAAAAAATGATAATATTTTACTTTTAATTGAATTTACAAGGAATTTTGAAATTTTCCTTTCAAAATTTTTAACAAAATATTGGAGATAGCATTGGTAAATCTAACCATCCGGATGGAATCTAGAACTCAAAATCTACAACTTTTATTTGTATGTCAATTCCAAAATAATCGTTGATTTTGAAGATGAATCCATATGTTTAGGGGTTAACTCAGAATTTGATGAAACTACCACCATGGGATTCAGTTCAAGCTCAATAGGACACGACAATAGGAAACTGCAGTCTTTTTTCTAGAAATAATTTTCATTTTAAAAAGAACTCAAAATGTGAGAACGGGCAGCTCAAAAAATGACCTCTAGGGTCATTAGGGGTTCATTAGGGGTTCACATGAGGAATACCGGACTACATGTGTACAGTAAACTACACTATCCTGTAGTCATGAAATTGGGGTGAAATTGGCAAGTGAAATATCCGTCACAACTGACTACCTCACGATGTTCATTGATTCAGGAACTACAGGTAGTTAGATTGGCAAAATTCTAAAGCTGTCCCATCTGAATTCAAGCTGTACAAAATTATGATATGAAAACGTCCAAAGTTCTGAGTGTTGTACAAGTTGGATCAGAGATTGAGAAGTGAGAAAAAATGGGGAAATAGAGGATAATGTTGCAGACTCTCGCAGATCACAGGGCATTATGATCTCCGAGGAAACTTTCCAGACAAAACAACATCGGAAGAAATACAGACGGAAAAAGAACCCTTTTCAGGAGAGATTGCAGCGATGTAGATTCCTCATTAAAACAATAAAGTGGAATCTTTCCACCTCAACAAAATACACTAAGCAAGATACCAAAAGTGCATGAAGTCGTATCTATTCGTCCTCTTGGCTGCGGAGACGGGCACTCCCGTTCGTCAACGCAATGTTCAACTGTGCTGCACGCTCCACGATAGCCTTCCTCTTCAGAGTGGACACGTTGTGTGCAATCTCAGCGCTGTACTTCCTGCATTGGCATTCAAAAACGAAACGTAGGGACGGACTGGCGTCATCAATAGACTACCACGATGTACATAAAGGCGGATTGACAACCGAAACCAAGTACGAAAGATCTCAACAGCATAAAAAAACTATAACTCAGCCAGTTCTCAAGGCATGGTAAACACGCTAAGACCCATTCGAATCTATTATTACATGCTGCTTCATAGAGTGCATGGGAGACCAATAGCATCAGAGAGATTCCCAGAATGCGTCATCATTCTTTGCGGGAAAATATGATGTCCCTATTCTTTTTCACATCACTTGCACGTCAGCCTTCCATCACAAACCTCGTTGATTCATAATGGACTCCGTCACCACAATATAATGTACGAAACCTAAAATCCCATAAGAAACTCTAAAAATGTCTAATTCATATAACCCCACACAATACATGACAGGTGCGAAGATTGAACTACTCACCTGTTGTGCATGAGCAGAAGCTCCACGTCCTTCACATTGTGAACCAAAAACTTCACGAAACCGCTGGGAAGCACGTGCCTCGTCTTCTTGTTCGACCCGTATCCAATGTTGGGCATCAACGTGCAACCCTTGAACTTACGACGAACCCTCGAGTCAATACCCTTCGGCCTCCTCCAGTTCGTCTGCCACGTACAATCACATCACCTCGCACTATCAGATTCGAAATCCTCATTCTCACAACAACCACACTAAAAAGCCCCACCAGCACCGCAACAGGCTGCAGATTTCAGACGGCCTACGCAGCGCGACTACGAAGCCTCAATTTCCACGCGATCAAAATCCCAGATGTAAAACCCCGAGAATCCAAAGAACAAAACCAAGTTAGCATCCTAACCCTAACTCTAATTCTAGCCCTAAATGACAAAACTCGCCAAACGGCTCGAAACAAGCAATTGAACGACCCTGATCAATATGAGAATTGGAAAAAAGCCAGGAACACCGAAAGTGAAAATTGGAAATCGTTCTGCAACAGCAGAAACAGATTGCATTGAGGAGAAAAGTGCAATTGCATGCGTGGCCTGTTTGTTACCTTGACGCAAATCTTGCGGTCGGACTGCATACGCTTGAACTTCTTGACGCGCTTCTTGATGACATCGCGCTTGACGAGAGGAGTCACCATCGTGTCAGGTTTGCTGAGGCAGCGCGACCGCGAGCTCTGGCACAGCGGCGAGACGCAATCGCTACGAGTACACCCCGAAAGAGGGTCTCGACACAGCCACCTCTCTGCTTTGGCCTTCGTCCGCGGAGGGTTTTAGGGTTTCAGTTGACCATCGGGGTCTGATGGATGGATGTACTTATTCATTTGTTTCTCATCGATGTTCATCTGGCCACCTGTTTTTCTTATACAACCAGTATGCCCTGTGCCGTTCCCACAACCAGTAGTATGTCATTTTGTCAATGCCACATTGCAAATTTTTTTTAATTAAAAATCTTTTACACAACTTAGAAAATACAAGCAATTTGAATTTTTATTTACACGGGTATCTTAAACAACAATTTCATCAGAATTCATTTTAGAAATGCAAATTTCAAGAATTGGCGACTAAGGAGGAAAGAAACACTTGTCATTTAGAAAGATATTTTTAATATCTAAAAAGGGGAAGGCCTCAAGGGAAGGGGGTTCCTGCATTTCTAGGCACTAGACCAAGGGCATTAGCCCAAGGTCGTGCACGAAAATGCAAGGACCTTGGACCAAGAGGGCTTCCTTGCATAATGCACGGGTGCATTCCACCGTCTATGGTGTATTCCACCATATTGAACAATGCATTCCGATGGTGTTAACGCCCTCCCTCGTCAATGGTGAGATTCCTCATTGGGATGTCAAAAGTGATGGCTAAGCCTTCCTTAATCTTCTTAAAAAAAAAAAAAAAAAATTTTCTTGCTAGTATCCCTCTTGGCCGAGGGCTTTCCAATGGTACCAAGCACACGGCCAGGGGACGCACGGTCCGGAAAATCTCACCGTAACAAACAAACAAAACAAAACAAAACAAAACAATCAAACAGCCTGTCTTAAGGTAATGATGGATGGATATGGATGGATTATCAATTCTTCGATTGCCCAAAACAGTCTTCAAGCTTTTTTTCCTTTGATATCAAGATGCACAAGCTATAATTCCTCCTTTGATAAATACGACAGGCATAGATTCGAGTCTAGTGGAATCGTACCAGGTTTTGCAATTTCAACATACAAAAATTCACAATGTTATATTCATGAAAGTGCCATATTTCAGAGTTAGCGTCGTCCACTTTGTGATATTGACGTGCTAAAAATTAGGACAGGAGTAGATCTGAGGTATACGCAAGAAAACCAATGCGCCAATTCCTTCAAAATTCGCCAATTTCAATTCACGAATTAATATGGCGACACACAGGATTCCTCTTCCGAAACATGCTTAGCAGTAACGCCCATCAAAGAGGATACATACAATGCACAGCATCCTTAGTTCGCCAATTGAACATTAGCGCAACATCTCATATCATAAATTCAAACAGCCTCCCAATGGATACATAGACAATGTATGTATTAATTAGGTTGGGTCGGGACACAGCTAGAGTCACCAGCTAGCGATCATGGCTTCCTGGACCATAGTCTGTGAGCTTCAGTTCTGGAGATCATTTGCACAAGGAGGTTTGCAAGGAGGGTTACAACAATTTGCAGCAACCGTTGCAACAATCACATTCCCGGCGTCAGGCATGAAGCAAAGTTTGTCAAGACAAGCACCTCACCTGCACTTGCCGCCAGGTCCCAAGCTATGGCCGATCTTAGGCAACCTCCTTCAACTCGGTCCATCCCCCACAAAACCGTCGCAGAGCTCACTCGCCAATACGGCCCCATCGTCTTCCTCAAACTAGGCTCCCGTCCCGCTCTCATCACAAGCTCCCCAACAATCATCCACGACATTCTCAAAACCCAAGACCCTCATCTTCTCCTCTCGTCCCCAGACGATCTGCGGAAAATACTTGACTCATCACCTCCACGACTTCATCATGGGGCCTCACGGGGAGCATTGGCGATTCACGCGTCGCATCTGCGTCACACACCTCCTCTCCCCCTCGAGGATTGGCAGCTTCGCTTCAACACGAAAGGAAGAAGCGGAGATTTTAGTGAAAGGCGTGAGGGAAGAAGCGAAAGGTAGGAAGGTTGAAGTGGAGCTGAGGAGGTTGATTGAGAAGTTCGCGACAAATGTGTTACGTGACGGATATGATATTGGGGAAGAATTGGTTTGGGAAAATGGGAGCGGATCGGGAGGAGAGTGAGAAGGTGATGGAGCTGCTCATGGGGAGTTTTCAGTTCTTTGGGGTGTTGAATGTAGGGGACTTCATGCCGTGGCTGGCGCGGGGGCTGGCGTGGATGGATTTGCAAGGGTACCAGCGGGAAATTAAGAAGGTGAGGGAATTGTGTCGTCTGCAATGGGTTGTGATTAATTGTGAGCTAGTAACGAAATGTCTGCATTGACCACAGTATGAGAGAGGATCCATTCACTGTATAGATGAACTTTGAACCTTTTCCTACACCAATCTTGAAACCATCTTGAATTTTGCACATTTAATTTCATTGTGTTCAGCTAAGAATCAATTGCAAAAAACTAAGTTGCCATAGATGAAGTATTTTCACACTTACTAGAAAGCAGAGCTCACATGTATAGTCAATAAAAATCTAATGTACTGAATGGTTACTGAAGCCTCGACCTTTTGTGAGGATCTACTGCAGTTAACTGGGAGAATTAATTGTGGGGTTTAACAAGGCCGCCGGGGATATGAATTGGCGCGGTTCCATTGCAATTGTGACATACTAAACACAATATTCCGTACACTAGTACTGATTCAGATATCGTTAAATTCGTTAACGAATCGTATAATAAGGTCGTGGATATCATTTATCGTCAATTCGTGAACTGGCGTGATTCGAAGTGCCAAAAGTAATTGACGCTTAGGCTCCTCTCGTTGATCCTTGACCGTTAGAGAAGCTTACTTGCGTTTGTGCGAATTTACGCTGCAGATGCACTAGCAGTTAGACGAGAGGATTCAAGCCATAATTGAGGAACACCGAGAAGCCAGAAACAATCCAAACCATACTAACAAGGACAACCAGAGTCGAAGACAACAAGACTTCGTCGAAGTGCTGCTGGAACTTCCTGGAGAGAATGGAGAATACATCTCGACGACATCACCATCAAGGCGCTGATTCTCGTAAGAAAACATTCCATTAATCTCACTTGATGCTTTGAATTTCAGTTTTAATAACCGAAGTGGCAGATGGATCGATAGACTAATGTCAACGTTTTGAATGGGATTGGTGATTGTTATGTGCAGAACATGATGTGGTCGGCGTTAGACGTGCCGTGAACATTGCGGAATGGGCGATGGCGGAGCTTGTGTGCAATCCGGACATTCAACGAAAATTGCAAGCGGAGATTGATGATGTGGTGGGGAGCAATCGCTCTGTAGTAGAGTCCGACATTCCCACCTTGCCCTACCTCAAGTGCGTGGTGAAAGAGGCAAAGAAATTTTCATTCCATTACCAGTTTTCTGATGAAAGTGCAAAGATGTCGTGCTCTCTACTTCTCTGTTCAGTTTAGTGGGTTCGGATTCAGGGTTTCAGGGTTTAGGGTTTAGGGATTCAACGAAGGACCACTTGCGGTTGCACCTCAGTTTGACAACTGGTGAATATGATGGGATGCAGCAGCCATTCTATTTTGAGCTTTACATCGCCAAATTTCTGAAAAACAATACGTCAGCTACAAGCCTATTGGAAAATTTAAGAAGACTAGTGTGATTCTTTAGCTCGGTTTTATAGCAGTTCTGTTGAAAATTTGGTATCTAAAGCCAGAAGCAGTATCCCAACATACGTACTGTTGCGTCCCATCAACATCTTTTTCAGTTTCATGATCTTTTAGTCCTGGGCAGCATCTCATTTACCTGTGAGATGTTCTTGTCGAGTTGTACTTGCCCAAACAACAAAAATATTTTTACAAAGTTGGCTCAACTGTACTTACCTTAATAACAAAATATTTTACAAAATTCATCAGAACTGCTAGCCCCAACTAAATTGATGGAGCCTCCTTCGTGAAGAACAGAAAACGAAAAACAAAGGTTGGTGTGATGCAGGTCTTCCGGATGCATCCAGCAGGGCCTTTTGGAGTGCCGCGCATGACCACAGCGCCAAGGAAAGTATCAGGCTACGACATTCCGGCGTTCACAACCATCATGATCAGCAACATGGAATTGGCATCTGGCCACGCGACGCAGGCTCAGTTTCGGCCAGAACGGTGGAATGGTGACACGCCGGTACAAGCCCCGGAGCTACGCATCAACCCATTCGGTGTGGGAAGGCGAGCACGTGCGGGGGCGGCGTTGGAGGCTACACAAGACGCCGCAAGTACGTGCTATTGAGCGTGGCAACACTGGTGCAGCACTCCAGTGGGGACCAGGGCACGGAAAGGCTCCGCAGGACGTTGATTTGAGAGTGGCTATACGGGCCTCAAGCCCATGCAACCCCTCATGCCTCATGCCCCTTGTCTCCTCCCATACTAAAGGTCATGTTTTCACGTGGTGTTAATAGTTTTTGACTGGATTTACATTGCAAACATCACCCCTAACACCACATGTGATCATATCCTAAAATAAACCAACCTTTTGACAAGCAAACCACCCATGATAGGGACCTAGGGAATGAGTCATTATAGTCTTAGATCGACCCATGACAAACTTTTTTAAATAAATGAGATTAAGACTACATTAGGTTGATTAGTGGCCAAAGTTGATGCTTCTAATGATGTGATGGAGTTACTAGTAACTACTTTACCTTTTCATTGTAAATTCATCGCAAGAAATGATTTTTTGTCCAATTCAAGAAATGTTGTAGCCATGTTAAGAAATATTGTGATTGCTTAGGTGGTAAGATGACCATCATGGATACACTTTTACTAGTTTTGGGGTAGTCTAGAAATTCACTACACAAACAAAATTTACACCACCACTTGCATAATCATTTCCCAATGTGCAAAAACTCTTCGTCATAAGGAGCTTACGAGATCAGTCTTAATGCTCCCTGTTAGGTGCCATGTACCATCATGTGCATATTTGCACCTGGTACTGGACTCAGCCATGATAAAACCCTTCCTACATTCTACATATCAGTTGGACAATGCAAACCCACAGTCAGAAGATTAAGTTCGGTATGACGGTGCACCCAGAATCCCCGCTTTGAAATGGATGTCCTCTGTAGGTTTTAGGTGGCGATTATGGAGGCCCATATCGTCTGTTAGAATCTCCTACTGCACAGTAGAGGTACACGAATCCCGACTCTCTTCTAATGACGCAGCATTTGCTGACTTCAAAATGCACTTGTGGTCTCACAACTTGGCATGCGAGTTGTCCAGTCAGATGTCCGTTCCAAGGATAGACAGGTCATACGCAACAACAGAGAGTGCGATTTCAAATTTCAGAGATGTCAATGATACCAGGATTGTTCCAGACTTCACTTAGTGTAAGTCGGGATAAAAGAAAGAAAAAAATCCTTATAAATGGCCAGCACACCAGTAATCCACTCTCATGATACAAAACCGGTGCTCATCATTTTCATTGACGAATATAGATGTAAACCTACTGCCTACTCCACCTCAACAAGGTACTTGCTATTTAGTGTACAATAGGACGGTTCTTGGGAATAAAATGCACATACAGTCATTCCAAATCGTCGTCACAAGAATTTACGGAGGGAACCTGTCGCGCCCGTTGCTGATGTCTCAGGAATTCAAGGGTACTTGCCCCCAGAGAAGCATGATCAATGATGCACCAAACATGACGCTGCTATGTACCCGTCCCTCAGACGTCATCATGCTCTCCTGCACACCACCCACACCACACCACACCACCCGGCCTCTATCCAGGTGCAAGCTGCCCCATTCTAACAGACAGCTGGTCAACACTAGGCTTCTTCGACCACCAATCCTTGGTATCTCCTCCTTCATCACCTAAAAATTCAAAGTCCCCCGCCGTCTCATCTACAACTGCTTCATTGCCGTCAGCTCCTAAACCCAGCTCCTGCTCTAGTTCGTGATCTATAGCAGATGGACTCCCGCTTAAGAATTGCTCCCAGAACATATCATTAGCAGCGGACACGCCTGGGCTACCCATGTTGGAGATCCCTTCCTCTCCATCAGATACAAGCCTGCTCCCATCAACATGAAACTCCATAGGTTCTCCAGAGAGATCTTCAAGTTTAATGTCCTCGCTAGAGTATTTGCTAAAGTTATCGTTACTCAGCGCACCTGGTTCATACAAGAAAAAATCGCATCGACAAGTCAGAAATCGTTCAGACCGAAAACGAGATTCGGATTCAACTATGCGCACTGCTCAAAAAAGGACAGAACATAAGTCCTCTATCAAAATTGAATCAGCTGTATCAAAACAAGAATATAGATGCTAGAGAGAGCAAACAAAAATCGTTCGAGTCAAGTTTCTAAGATAATATGAACATTCAAATTATGTGATACAAACACATACCTTCTAGCCTTGGAATTCGTGCTGCCAGATGGGGAGGCATAGGCCGATCCACCTGCTCAGAAGAAGCGTCCATCACAACGGGACCAGGATATCCATCATCCAGCCCTGGCGTGTTCATTTCCGTCAATGTCACACCTGATTGCCGGTTCAGTGCACCCACATCAGGACCAGAGGGAGCTGATCCCAATTCCCTGAACAACGCCTCCAGAGGCCCACTGTCAAGACCAGGAGAAGACGACGCATCCGGTGAGTTGAAAAACTGCATTATCAAGGACCGAGGTCCATTCGATTCCACCGCCCCGTTCGACTGATAAGCCACTATTTGATTATCGGCTGAAGTGTCCGAGCTCATTGAATCATCTGCGCTCATCGAGTCTTGCTTTGGCAGACGCCGCTTCTTTCGCACGCCCGCTGCAAGCCTCTTGTTCTCGGATTGTTGCATCAGTTGCGAAAGAAAGCTTGGATTCTGCATGGCTTTCGCTAGAAACGACATCATGTGTTGCTGCCGATTCTCCGTTGCGAGCAGCCGTTGGCGCATTGCCTACACACAAGGTCTCGCAACTCTCAGCAACGTCACCAAGATGCCATGTCGAAATCAATCTCACAACAAAAGGAACGACCACTCCGAAACACCAAAATCAATAACCAAGAACAATCCAACCATCAATGCAAATTCAAGTACCTGCATCTCTCGGTCCGTATTTTGCTGCTGTTGTCGGAGTCGAACCAATTCCACCATCAAAACGTTCTTGTCCCTCTTCAGCATGTCAATTTCCCCTTCCAGACCGAATTTCCCCACTTCGACGAACGGCCCTATGGAACCTTGCTCACTCAGATGATGCTGATGTGGATGTGGATGCTGCGGTTGGGCTGATTGCTGCGAATGCGTCGCTGGTTTGCGTCGATGGATGCCGCGCAGAAGATCGCGCCGACCGCGCAAGAAACCCTCGTTCGCGAACTCCCAACGATCCGGATCCACCTTGCGAAAACCCTGCAACCATTCAAAACAACCAAGTCACATCAGCAGGAACCCTAACTCGAAATTTAAAATTAACAAAAAAAACTCAAGCGCTCGGAAATCTACTCAAAGGCTCGATCAACCAAATAACTGGACTGACACTGCTCGCGTGCTCAAAAAGCAGTAGAAAAGGGTGATTCGTCACCCTGCGTCCAGTAAGAGACAGGATCATCCGTTCACTAGCCAGATTATCTCCTCTAATTCGCACTCGGAGCTCACAAACCACGACAATCCAAATACTCCGATACCAACAATTCAGACGTGGGCACCAAAACAACCACGCTTGCTCGTTCTTTGCTAACCCTTCACCTCTGCCCCCAAACCGAAACTTACATAGGTATTCAATTGCCGGACGAAGCTCGAAAAGTTGTTGTGCTTGAAATACTTCGGCAAAAGCTCCTGGGCGAAATCCGGGGGGTTCCACACGATGAAGCTGTTGTTCCCGCTGCTCCACGACACCACCTGGTCCGTCGCGGAATCGTCCACCATATCATACGTCTTCGTCAGAAACGGAGGCGGGGCAGTGCTCTGCAACCCGTCCATGGGCTGGGGCGCCTGCTGGCTGCCCACAACAGAAGACGCCGGCACCACATCCGAATTCATCACTCGGTCCTGTCCCATGCTCTCTTCCAAAGGAGGCCAGTGCGGATCCGTCTTCACCACCTGCGACACCATTCTCTCTTTTTTCTCTCCCTGCCCCACTCACTCCCGCATCCCCTCCATCCCCTGAATTCCACAAACTCGAAATCCAAACCCCCGCCAAGAACGGGAAATCGCGCAATCCCCACAGCTGATGAGTCTCATCAACCGATCCCCTCGCGTCAAAGAAAAGACCCCAACGTCAAATTTTACTTCACAAATATCCACCGCCAAATCCTCGCTCAATCGGACGAAACGAGACAATTTCCCACCAAATCCTCACTCACTACTCAATCCGACATCAAACCGCTCCAGAAATTCCAACAAACTATCATCCCTCCCCCTCATCTGTCCATATCGTCTGTTCCTACCGCCGGGGATTCCGTGGCGAACACTCCAAGCACCATCGTGGACGCCACGACTTGTACCCTAGCTCCACCGACAGAGCAGCGTGGTGACGCATTCACGTATCAATTCGGTGAAGAAAAAAAAGATTCCAGCACTTGGAATTGAACGACGCGGACCGTGATTCGCAGGAGACGACGAAGAGAATTGGGGTCGAAATCGGAACTTCTGTTGTGAAACCCTAAGTTAAGCTCGTGAGGGTGTTTGGGTGTTTGCATGGATTTGCCGGGGGAGGTGGTGACGAGGTTGTGTAGGCCCCGTCGTACGCGTCGGCACCGGCCTGTTCGGCGGCGGGACTGGGTGCGTTGTGCGCTTTTGTGCGCTTCTATGATGATGGCTTTGAGACAGTGACGGGCGGCGTTTCCCGTGGATGGATGGAGTAGCTTCATGAAATTGGATGGAGGGCGGTATTTAGGACATTAGTAACCACTAAATGCCCAGCCTGAGACACCATCTTCTTTGGGTGTTGTCTAAACTTTGAAGTTAACCCCTAAATGCCCAAGGCCTGTTTTGGGCTTCCTGGAATTTGCTCTAAATTGAACAAAATGCCAACATTTTGATAAGTTGTATCAATTTATTTTGAATTGGAACCGTACAAATTCAAACTAGATATGTTAGAGATCTCATAGGAAAAGAAAACACAACAATATCACTTATGGAGTGAAAGATTATAATGTTTGACCATGAGGGTGCTAAAACTGCAAAAATCTTTCAATCTTCTTTACATAAATCAAGTCTAAAAAGTTGGTGACCAAAAAAATATGAGGTTAAAGGGCCTAACTTGTATAACCCTGATCAATTTATGGCTTCTTAAAATCTACTCTACAATTTTTTTAAATGAATTTTGAATGTGATTTCTTCTCCAAGATCTAGTGTATTTGAGGCTCATTTCCAAGAGCTCTCAACACTATGGGAAGTCAAGATTGCAATGGGTACCTTTGTACAAAAACTTGAATAGAAAAATCACTATCTTTTATTTTCAAGATCGGATTTTTGGTGCTAAAACTAGACTTCAAGAAGAACTTTTAAAAAATATAAACTACTAAAAATAGCAACTTGGTTAGATTTTATTTAACTTCCATGTTTTGCAAACACCACATTTTGGTGCCTCGAGCATTTAGGGGTTAAATAATATCTCTCTAAAGTACTATAGTAGTTTTGGTACCTTTTGTTTATCTGGAATATCCTCTAAAGTTTGTTTTAAGCATCAAAAAACACTAGTTTTGGTACTTTTTTTTCTTTGAATATCTTTTGAAGTCTATTTTAAGCATAAAAATTTATTAGTTTTGGTACTTCCTTTTAGCATCAAAAAGTTATAATTATTTTTTTTAATATCCTTTAAAGTCTATTTTAAGCATCAAAAATTTGATTTTGAAAAAATTATTTATGATTTTTCTATTGAAGATTTTGTGCAAGGGTGTTCATTATAAATCTAGAAGTTTCGGTATGCGAGGCTTAAAAGTTCCTCTTCCATTTCTATAGTAGGAAATTGCATACCTATACATTAGACCATGTCCACTAAAACTATCATCAACAATACAAGAAATAAGCCCTTTTTGATATTTGTAGCCAATGAAAATTGTGCAATTAATGTTGTGGTCTGCGAAATAGTTCTCTATTGTACAATAGAAATTATATTCTTACTAAATTGATAATTTCACCAAATACTACTCTTCTTTCTCAAATGTTTCATTAAATTAACATTGATGGGGAGATTCTTTTTTGCTTTCAAACACAAGAAGATTTGTGATTGGTTGAAAGTCAAAATAGCTAATTGCAAGTAATAAATACATTCTCCCAAACAGTGTTTGATGAGATGGACTTTTGCCGAGGATGCTTTCAACCGTTATCTCATCTATATTATCATTTTGTTGTCTATTTCTGAATGAGAAATTGGGCTAAAAGCAATAATCTGGAAAAAAAATGGCAACAAGTTCAAAGTTAGCTAATAGAAGAGTGACAAAAACAATTGCATTTTGTTTTGCAAAACCAAAATGAAATGGGTAGAGCTAGAAAGTAAACATTTTTTACAAAAAATTAGAAGATATTTTACTCCCTTTCTTTGAGCACAAATTGGATTTCAATTGCCATGGGATAATACTCAATGGCTAATAACCGGTCAAGGCAAGGGTTATCCCCAAATATTAGCCTTGTGGGATAGGTTATTAAACTAGGGGATTCGACAACTTAGGCGGTTTTAAGGAATTTGAGTAATAGGATTAAATGTTTACTAAAAATGCTTGAGCAATTGCATAGCTTTTATCCTCAACTTCTGTAATGCATTCATTCATGTTGAAGCAAAATGTTCAAGCTCTTATAGAGTTCCTACATAGAACATCAATTTAAACCTCTAGCCCCTTGAAAACTAAACTTAAAGGTCCAAATGGGGTCACCAATTTTTATTGGTAGATATTTGAGTAGGTAATATGGTGACTTTGTTTTTTCAAATTCTTTAGTTAGACCTACATATATTATATTATTCATTGATTTCAATGATATGAATATTGATTATCTTCAACTAAATTATAATTTTCAAATTTTGAGAGTGAAATTGGTCGTTTTTCAAAAAGTGAATCCTTTTTTTTAGGGTTAGATAAGGACAATTGCTTGTTGAGTCCCAATGTCCATAAACAATTATTTTATAAGTGTTTTATTTATATATCAATACTAAGCGATACCTTATAAGAGCATAAAAAGAACCATTTGAAGAACGATGAAAACTTTGATTCATAAACTCTTGATTTCATACCAATTTTGATTACTATTTCCAACTACATTTTGGACGGTTGGGAGGTTCCTTGGCCTTCAAATGGAGAAGGACTATACCAGGTTCAATTGGGGATTCAATTTTTGCCAAGGATGCAATAAGAATTTGTATTTTTAATTTGAAACTAGTTTTTATTGCATTAGATGAATTGAACAATTTAGCTAATGCCAATTTAGGTTTGGAAGAAACTTGCCGATGAAAAATTGATATTCGAGTTAATCTTAAAGTAAGAGGAAATTGGGGGTGTTTCCCCTTTGAATAGCAAAAAACAAAGAATTCTGAGGTGAACTCCTTTTGGATCCAAAATTGAGCTCTTTTGAGTTTTGTCCCTATTGTATTTTTTCTTCCACTAATCTTAACACACAAGCTAGAGGGGATTCGGGGCCTTTGGTAGACTTTGAGTTCCCTTGCATTTCCAAATTGTGGGAATGCAATTGTAGCAGCTGGCTGATGTGGCACAATCACTGCCACATCAATTTTGCAAGAAAAAAAGTTGTAATTAAAATTATATTTGAATTTTTATTTTTTTTTGAATAAATATTTTCTAACCGCCCGTACCGTTGTTCATAGAATCAATCCAAATTAAAGAACAGGCCTGAAACAGCCTTCCAAAGACCCCAAATCCCCTCTAATGAACCATAGTTTAAATTTAGCTTAGAACTCTAGAACCAGGTCCAAACCAGTTTATGATGCAGGAAATCAACCAATACATTTTGTGATTGACGGGATGCAACCGGTGACCCACTAAGAAAAATACCGGCCCATTTTTGTGGAAGTAGGACATCAGCTGGAGGACCTCCGGCAAAAAAATTCCCGAACACCGGCTGAAAGTCTACTGAACTGCCTGCACCATGTCAGTGAGAGCATCGATCCAATGGCCCAAGTGAGCTTTCATCCACGGCTGCTCGTGGCGTTGGGTTTGCCGCTCTCCGTGACTGGTGACGAGGACTCCGGGGTGGTTCTTTTGACGTCACAGTGATGACGTGGCGTTCCCTTGGAGGTGCACTTTTGGGGTGAAATTCTCATCCAATGAAACTGAATTCTTTGGGCGGAGGCATCGCCTTGAGGACCACTCAAGGGCACTCGAACAGGTGTCAGACACTCTCACCCGTAAGGTGGGAAGTCCGTAAAAGCGCCCATTTTAAGTCAAGAGGCTGAAAATTTATTTGGGGAGGTTATTAGAGCATCTCCTGCAGCCCTCCAAACAAATTGCTCTTTCAATCGAGATCTGTCTAATTTAACCCCTAAAGGTTATTGACTATGTTTTCATCAAAACCGCTCCAAAACTGTCATTTATAATACAAATATCAAATTTTAGAAAAAAAAAACATTTTTGAATGCATGTAACCGTAGGATCTTGTAGTACACTGGTTTAAGAAGATGTGGAAAAAATTTCAGAATCTTCCGCCATGTAGATTGCAAGATAATAGCGTTTGAATTGACAAAAATCCTTTTTTAATCACTGCAAAAATCCAGGCAGCTGCCCTTCACAAGGTCACATTTGTATGAAAAAACGTCCAAAATGGTGGTTACTCTTTAGATTCATTCTTCAAGGCAAGTTGGCTACATCCTTGAAAATTTTCAAATCATTTGGAATTGTACAACATATAGGAAAAAAATAGTAAGTAGGAAGAGTTAGAAAATTATTCAAAACACGAAATTGTCAAGAATTTAATTATGGAATTGAAAAATGCCAATCCCAGAGGTTGTAATGTTGTAATAAACAATATACACCCAATGTTTTTTGTTTTATTCAAAAATATTGAAAATTGAATTAGATAAAGGACTTCAAAGATTATTTTAGAGTTGAGATTCCATAACTACTCTCAAACTAAGAATCCTCATAACTTTTGACTCGTTAATCCAAATGGAATGATTCAAAGCTTTCCACGTACATATAAATCTAGAAAACCAATTTCAAATTTTTATTTTTTTTAAAAGTGATTTTTAAATAAGTTGTTTTTGCTGCCCAAGCTGCCCACCGAGCAATGAAAATGACATATCATGCAATAACTTTTTAATCATGTAGTCAAAAGTTATGAGAATTGTTGGGCCTTAAAGCTACTCCTCGGAAAAATGTTGTGTGAAAATTTCAAAGAAAAAAATTAAAAACTCCGCTCATAGTGAGCTGCCCCAAAATGCTATGTTCTCAAAAAAGCATGTTCAGGGCTTTAGGGGTTAAGGTAGAAACAACCAATAGCATCCCTGTACCTAATCTTTGTTCCTAGATGGACATTAACCCCTAAAGTCCCATTGTCCCTACGGGGGACAAAATGGATTTTGGACAGGTTCCTATGAGCTCAATTTTTAATGAAACTTTCTGAAACTTTTCCATAAGATAGAAAAACTTATTAGCTTTTGGGGAATGTAATTTTTATTTCAATCGGTGCCCGGGAGCAAAAGTTATGCCCAAATAAGCTCAAAACAGGGGAGAAGGGGCAGCAAAAAAATTTTGCAAAAAATTTAATTTAATTTTTTTAATTTTTTTTCCTTATAGATTATATTTTTGCCTATTTGGGAAGCTTTGATTCATTTCATTTGGACTTTTTATGAGAAAGTTATGGACAATCTTGTTTTTTGGGCAATGAGAGCATCTTCTTGAAAAAAACTTTTTCTTTCACTTTGAATGCTGATATCTTTCAATCCGTACAGTCAAACACCACAAAATTTTTACTACATGATCTGTAAAAAATGCAGTATAAGATCCTACGGTTATTTTCTAAGAAAAAATAATTTTTCTCATCTTTTAGATGAACGCAATAAAAGTAGCAGTTTTGAGTGATTTTTGACAGAAAAATGGCCTTGGGACTTTAGGGGTTGAACCGTCCTTAAACTTTCACTGAATGGTCTTTGACATGTGTCATAAAGTTTTATCCTCTCTTCACTGTGATTGGATAAGTGCTGAATTTGTTAGAATTCAAATTTTGGTCCACTTACAAGACGGTTCCAGTGGTCTAAGGGATTGCAACTTTGAAAATTCATAAAAAATACATGCCAAGCCCAAAAAATCTTTTTTTTTTTTTGAAAATTCATGGTATTCTCTTGCCTTTACCACAAAATATTAGTTTTTTGAAATGGTGTGCTGAATTCCTTATTTTGACGGTTTTTGGTGCTTCCACGATGTCTTATTCACAAGAGTGATAGATCTAATGGCCACTTATATCCTCAACAGTACAACTCACTAAATATACTTCCAACCACTCACAAGTCACAGAACTTGCAAAAGCAATAAGTAAGCTATGACAAATGCTAATCCCAAGAGAAAATATAGCATGTAGTATAGTGAACACAAAGGTCCCTTTCAAATATGGTTTATTTGGGAGGTGAAAGTAAAGGTTGAACTTGACATACACTAGAATTGATTACTTAATATCCAAAAGCTAGAGGAGAGGGAATACTTGGAGGGCTATAGGAGATGCTCTTAGACATCTTGAAATCAATTTTGTCAAATTTGACAAATGGAATTGACATATAATCCCAAGTCGTTTCATATTTTTGGGAGCTTTATGGAACTGGTTATAAATTTTTGAAATTGAAATGTAGTACACTAGAACCTCTGTTAGTGCATAGTGTCTGGACTATGCATTAAGAGAGATTTATGCATTTGGAGAGGTGCTATAATGACCACAAGCTAATGTGGCCTCTAACTATAGGGCCTCCATCCATTTGTCAGAAATAAATGCTTCATAGTACAAACTCTCTTATTGCATATAAGAGAGTATGCAATAAGAGAGGTTCTATTGTAGTCACTAAAAACATTCATGTTTTAAAATTCTTATTATTTGTACACTGCTAATGCAATGGGGAAGCAAAATGTACCTCTGTGTTAGCAATCACTTTAACCCCTAAAGTTTCATAACTATGTAATCAGCAAAAACGCTCTAAAATTGCCATTTCTAATACAACTATCAATTTTTTGGGAAAAAACAATTTTTGACACATGTAACCGTATGATATTTTGAAAACATGTGGTAAAAATTTCAAAAATTTCCACCGTGTGGATCATAAGATATAAGCATTCAAAGTCTTGAAAAACATTTTTTCAATCCTGCGAAAAATCGGGCAGCTACACTTTGCAAGCTCACTTTTCAATGAAAAAATGCCGATAAAGGTGGTGCTTCTTTGAATTTAGTTTCCTAAACAAGTTGTCTATATGCTTGAAAAATTTTACATCATTTGGAATTGTACAACATATAGGAAAATAATAGTAAGTAGAAAGAAGTAGAAAATGATTCAAAATACTAAATTGTTAAAAATTTAATCATGGAATTAAAAAATGCCAATCCCAACGGTTGTAATGTTGTAATAATCAATCTACATCCTAGGATTTTATTTTTTTCCAAAAATATTGAAAATTGAGTTAAATAAACGACTTTGAAGTTGTTTTTAGAGTAGAAAATCCATAACTGCCCACAAACCAAAAACCCTCATAACTTTTGACTCCTTGATTGAAATGGAATGACTCAAAGATTTTTAAGTATATATAAATGTAAAGAACCAATTTCAAAAAAAAATTCTGGAAAAAATGATTTTTTCTTATCTTTCCAAACTGCCCAATTACGAAAAAAAGTAACATATTAGGTCACAACTTTTGACTCATATTTTGAAATGTCATGAAACTTGATACACATGAAGATATTCCTTGCCCCCACCTTCCATTAAAATTTCAGCCTCAAATATGGATATCTCTAGTCACACATACCTGCCCAAAATTTCTATACGGCCAAAAAACGCATATTGGTCCTTTAGGGGTTGAAAGCCCGAGCACTTTATGGACCTCCTATCTTGATTCCAGTTTGGAAGAGTAATGTGAATGAAGTATTTGATGGGAATGGCTCAACTATCTAAGGCCTTGCTTGAAATTGCATGAGGATTGAGTGATAATTATGCAAAATAATAAATTCCAATTCTTTTGCTATGCCTTGCAAAAAATCTTTGAATGGTTCAATAGGCTGGTTATAAGATTACAGTACTGGACTGTACAGTACAGTACACACAAGTGTTGAAACTGACCTACAGGTACTGCACCCTTTGTCTTTCTGTGGCCTCTGACTTGGTTAAGGTAAATGACCCCATTGCGGTCAAATGACCCATGATGGACACCTAATGACCCCATTGTGGTTTTTTAGACCACAATCAATGCCTTACATGGTAGTTATGGAGTAATTAGTGACCTCAATAGGTACTTCCAACTTTTTAGTGTAAAATTCTTTGTAAAAATTGACTTTTTAGGTCTTCCATGTGTGAAAATGTTATGACTACATTAGGTAGGAAGATGACCATATTGGATTCAAATTTTGTTGGTCATGAAGTAGCCCACAGACTCCTACGGATTGATTACTTCAAAAATTCATAACTAATTCATACTTAGTCCAAAAAATATATTTTCAAATGCCGTCACTGTCTCTCACACTTATCTTTGTGTGGGAAAAAATTTGAAAAATTTCAGCAATGGTATGTAGGTACACTCCTAATTCTGACCGCAATGGGGTCTTTTACCTTAGTCAATTGAATACCGCAGCAGTATACTACATTTTGCACTAGAGAATTAAATTTTTCAAAATGAAAATGTCTGATATGAGTACAGTACATGACACAGTTTATTTACTTGACTGCTGGATCGACCAGCCAGCAGTCCCGGACCTCATTCAGTTGCAAAAGTGACTCACATGAAAATTCATTCTGACTCCCTTTCATTGTCATTGGAAATTGTCCATTTGTTTCAAAAAAAAAATCATTCTGGCAAGGGAAGGGAAGTGCCAAATGAATTGCTAATGATCAAGGTCTTCAATGAATGCCAATGCTAAGTGATAAATCCAGGAGGACAACAGCCAGCTTCCAATATGGAGAATGATGGTGCGGCAATCTTACCCATTTGACTTGACTACCATATATCCAGTTAATTCCAACTGAGACTGACTACCATATAAAGGAGAACCAGACTATGATGCCACCCTTCTCCTCATGTACCCACAGGGTACATTTCAAAGGGGAAATGTATAGCACATATACATGAGGGTGGCATTGAGAAGGGTGGTGGTAATGGGTTGGTTCACCTTATATGAGATGATGATGCATTTGAAAACAGGCCCAACCTCAGTGGGGTGATTGCAACCGAATACCGTCATAAAATTATCATATAAGTTACTCCCTCGGCCTCAATATAAATTTGTGCTTTTCAGTGGGAAACTACACAAAATTCTACAATTAGGTTGCATTATCAATTAGGTTGCCTTACCTCATGGATCAATGCTTGTCCACATGTAGGTTCATGCAACTCTCTGAACTAGGCCTTGAATTAATGCCCTATTGTAATATATGCCATATACATGGCTCTAGATTGAATGCATCATTGTACAGTAGCAATGAATATTTATATAGTGTAGGCAATCTAATTTCACTATTTTGTGTAGTTAGAGTACCATAGATTTCTTTTGAGACAAATGTAGTACATGAGTCTGTGAGTCTAAAAATAAGACTGGTTGAGTGATTGCAACCAAGTCTCACAAAAAAAAAATTTTAATTTGATGCAATGTTCATTTTCAATATTGCACGCACTAGTATTTGGAAAAAATTGATGGTTAGTTCAAAGTTATTTGGTGGTATTGGGAAAAAATTTGTTTGCAATTTGAAAACATTGGCAAAAAAAACACTGAGAAAATCTATAAAACTTCTATTTAGAGTAAAAAATAGAGAAAATAATTGGTCTTGGTACTTAAAAACCTGATTCAATACAGGAATTAAAGGGGAATAGCTTATAAAGCTAAAAAAAAATCAAATTGGCAAGCATTTGTCTATTATTTGGACATAACTTCAATGTCACCCATATTATGACAATTGAAAATCTCTCATTGCCTGAGAATAGGTATGCTTTTTTCTAAACATAAATGTGGCATTGCTTTAGTGTTATGATGCACTATTTTCTAAGCTGTCCCTTGATTGAGCATGATAGACCAATATTTATTTGGTAATATTATTTGGACATGACCGCAATGCTGTCCATTTTATGACAGATGGAAATCTCTCATTGCATAGTAAGAGGTATGTTTTTTTTCCATACATAAATGTGGAGTTGCTATAGTGTTATGATGCACTACTTTCTAAACCATCCCTTGATTGAGCATGATAGACAAAAATTCAATATATATTTGGTAATGTGAAAGCAGGGGCTCATAATGAGAAATGACAACCCTTATAGCTCTGATGACTTAGCCACATGTTATTTATCATAACAAGGCTATGCTTTCACATCACTTAATCCATTACTTGAACATTACTAAGATACATGCATTAACTACCAAGCCCTCTTGGTAAATTGACATTCCAAACAACATCATGCTGTTTCAAATTTTGATATTTTTATGTCATTTCAATCTTTCTATAGGTTCAACATTTTTATAGATATTGTTTTTGCTTCTAATTGAAATGATATGACTGCCAAGGTAATTCAATTTTAGAAAATGGCATTGGGTTCCTAAAATGAACTCTTGGTTTTTATATAACTCCAAACCAAATTGGTTAGTGAAATTCCAACTTTCCTATTTAAAACTTGAATACTGTTAGGTGATCAAATTAGAACTTGAATACTGGTACTATAGCTATTTAGGGGTGCCCTTTTTCATGCATCATTTTTTGGTGCTTCAATTTAAGGATCCAAAGGCATTGTTTCCTACAGAGCTTATGACCACTTGTAGGAGCCTAAATTGTGATGCTTTGAAAATTTATAAAATATTAATCAAGCAGTTTGAAGTTCATATTCGACTTGCAATATCTTTTACAAAGAATTGCTAATTTGGTATATTGAAAAGACATATATCTGTAATCTATTGCCAAATCAACAAATGTACATTAAGATTTCATTGGTTGAAAGATATTGCAAGGTTATTGAATTAAAAGGAAAAAATTCCTTACAACCGCGTTGAGTTTGATTCTACTTGGGTTGAGACTTTGATTCCTCTTGAAAATTGCATAATATGGGAGGAATCATAGTATCTAAAGTTGGGAAAGCCTTGCATTAGGAAAAAATTCAGGCTTTAGGAAGGCTGCGAGTCTTGACCCCCGGGTGCAATTAAAGAGGAATTATTATTATTATTATTATTATTATTATTATTATTATTATTATTATTATTATTTTTTAAATTTGGATGCTGATGTGGCACTAGTAGTACCACATCAACACCATGTGAGGTTATATTATTTTTTAAATTTTTCAAAAAAAAAAATTAAAAAAAATTAAAACTTTTATATATTTTTTATTTTTTTATTTTTATTTTTGTACTTGCACCATGGGGTGCCAAAAAATGAATGCTTAACGGCCCTCCCGAGGCTTGAAATTTTTCCTAATATTCATCTCAAAGGACAAATACAAGATTCTTCAATGAGTTGCTGGAAGGATTCTTGATTATCCTTTTATGTGCATTTCTTCAATGAATTGGAGGAATAAGGCCTCTATACTATAACTCCCCTTTTACATATTTGAAAAAAATTTAGAATAAAAAGTGAAATTCAATAACAAGTTGTTCCAAATTGTTGATCTTATTTGAAAAACTTTGGATGGCATAACTTTTGGTCCAAACACCTAATCGGCAAAAGTTTTAATTTTCAACTAGTCCTCACCTTTCCTCAAAAATTTCAGAAAAGAATCATCTCAAATCAGCTTTGTAGGTTTCATAGCCACCCTTGTTCTTTAGGAATTAACAATACATCTATAATTTAAAAGAAATAAAAAAAACTTAGAAGTACGCCTCTAAATGTTATACTTTTCTAAGGATTTTAAAGTTTCTCTCAAAGGTCAACAATATTATCCTTCAAATAACCATAACCAGTTGTTGACTTTTCAACACTAACATGGCATTGTCCCATTGGCAACCCATCACCATTGCCATTATAAGTTGCAACTCATAACCTTCTTTTCTTCTTTCCTTTTAACTTGCTTCCTACACCCTTGGATCATAAAGATCAAAGGGTGTGATTGAAAAATGTACAACCAAGTTATATACAATAACCTATACAATAAACTATTCGCATCTAGCACGGCTCATCGGTTATCTAATACATATTGGGATACGTAAACCACTACTGGGATTCGTCCCGTCCATTCAGCGGGCGAATTTTGAGTTGCAATGAGCCGTAATGCCCGATTACGTGGACAAAACCGCGTAATCGGGCATTACAGATTTTTCGTCCAAATCAGTTATCTCATCCAAGAAAATCCGTTGCCCACCTGTGGTTTACGCCGAGCAACACCCACGTCCTTTGGGCATTCCGTGAAAAAACGGACCTCCTCGTCGGGCTCCGCCCTCCTCGTTGGTCCCTTTTTCACGGAATGCCCTCAGACTTGGGCATTACCCTATACCAAAACCCTGGCCCGTCCTCCAATTTCCATTATTCATCTATTTTGGATGATTCTCATCCATCGTTACGACGGACCCCAAAATGACGTTCTTTCTTTTGAACCCTGCTGTAAGACTTTAAATGTTGGAGAAATACAGACGTCATTCATGCCAAGTGCAGTTCCCTTGCTATTCTCGACAGACTGCGCTGCACTTTTACTTAGGGTTTCACGCACACACGGCCAATCTCCGACTTCCCTCTCCACCACCATCTCCCTCAGTCGCCATTCGATGTCCCCGTCGTTAACTTATCATTGCTTCTGTCGGAATTCAATTCCGGCTTGGAGCTTTCTTTAATTTGCAGCTGTGTCGGTGGTGTAGCTAGTGGTGGAAATCGCGCTGCCAACGATGGTCGGGAGCATCACTATGGAGCAGGGTCGGATGAGGAAGGCGTTTTCATGTCCGATTGAGGGAGGACATGGCGTTGGCGGTAGGAAGTAAAATTCGACGTTTGAGTTGGGGTTTGCTTGGACGCGACTGAGGGGATCGGTTGATGAGACTCATCAGCTGTGGGGATTGCGCGATTTCCCGTTCTTTTGGCGAGGGTTTGGATTTTGGGTTTGTGGAATTCAGGGGATGGAGGGGGTGCGGGAGTGAGTAGGGGGCAGGGAGAGGGAAAAGAGAGAATGGTATCGCAGGTGGTGAAGACGGATCCGCACTGGCCTCCTTTGGAAGAGAGCATGGGACAGGACCGAGTGATGAATTCGGATGTGGTGCCGGCGTCTTCTGTTGTGGGCAGCCAGCAGGCGCCCCAGCCCATGGACGGGTTGCAGAGCACTGCCCCGCCTCCGTTTCTGACGAAGACGTATGATATGGTGGACGATTCCGCGACGGACCAGGTGGTGTCGTGGAGCAGCGGGAACAACAGCTTCATCGTGTGGAACCCCCCGGATTTCGCCCAGGAGCTTTTGCCGAAGTATTTCAAGCACAACAACTTTTCGAGCTTCGTCCGGCAATTGAATACCTATGTAAGTTTCGGTTTGGGGGCAGAGGTGAAGGGTTAGCAAAGAACGAGGAAGCGTGGTTGTTTTGGTGCCCACGTCTGAAGTGTTGGTATCGGAGTATTTGGATTGTCGTGGTTTGTGAGCTCCGAGTGCGAATTGGAGGAGATAATCTGGCTAGTGAACGGATGATCCTGTCTCTTACTGCGCGCAGGGTGACGAATCACCCTTTTCTACTGCTTTTTGAGCACGCGAGCAGTGTCAGTCCCGGTCGTCTCCAGTTATTTGGAGTAGATTTCCGAGCGTTTGAGTTTTTTTCTTTTTAAAATTTCGAGTTAGGGTTCCTGCTGATGTGACTTGGTTGTTTTGAATGGTTGCAGGGTTTTCGCAAGGTGGATCCGGATCGTTGGGAGTTCGCGAACGAGGGTTTCTTGCGCGGTCGGCGCGATCTTCTGCGCGGCATCCATCGACGCAAACCAGCGACGCATTCGCAGCAATCAGCCCAACCGCAGCATCCACATCCACATCAGCATCAACACCAGCATCAGCTGAGCGAGCAGGGTTCAATAGGGCCATGCGTCGAAGTGGGGAAATTCGGTTTGGAAGGGGAAATTGAGATGCTGAAGAGAGACAAGAACGTTTTGATGGTGGAATTGGTTCGACTGCGACAGCAGCAGCAGAATACTGACCGAGAGATGCAGGTACTTGAATTTGCATTGACGGTTGGATTGTTCTTGGGTATTGCTGTTGGTGTTTTGGGGTGAGTCGTTCCTTTTGGTGGGAGATTAAACGGGACATGGCAGCTGTGGGACCCTGCGGAGTGTAGTGTACATGTGGTGGTCTGAGCGAAGCCCACGCCGGATGTTGTTGAATTTCTTGCTGAGAAAAGCAAAATCTTCTGTGCAGGCAATGGGTCAACGGCTGCTCAAAACTGAGAGCCGGCAGCAACACATGATGTCATTTCTTGCAAAAGCTATGCAGAATCCGAGCTTTCTTGCGCAATTGATGCAACAATCCGAGAACAAGAGGCTTGCAGCGGGCGTGCGAAAGAAGCGGCGTCTGCCAAAGCAAGACTCGATGAGCGGAGATGATTCAATGAGCTCGGATACTGCAGCCAACAATCAAATAGTGGCCTTTCAGTCGAATGGAGCGGTGGAATCGAATGGAGCTCGGTCCTTGATTATGCAGTTTTTCAATTCAACAGAGGATTCGTCTTCTCCTGGTCTTGATAGTGGTCCTCTGGAGGCGTTGTTCAGGGATTTGGGATCAGCCCCTTCTGGTCCTGATGTGGGTGCACTGAACCGGCAATCAGGTGTGACGTTGACGGAAATGAACACGCCAGGGCTGGATGATGGATATCCTGGTCCTGTTGGGATGGATGCTTCTTCTGAGAAGGTGGATCTGCCTATGCCTCCCCATCTGGCAGCGCGAATTCCAAGGCTAGAAGGTATGTGGCTGTAGTACGTTTTAGCATGGGTGCATCTTCTGGGTGCATCCATCGTTGTCACTTGAAATGGGTGATTTTTTCAATCGGATTGTGGTGTTTGCTGATTGCTTCGCGAGGGACATTTTTTTTCTCGCATTAACTCGACTTGGTCCAGGATGGTAGGATTCAATTATGAACCAACGCTTTTCTTGGATACGCGGTTTTGGTTTTGTATGTTTCTGTAGTCAGAATTGTTTTGATTGGAATTAGAACTGATTGATTGCTGCTCTTCCTGATGTCTGACACCAGGTGGACTTAGTATGGAGAACGGGAGCAAGTACCCCAGTGGGGAAGTTAAACCAGAGGATCTTTCCGAAGAAGCGGTGGAGTTTCACATTGATGGGGGCAGACTGGTGTCTGATGGAGAAGAAGGTATCTCAAACATGGGTAGCCCAGGCGTGTCAGCTGCGAATGATATATTCTGGGAGCAATTCTTAAGTGAAACTCCGTCAGCAACAGATCAGGAACTTGATCAAGAATTAGAGCAGGAACTAGAACAGGAGTTAGGTTTAGGAGCTGACAGTAGGGAAGCAGATGAAGATGAGACGATTGAGGATTCCGTGGAAGATTTAGGTGATGAAAATGGAGGAGTTCCCAAAGATTGGTGGTCGAAGAAGCCTAGTGTTGACCAGCTGTCTGTTAGGATGGGGCAACTTGCACCTGGGTAGAGGCTGCGGGGCTGAGTGCAGGAGAGCATGACGACGTCTGAGAGGTGGGTACATTGAGGGCGTTATCCGTTTTAGATCAAAACTGGTGAAGCCACCAGCATCGTATGTGAATTGAGACGTTCAGAAATCAGGTACTCACGCTATACATTCGCGACTTGCGCTGCTGTTTCTCCGTAAAATTTTTGTGATGACAATTTGTAGCGAATGTACCTGCATTTTGTTACGGAGAACCGTCTTACTGTACACTAAATAGCGATTACCTTGTTCAGGTAGAATTAGTTTGTAAGTTATTCATGAATTGAAACGATGAGTACCTGTTTTGTATCAGTGGAGGTGACCACTGTTGCGCTGGCCATTTGTCAATAATTTTCCTTATGTTATGACTGCCAAACCCTTATGTCATGACTTACACAAAAGTGAAAGTTTGGTGTTACGCTGACAATCGCTATGAACGAATGTGGCCGTCTTATTTGCGATGTTTGTAAGATTCTCGTGCTCTTTGAGCTTGGATTCTGCATTAGAAATTTGAAGATGGAGATTAAATGTGAATATGCGATGCACGGCTCTTGTTCAGGCTTTGGTGACATTCTGCAGTAGACTCAACTGTCTTTAATTGCACACACGATTTGCATATTTCCTGTATATCCCTGCAATCTTTCATTCTCTGCAAATTTGACAGGATAACTTCCTCATGTCAAGTTCTGAAGCACCTACCAGGAAATGTATAGGAAAGTTGTGACTTTCCTATATTATCCATTGTGAATCACCTGCTCATGGATCGTCTTAATTGAGTTACAAATTGGATCTTCCCAGACATAGTTCGGACTACAAGTAGTAGGGCGCATTTTAGATGCCCATTTATGTCCTTGGAACTGTGCAAGAGAGAATTCAGCGCAGTGGTTCAGACACTACACTTTTGAGGACTTTGTCAACTTAGAACATATTAACATAATTAAATGAATATACCGGTCGGCAGACATACTCTCACATGCAAAGACAATTGCCCTTGCTGACTTGAAGAACATCATTTGGTCAACATTGCAAATCAAATGGAGGATTCTGTTTCAGATGCAAATTCAAAGGTGCTCAACAAGGGATTCCTTACAATGTTAAGTTCCATCAACAAGTCCAAAATTTCTTTCAGTGAAACTTGAAGCACCTTTCTCGGTAGTGACTCAAAAGATAATTTTACTGCAAAGATATGCCTCAAATTCTGATTACGAATCCTTACACATACTTCGGACGAACAAAATTCTACGACACCACTTAGAGCTTTTACTCTTCTTCTATTAGAGCTGGAACAACTCACTATCAGACAGTTGGACATTTGAACAACATTCAAAAAGAGGTTCACATTTGCCCTGGAGACCCTATCTAATCGACTATTACAGTGGATTTGAAAAGATGATATCTCCAGGCAAACTAAACTTGTGAGAGTACTCTATGTTACACCTAATTCCGTCAGGAACACAGTTCGGTAGATTTCAATTGCCAGAGTGCAAAGATCATACCAGGAGTGTCAACCCCTCTTCCCACATTCCTCCACCGTGATAAATGGAGAATTTGGCCGCCTCAGTTCTCCAATTGGTGCTTTCAAAAAACCAAGTTAAGCTAAAATCCAGTTCATCAAGCATCGATGACCAACATGTTTTCACATGTGGAGAACGAATTTGAGCTTGCCACAACCACCTTCCATTTCCTCTGCCAAAGGGAACAGAGATGAAGTTCACCCTGCAACAGTCATCTCCGTCGTCATCAGCATCTATGAACATCCTCTACAGAAAATGTGGAAGTCATTCATTAGACATTTTCTGTCCTCCAGGTCTGACAGAGTGAAGAGTTGAAGTCTTCCTCCGACTCCATATTTGCGTACTTGAAGAAAACCTCGGATCCAAACACCAACGTGTATGAACATTACGTCTTGGCTAGTGAGTTGTTCAAATTACACCACATGAACATAGATACATAGCGAGGGCCACGTTTTTCACACTGACCAGTTAACCCTAACCCCACCAGTTTCTGAAAATACACTGAAAAACTGGCCCGAGGACAGAACTGGCTGCACTGTGACGTGGTTTACGGGTAATAATCGTCGTGGCCGTGGAATGAAGGCCAGTTGTACTGCTGCTGATACCCACAGCCATAATAAGAGTTGGCCTGATCATAATCTGGAAGCTGGTAACTCGACTCCGGTGCTGTCATGGAAATTGTCTCTTCGAAATCGAATGGGCTGAAGTGCTCCGCCCAGCCGGAAGAAGAATTCTGCGGAGGCGCTGTGAAATCGTCCCACCCCAAAACCTCTCGCGCTTCACCCACAGTTGACGTCGATGCTGCTGCAGCTGCACCACAATTGAAGACAATATAATAAGTCTCTTAACTTCGCAATTCGCAATTCGCAATTCGCAAATTATGTTCCTTTGAAAATGGCATGAATCTGGACGAGTCCTAGCTAGTGTTGTAACGAAGTTCTATCCACATGTTTAGAGATCACGTACAGACACCATCCACCACATAAATTTGACACAAACCCGTGATTAATTCTAACCCATCGACACCGTCCAATGAAAGTCAAACCTTCTCATTAAATTTCGATGGATAGACCCTAAGTGTTTTGCATTTGATTTTAGCAAGTCACACTACAACAGGAAGTGGCAGTTGCAACACATCATCAAATATTTTGCGATGGATTTGTAGCTGTTCCGCACGCAGCCTAAACTCCTAGGCTATTGCTAACCAATGCAACAGTGAAGCAAACTTGTTGCAAAAGTCTTGGGGCACGTAACCAATGCAAATCTATCTATGCAGTCTAAGTTGTTGCAAAATCTATTTCAATCTCAAACAGTTGCAAATACATTGCACAACGTTGTACTAAACCATCGCAAAATCGTTAACATATACAATTTTTGGCCGTCATTGCAAGTCCGTTGCAAAAACTATTGCCAAATCTCGATTAGCCTTTTAAGCCGTACTGAGCATTTCGGCTTACCAGTCGTTGCAATCTCAAATAGTAGCAAACACATTGCACAGTTAATGTTGTACTAAACCATGGCAAAATTGTTAAAAGAATTCTGTCGGTACGGTCGGTGATTGCAATTCCGTTGCAAAAAATATTCCGAACGTACTCAGCCTCAGTTTCTAAGTTCTAATGATCATACTGTCGATCTTACCAGTGGTCATCGTCCCGGACTCCATCGCCAGCTTCCCGTACTTCTTCACCACCTTCCTCAGCTCCGCCGCAAAGTCCTGTCTCTGCAACTCCGTCGAAATCGTCGGGATCTGGTTATAAATCGGGTGTCCGTTGAAATTCAGCGACGACTCACTCCCGAAGTACGTAATAGCCACATCGTAAGCATACGCTGCCTCTTCCGGCGTAGAGTACGTCCCCAGCCACCACGTCTTCGTCGCTCTCGGCGGTCGAATCTCGGCCACCCACTTGTTCTGCTCCTTCCGGTACCGCACGCCCTTATACGCAACTGTCTGCTGACTCTCTACACCAGGAGAATTGTATTCTCCAGAAAATTGTGTTGGAGTGGAGGATTGAGGGGAGGACCGGGGGTCCTGCTTGCGGTGGACGTTCATGTGGCCGCCGAGAGATTGGCCGGATGTGAATAAGTTGCCGCAGACTTTGCACATGTAGGTGCGATGACCAGGGGAGCCACCGGGGCTGCCGCCACTGTCGCTACTGTAAGAAGAACGGCTGGATTGTGCCATGACCATGCAAACTTACAAAATCTAGAAATAGCTTGTGTGTTTGCACAGGACGATAGATGGACTCCTAGTAATGCGGTCTATTCATGAGATTGGTTCACTTGGGTGGTGCTAGAAGGGACTCATACATGGTACTACGGTGTTCGGAGGAGCCGTGCTAGCTAGTGCGTCTGGGTTTGATGTTCAAGGGTGGCTCACGTATTGACGAATTTGAGGTCTTTCATTATTATTGACACTGGGAGCTAATGATTGCAGTTGAATGCAATTGCAGTTGAACGTTGGCTATCTGAAGCACAGGGAGGCTATGAAGGATCCGACCATCGACACATTGGTATTGCATCAAGAGACCGACAAAACTACCTTCACTTGGACTGGTTCAAGTCTAGCCTGGCTGCAGGGACTTGGGGCACTTACAGTAAATGCAGCACATTGAATTATGTTCTCGAGCATAATGAATTCATCTCCCACTCTAACTCCGACATGTAGGAAGTAGAAGTCGGTGTACAGATGTAGCGTGTCGGATGTTCAAATTCGAAGTTTGTGAGAAACAACTCTAGCTATCGAACTGTTGAACTAATGTCACTGATGAAAGAAACAAGAGCTTTCTGCCTAATTAACTTGTAGAACTGCAATGCGGAAACTCAAAATGTAATCAACTGTTGCACTTCCGTACTGACTTAATTCCATCGACCTGTGAAAACGAAGCTGCAAGTTCGACACAGTGTTGTGAACTAGTTAATTCAACAAGACCCAGATCGAAACGGGGACATATAAAATAAAACTCGAGCTCGTCAAATCAAAAGGAAGTGCAGAATCACGACATGACCCAAGCTACTTGACCAAGGCAAGCTACTTCGAGAGAATCAAACCTTCGCCTAGTACCAAAGACACGATTGTACAGATCGAGTGCCGTACGTTTGAAATGGGTTACTAAGAAAACTCGCCCCCTTCACAGATGAACACCCCAACTCAACTGATCGAAGCTAGCGCCCGCCCGCGCCGTTTCTGATTGCACTGAGCTAGCTCGCTCCCGACTGTCGAGTGACTCAGTCACGCCAGCACATGCAGAGAGCAGTGAATTGGGAGGTCGACAATTCAACGGGAAGGCACAATTGTGTGCGGACTGTTATATACAACTGCTGAGAGAGGGAGAATAGCTAGTACGTTGCAGACAAAACTGGAAGGGTATGTCGAATTGAACTACAGTACGTGGTAATAAGGGTTTCCCGAGATCGAGGGAATAGGAACAGCTTCTTCCGGGAACGCTCCTTGCACCTTCGATCGGTCCTTTAGGGGTTGTGGGGTTTTGAGTTTTGACTGGGTGCATTCAGTCTACCGACGGGAGGCTCCGCCAAGCTGGGCTGGAACCTGCGTCGCAACGACATTGAGGTCCTTTGTCGGCCCGCGCGGACTGTCCGGGACGCAATCGCGAAGGTACTTGAAAGCGTCCAAGTATTGTTTTTTTCCAATTCATTTATTTGGGAAAGCGATCTTTACATCGCTGGCAGTTTAATCCATCTAAGTATGTTCATAAAATTTTGATGAAATGATCTAACTATTCATCCATAACCGAGAATTTTTCTGCCCTAAAGAGCAATAGTGGCAAATTTTGTTGAAATGGCGATATTCTATAAGCCATTTTCAATTCATAAACCATCTAAAATAGGTATAGATTTCAGATCGTGTGATCTAAACTGTAAAAGTGCCATTGTTGTAGAATGACTGCCATTTTAATGAAATTCTACATAATATCGCCCTAAGCATTAGAAAAAATATTAGCCCTCCGGAGGGGTGCTTCGGAGTGACAAACCAAGCTATTAAGAGCTTGGTCTGTCACTCTAGCTGATTGCTACAGTGAGCAATCAGCTTGCCAAAGTAGTCAATTTTTGCAATTTTAAAAAAAAAAATTAATTTTAAAGAAGAAGAAGAGACTAACATTGAACATCCTTGTTCAAAACAGGGCCTCAACTTTAAAAAACCTAATATTGTAGCCAAACATGAATCAAGGTATCACATTGTAAATTTTTGCAATAGTGCATAGTAATCACAGGCTACCCCAAAAAAGTCTCAAAGTAGGATGTTTGTAAAGTAAGTACAAAACTTCCTATAAAAACAAGTGTCTAATCCAGCAAATATCCATATAAAAGAGCACAATCAGTTGATGAGATGTCTGAGTGCTAAAATAAACTTGCTCCAAGTACTCCAAAAATGAGAATTCTTGACCTGAAGGCTTAACCTCACCTGTGTCCATCCCAAAGTACAAAATAAGCCAATGTTAAGTCAGTGAGGATGCACAAGGTATCTTTAGCTAAAGCCAATTGTTATCTATGTCACAGGTCAACAAAAACCACAAAGAAGTTTAGACCAAAATATTGCATGATCCTAAGCAAGATACATAAGTTCAAAGACCTTTGCCATTCTTGTGATTAGCAAGTTGTGGAAGCTTAAAGTTTGCACACAAGTAAAAAACGTCACACTAAAAAATCAAACGTCGGAGAGAGAGAGAGACACTTTGAGGCATAGAAGCCACTATAAAGAGTATAAGCTCACTAATTTGAAATTTGGAAGGGAACAAGTCACAGAAGTGGTCATAAAGGAGAATTAGATCTACCCATCATGCCACAAGTAGTGGATATTAGCCAAATAAAAACTCACCCTTAATGGGTGGGTGGGTGGGTGGGTGGGATTTCTTACCAAACAGGCTATCTACAAATCAAGTATAATTAAAAAACCACAACATGTGGGTGTACTCGAATATTAAGACTTGTAGTTTTAGTTTTTAGTTTTCATAGATAAGTCAAATCCCTATAGATATGAAACCAACCTAAAAAAATATTTAGTTAAATTTGGTTTATTATCTAAAAGTGTAAGCTTGACAGCAAGATGGGAAATAAATTGAATCAAATCAAATTAAATCACTTTAAGCAAGTAGATTATTTATAGCTAATAGGAAAAATTTGTGTGGTTTTACCACAACAAAAAAGCTATAGAAATCAATTAGTAAAAGAGGGCCAACTTTACAGTGTTTTAGTATTTAGATCAATCATATGTAAATCACACAAGTGATCACATCTATGACTAAAGAAGAAGAAGAAGAAGAAGATCAAAAAATATACTCGTAAATTTTGGTTCCTGCAGCATTGCCGCTACAATTTCAATTAGGAGGAAATAGGAAAAAAACGAATTTTTGAGAAAAAAAATTAAATTTTAGAGTATTTCAGAGGGCTGTGGAGCAACCCTCCAAAGGCTTGAAATTTTCTCTAATGGATTATTTATTAGTTGAAATTGATTACATCCATTGAAAAATTTATTGCCAGATATTTGGTAAAAAAATAGTTGTATTGCTTTTCTACGAATTATTGCTAAAACCCCCTCTGAAATAGCTTCTTCTCAACAATATTTTTGTCTATGTTTTTTTTATATCTACATCTTTGCCTATACTCACAGTGGAAGTAAGTCTCATCAGAATATAGGGTCAATTTTAAGAGAGTGACTTTTAAGGAGTGTAGTTCCCTAGTAAATTTCAATCAATTGCAAGGCTCCTAGTATGCAAAAGCAACAAGATGATCTTTTGAACCTTTTTTATAAGAAAAAATGTATTTCATGTTATTGGGCCTTCTTGGAGACCTATGACCTTAGTCATGTTTCATGATGTAAAACCTTTTTTCAAGGACTTCAATCTTGAATTCAACCAATCAAAAACTTTAAAAGCTTGGTTCCTTCACATCTCAATTTGTTGTAAGTTGAGCAGAGTAGTAATAGCCATCACCCTGAAGATGCCATTGCATGAATTTATAGCAATTCATCCATTTGAAAAATAAAAAATGGACAATATTACTTCACTGAGTAACATATTTTGGGGATGTTTCAAGAAAAATTTTCATTGATCTCCAATAGTGTAGAATTGCCATTTTTCTTTTGTATCCCCAAGTCTATTTTGCATTTTAGCAATTATTGTAAGGGCAAGCCCAACCCCGAATTTCCACCTTAAAAAAAAATGCAAGAATTCATTATATTCAATTAGTTGATTAAATTTGGCAAAACATGAAATCAAGTTTGGACTGAATATCCCAATTCATTGGTAGATATTTCCGAAATCTAAAATTAATGATCCATTAAACAAAGTTGTCTCAAACAACCTATTTTAGTGAGTACAACAACTTTTGAAATAATTTTTTTTAAATAAAATCTAAAAGTTATACACAAAAAATACAATGGAAAAAATGCCAAGAAAATGAACATTTTGGTGTTTGACTTTAGAAAATAGAAAAAATTTAAAAAGAAAACAGAAAAATATCCATTTTTTCTAATTTAAAGGTACTCCTTCTCAACTATTTTCATCTTTAGGGAAAAAATTGTGTTCTTTGCAATTGCGCAAAGAAAGTGCACTTTGAGCACACATAGAAGGTGGTTAATTTATTACTTTTAGAAAATCTCTTCTTAGGTTTTGTTACTTCAGTGGAAGTCCTTATATCCCAATTTTGAGCTTCAAATTTGCATTTTGGATAAAAAGTAGTACCAAATCTCCCCCAAAATGGCCAAGGTAGATATCCAATCAAAGAGGTTAAAAATAATAAAATAAAAGTGAAAAAGTGAAAAAGATAATCATTATTTACAACTATCCTATGTACTTTCATTTCAAATTTCATGTTGATTGATATATGATGCAAAAATTATGAATAAAAAACACCTATCCAAGGCCAAAGGAACATTAAAAAGAAAAATGTTTCTTGCAATCATCCAACAAAAGGCATATTTTTACATTTATCTGATTGGCAAGGTGAAATTTTTGGAGTTGAAGATTCCTATACAAGAAATGCTAGTTTTATTGTTACTTACATTGTTAAATATAGCTACATTACAAAAAAGAATTCAAAATGTTCAATTCAAATTTTTCTAATGCCATATAGATTTACATAATAACTTTGGCTAAATATTAGTCAAAACTGTTAAGTTAAATTTTTCAATTTATATATGAAATAGGCTTGAAATGACTAAATTGCTAATTTTTGCCTTTCAGGATCCTATATACAATTGGATGGAAAAATTGACCTATGGGTGGCTTTTAGGATACTATAGAAATAAGGGATACATTTGCTGGTTTAGAAATTAGATCGTTTTTGACAATATACCTTAGTGATAGGCCTATGCCTTTCAGGATTAATGACTGTCTTTTAAAGACAAATGCAGCTCATGCTTGAATAATATCATATTTGGCCGTAAATGCATCTAATTGCATCTAATTGCAATCCTCACCTATTTGTATCACTATACATATTTCCTCTTTATTTGAGAATATTAATTTAGGATAATCTTTTTTGTCTTACAAGATTTGTGCCACATGAATAAGAAGAGAAGGATTCCTTTAGATTCAGGGTCAAAAATAAAGATTGGATATGAATTGTTATGGAATAAGGTAGGAGTTGTAACTAGGTATAGTGTAGTAGAACCTCTCTAAATATAATATTCTCTAAAGTAATAACATCTCTAAGGTAATATTGATTGTCTAGTCCTAGCCAAGGACGTATACAAATGTCATTATTGTAATGACACTCCCTAATGTAATAACCTCTCTAATGTAGTATAATCAACCTAGTCTGGATCTATTATTTTAGAGAAGTTCCATTGTATGCAGAGTATAATTTGGGTAGTTTCATCTTTGGTTTATTTGCACAAATTCCGAGCATCTCATATATACAAAACTACAATTATTCCATAAATTATATCATTTTCTTCTTTAGGATGGCAATATAATGTAATGTAAAATGCAAAAGCTATACCTTAAATTAGGTTGTTTATTTTTTTTGTTTATTTGTTTGATACGGTGAGATCTAAGAAATATTCTAAATACCATTAGAAAGCTCTGCGAGAGGAGGGGTGCATGGATTTTGTTTTGAGGCATTTGGACCTACGGTATGAAAGTTATGTTTGTTTTTATTTAGTTTTATATTTTGAATTATGTTTTATTTAAAAAAAAAATAACTTTCACATCACATGTCCAAATGCCCAAAACACAAAGCCCTTGCACTCCTTCGTGCATAAAGCTTTCTGTTTGTATCAAGAATGCAACCTCTCACACCGCAACACACAAGAGGCCTCAATAAGGTACTAGTGTGCCCTATGCCATTGCCACAACCAAAACAAAAATAAAAGTAATTTTCTTCAATTTTTTAATTCATAAAAATTCAAAATTCAATAACTTTCACACACTACAAGAAACCCGCATTTTAGGTGATGCTAGCATAATTTTTTGAGACGGATTTAGAGGACGTCCAATATAACAACCTGTATCTTTATGTCAATAATAACGTTCAATGTAACATGTGGATGTCAAAAGTGATGGCTAAGCCCTCCTTAATCTCCTTAATTAAAAGCAAAAATAATCTATTAATTTTTTGATTCATTAAAACTTCGAAATTCTATAACTTTCACACCGTAGATCCAAACGCCACAAAACAAACCCCGTGCACCCTTCCTTGTTGAGGCCTTTCTGATAGTACCAAGTATGCGGTCGGGGGACGTACAGCCCGAGAGATCTCAACGCAACAAACAAACAAACAAAACAAACAAATATAACAAAACAAACAAATAGCTTGTCTTATCCCTTGACGTCGGGCTGGTGACTGTGGAAATCATCTTTTTTGGCACTATATGGCATCATTGACTTTGAAAAAAACAAAAGTGCTCAATGGAGGTCAAACTATTGTAGAAGACCTCTCTTTCTTACAACAAAATTCCAAAGATGAATAGTTGCAGTTTTGTCTTACAAAGGAGATTCCCAATTATTCATTGGCCGCAAAATGTTCCATTAGATAACATTGGAAGGCTGTTTCAGGCCCGATTTTGCGAACAGCCGGTACGGACTGTCAAAATTTATTTCTTTTCAAAAAAAAATGAAGGAAAATAACATAGTACAGTTTTGGCCACATCAGCCAATAGTTATCCTGTGTTCCCGCAGTCTAGGAATGCAAGATAACTCGTAGTCTCTTAGAGACCTCAAATGTCATCTAATGACTTTGGCATTTAAAGGTTAAAGATATGGATATGGATAGATTGAATTTTGAATATTTTTTATGAACTAAAAAATAGAAAGTACTTTGCTTTTATTTGATATTAAACTGTGGCAACGGCATAGGTACACTACTGTCGTTTCCACGAATCCCAAGGCACTTGTCATGAATGGAATGGCAGGTTGAATCATTCCTTCCAAGGAGAGGCAGCCAAAGGCACTCCACTCTTTTCAATTGACCGCCAGTTGAAATATTCCCTCCTTCCTTTTACTAAACTTGCGCTCCTTCGCGTCTCCTTCTTCTGAGCAGCATGATTTGCCGACTTTGAGCATGTCCGCAAGCAGGGCCTCCGTCGAGGCAGCTTCCATGACGCGTCAACAACTAAAATAACGGAACTTAAGTCGAATCCTACGGATAGTTTGGAATTCCCCTACAGGAGACTTAACCCCTGAAGGACCAACATGCGTTTTTTGGCCGTATAGAAATTTTGGGCAGGTACGTGTGACTAGAGATATCCATATTTGAGGCTGAAATTTTAATAGAAGGTGAGGGCGAGGAATATCTTCATGTTTACCAAGTTTCATGACATTTCGAAATACGAGTCAAAAGTTGTGACCTAATATGTTACTTTTTTTCGTAACCGGGCAGTTTGGGCAGATCAGAAAAAATCATTTTTTCCGGAATTTTTTTTTGAAATTGGTTCTCTAAATTTATATGTACTTAAAAAGCTTTGAGTCACTCCATTTCAATCAATGAGTCAAAAGTTATGAGGGTTTTTGAATTGCGGGCAGTTATGGATTCTCTACTCTAAAAAAAACTTTAAAGTCGTTTATTTAACTCAATTTTCAATATTTTTGGAAAAAAATAAAATCCTAGGATGTAGATTGATTATTACAACATTACAACCATTGGGATTGGCTTTTTTAAATTCCATGATTAAAATTTTAACAATTTAGTATTTTGAAGCATTTTCTACTTCTTTCTACTTACTATTTTTTTCCTGTATGTTGTACAATTCCAAATGATGTGAAATTTTTCATGCATATAGACAACTTGTTTAGGAAATTGAATTCAAAGAAGCACCACCTTTATCAGCGTCTTTTCATTGAAAATTGAGCTTGCAAAGTGCAGCTGCCCAGTTTTTCGCAGGATTGAAAAAATGGTTTTCAAGACTTTGAATGCTTATATCTTATGATCCACTTGGTGGAATTTTCTGAAATTTTTACCACATGTTTTTGAAATATCATACTACAAGATCCTACGGTTATATGTGTCAAAAAATGTTTTTTTTCCAAAAATTTGGTAGTTGTATTAGAAATGACAGTTTTGGAGCATTTTTGGTGATTACATAGTCATGAAACTTTAGGGGTTAAGGTGGGAGACAAAGGTAGGACGTCTATAAAGCGATCATCTAAGCGATGAAACTGAATTTTGGGGAGGTCAAACATCTTGAAATATTTCAGTAAATTTTCCTTGAAAGACAAGACGAAATGGCATGTGACCCAAGTTGTTTCATATAAATTGGAGCTTTGTGGAATGAGTTATGAAATTTTGAGTTGAAATGCCATAGGGCTTGAAAAGCGACCACCTCTGCTAGAATGTACATTGTTTGTACATTTTGGTTAATTGGAGAAAGCAAAATGTACCTCTGTATCATGTTTGGTTCAAAAATGCCCAAACTGTTTTCAAGCCTCCTACCTTAGGAGGTCCTGATATTTTGGGGAGTTCAATTTTCTGAAATATAATTCAGTAAAAGGTAACTACACCTAATTTCAACTTCACTCTAAAATTGCACAATCTTGGTTCTTTATTGCCTGAAATGTGCTTCCGTTTTTTTATTTATGAGAGAGTCTACAGTTGGTTATCCAAAATCCTATTTGGCTAGTACTTTGACAATTCATAGTTTATTCATACGCTGTCTCCAAAATGCATTCTAAGAGTACCTAGAATCTCCCTTTTGACTACCAACAAGATCCAACAAAAAGTCTTTTCAACATTGTAATGGAACCCGTGCTAAATTGCTTATTTTTGCAATTTTATGTGTAGTTATGTTACGTTAGAGTTAATTGTATAGGTCTCTCAAGTTTGTTACAAAGGTGTTTGAGGAAGGTTTAACTAAGAGTATGGTATAAAAAAACACAACACCAAACTCCATCAGATACTAGTTTTGGTGCTTCAAAGACTTTCATTCTGTATTTTTCTCAAATCCAGGCTCTTCGTTCTTCATTTCACATACTTTATGATTAATCATATTTTCATTTGAAGATTAACTTTCAAACAGCAAATTCAACCCAAGGGATTGGACTTTTAGAGAATCTTGAAGAAAACTCCTCCAATATTGGATTGATGCAAGAAACACTTGCCGATTTTGTCTCAAAATGGCCTAATACTGTGACTTTTGGAATTTAAAAAGAATAAAATAAAATACGAAAATTCAAGCCCCAAAAAATTTATTTCTATAAATTATGCACAAAAAAAGATTGATGGAAAATGCAAAAAAATAGATACTTTGGATTTTGATTTCTAGAAAATAGTAAAAAAACTCAAAAATTTCATTCATGCAAAATTCATTTTTTCTAACTTGAAGGTGCTTCTTTTCAACCATTTGCATCTTTGGGGAAAAAAATTGTGTTCTCTGCATGTGCACAAAGGTAGTGCATTTCGAACACATGTGGAAGCTGGACACTTCATAATTCGTAGAAAATCTCTTTGTAGTCTTGTGTAACTTTATTATAAGTCTTTGTATCCCAATTTTGACCTTCAAATTTGCATTTTTGGATTAGAAACAATACCCCCTAAATGGCCAAATTAGACATCTAATTGGGAGAAGTTTAAAAATAGTAAACTAATTTGAAAAAAATTGAAAAAATTATTCAATGTCTACAACTACTACATGTATCTTCATTTCAAATTCAATAGAAATGAACATACAACACAAAAGTTATGAGCAAAAAAACACCCGTCCAAGGCTAAAGGGACAAAAAAGGACACTCATCACTATAAGAAACCCGTTTTTTTTTTTATGTCTGCCCAGAAATATGCAATGTCTAAGGCCTAACATACTATGTCCGCTGAGACATCAAGACGTTAAAGAAGAGGATTGCAGTTTAGGGTAAATTTCCAAGGATGTTCCAGATGACTGCGGAAAATTTGAATGGAACCAGTCAGTGTTCCCAAGGACATTGAGATTTTGGATGACATTTTTAACCCCTAAAGGACTGAGGTCCTTTTTTTTGCCAAAAAACACTCAAAACTGCCATTTCTATAGCAAAAAAAAAAAAAATTTGAAATTTTTTTTTTCCCACATCTAACCATAGGATCTTACACCTAACTATTATAAGAGTGTGTGGAAAAAATTTCAGAATTTTTGACCGCACAAATTGCAAGATATCTGCGTTTAAAGTGAAAAAAACAAGTTTTTCAGCACATTGGGGGACTAGATTTTTCGACTTTGAACATTTTTAACTTTATTTTTTTGCACTACAGAGATTTGAGCTTTTAAAATTTATGCCGGAGAATTGAGTTAAGAATCTAGCCCCCAAAAAAGGTTTAAAAAAAGTTAATTTTCATTATTAAAAAAATTATTAAGTAGAAGTAGGTACGAGATAGAAGGAAAATCTAAAATATTCATAAATTTTAGATGGGATTAAAATGCACTAATTCCAATGGTGAGATTGTTCTAGCAAGTAAACGAAACCATGCAAAAAAAATTTTTGAAAAATTTGAAAAATCACATTCAGAAATGGGTCCTACAAGTTATTTTTTTCGAAAAGATGCTCTAACTGCCCAAAAAACAAGAATATCCATAACTTTCTCATAGAAAATCCAAATGAAATAAATCAAAGCTTTCTAGATAGACAAAAATATAATATATGAGAAAAAAAATACTTTAAAAAAAAAAAAAAAAATTGCAAGATTTTTTTTGCTGCCCGCCGTTCCTTGTTTTGAGCTTATTTGGTCATAACTTTTGTTCCCGAGCACCGATTGTAAAAAAAATTATATTCTCATGAAGATAATCAGCTTTTCTACCTCCAAAAAAAGTTTCAAAAAATCAGAAGAAAATTTCAGCCCATAGATACGTGCCCCAAAACGCATTTGTCCCCCGAAGGGACAATGGTCCTTTAGGGGTTAAGGATTCACTGATGTCCAACAAGGCATCCGCAAAAACATGGATGGCCACATCAGCTTTGGGAGAAAAATTTCAAGGAGGGTAATTTTTGGAAAATCACTTTTTTCTTGGATAAAAGTCTGACCAAGGTTAAAAAAAAGGGATTGGGTAGCCTCTGAGCAGCTTTTGAAGAAAATAAGATGACATGGCATATGACATGACATGCCACGTGTAAATTAGTTGATGTGGCATAAAATTATGTTGATGTGGCATGCCACGTCAATATAGCGGGGCTGTCTCTTTGTGTTTTCTACACTTATTTTGGAGATGTCTAAGTAGATGTAGAGATGTCACTGGAGACATCTTATAAAACGTTGAGATGTTTTTTTGGACATTTTTGTAAATTTCTAGATGTTTTAGAAAACATAGTCACCATTGGTATAACGTCTATAGAAACATCATTAGAGCAGCCTTTGAGACATACAAAAAACATCCTATTGGAAGTTTGTATGTTGCTCTACCAAAATTTAAATCCAGTGTTTTCAATGTCCCATATAGTTTGTCTTCCCCTCTACCACTCCACTTGTATAAAGAGCCCATCTTTGCATTTTCTACACTTGTATTGGAGATGTCTAAATAGACGTAGAGATGTCACTAAAGACATCTTATAAAACATTGAGATGTTTTCTTGTATGTTTTTATAGACTTCTAGATGTTTTAAGAAACATAGTCACAGTTGGTATAACATCTATAGAGATGTCATCATAGCGGCCTTTGAATCATGCAAAAAACATCCTACTGGACGTCTGTGTGCTGCTCCACCAGAATTTAAATCCAATGTTTTCAATATCCCATATAATTTGTCTTCCCCTCTACCACTCCACTTGTATAAAGAGCTCGTCTTTTCCCCTCCATAAACTCACATCAAGTGGCTTTTGAAGCCATGTGACATAATTGCCATTTATGATGTATTTTGTATGGCGTATTATGTATGATATATGATGTATGATGTATAATGTATAATGTATGGTGTATTGTATATGACATGTTATATTGGACAATATGACATGCATGAGGGACATCATATGAGACATGTGAGACTATCCATATTAACATCATGCTGAATAGTCCATTCCATGAATGTTTAATGTGACATCATTTTGTTCTCCTAGATCATACCAAACATTGCCAGAGGTATTCATGATGAAAAGTAGATGTTTACATTGATGTCACAAGAAATTTGGACGTCTAAGGTGATGTTTCAAAATACGTCTATGAAAATGTTTGGACGTCTGAGTTGATGTCTCAGAAAACGTATAGATGTCTATGTTGACATCTTTAAAGATAGTATGAAAATTCTTAGACAAAAAAAAAAAAATGCTGACGTGGCATGCCACGTCATCCTTGCTGGATGCCATGTCACTTTTCCTGCCGCCACGTCATATGCCACCTTAGATGCCACCTTATGGTAAAAATGGATGAAAACTTTTCCTACGTGGCTGCCCGTGCACATGTGGCGCTTAGGTGGCAGCTACATGGCGGCCTTTGAGGACCGCGTTGACCCATATTTTTTGGACATCCGGTCCCCCAGCATGTTGATGTCCGACGTCAAATCTGATGTCAAACCCGAGTCTTGAGCAACGCGATTTTTTGGACGTCTACGTAGACATTTCAAGACACCACTTCCGACATTGGTTAGCAGAATCCAGGGATAAAAAAAATACGGGTTTCTTATAGTGCATGTTTCTTGCGACAACCCTATTTAGCTAAATGTAAACTTCCGTCCTTGATATCATGCATTCTCTTTCTTTAGATGATGCATCTATTATGCTAAGTCTTGGGTTTTGAATTACAATTTGAAGTTGTAGTTTTTGCATTAGAAAGTTTGATAAAAAATTTGAATAACGGTTTTGAGATTGGTCATGGCCTTGAGGAGGGCAGAAGCTCATCATTGTTTGGTCATTTAAATAAGTTATATAATGCCTATTTAAGAAAGATTTTGAAACCCAAGTTTAGGTGGCTGTCCTTGGACCTCAAATGTCCTTTGATGGTTAATCCCTCAATGTGTTTGGAATCAAAAATTGACCTTTGGATGATTCAGATGCAAAATTTTGGATGAAGAATTGAGATTTTGTATCTAATTTTTTTAAGAATTATTGAATGTATCCATAGTCAATAGTGATGAAAATTCCTTTGTAGAGGTATTATTAATTTTTCTACATCAGAAGATGCTAAAAACGGGATGATATATGATACCCTTTAAATGTGTTTTAGCAACTTGTACATCATGATTGCTCTTTATTTGAATTTTTGAAATTAAGATGATCTTTTTTGAAAATAACTAGGCCCAACAAAGTACACTAAGTGATCGTTTATACCAAGTCCAAACCAAGTTAAATTCCAGAATGACAATGAGGATAAAAAGTATCTAATGGTTGGTTTCACGATTCATTGTAGAAACAAAGAATACACCTCTTGGTCCAATAATCAAAGCATTTTGGTGACTACCTTGGTTATAAGGGCTATGTCCTTTCAAGGTTAAGAAACTACAAGCACTCAAGGGTATCCCACTTTTTAGATGTAACCATGGGAGGTTGCAGTTTCAGAAAAGAAAAAGTAATGGCATTTAAGTAAACCCGAAAGATTTTGTAGTTGGGCCATATCTATTTATTATTCAATCCAACATTGTGAACCACAAGATCAGTCAAATAGACAAAATCTATAATTGTGAGCTTTTAGCTAGTTAATAGTCTCTAAAAAATCCGTTAATCCTACTTCAAAGAGGCGGTCAAAAGTTCCTTGAAATGGGCATACATTATGCATTTTGGCCATGTAGGATTCCAAATGGATTTATCATCCATGAGAAATGGCATGGACCTTGGCCAAAATATAAATCCAATTTGGACCACTACTCACTATAAGAAACTCGGGTTGTATGTAACAAGCCTTAAATTTTTTAAACAAATTTTGGGTGATGTCAATGTTGATAGCCCAATGTTTTTATGTCAACATTGATATTATATTGGACGTTCTTGTTGACATAAAAACAATGAATTGTCAACATTGACATCACCTAAAATCCCTTTAAAAAAAATTGGGGCTTGTTACCTAAAATGCGGGTTTCTTATAGTGAATTCTTGATCAATTACTACTTTGAGAATTTAAGAGGTCCCAAGCTTTTTGAATATGGTGTAAACCGGATCCAAGAGTAGATTCTACTTCTATTTGAACTTTTGTAAAATACCTGAATTGAATATTTTATTACAATATAAGCTTTGGACCTATAACCACTATCTAATAATTTTCTAATTTTCTACAGACACAGAATTTTAGTTTACACCATGATGTTCAAAACTTAAATATACAGCAATGGTGAAATTTTCAAATTTTTATCAAAAAATTTGCAGATTTTAGAACATGTGATTTCATTACTAAGTAATGAAATAAATTTCTACTTATCTTTAATGAAAAGAGAGAGAGCATATAGAGCAAAGTATTTTGCAATTGAATACATTGTTGAGAGAGCATTATTTAGGGGATCACACTACAAGAGAATGGGGTGTTTTAAGTAAGTTTTTAAATATAGTCCTACACATAAGCTTTTAAGTAAGGACCTTTAAGACAATTTTCAGCAAAATTTTACTAGAAACACATGTATTTCTAGTAAAATTTTTGCTAAAATTTGCCTTAGAGGTCATTACTTAACCCCTAAAGGACCAGGGCCATTTTTCTACCAAAAAACACTCAAAACTGCCATTTTTATAGCAAAGAGTAAAGAAAATTGAAATTTGTTTTTTTCACATCTAATTGTAGGATCTTATACCAAACTGATTTGACAATGTGGAGAAAAAATTTCAGAATTTTTGACCACAAAGATTGCAAGATATATTCGTTTAAAGTGAAAAACTAAGTTGTTCAACACATTGCGAGATTAGATTTTATGACTTTGAATATTTTTAACTTAAATCTTTTTCATTGTATAGGTTTGAGCTTTTAATCTTTATAGAGAATTGAGTTGAGAGTCTAGGAAAAAAAAGAAAATCTAAAAAAACTCAGTTTTCATTATTAAAAAAATTGTTAAGTAGAAGTAGGTACGAGGTAGAAGGAAAATCTAAAATATTAATATCTTTTATATGGAATTAAAATGCACTAATTCCAACCTGGTAAGATTGTTATAGCAAAAAATCTAAACCTTGTGGAACTTTCTTTTTTGAAAAGTTGTTAAAATAGCATTCAGAAATGAATCCTATAAGTTATTTTTTACAAAAAGATGCTCTAAGTGCCCAAAAAACAAGATTGTCCATAACTTTCTCACAACAAATCCAAATGAAATGAATCAAAGCTTTCCGGATAGACAAAAATATAATCTATAAGACAAATAAACTAAAAAAAACTAAAAAATTGCAAAACTTTTATTGAAAAAATAATTATATTCCCACGAAGCTTAGCAGTTTTTTTATCTTCAAAAAAAGTTTTGAAAAATCACGACCAAAATTCAGCCTGTAGGTACTTGCCCAAAATCCCATTTGTCCCCTGAAGGATCAATGGTCCTTTAGGGGTTAAAATCTTATATCTAGGACTATACTAAAAAACTCACTTAACCCCTAAAGGACCAACATGCGTTTTTTGGCCGTGTAGAATTTTTGGGCAGGTACGTATGACTAGAGATTTCCATATTTTGGCTGAAAGTTTAATAGAAGGTGGGGGTGAGGAATATCTTTCATATGCACCAAATTTCATGACATTTGGAAGTACAAGTCAAAAGTTATAGCCTAATATATAACTTTTTTTGGCAATTGGGTAGTCTGGGCAGATAAAAAAAAATCACTTTTTTCGAAAACAAAAATTTGAAACTAGTTCTCTAGAGTTTTACATAGGTAAAAAGCTTTGAATCATTGCATTTTGATCAATGAGTCAAAAGTTATGAAGATTTTAAATTTGCGGACAGTTATGGATTCTCTATTCTAAAATGAACTTTGAAGTCCTTTATCTTACTCAATTTTCAATATTTTTTGAAAAAACAAACAACGTAGGATATAGATTATTTATTACAACATTGCCACCATTGGGATTAGCATTTTTTAGTTCCATACTTAAATTCTTGACAATTTTGTATTTTGAATAATTCTCTACTATTATCTACTTACTACTTTTTTCCTATATGTTGTACAATTCCAAATGAAGTGAAAATTTTCAAGTATGTAGCCAACTTGTCTAGGAAAAAGAGTCCAAAGAGGCACCATCATTTTGGACATTTTTTCATCAAAAAGTGAGCTTGTGAAGTACACTGAGGAATCAAAATCGGATGAGGATTCCGATGGCACGCAAGCCCCAAAAGTAGTAGCCCACCAAGATTCAAGTTCAAAATGTCGAGGCTGCTTCATCATTACAGGGACAAAGAATAAAACATCCTCCAACGGTGCGGCGTTCCACCAACCGAATTAGACCTACATCATCTTCAACGACTGTTTTGCAACCATCGTTGGCACCACCGGGTGTAAGCAACGTTTTTGACTTTGGCCCCAACAACGACATGCCTATGGAAGCAGTTGTTTGTGCTCCCATTCCTCAGTCACAAGCAGCTGTCGCTGACAACAGTATAGCTCTATATAAAGCCCTTGATCTCTTTAAGGCCATAGAAACAACAATTGCTTCACTGCAATCAGATATCCAAAAATTGCAATGTGATTGCAATAAAAAAATTGCTCTTATTTCTCAACAGTCCAAAGAATTGCAACGCCTATAAGAGAAGGAGCGTGAGACGTTGACTTTGTCGGACATGGACGATGCTTTTGTTGAGCACAATCCACACCAATTGGACATGGTTGTAGGGGACCTCACAAGCGACGTCCTTCACCATTCACCTCCTATCAAGCGTATCAAGCGTTCTTCACTTCTTTCGAATGCGCCTCTTGCTACCATCACGGAAGACAATACTGCTGCCATGAGTGATCAACTCCAAAGGATCCAAGATTCACTTTCATTTCCTGCAATTCCACATCCCGTACTATCCGTGAAGAAACTGGGTCTTCAAGAGGAAAACAATATGCTCACCACGCAGTTGGCACAATTGGCGGCCACATATTATCATTGGAAAGTCGCGTGCATTCTTTTGGTGGATAGATCACAACAAATTGCTCAAGAGTTGGATAAAGTTTCAAAAAACTTTGTTGCAAATGCTCTGAAACGGGAGAACAGACTCACATCTTGGGCATTACTCGAAAACATGTTTCCCAGTGACATGCCCATGTTGGAGTTGTCTAGAAAGACTACCGTAAATTGGAAAGAAATGGGTTGGGACCATGAGAATTAAAAGTCTAGCCACTTGATAGAGAATGAACAACAATGTCTGTGGCCGAAGATTGCACCTTTCGTCTTGGACCACACCAAATGCCCCATATGTCTAGACCCATTTGGCCCCAAAGGAGGGTGGGCACTTGGATCTTTTAGACACATGTACCATTCGTAATGTCTCATCACATTATGTTTGATTAGACAATGTTGCGTGATATGTTCAGCACCATTCCATGATTGGTTGTACGCTTTATTCAACTTAATGACTTACATGCCACCTGGGAGCACAGTCTCGACACGACGACAGATTCTAAACTCTGGGGGTGAGATTTGCTTTGGAGTTGGCGACAAGGGCTACATGATCAAGAACCTAGAAATTTGAGTTCCCAATTGAACTGGGAGACAAATCTTGCAAAAATTGCAATAGTTGCATCGAGGCTGATGGGAGCAGGTCCACAACATGAAGGGAAGAGGTCATTCTTCTTTCAATAACCTCGGAGGTTATTTTGATAAAGGCTCTGCAACTTTCAAGTAGGATCCTCATCCAGAAAGTCATCGATGGAATTTAGACGGGAAAAGGGTGGCCAATCAAGATGAGAATGCCTTCCTCGAAGACTTGACTAATATGGCTTACGTGGATTCTATGTATAGACCTTACTACCAAAGTCAAGCACTCGACTATTTTTTGAAAGCACACTCTCCGCAGACAATGAGAACCCTCCAAGCTCTGAAGGACTCCAATGTCTTGGAATCCATTTTGAATGCGGATGGACCAACATCACAAACTCGTGCAAAGTGCAAGCTTGGGGTTGGAGAGTCATCTAATTACGAACGTGGCGAAGGAAGCGGTTCCGTAAACAACAAAATTGTTATCAACTAAATGTTTGCAAGAATTGTTCATTTGCAGATCAGTCTTGCGTAATAACAGAAACCCGAAAGTGGCTCAATAATATAGGGTCATATAATATCCATGCTTGCCTAGTCGAGTAGTATGTAGTGCTTTAGTATTCCTTTTTCATTCCACTTCCTCGGCTTTGTATTACAAATTTGTACTTATGCAAAGTAGTTTTAAAATGCTTTGATATTATATAATAATTTTTAATGCTTTGATTTTGTATAATAAATACTACCTTTATTGCTTATCATGATTTTGCATTTGTGCGTTAATATATTTGTCGAGAAAGAAATTGGTGTTCTTATTCTTTTTCCAAAAACTATCAACTATAATAGACTAATAATAATAGAAAGAAGGGCCTTTCTATTCCCATCATTCCATATAGTTATAGAGAAATGAACTTCCAAGACAAAAGCCAAACTAAGTAAATAATGCATGTTCTTCCCATTGTTGATTTCTTGAATAGGAAAGAGGAAATGGTCCAAAAAATGAAAGGATTTTATTTAAAAAATATATGTATTGGAACGTAATAATGGGATAAAATACGTGCTGTTCTCTTTATGAAGCGAAGTCTCCACAATTCTTTAAAACAATTAATAAATATAGGAACATAATAATGCAATAAAATGGTGCTACACTCCTTTTGAGGGGATTCAGGAAAGTTTCAACTGTTTTCATTAAAATTAATGACTCCTCCAATTTAATTAAAAATCTGCGGGAAATTGAATCACTTTAGAAAATGGAAGTCTTTCTTATTAAAATAATTCATACATGAAGAAAGACAATGAAGAGGAATATGATTCTTCTAAAATAAGTAGAAGAACATAATAATGAAAGAAAATCAGTGCTCTTCTGCTTATTCAATAAATAACCCTTCACAATAAAAAATCCAAGAGGATTCTTATTCTTATTAAAAAAAAAGATTTGGATAGTACTAAATGGAAATGACTATTTTTTATGTATGAATAAATAATATTCATTTATAAAAGAAAACAATAAAGACAATTTGCCTTCCGAAAAAAAATTCAATCAAGTATAATACTCATAATAGTGAAACAAAATGGGTGCTCTTCTGATACAACTATACAAGAAATACTTATTCACAAATCTAAAAACGGAATGGGGTAAAGGCCTTCACTTTCTTCCAACAAAATTTGGAAATAGTATTAAAATTGGAAAGGGTGTTCATTGTTTGAAAAAAAAGAACTGGAACCTCCAAGAAAAATAAATAGCAAACTAGCAATAGCGTTTTATTTAAAAAAAAACTGGAACATAATAACATAATAATGAAAGGAAGTGACTAAGTGAGTGCATTTTTTTTTGTGTGCACGAGAAGTCGGGAATTGTCTACAATTATTTAGAAAAATAATAAATATTTTTTTTGGTTTAAATATTGGAAACATAATAACCGAAAAGAAAAAGTCCTTTTGGGAATAAAGAAAAAATATAAAGAAGGTTGTCATTCTTAAAGATATGTATATCAAAACTATTAACAAAAGAAAACAAGTGTTTCCCTTCTCATATTGTAAATTTTACTTCAACTATTAGAAAATGAACAACGGTTTAGGATTTTAGGAAGAAAAAAAAAACGTAATAAGAAACTCAAATGAGTATCTTTTGCTCAAGAATTTCATTATCCTAAATCTATAAACAAATAAGGCTATTTTCTTGCCAAAAGAAACTGAAAATAGCCAATTCCATAGCAAAGACTACCAAAAAGTTGGAATTTTCTTCTTCTTTTCATGTCTAAGTGGAGGATCTTACATGTAAGTTGTATGACAACGTGTGAAAAATATTTAAGAATTTCAGACCGTATGAATTGCAAGATATTTCCGTTTGAACTACATATGAGGTGGTTCTCTAGCATATTGTGGGACTAAATATCCTGAATTTGAACATTATGCGCTTTAATTTCATGCACTATAAAATTCTGACCTTTAAATCTTTATATTTTATAGGGGAAATTGAGTTGAGAGTCTACTAAGAAAAAGAAGATAAAATAAAAATTATTTTTATTATTAAAAAATTGTTAAATACAAGTAGCCAAGTAGGTATAAGATAGAAGGATAATATGGATTTTTGATGTCCATTATATCGAATTAAAATTCAGTAATTCCAATGGTGAGATTATTTTAGCACAAAACTATACCAAGTGGACCTATTTAATTTTATTTTTTGTAAAAATTACATTCATAAATGAATCCTACACATTATTATATTAAAAAAAATGCTCTAAGTGCCCAAATAATAAGATTGCCCACAACTTTTTTAGAACAAATCCAAATGGAATGAATCAAAGTTGTTTAGTTAAAAAGAAATATATTGTATGGTGGAAAAAAATAATTGAAAAAAATGCAAACTTCTGTTGGCTTAGCCTTCTCCCCTATTTTGAGCTTTTTTGGGCACAACTTTTGTTTACGGCAGAGGATGATAATAGATAGGGTATTCATGATTTTGACAAAATCCAATATTAGAATGCAAGAGAATGTGTACTCTTTATTTTAGCTCTTATGATAGATATCCAGAACAATTTTGTATAAATTAACAAATGTTCTTATTTTATTGTATAAAAGGAAAAATTCTGTAACAAAGAAAAAAAAATGGGTACTCTTATTTTCAACAAAAGAAAGGTTGAAAAATAAAATCAATTAATCCAGGGTATTTTTTATTTTAACATAAAATTCAAAGACAATAATCTTTAAATGGTCTTATAATATTTGTGCATTAAAGATTCCCACCCTTATTTTTGGCCACTGCTATCTTTTTTTTTATAAAATAAATATTCTATGACCAAAAAAAATAAGACATTTTACATTCTCATGAAGAAGATAGTTAAGGATACTAATCCTTTAACTCCTACAAAACCAACATGTGTTTCTAGAATATAGACTACATAGACATTTCGGGCACGATGAATGTCACTACAGATTTCTATATTTGGGCCCCAATTTTAGTAGAAGATGTAGACAAGGAATCATCATAAGGCCCAACAATTTTTATAATTTCTCAATAAACAATTATCCAAGCTATCCCATAATATATAGTTTGTTACTTTGATTTTGAACTTGGATAGCTGGCGCAGATTTAAGTAATGCACTTTCTTCATAAACAAGAAGTAGTAAAACCATTTTCTAGAATTTTATTCATAGAGACCTTTGAGTCAATCAATTTTCATGAAATCAATGAATCTAACGTTAGAGACATTCAACTCTATAAACGTCAATTACTGTTTCTATATTTGAAAATATATTTTAAAGTCCTTCATTTAAATCCAATTCCAATATTTTTGAAGAAAATAGAAACCTTAGGTGTAGATTGTTCATTACAACATTGCCACTACTAGGATTGGTCTTTTTCATTTCATATATAAGTTTTTAACAATTCAATATTTCAAATCATGTTCATTCCTTCTTTGTACTCACTATTTCTTTCCTATATCTTGTACAAATCCAACTGATGTGAAATATCTCAAGCATGACACCCATTTGTCTAGGAAAAACAATCCAAAGAAGCATTACCATTATGCACATTTTTCCATAGAAAAATCAGCTTCTGTAGTGCAATTGCCAAGTTTTTTGGGGGCCTTCAAAAAGGTTTTACTTCATTTGAATGCTTATATATTGCACTCCCCTCGTTGGAAACTTCTGAAATTCTGTAACAAATGGGATCAAGACAGCATACTACTACATCCAAACGTTACATATGTTGAAAAATTAGTATTTAGAAGAAAATTAGTACTTCTTAAAGGAATGGGAGGTTCCAAATTTCACCGGTGAAAACATAGTCATGGAACAATGTACAGGTTAAGGATGTATTCAAGTACTAATGTGTTGAAATGTCATGGTGTTTTTTCACATCCTTATGGGATTATCAGGACATAAGCCAATTTCAAAGTCATTATATACATAATAATTCAAGGACACTTTTGAAAGAGAAAACAATATATTTCATGTTTATCCAAAGTAATTGACATCAAAAAAAGTTGCTCGAATCGATTTCCTTGCATTAGGCTAGTAATGAAAATCCCTCAAGCTTCCACTAATGCTGAGATAGTCTCTTTCTTCTGGCTCCGGCCCCTTATGCTCTAACTCTTCAGAAAGTGCACCTCTAGTAGCTTTGCTCCACGCCACCCAATCCTTATTAAAACAACGCTTGCCTCTCAGTTTATGATGCTCTTCTAGACGCACTTCAGTTTTTTTCTCGTGCAACTTCATCAACTTCCGAAGATTGGCTAATTCTTTAAGGCTGCTACCATACCCTGGAGCCATAGCCAAATTGTCTAGCTGCAACGAATGTTCTATAGCAATTGTGTATAACTCTTTTTCTTTTGAAGCTACTTGCACATCCAGGCTTTGCCTTTCATACTGTAGCCTCAAACGATCGCGTTCCAAGATTTCAAGTTTCTTCTGATACATTGCAACATCATCCATCATGTGAGCACGCCCATCAGCTATCTTGTTCAAATAATTATCTTTACTTTTCTTCGAAGCAACCAAGTACTTGTCGTTTGCAGCTACCTCTTCATTCACAATTTCTAATGCCTACTTGTATAATAACACGTACTCTCGGGTGCCCGAATAGGAAAGTTTTTTTTCTTTCAATTCTTTTAGTTCCACAGTCGCTTCCAAAAAACATATTCTTGCGCTTGCAATCTTAGCGCCCAACATCTCCATATTGTCATCTGAATCATTCTCACTCTTATTGCCATTGGGCTCGTGGAACTTGTTGTCTACTTCCATTTGTACCACATCTTCTATACCTTGTTTAGGAATGTCAGGTACAGTTTCAAATTCCTCAATCTTCTTCTTTCCTTTCCTGTCAACCTCCGCTTCCAAGCCCTTTTTATACCAATCCACAATAGCATATTCTTCGTCCTCACTTCGCCAATCATACCCGTCGTACTCATGGGTGTGTCTATCGGAGCTAGAACCATCCAACCACACTATCTCTTCATTAGGAATGCATAACTTCCCCGGCTTAACTGATGCCAACTTCTTCTTGGTATCAAGTATGGCAGCTTCAGTCAGCATTCTTGCATTGGCAGGACGGTTTCCTTTAGGGAGCTCCTGTACAGTTGTCCAATCCACCTCCTTCTTCAATATACGCTTGGCATACACCATTTGGACAAGATACAAAGGAAAACTGTCATTCGGAATGGCAAAGATTCCAAATACACTCCAATCCATATCTCCAGGCATCTTTGAACAAAGTCTTCAGAGAGGCAATATCCAAGATTTGCTTTGTTAGACTCCAAATGTAGCTTGTGAAGCCAGAGCAGAAACAGCTTGTTGATGTGGCACCAATCCACATATTTTTTAATTGTTTTGTGGGTCCAAGGCTCCAGTTCCCTTCTCCAACCCCCAAAAGCCTTAATCTTTTCATGCAAAAGGATAGCCACACGCTTCTTGTGGCTTTTCCTAGTTCTTTTTCGATCCTTATTGCAAAGCGCCTTCTTTTGGAGCCGAGTTAGCGATTTGGGTGACGTAGGCGGGAATGGTGGGGTCTCATCTTCCATAATGATCACTTTGTATTTAGAATGCTGCTTTAGATATTTTGTCTAATGATCTAAGAATGAACCCGTACTACACGAACAAGAAAACCCTAAAGCAATCGCAATTCACATTTACAAAACTACAGTCGTTTACCATAACATGTGCCATAACAAGATATGAAATCAATCTCAAACATGGAAAAGAATTTCTGGAAACAAGGTGGAAAGGGACAACATATCCTCCTCACAACTCAAGCCCCTGGTCCACGAGTATGCAGTCAGCCACTTCTAGATGGATGACAGTCAGTACGCAGAGCCAGAAGCGGAGAATGCGGGTTCAAGCAATCGCTTTAATACCCGAAGTCGCAAAGGAGCGAGTACGGATCTGTGGCGGGTGCCAGTGAGACCATTAAAGCGGCCTCGGATTCTTGGCAAACGCGGGTACGGGACTTTTCATCCGACTGCGGGTACTAGGCGAACGCGGGTATGGGTCCAAGGTGACATCGGGTACGGGTCCATGTCGACCGCGAGTACAGGTCTATGGCAACTATATGTAGGAAGCTTGTTTTTTTTTTTCCATTTTTTATGAAGTGCCAAAGTGGCAATATTGAATGTTACAGTGGTGCTCCAAATTTCAACAATCATCCACATATTGGATAGAAATATCATATTAGTACATATCACCAGGGTTTTTATTAAATTTTTTAAAAGTGCTATAGTGGCGATATAAACTTTTGTAGTGGTGCTACAAATTTCAACATTCATCCATACCAGATAGGAAATATATATATCATGTGTCTATAATTTGGTTTCCATCCAGAATCTGGCGATTTCATCCAATATTTTTTTGTACTTTGAATTTTTTAGGGCGATTTCAACCAAGTTTTTTGCCAATATTTTTACAATTTTAATGCCAGATTATTTTTTCTAGTGCAATAAAGCATCAAAAAGCCAAAAAAAGAAGCGTTGCATATCACATATATACTAATTCAATTTTCATTTCCATTTTGGCGATTTCATCCAAGAGTTTGAACTTATTTGAAGTTTTTGGCAATTTTGCACCTTTTTAGTACCATTTTTTCCTATAGGCGCGGTGCCAAGCCATAAAATTAAATCATATTTTGCACCAAATCGCCACAAAAAAAAACATTGGTTGGAAGTTGCCTAATTGGACAGATTTCTTGGGCGGAAGGAAACATGTTCTGAATTTTTTATTTTTTCAAATAGGTTGGATTTTGATCAATATTTGTAGGCAAAACTCAAATCACTACAGTCAAACCTAAGTTATAAGAGAAATAGCACAAAGTGTCAAATTTGCCTATTGTTGAAAAACTTACTATTTCAGAGTAGGGTTGGTATTTTCATTATTAGGTCTTATGCATTTTTTTACAAATCAATAAAAACCACAATTTTGACCAATACTAGAATAAAGCGTATGCGAAAGATAGAAATTGTACTTGGGGTTAATTTTTTAAATTATATTATCAAAAGTCAATTTTAAGAGAAGCTAAAAATAATTTAATAACTTTCACCATACGGATGGTTTCTACTTTTTGTGCTTCGAACTTTCTTCTTTGATGAAAAGTTCAACTTAAGTTTCAAAATTTATATTTTGTAACACATCTGTATTTCTATCCTAATCCCAAGGGCTTTTAGGAGTTACAAGCATCTGGAAAAATTAAATTGTATCAAAAAATAACTCAAAAATACATTTGATAAATTAAAATTAAATTTATCAAAAATATCAAAAAGGATTTCAATACCTTTTTTAAAGCATGTTATACAAGTATGATATTTGTTGTCCATTCTTGTTTTAAAACTATTAGGAAAGTCTAGTCTCTCAATCATTTGTGGCATTTCTGTAAGTGTACAAATATGTATGCTAGCTAGCTTCTATATGTATATATATTTAACCCCTAAAGGCGGAAGGTTAGTTTTCTTCTCCAAAACACAAAGAACTACCATTTTCACAACAATTATTAAGTAGGAGTAGGTACAAGAAAAATCTAAAATATTAACATCTTTTATATGGAGTTTGAAGTAGCACTAATCCTAGTGGCAAGATTGTTCTACCCCAAAAATTAACCTTGTGGGTCATTTTTTTTAAATTGTAAAATGGCATTTAGAAAAGAATTTTACAACTCTGCAAGTTTTTTTCTTTAGGAAGATGCTCTAAGTGATCAAAAAACAAGATTGTCCATAACTTGATTATAAAAAATCTAAATGAAATGAACCAAAGTTTTTTAGAGAGCCAAAAAAAAAATCTATAAGAAAAAAAAATTTAAAGACTGAAAAAAAGTTTAGAGTTCATATAGGATTTTTATTCTATTCCAAGTTCAACAACCTAAATCAACACGGCTTGCCCACAATATTTAGTAACTTTTTTACCTTTGAAATTGACAGTAAGTATCCCACCCCAAAACCTTTTTTTGGAGCTCAAACTAGCCTATTTCATTTTACCAATATCAATTATCTACTATTTCCTTGGTCACTACATGTAATTGTCATATTAACAAATTGGGAACTTCCCAGTGAATAATCCTAGAAAACAATGATGGTAGAAGTCATTTGAAATTATAAGCACTTGTGGTATAAGTAGCATTGGCGTTTCGGCCTTGAAGGCTCATGATTCAAACATCTTCTTTTTATAGGTTTCACAAGGTCATGATCTCTTAGAACAATGATTTCACCATGGATACCAGCTACTACTGTGGCAATTCCCTCTAAAAGCTATTCACAGTTTAGAATTTTTTTCAATCCGAAATTAACTTCTGCAATTCTACCTAACAATTATTTAAGGGATGAAGAATACCTAATTTTTTTTTCCTGATTTCTAATCACAATTCTTGATGAATGGGAAATAACAATTCTTTGAATTTTGGATGTCTTTCCTTTCAATCGTTCTTTCAAACTGGCACTCATAGGCCTGAACGGATTAAATGTTTTCTTCTGAAATAATCACATAAAATAAGTAATTTGGAAAACAAATCTTACAACAACATCCACTAACTGACATATGGATTTCTGAATTGGGTACACTCAATAGTTTGCAAGCGAATAATTCCAATCACATTGCAATCTAATATAGTAGATAGTTTCCAAAACAAAATCAAGCTTCAAGATTTTGTACATGAAATTGGGCAGACTGCATACACAATATTAGATTTACTTATGACATTGCACATGATAAGAATTATTTTTATAGATTCATATACCATATTACAAAAATAGAGGCAAACAACAAGGCCAACATTTTCATTCCTTCCATGTGCTATCCCCACCACAAGAATTTGTACACTCCTTCTATAAAGGCGAGTCGCGGAAAACTACTTTGGGGGGCTTCATGCACCATAGTGCAGCCATGAGGGAATTTGTCACCTCAATGAATGTCTATCTCTTCTTTGAATCAGGGTTCACAAGTTGACCCAACTTATAAACAAAGAACCTAGATCCGTCGGCATTCCTGAATAGACCCGGGTCAAAGGTAGTCATATCTCCAATCCTCATCCATTCCATCAACTTCCTAATAGAATATGAGTCCGAGTGCTGCATATATTTCTATGTTGATTGCATAATCTCTATGCCCGTATCGGAATTTTGGGGCCCATATACATAGAACAACTTTGGAGCCACCCACCAATGTTGCTGCTGTTGTCGTTCCCTCTCATCCACATCGGGGTAGCCATAATGCAATGGGGCTTTTTTGTCAAAACAACTTGAAATTCCCCAATTACAAATCCCGATGAGGATTATGTCATTTGAATAATCAGGAAAATGCAACATTACAATCCTCGGGGACAAGTTATTGTGTAACACCAGAGATTTGTGTATGAGATGTGTCATGTACACTAGAGCCCACGCCATCTTTGCCTTGTGTCTTCAAAATAAGCTAATTTTTTTTTCCTCCGGATAATTCCTCAGCCGCTTCACTTTATTCCATTCAAAATTCATTGGTACCTTGCTATCTTGTCCCCTCAATTCATCAAGGTTACCACCATTCCACCATAATGTGTATGCTTCCATAGTTCTTGAATGAATGGTGTGGGCTCTAAATTACCCACCCTTGGTAATGGAGTGAACACGACTCAGTTCTAGCCTTTTATCCAATTTTAATTTAAGAAGGTGTTATGTGCACGGTCCACTGTGCTTTCCAAGCAATGGAACTTGCTAATGTTTCTTAGTTTCATGGATGGCAGTAGTTGTAGCTATGATCAGTTGTGCACGTGTTCACTAACTAGTTGCTAACCCAAGAGGGCAGCCTGGGTAAATAAAGGGCAAAAAATAGCCTATTGGGACGCTCCTTCTATCCTATATTCTTTCCATGGTGCTTTCCCTTATGATTTCCCACTCATTGAATGTCCCAATTGGTTGGTGATTTATCCTTCTACATGAACCTCTATGTTTGAACCTTGGATTTTTTCTAATATTCTACCTCGATGTTAGATTTTTTTACTTCTACTTTAGTTTTAATTCTAGGTTTTGACTTTTAACCTCAGAAATTTATTTCTAAATTTTATCCTACTTTCTACCTTCAAAGTTTTAATCTCTAGATACTTTAGATTTTTACTCCTAAGTTACCTCTATGTTTTAACTTCTAAAATTACTTCTAATTTTTTAAACCCTTAAAGTTTAGCTTCTAAATATTACTCTAATCCTTTAGCCTCTAATTGTTACTTTAGGTTTTGACTCCTAAATTACTTCTAAATTTTAACTCCTAAATTCTATCTTCTAAATGTTACTCTAACCTTTCTTAACCTCCAATTTTTAATTCTAGATTTGTGCTTCCTAAATCTAATTCTAGATTTTAACCTCTAAACTAAACTCCCACAGTTTACACCCTAATTCATGCTTAATTTTCACCTCTAAGTTAACCTTCTAATTCTAATTCTAAACATGGACTCCTAATTTAATTGCCCCAAATTATCTTTAATTGGACTCTTTAATTCTTGATTTTATTCTAATTCCTACTTTTCAAACCTAATTCTAGATTGTTGATTTCTAAATTAATTTAATTCCTATTCTTAATTCCAGCCCTAAGTTGTTCGATTGTCTTCTAAAACAAAGTTTACTAAAAAATTTTCCCTTTTGAATCGCTTGACTTAACTTAGTGTGGTCGATCCAAAGCCAAATTTCTAGCATAATATGTTTCCGGAAACCCCTAATTCTAATCTATGAGCTTTTGAATCTAAACCTCTAATTCTTGCTAACCGTTGCTAATTATCTTGGATTATAGCCTAATTGAGAGAATCACAACTAATCATGAAAAAATACCAAGGATTAGTTCAATGACTTACCTCATCACTACCGGTATTGGAGATGACGTCGTCCACGTGCTCATATATATCCCTGTCCATGATGATTTGTTGGCTTTTTTATCTCAAATCTCACCTCTTAATTTTTGAAAGAAATGTTACACCCTAACTTCTTTTCTTTTCTTTTCTTCCTCCTATTTTCTTCTATCTTGGGACTATTCCACCAAACATTTTATGGGGCCTTACACTATCAACTTTGACAACTATGCAACATCAATGTGTCCACCATTCTCTTACAAAGTTCTTACGTTGTCATACTCCCCATCCTCCTCTAATGGCTACCAAGGCCTCTTTTTAGATTTTCTCCTATTCCTCCTAGCCTTTCCAAGTAGCCCATTATTTATCGTCTCTCTCCTTCTCCTCCTATTTAGCCTCCTATCTCCTACTCTCCCTCCATCGTGTAAGTGTGAGAGTGAGGCTAGTTTTGTGTGCAGGTACGGTGGTGCTCCGCTCTTTTCTCCCTCCTCCCTTTTGTATTTTTTGACCTTAATCCTACTCCAACCCTAGCTATCAATAGATTAGTCCAACATTCTTTTGTTGTGTTTTTGTTTTGTTTTAGTTTGAGAGAATCCCCCAAAAGCACCCAACAAATCCCCCCCCACAAAAAAACAAAGTTCAAGTGGGGAGCCTGATCTGTGGCTCCGGCTGGCTGGCTAGCTAGGGGGTCGGCTTGTTTATTTTTTATTTTTTTATCCTTTGAATGCTAGTCCTGATGCTGGTCTGAATGCTGGTTTGGATGCTGGTTCTGATGCTGGTTCTGAATGCTGGTTCTGGATGCTAGTTTGGATGCTGGTTCTGGATGCTGGACCGGGCTAACTAAAGAAAAAATTGGATTTTTCTAACTAAGGGAAAATGGATCTTTTGCTAACTAAGAGAATTAGATTTTTGCTAACTAAGAGAACCTTGGGGGAAGTACAACTTGGAGAACAACTAACTCACTTAAAAACTTGGAGAACAACTAAATTCACAAAAATGCAAAAGGAAACCTACATATCTTGGAAGCTAAACTTTGGACGTTTCCACAAAGGTCTTAGAAACTAGACTTTGGAACTAAACACCTGGGAGGTTCAAAGCTTCGCCGATAAGTTGGGTTTAACACCAACTTTGGGACTTGGTGGCACTCCAGGGGTTCAAAGCTCCGCCGCTTAAACTTTTAACACACACTTTAGGACTTTGACCTTGTTACTAGTTCAAAGCTTTGCCATATCCAAGGAGGGTCCACACAATGAGAGAAACTTTAGAAGAAGAAAACAAGACTTTTAAAGGAAACACACATAGGATCAAAGCTTCGCCGTCCTGGAGGGGGGGTCTACTCAACAAGGAGAATGTTAGAAGAAAGTTTGAGATAACTTAGAAAACATACACAAAGGAGGTTCAAAGCTTTGCCGTCCCATAGGGGGGGCCACTCAACAAGAGACATGTCAGAAGAGGGTAAGAACTTGACTTAAAAGAACACGTGAGTTAGTATAACAAGATAAAGCAATTGACTCACACTCTAAAGGCCTCCAATGGCGGCATGTGCCAAGGGGCTAAAGGGGGTGGCTTTACGATTAGTAGCAAACACAAAAGACCCTCAAAACACAAGGGTTAGTTCACAAGAGTATACGAAACACAAGAGAAAACACACAAGGAGTACACAGGGCAAGATAGAAGAACCTCTAAGGACCTTCAAAGCTTGAAAAACAACAACAAAAGGAGCCAAAAGTGCTCCAAAAACACCGTAGAGGTTTTTGGCTTCAAACGCCAAAATATCCAAGATGACTTGGACCTACAGAACCAAAAACAAGTAAGGGGGGTGATTTTAGGGAGGAAAGTGGAGCCCTTTTATAGGTTTCCAAGGGCTCACTCCCCCCCCTAAATTTCTACTAGTAACCTTATCAACTTGGATTTTCATCTTCATACTTAAAGATTTTCACCCTAATCCTAGATTTTCACTTTCTACTACCTATGTTGGACCAACCTCCTAACTTTGGAGATCAACTCCAAATGTCAAACAAACTGTGCCGTTGGATCCAGAACACCATTTTTAGTCCAAAACCTCCCTATCCCTGTACCGGGATCAAAAACCCAACATAGGCTAGCCTAGATTAAAATCCCAATCGTAGTAAATTTTCAACTCTTGAAGGTTTCCTATTTTGAGAAAGGTAAATAGCTTGGGGTCTCCGGAAGGTAAAAAGGAGTAGGAAAAGCTCCTAATTGACGTTGTTTTGCCATCGTGTGCCCCCAGAATGCCGGTCAATGTCGCGGGGATGTCGTGACGTGATTAATTCCCAAGGAGTCTTGCCAGTTCAGGTATTGGATGCTATTGGAATGCCACAAAACTTGTCGGAATGCATTATTAGCATAAAACAAGCTATCCTAATTTTTAGTGAGATTTTACCGCAATCTGGATAATTTACAAGAAATTCCCGTTGGAGGTTAGAATGGTTGACCGCTCGGAAAAGGTTCTTCTGCAAGTCAAAAGATGCCGGGAACTTTCCTAGGACCTCTCAGGGAGCCTCACAAAAGATGTGGAGGTGCGTTTCCGTACTTGGCACGATTGGTCAGTGGAGACTTAAATCGGCCGTCTCCTCGAATTGTTGATGGCGCGGGAATCTTTTGTAGATGAGGGAATCTTTTGTAGATGAGGGAATCTTTTGTAGATGAGGGAATCTTGGCGAATCAATTTTGCCGGTGGACTTCTGGCATGGGATTAACCTTGGAATACCATCCATGGGCTGTAGATTCTCCCACGGCTTCTTCTTGAGTTTAGTGGCTCCTACATGCTAACAACTAGGATTTCCGAGAATTCGTCGATCTAATGGGGAATTCAAAACCTAACCTAGGACATGACATATGGATCACTGTGAATCCCTAGGACCAATCTAGACATGCATCGCCACCTTCCAGTGGGATTTAGCCTTGCTGGGGCTATGTGATTAAAATCCTCTAAAACTTGCTATCTTTTTATTTAGTCTCTATTTCTTGACAAGGTTTAGGGACGTTTTAGGTGTAAAATTAAAACTAGACCAAATACTATAATGGATATGGTACAACCCTAATTCAGGCCTACACTCTTTTTATGGCTTTTTAAATACTTTTACCTATTCTAAATTGCAAATTTTTAAAAAAAAAATCGAGAGTCCCAAGTGACAATTTGGGAGCTCATAAATGGCTAAGAATTTAATTATGCCAGGATGATTTAAGGGGTAGGCAAGGGCCTCTATGGAGCGTTCCACCCTTGCGTCACGCATATTGTTTGTCTTTGGCAATTTTATAGCAAGAGCAATGTATGGCAGGATTGTATCCATCCCTTTAGTGCACACCTTACGCACCTTTCCGTGCCCACCTTTACGTACAAATCCACTAAGGGCCACCACCTTTTCCAAATAAAAGATCCATGTCACAGACAATCTACCATTTCGCTGAAATGCCGCAAGGGTAGCGTCATTTTTCCACTTGAATACCCTGGCTGATTGTTTTGACAATTTTCTTGCTGTTGTCGCCCACCATTCCATCTTTGACACGAATTCCTTGGCCTTGTCACCTCCTGGATAGCCCGGCACTTGCGGGCGCATTTCTTCCATCAGCTTCTTGGTAGTGAATATGCATTGCTTGACAACGTCATCCAACCAGGCATATAGTTTGTCAGCATAAGTGAAGTCCACATCATTAAAATCTTGGGATCCTTTGCACTTGCTTTATATTAAAACCGTCAAATCATTTGTCAACTTCACGCTGCCCGTGGTTGGATCCTTCAAGTATGTGGACTCCAAGAATTCCACATTCTTTCCCTCATACTATTGCAAACACACTTTGTATGCATACTTCATATACTCTGAAAGAGGATACGTTGGGTCCCTATCATGTGCTGATTGCTTCTTCTTCTTCTTCCTCTCTCGGTGGAAACTCTCCATTTCCCAACCTGTAGATATAGGCACTTCAAAGTTCTCTACATTATCCGGATCCCAAGGAGATTCCTCCCTCATGCTACTACCTTCTTCTAGATTAGACATGGTGCTTGTTCAAAACAATCGATGTAGGTTTGTACACATTTTTTGTAATGCATTCAAAAGTTGAATCAATTATTACGCACAGTGGTAACCCAAAAACTTGGTGAATTGAAAAGAAAAACTTGTAAATTTCAAAAACTTCATGAACAACTTAACCCCTAAAGGACCAAGGTGATTTTCCTATCAAAAACCATTCAAAACTGTCATTTCTATTGCAAAGAAAAAAGAGTTTTAAAATTTTATTTTTCTTGCATATCCAACCATAAGATCATACACTTGACTAGTATATGAATATGTGAAAGAAATTTTAAAAACTTTGGCCATATAGATTGCAAGATATATGTATTCAAAGTAAAGAAAACAAGTTCTTTTGCACCTTGCTTAACTATATTTTTTGGCTTTGAGTCTTTTTAGTTCAAATTTTTTGCACTATGGATTTTGATTTCTACTTATTTATATTACATAGTTGAATCAAGAATCTCCCAAAAAAATTTAGGATAAAAACCACTTAATTTTTACTCATTAAAAAATTGTAAAGTAGAGGTAGATTCAAGATTGAAGGAAAAACTAAATTATTAATAGCTTTTAGATGGAATTGAATCACAATAATCCCAACGGTGAGATTGGTCTAGCAAGAAAATACAACCTTGTCTAATAATTTTGTTTGAAAATTCTAAAAATTAGATTGAAAACCGAATTCTACAAGTTATTTTTTGAGAAAATGCTTAGATTGCCCAAAAAACTAAGATTGTCCATAATTTTTTCATAATTAGTCCAAATTGAATGAAACAAAGCTTTACATCTAGACAAAAATATAATCTTTGAGAAAAAAGTTTGAAAAAAAAATTATTTTGACTTTTTGTGATTTTTTGGGGCTGCCCGTCAAACTCCAATTTTGCCTATTGTGCCATAATTTTTGCTCCCGGACATCAATTAAAATAAAAATTATATATTCACAAAGCTCTCGCAAAAAGGCACAACTTCAAAAAATACCAAAAAATATCATTAAAAATTGAAAATGTAGGAACCTACTCGGATCCAAATTGTCCCCCGAGGGGACAAACGGTCCTTTAGGGGTTAATTGTTGTGAAATCCAAAATCGCTCCAATTGAATAAATTTCTCAAATCATTTGGTAGTAGCAATAGAATTTTGAAATCATAAAAGTTGTAAAAGTGATATTACAAAGGTAATTGCAAACTACTACTCTATTTCTGTAATATAACATTGTGTGAAAATATATTATTTTTATGTATGCATGATTGAAAATATTTTTACAATGTATTAAAATTAATTATTTCAAAGACTTATTGAAATCATTATCATGCATTCTATTCAAATATATCAAAATTTTACTAATATGTGATACAATGAATGCGTAGCATAGCAAGCATGAGCCCCTATTATTAATGGTAGCATTTGTGATATTACAAAGGGAGTTATGATTTAGTAGTATGATGACTATAAACAAAAGCTTCACATATAGAATAGGAAGAATAGCATCCATCCTAAAAACTAAATGAATTTTTTTCAAATTATGAAGTTGACAGTTAGTCTTCAAAATTCCTAAGTGAGCTCATTAGTCCTTTAGGGGTTCACAAAAAAGTTTACAAGCCCGTGGTTCTACAAAAGATAATCTTGAAGATATTATTTATAGTTTTCTAAAATTATTTTTCAATCAATTGTATTTAAATAAACAACTTTCAAAAATCAAATTCTATTCAATTAGTTGTCTACAAATCTACAATGAAGTTTTTTCCTTGGTTTAATTTGTTCAAAATATCCAAAAAATCTTTGGTAGATTCACATAAAGGAAATTTTTTATGGATGTTCACAAATTTTTGACAATAGGTATAAACATGCACATTATAGAAAATTTCAACCCTTGAAGGGTTGTTCCAGAGTAACAAATCAAGCTATTTCAAAGCTTAGTCTTTTACTCTAGAAAACTGCCGCAGTGAGTAGTCAGTCACTCTGAATCTTGCGGACCCAATGAAATTTCACAATTTTTTAATTTTTAATTTTTAATATTTTGTTTAAGATTAAATTTTATTTTATTATTATCATTATTAATTTAATAAATTTTAAACTCTTAAAAATTGTTTCCTACACCACTACCACTGCAAATTTAGATAGGCGGGAATGGAAAAATGATTTTTTAGCCTAAAAAGAGCAAATTTTAGGATGTTTTGGAGGGCTATGGAGCAACCCTCTAGAGGCCTGAAATTTTATCTAATGATTTTCTTAGTGGAAGTATAATTTATAATTTTAAAATTTTAAATTATAAAAAAAAATTTGGATTGAAAGTGCAATAAAAGGATTTGGATTAATTTTAATTGGTTAATCATAATTTTGAAGCAAGAATATTGAATATTTATTTATTTTTCCATTATTTTAGTGAATTTCACCCCTAAAAGGCAAAGGAATTTGGACAAAATACAAATGTGTTATAAAATATAATGTCTATAATTTTTTTGAAGTTTACATCAAAGAATATAATGTGAAGCACAAAAAAATAAATGATATCTATATAGTCAAAATTATAAAACTATTTTCCAATTCTCTTCAATGAGTTTTGAATATATAACTTCAAAAATTCACCAAAAATACAATTTTCTATTTTTCTTATTTGAATTTTTTTGATTGGTTAAAATTTTAATTTCTATTGATTTGTGAAAAAATTCATAAGATCTAGTAATGAAAATACCAACATTTTCTTCAAGTAGTAAATTTTTCAACACTAGGCAAATTCAAAATATTTTATATTGTATATCTCTTATAATTTTTTGTTTAACCAAAACAATCTTAGAATTGAATACAAATATTTAAATGCAATCAATCGTTAACCCCTAAAGTTCCATGACTATGTTCTCACCAAAAACGCTCAAAAACTGCCATTTTTAGTACAAGTATCCAATTTTTGAAAAAAAACTTTTTTTGACACATGTAACCGTAGGATCTTGTAGTATGGTGACTTGAGAACATATGTTAAAAATTTCAGGAATTTCCACCACACGGATTGCAAGATATAAGCATTCAAATTCACTAAAACCATTTTTTGGGCCCTGTAAAAAAACAGGGCAGCTGCACTTCACAAGCTCACTTTTTGATGAAAAAATGTCCAAAATAGTAGTGCTTCTTTTTATTCTTTTTCCTAGACAAGTTGGCTACATGCTTGAAATTTTTCACTTCATTTGGAATTGTCCAACATATAGGAAAAAAATAGTAAGTAGATAATAGTAGAGAATTATTCAAAATACAAAGTTGTCAAGAATTTAATTATGGAATTGAAAAATGCTAATCCCAATGGTGGCAATGTTGTAATAAATAATCTACATCCTACGATTTTTTTTTTTTTTAAAAGTATTGAAAATTGAGTAAGATAAAGGACTTCAAAGTTTATTTTAGAGTAGAGAATCCATAACTGCCCGCAAACTAAAAATCTTCATAACTTTTTACTCATTGATCAATATGGAATGATTCAAAGCTTTTTACCTTATATAACTCTAAAAAAACAATTCCACATTTTTATTTTTAAAAACAATGATTTTTCTAATTTGCCTGGACTGCCCAGTTACGAAAAAAGTAACATTTTAGGCCGTAACTTTTGACTTGTATTCCAAATGTTATGAAATTTGGTGCATATGAAAGGTGTTTGTTACCCCCACCTTCTATTGAACTTTCAGCCAAAAATTTGGAAATCTCTTGCTATACATACCTACTCAAAAATTCTATATGGCCAAATAACGCATGTTGGTCCTTTAGGGGTTAAAAGAAATTGAAAAAAAAAAATTTGGCCCAAAATTGCTGCTCGAAGCCTCAAAGTTGGGTAGCAACCCAAAAATGGTTGCTTGAGCACTTCAAGGTTAAATGAATAAAACAAAATATGTGATTTGTTTGATGTTTAGTTTTGAAATACCATTTTTTCACTAATTTTAATCTTTCAAAGTTATTGCTAACCAATCAGGTTGATATATACCTTCTACCACTAGATGATTTTTTTTTGCATTTCCTTCTAGAGTATTTTCTGGAGGTAAACGTATTAGTCTCCATGTTGTTTTATTTATATCATAAATTACAAATTGTGGTTGACATACTCTAAAAGCTATCAAATCACCACTACTATACACTTCATATTTAATAATTCCTTTTTGCCATGGTTTTTTAAATAATTTAAGTGCGTATACCTCAGGCATAATACCATTTATAACAAGAGCATACTCTCCATTTGGTGTACCATCTTCATTTAAAAGTACTTCTACAATGACTACATTTTTATGATCATTTGTAGTCAATGTTGCTTCACGTGTTATTGCATATATTCTATTATTTGCTCCTTTAACAAGTTTAGGCGCCTCAGGGATTTGTATATTTCCCAAGCCATGTAATAAAAAGCGATGCATCACATGTTGGTACCTACTCTTTTCACAATTAATGTAAAAAATAGATGGTAATTCATCATCCACATTTTTTTCTGGACAAGGGATAACTTGTAGTCCTCCAAAGTAGAATCTATAGTTTATAACAACACAATTTCCAAATCCTCCTGAACTTTCAAAATGATTTGTTTTGGTGTGTTCAAAATGATCAAAATGATTCCATGTCTTATCAATTGAACTATAAATTGCAAAATTTACAAGATGTATAGGTCTTTTCTTTGGCATTTTTTTTCCATATATTTTAGCAAATTCAATTGTATCTTCTTTGGTAGGTTCAATTTTTTCACATCCAAGAATAAATAATCGATAATTTTGATCTTTTGCATTTGAAAAACTCAAATATCCAATTTTTTTCTTAAATACATTAAAAGGAATAGGTGGTAAAAACATATACTCATGAGTCAAAGGATTTATTATGGTAAGTAAGCTTTGATCTTTTTCATAAACGTAGTTATTGAGTTTTTGAGTATCATAAAACACCCACTTGTAATTTATGTGAATCTTACAAATTGCTGGTTTTTTACTATCTAATACAATAAGTCCATCATTTGCAGCAATCACTCTTGCAATTATTGGAGACTTTATCCACTCTAAAGATGGCATTATAATCCAACCTTTTTGGTTATAATCTTTGCCAAAGTCATCTATATCATCATTATTTCTATAATCAAAAGCTAGAACTTTTTTGGTTGATGTATTCAAAACAATTGGAAAGTATCTATTATATGTTTTTAAATCATCATCCATATACAATTGAGGATTCCAAATGTTTATTTTTGATGTATCAACATTATTTTCATTATTGTGCATGATATTCCAAGCTTCAATTTTTTGTGAGTCGGAGAATATATTCATACAAACACCAATCAAATGTGGATTCTCCGTGTTTTTCCATTCGAGAGGTATAGGTCTATTTATATAGGTCAAAGCAATGTCCAATAATGCAGAATTTGGAATATCTTCCCATCTATTGTTGTTATTAGATCTTGAATTTGAACCTACTTCAAAAGCTCTATTAGTTTTGGGATCTTGTAGAGCTCTACTCATTGACTTCTTTTTAGCATCTATAATTTTTTGTAATCCTTTGAGATTCTCTAATTTCAAACTTTTTGATTTGAATAGAACATTTCCACCTTGATTTACTTTAATTTTTATTGTATTCAAAGGTGAAAAGTTCTCTTGATTTGGTGCATTTGTTGTTCTAGTATCATAAGACAAACTTTCATATGATATAACTTCAGACAAATCCATGCATTCATCTTCATTCAAAATATAACCATTGGATTTATTGTTATGTGATAATAAAGAATCTTCAAGTGTTGATATACTCAGAGGGACTTCAGACTCTAAGGTTTCACTATCATCAGTCAAATCGGAATCATAAAGTTCAAGGACTTTAGAGGTAGACATTACATATGCATCTCCTAATTCTTGTGATGCCTTTAGATCATCTAACTCTACTTTAAACCTTGCTTCATCATCTATTTCTTCAATTATCCTTGTATCTTCTTCAACTTCATCCATTTCACTTCTATCACGATAATCTTTGGGACTTAATGAGTCAATGTTTGAATCAAAATGTGATGATGCATTAGAATTGGAGTTTGATGTATATGAATCGTATATATTTGATACATTTATGTTATCAAAATTTGATAGATTTAAATCAAAAGTTGATGTATCTATGTCAAATATTGATGTATCAATTTCATTGAGTGAAGGAAAGAGTCCAAGATTACTAAGTTCACTTATTAAATATTCCAAATCTTTACTAGAACCATCTATTGGAGAATTAGGAGGTTGAGGTTGTGGAGTTGAGGTTGGAGGTGGAGGTGGAGGTGGTTGAGGAAATTCTACCAAATTTGATTTTTCTACTTCAGCTTTCTCATCTATGAGCTCATACAATGTTTTGAAATTTATTCCTAAAATTGTATTGATGTATTGGTTTTTTTCTAAAGTCTTATTAAGAATACGCTTAAGAATGTTTTTAGATTGAACTGACAAATCACGACGGTGTTCATTGCGATTTGATTTTCTTAAGTGCCTTGGTTTATCTTTGTAGTTTGTTGTGTTAGGATTGTAAGACCGAGCACGTCTTGAACGAGGCTTACGTGGAACATGAGCAAATTTGTCTATTGAATTTTCAATATGCAATTTTTTTTCATATCTATGGTTGTAATCTTTATTGAGTGATTGAGTGTTCGGAGAATTCCAAAATGTATATTCTTTGTTGTCAATATTGTGAATATGATAATCTAAATTATAATCACAATACAAGAAATCATTTTAGAAATCTCCTATATCATATGAAAAATCGGTGTTTACAAATAATTAATTAGGATTTCTATTTGTATAAGACCGTACGTTAGTTACTTAGTTTGATCAAGTCTCTAAATTATTTGAACTATATTCATTAATATGATGTAAATGTTTGTTATTTTTATAATATTGAGATTGATGTTGATCAATTCTTGTATATTGTTTGTTACCTTGGATAAGACTTTCTAAAAAACTAAGGCTCCCTGGACTCATAGCACCAGGATCAGCTAGGCCTACATAATCTTCAGTAGACAAAATTGTTGAATCTTCATCAGAACCATCAAAGAGGTGCTGAGCATCTTGCAAAACATGTGCCATGTTGTTTCTATAACATATTTAACATAATAATTTCTATAAGTATTTCTACTGAACAACATTTGTCATTTTAATGATACTTTATAATTTTTGCAAATAAAGATTTAAAAACTATAAAATTTTGTTTGAATTAATTAAGAATTATTTTAAAGTATTCATTATAACATTGAAAATCAAATTGAAAATTTCTTAGAATTTGAATGGTTTTGTTTAGATAAATAATCATTAAGAAAATTATGTAATGAATATATAAAATGATGATAACCTATTTGATCATATTATTTGATCATATAGCCTATATAATTTCTTTGTCATTAATAAATTTACAATTGAAGTTCCATTATATAATATTATTTTCAATCAATAATACTAAAAAATAATTAAAATTTTCAATCAATATTAAATATAAATTTTGAATTTTATACTTTGAAATTAGTGGCATATAGAACAATATTTACATATCTATTCATTCATATTCAATGAGATGCTTTGAAATTTGATATATTTGTTGAAAAGTATTTATAATTTAAAAACATATTATAGTTATAATGATCCAAATAGATTAATTGATTGACTATATAGATATATAGATCTATTTCCTATAAAACAATTAATGATGATACTATGTTTTATATTAACAATATTTATATAAGAGATTAATTATTCAAAAATCAAATTTAAATTATTCATATTTGATGTATAAAGAATGATTTAAAATTATGGTATTGATATTTTTTAAATTAGCAATGAAAAACAAACCAAATATTACAAGCAAAGACATTTTAAGTCAAAATATAAATTACTATCGTTTAATCTATGACAATTCAAAAAATGTTTTGTACAAAATTGGTATAATCTATTTTGTTTTGACATTCAATCTAATGAGAGCAATAAATAAAAAAATAACATTTAATAGTTTATCAATTTAGTTTTAAAAGATAAATATAGTTTGTTTGTTTTTTCCTGGTGACATCTATAATTATATTAATTTTGAATGTAGTGAATTTGTTCAAAATAGTATGTTGTCAAAATGATAGTATTTTGATAACAATAACTTAAATTTCATAGCACCATGGTTTAGTCTATATTTCATATTTGTGATTATTTTATTCTATATCTTATAATAGAAAAACATATTGTTTTTGTACAAAAATCTTTCGATATTCCTAAAACAATTCTATCATTATATATATTTTATTCACAACATATGGATAAAGTATGAAATATAAAAATCATTTTTTTGTAAAATTTGAAAGATCACAACTTTTCGTACATCATTGATTGTTGGCCAATTTAAATGTTTGAAACATTGTGAATAATTTAAAAACTTTTTTATTCAATGACATCAAAGTTTAAATTAATCAACCAATTTTTATAAATATATTTTATATTGGTAAAGAATATTTAAAATCTTTCAAATATAAATTCAATAGTAAAAGTGGGGTTTTTGGATGTCCCTAATAGATTTGATGCAAGCTTCCATGTCGACAAGTTCTTGTCACTAAGCTCACAAAGATGCCAAAGGACCAAGATTTACAATCAATTATTTAATGTGTTGAGTATTATTTGTATTATTATTACACAATTGGTGAAATATTAAGGCCTACTTTTATTTATGGAGCCAAGGTGTTTGCTACATTGTAATTTATGGAGGTTATAGTGGATTTTCAATCTTGGATGCTTGCGAAGATTGACGTTGCTTAATAAAATCCCTTGCTAGGGAGATATAGTTTAGTATGCAGTTTAGCAAAAACATGGTGTCACATTATGCTGTTTTGATACGGTTAGTTGATCAGTTAGACTGATGATTCTTGCTTGATCATATTTCTTCTTGCAAAAAATATAATGGACATATGATGCCAAACTCACAAACTTTCTCAAGTTCAATTTTCTCATTTGCTGAGCTATTCTAAGTGAATCTCATATTGTGCAAGCCAAGAGAATTGATGAATTCATCACCTTCTAAAGTCATTTAATCCTTCTCAAAAGATTTCTAATTCTAGCTATAAAACCTTTGGAAACTGCAGCTCCATGAATTCTAAACTGACACTTGTAGCAAGATGAAGACAAATTCTTAAAATCACATTATATTGTGATCATGGTAAATACTACAATTGGAAGAGCTTGGTTCATCCCAAATCGGCACCTCTTTTACCATTCAACAAATATTGTAAGGTGCAAAATGGTCTTAGCAATTCATACATAATTCATATTTTTTGGCGCTATAATAGTACCTTGCAACATTCTAATGAGAGAGCCACATCCCAAAAATTTAGTTTTTGTGCCAACACATCATGGTTTATGCCAACAGCTACAACGCCATTTTTGAGCTAGGTGGCGTTATTGGTATTCCTACCTTACTAAATACAAAATTTGGTGATCCACCACCTCTTGCCCCAATACAACAATATAAAATACAATTTACAAAGATCAAATATTACAATAACCCTTATAGTCCCGACCTATAATTAACCAAATATTAAATATATACTACTTCCTCCATCCCAAAATGATCTTCTGATTGCCCTTCATTTTTTGTCCCAGAATGTTTTCTGGATGCATGTTCTAATGTAGAAAGAAGGGGTCTAAAGGCAGTTCTTGAAGCCACAAAATAGAACTCCAGTCAAAAATATTTAGAATGTTTGAGATTATTAAGAACAAAATTCCAATCAAAAAATAATCCATCGAGAAAGCATGTATTTTCCAAAGGCTATAGTAGCAGCCATTTCTAATCAAGTTATGGGTCAAGTTGAAAATATGCTCCTAGGCCATAGGGCGAGAGCGCAGGCCTTGGGCCGCAAGCGCTAGCCCAAAACACTCCTATTATTGACAAATTAATCCCTCAAGTTCCATGACTATATTTTCATCAAAAATGCTCAAAAACTGCCATTTTTAGTACAAGTATCTAATTTTTGAAAGAAAAAAAAAAATTGACACATGTAATCCCAGCACTGCTAGTTTGTGAGCCTATGAGCAATGAGCGGGGATTATGTGAGTAGTGAGCTCCAAGTTTAAAAAAAATAATATAAAATTCAATAATATCAAGAAAAAGGATAGCTACAAAAAAAAATTGTCAATATTTTTGGTTACTTTTGATTTTAGGACCTATATTATTGTGGACCTATTACCGTGTATATATACTACTTGTATTAGGGTTGTTATTTTTTATATTGCCTTTGATATTGGAAATATATTGTGAAGATGAAAAACGATTTAGATGTGAAAAATGAATAAGGATAGAAAGAAGGTTGTATAGAACATTCCATCAAATAATTACAATATTTGTTCAAAGAAAAATTGACACTTTTGCAACGACATGTGTAACTTTAGTCAAAATTATTTCAAATTCAGATTATAGGCATTCATAGTTTTGTAGATTTTTACGTGTATCAAAGACCATTATTTAGAGACCCTCATTAATGTCCATTTGTATAGGCCAAATGTCTAGTACTTTAGGCTAGTCAATTATCCAAGCGAATTTAGAGCCTTGAATACAACGGTGAATATTATTTGGGCAAAACCAAAAATTTGTCATAATATCCTTATTTCCGCTATACTATTTCTTTCTATCATGGTATATTGGAGCTAGAATGTCTTTTCATCCTTTTGTGATGTTTGATCCTTGTTGTTGGGCTTGACATTTGCAATTCAACATGTGGGACAATCTTGCAATATGCTATTGTAAAGTGTCACCATTGCTCCCCAATGTGGTAGTGACATGTAAAACTTGTTCAAAGTTAGCCACCTTCTCTGCTTCTTCACAGAACTTTGTAGGTGTGCGTGTGGACCAAGTCAATACTCTTGGCTAAGAAAAATTCATTTTATCCAGTTGATGGAAGTCACCATCCAAACAAATAGGGAGGTCAAGTTTGAGCTTATTACTGCCAAATACCTCTTCATCCTGCAAGTGTAGAATACGCGTTGCAACATTAGATGCTCCAAAAAAGACATTCAATGCCTTTACGATCTTCTTCAAATTACCATTGCATGTAGCGCCTCTTAACTTCAGCCCTTCCTAAGATGGATATGATCCTAATGTTCTACCACTGAAGAATGTTCAATAATTTGTTATGTGTATGAAGGCTCAAAGGCAATCATCACAAGTGGTGGCAAACAAATCATTGCGTCAAACACCCAATTGCTACAACCATTTGTAGGATCTATATTGGATAGGCTGCATGATGGCATGTCTTCTATTTCTTTAGCACTCAATCCTTGCAAGAGAAATAATGTGATGAGGCCTACAACAAAATTTCTAAAAATCCTAAGAGTGACATTTCTTTGGATATTGCATGGTGCTACAAACTTTGATCCCTTTAATAGGCTAAGAAGGCACCTTTCGGCCCCCCAAAACAAGTTACCTCCTCCCTAGTTTGATTCAAAAATGTCAATAGACTTCACATAGTGCTGCAGTTTTGGATCTTGTCAACAGGCGGTCAAGTTACCTCTCGACCTTAAAAAATAAACCACCTTACTCTTGGTTTGATCTTGCAGTCTTTTTGTAGAAATGTTTGCTTGAAAAAAAAGGCATTTCAAATTGAAAGGCAATCAAAACAAAGAAATAAATCCCAAAAAATGGAAGAAAAGATACCATGTTTAAGAACGGTCTTGAGTCAGCTAAGCTTATGCATGGGTCAGGTTATATTTCTTGATCACTTGCTAGCTTGTAAGGGGGACTTTTTGGCGCCAATAGGAGTCTCTAGCCCCGCAACCAATGCTTGAGGAAAACAAATTGTATTCTAATTCAATCATGACATTCTACAAATCCTATTCCATTTTTAAAAATTTGAAAAAATAAGAAATTAACCTTGTATTTAAAATGTGCTCTAGCTATGCATGTGCAAGGGGTGAATCCTAAAACTTGGCCTTTACAAAAGTACAAATCTAACACATCATCTTACGGTGTGCAGGTTTTTCTTAGCGCCACGGGGAGCTACCTTGTCCTCAAAAAATAAAAATAAAAGTTTTTGTTTATTTTTTGTTTATTTTCCCTCTGTGATGTAGGGCTCCCCTTGGCACCGAGGGGAACCCGTCACATCCTAGTAAGTGAGCAAGAAAAAACAAATTGTATTCTAGAATACAAACTTATTCTGTCTTGACCATTGGCTGGGAAATTGGGATTCCCTTTGGCGCTGAGAAGTCTCCTTCATATCCTAGCAAGTGATCCAAAAAACACTTGACCCTTGTACAAGCACAATTTGAGCACATTTAGATGTAAGGCTAAATTTATTCTCAAATTTCTTAAAAAAAAAACTAAAATAAAAAATTTCTTTTTTCTTGATCACTTACTAGGGTGTGACGGGTTCCCCTCGGAGCCAAGGAGAGTCCCCACGTTGCGGAGGGAAAAAAAAAGTTTTTTTTTTTTTTTTTTTCTCCGCAATGCGGGGCCTCCCCTCGGCTCCAAGGGGAACATGTCTCACACTAGTAAGTGATAAAGGACCCTAAAACCTGCCCTTCACAAAAGCACAAATCCTACACATCATCTTAATTGAGCTAGAGTACAAATTTATCATGTCTTGAACCTTGATCACTAGGTGGAAGGTTGGGGGGTTCCCTTGGTGCCAAGGGATTCCCCTCACACTCTAGCAAGTGATTCAAAAAAAACACTCGACCCTTGCACAAGCATGGCTAGAGCACATTTTAAATACAAGGTTAATTTCTTATTTTTTCAAATTTTAAAAAATGGAATAGGGTTTGTAGATTGTCATGATTGAATTAGAATACAATTTGTTTTCCACAATCATTGGTTGTAGGGCTAGAGACTCCTATTGGTGCCAAGAAGTCCCCCTTGCAAGTTAGCAAGTGATCAAGAAATATAACCCAACCCATGCATAAGCATAGCTAGCTCAAAACCATTCTACAAGTGTCAAGTGTCTTTTTTTTTATCACTTGCTAGGATTTGAAGGGGACCTTGCGATGCCAATGGAAGCACCTAACTTTGTAGTCACTAGGCAATGATTATGAAAAAAAATTGCACTCTAACTTAGTCACTATGATTGTAGGACTTGAGCTTGTATAAAGGTGGTGTGTTTATCTTTGAGCACTTGCTAGGATGTGCGGGGTACCTCTTGACGCCAAAAGGAGATTCCTAAGGGTTTCTTTGGGTGCCGAAGGGAGACCTTTAGACGCAATTTTTTATTTTTATTTTATTTTTTTGTTTATTATATATATTTTTTCTCCTTGCCGAGAAGTATTCCTCACACCCTAGCAAATGATCAAGAGAAAATTAAATCTATATGCAATCTATTTCATCTAGATGTTGAGGATCTCTTCATGTACACAAGATTCTTAAATAAAAAATTGGCCTTAAGTTTGTGTTCAATTTGCTTTTGCTTTTGCAAAGGTTGGTTTTACCTTTAAATCACATATTGGATTGTTTAGAAGAACTCTTGGCGCCAATGAAAGTCCTCATTTTAGAAGTCAATGACAAAGAAAAAATAAAATTTTATTCTACCTTGAATAAAATGATCTGTAGGATTCGCACATCTATAATAATTGGGTTTTTTTACATGATCACTTGCTAAGATGTGAGCGGGACTTTTTGGCACCTACAAAAGGCCTTTCACTGCAAACAAAAAATAGTTGTTATTATTGTCTTTTGATTCCACCACCAAAGAGCTACCAACGGTGTCAAGAGGTATTCCTCACATCCTAACAAGTGATTAAGAAAAAACCAAATTTATATTCTAGCTCATTCATTTAGCTATGAAGGACTTGTTCATGTATATAAGAATTCTGAATAATAAAATTGGCTTGAAGCTTGGGTTTGATCAAATTGTGTTTGTGCAAGAGTCGGTTGTTTCTTTTGGTCACATGTTAGATTATTTGGAAGAGCTCTTAGCACCAATAGGGAGCCCACATTCCAATAACTAGGATCAAAAAAGAATAAATTTATAATTTAGTTTAATCATGATGATTTTGAAGACTTATTTGTGTATTCAAGATTTTCTATTAAAAATTTAGACTTGCAACTTGATTATACTCTAGCTATTTTTGTGCAATAAGGCCCATAATTACAATCTAGCATAGAACTGGCTTTAAATTTTCTAATCTTATTGACAATCACATTAGAAGAATTTCGGGCCTCCTAAGAGACTGCAAGTTTTCGGATTGTCGGAACTTTGTAAGAATGCTGGAACGTGCTGGGACGTTGCCAAATGGCCAGGCTGACATGGCCAAGCAACTGCCACGTCATTTAAAAAAAAAAAAAAAAAAGTTTCTTTTGGCTAAAATAATATTTCGGTAGTTTGTTTGTTTTTTAAAAAAAAAAAAATCTGACATACCCGTACCATTGTTCTCTGAATCTGGACAGACTGGGAAACAGGCTTGAAATAGTCTTCCAAGGCCCCCAAAACTCCTCTAATGATACATTTGCATGTTATGTAATAAGCAAATGTTATAAATGCATCAACCACTTGGATCTTAATTATTTTTTTTCCTTTTTCAAATTTGATCTAAATCAATTTTTCTACAAAATTTTTTTTGAAACTTAAGTTCCATGCCACTAAACAACTGCTCTATGGTAGAAATGAAATGTTTTAGAGGACAATGTTGATGGTTCAAACGACAATGTTAATGAGCCTATCAACAGCTACACCATTGAAAGTATCCTATAGAGATTGCAAAAAAATTAGCTTTGTGGCTTCTATCTCTAGTCTTCTAAACAACCTGTTGCGATCTTTTCTATGGTGGATGAAGGCTCCTAACTATAGATGTTGGTTTTCAAAAGCATCAAGCATGGTTTGGAAGAATGTTGGTAGTAGAAGACATCTATACTTTCCATTTATTGACAAAATGAGTAGATTATTTTTAGTATTTCAATCCTAAATCTTGAATGATATAATGTCCACGGTCATAGGTTCCACCATAGAATTTTCTCTAAAAAATTGTATGCTCACAAGGTCACAGGCTTACAGGCTCACACTCTCACGCTCACAGAATAGCAACCCTGCATGTAACCCTATAATCTTGTAGTATGCTGACTTGAGAGCATGTAGTAAAAAGCTCAAAAATTTCCAGCGCAGGGATTGCAAGATATAAGCATTCAAATTCCCTGAAATCATTTTCTTGGCCCTGTGAAAAATAGGGCAGCTGCACTTCACAAGCTCATTTTTCGATGAAAAAATGTCCAACAGAGTGGTGCTTCTTTGGATTCTTTTTCCTAGACAAGTAAGCTACATGCTTGAAAAATTTTAGATCATTTGGAATTGTCCAACATATAGAAAAAAAATCGTAAGTAGATAGTAGTAGAGAATGATTCAAAATACAAAATTGTCAAGAATTTAATTATAGAATTGAAACATGCCAATCCAAATGGTTGCAATGTTGTAATAAACAATCTAAATCTTAGGATTTTATTTTTTCAAAAAGTATTGAAAATTGAGTAAGATAATGAATTTTAAAATTTATTTTAGAGTAGAAAATCCACAACTGCTTGCAAACTAAAAATCTTCATAACTTTTGACTCATTGATCAAAATGGAATGATTCAAAGCTTCCCTTGTATATATAACTCTAGAAAACTAGTTTCAAATTTTGTTTTTGAAAAAGTAATTTTTTCTGATTTGCCCGAACTGCCCAGTTACAAAAAATAATTATATATTAGGCCATAACTTTTGACTCACATTTTAAAATGTCATGAAATTTAGTATATATGAAAGATATTCCTTGCGCCCACCTTCTATTAAAATTTCAGCCTAAAATATGGAAATCTCTAGTCACATGTACTTGCCCAAAATTTCTATATAGCCAAAAAACGCATGCCGGTCCTTTAGGGGTTAAGTACTTGTCTTGGTCTACATAAACTAGGCAATTGTATGGCCATTGGTGCTTCTAAAAAATGCCTCAAAAATCCTACTTTTGAATACTTGAAAACTACATTTTGAAAAAGATTCAGAAACTCAAAGTTTTAGGATGATAAGAGAGTGTACCAAACCTTGCTTAAAGCTCAATTTTAAAAAGAAAATGTTATTTTCAACCTTAATTCAAAACATTTTGTCCAACAAAAGGATCATTTACGGACAAAGAAAATATAGATAACATTTCATCTCTAAATTCCACATATTTATTACTATGCAAACAAAAATTCAAAACTCAAAAACAACCAAGCCTTACTATACACACCACACTTATTTGACCCACCTTGAACTACAAAATAAATACTTCGTAACATTTATAACATTTATAAAACATACTATCCATCAAAATAACCTAACAACTACTTAAAATTAAAAATATTCAATCTCAATAAAAACAAAACAAAAACAAATAATCACTCTATTAATAGGTGGTACAAAATCTCCCTCCCACATAGAAATACATAGATATGTAGTCTTGGTGTCACTCATACTAGCTCATTTGGATTGCATGTGGGATCCAAGATGAACAGAGTCTCAATTCATGCCAACCCAATAAGGGTTAGAGTTCCTCTCTCCCTTACCTTGTACCAAAATTAAATCGTCTATTCAATACAGCAATTGACCGGATTTTGGTATATCAAGTCCCCCAAAGGGAAAATATGTAAAGTCCCTAAAATATCCAAAATGAATTACAAATTTGAGCACCTACAATAATTCATTCAATAGGCCCGCAATGCACAATTTCTCATCCCCATCCATCCCCGTTCATCCAATGCAGAGGGTCTCATTCACACTTGCGTCTCCCCGCGCGTCCCCCGTCGCCGCAGCGGCGGAGCTCCTGCAGTTTGCTCTGCGCCCATAGCCTCTTCGCCCTCGCCACCCTCCACACGAAAAGCCGCCACTTGCTTGTACCGATATAAATGCGCGCACACAAGGAAAAAGAGAAAATTCACGAAGCTCAGCAGCGCCAGGAGCCAGTAGAACAAGTCCAGTCGGCTTCGGTTGAGGTTGTCCATGAGCCATGGCTGAGTGCGCCCGTTGTGGCTGGTCACGCGGTTCACCACCGTGACGAGCACGGAGGATAGGAAGTGACCGCAGGCGATCGTGCTCAAGTAAATCGCGGTGCCTAAGCTGCGCATGCGGTCGGGGGCTTCCCCGTAGAAAAACTCCAGTTGCCCGATTTGGGTGAAAATCTCAGTGCTACCACGAAGGAAGTATTGCGGGATGAGCCAGAAGATGGAGATCGGGACAGTTACCCTGGGAAGGTCCATGAGGCCGTGCGCTCGAGCGACGTTTACACGCTTTACCTGCGAACATTGGAAAAACTCTCAGATTTCGCATTCGATTTCGCAGGTTTAGAGAATTAGATCATGCGTGAGGGCTTGGAAGAAGCGCATTGTGCGTGGCGTTCCAACAAGATATCACTCACATGATTTGATCCCAGAATGAGCAAGACATCTCAAAAACAAAAGCACCATGTTAGGGCTCTATTCATCTCACACTTGTTGTGAGCCCAATTAGGAAGTGTAAACTAGCTCATTTGAAGCACGTTAAAATTAGCATTTCAACAAGACATCACTCAAAACATTTAGATGAGTATCGTGAACAAAAATTTAAGTTCGAAATTTGATTGCAATCTTCGATTTCTAGTTAACAGGGCCATTTATAGCCTAAAGTTGAGCGGTTTTAGGGTTGCATTACCTCGACGAAACCAGCGATCACCATAGCCAGGATGGAGAACACAATTCCTGTTCCAATGCGTTGCAGTTGAGTTATGCCCTGCGGATGGCCCGTGTATCGCCGCAGGAACGGCACCAGGAATCTGTAGACAGTGCATAAAAGACGTATGCTTAGGGTTTGCAGACTCTTCACGTCACCTCACTTACCCCTAAAACACCAAGGATTCAAGACCAATTCGATCATTTTTTGAAAACACTAGAATTCAGGTAGGCCGAATTTTAAATCGCCAGAATCAAGGAAGAACAACGCGATTCTTGGTAAAAAAAATAAACTAAGATTGGACAAAAAGGACTTCCCAAATGGTGAAAAGTCCAGTGTACCTGTCGTAAAGCGGTAAGATAATGAGCACATTGACAAGCTCGAAGACGGAGAGGGACGCAGGAGGGAATTTGAAGTGAGCACCCATGCTGTGGTCCATGGTCGCGCCTTCTTCCACAGAGAACGTTTCCATCTGAGACAACGCCGTCCACACGAGGATGGTGCTCAACCAGATGGGTAACAAGCGAAGCAGCATCTTCACTTCTTCCACTTGGGTCACGGTGCACAGTCGCCATGCATCGACGGAGCTGCTTCCGCCTCCGTCTTTCAAGCTCTCTGGCACTGCCGCCTTGTCCAGAAACCTGCCACAATCGACACACTTCAGCCAAATCT